>JAVGWX010000008.1:21272681-21872681 GCA_036924085.1 Ariolimax columbianus
AGAAGAAGTAGTTATTGTCACGTGCTTATATTTAAGCATTGGCATTAAATGCCCAATGATCTCATGTCATTTATTGCATCTTTGTTGGGTTCTTTCGTCCGCTTATAACGTGCTCTCTAAGTATGTCAAATTTTAGTCCTATTTCATTTGCTGCTTTTCAAAGAAAATATTGGTTTGTTAAGAACTTTCTTTAGAAAGTTTCAGGTCACGACCTCAATAAAAATGGAAAGTGATCGATTCGAAATGACATAAACATGGTCTAATGACTGAGAGTACATTGATTATATATTTTTTGTGAGTTTTTCGGGGGGGGGGGGGGGGTGTTGCATTCGCCTTATTTCTCTAATACCCAAGGCGGTGTGCGTTGCACTGTGGTTTTTATTTTGCGCCTGTCGACCCAGTGCATCCGACTTCAGCATGCATTTTATGTAAGGGTCTGCTTCCTCCTGCATTTTCTAAGGGTTTGCTCCTCCCGGGTGACTGCCGATGTTGTGATGGGGATCGAACCCAGCACCTTCAGATTGTGAGCCATGTCACTAGCCTACGTCGTACCTGTTGTCTTCTTCTTCTTCATCGTACGCAGTCAGACAGTAGCCATTATTTTTTCGAAAAAAGCAGCCGTCATCCTGAGGTTGTCGACACTGCCATAGAGCTTGTCTAGTGTTGACACTAGTGATGGCCACATCTGCTCTCTCTGATCCTCGTATGTCGGGCAGTTTTGCAGCAAATGCTCAGCGGTCATTTTGCCGGTACCCAAGGGGCATTCGTCGGTGCCACCTATCTTCAATGTATTGAATAGGTGGTACCTGAGTCTATTGTGGCCAGTGCGAAGTCTGAAGACCACGACCTGCTCTTTTCTGTTCAACTGGTAATAGGCGTCGGTTTTGGTGTAGCCAGTATGTTCGGTTTCCCATTTGGTCATGAATCTGGCTCTGATAAGCCGTTTTGACTCTTCGTATGTCATACTAGTATCTGGTTGTGGTAGTCTTGCACCTTCTTTTGCCAGTCTGTCTGCCTCCTCGTTGCCTTGGATGTTGCAGTGAGATGGAACTCACTGCACCACTACTCTTTTTGGTGCGGCCTGCTGGCATAGTTGACAGAGTACTGCTCTTAATTCGTTAAGTTCAGTATTTTTCTGGCTTTTCAGTGCTGTGACTACGGCCAGGGCATCTGTAAGCAGGACTATGTGGCTTTCATTCCTTTTACCTGTTACCATTTTTTCCACTGCCGCCCTCAGTGCCTCTGCCTCCGCTCTGAAATTGCTTGTGTATTTTCCAGTAGCGAATGACAGTGCTATTTTTCTGCCATTTGGTAGGCTCATGAATGCTCCTGCCCCTCCGTTCTGTGTTGTATTTGTTACGGAACCGTCGGTGTATGCATGGGTCCAGTCCATGCTTGGGTAGTTTTCCGTAATGAAACTGTTTTCCGTAATGAAACTCAGGGTAGTATCTCTTCTTTCTTTTTCAGTCTGGTAGTTTTTGTTTCTAATACCTAGTATATTTTCTACCACCTCTGGAAATATATGCTGCCTCCAGGTAGGTTTTCGTACAGTAGGGATGGGCTTTGGTGTTGTTAGTGCGTTTATGGGATCTTCGTGCATCTTTGCTTTGACTATTTCTGCAAAGTTTCTTCGCTTTAGCTTCCCAATTCCGAAATTGTTTAGTCTCTGGTGCATTGGATGGTCAGTCAGTCTTCTGAGTTTCTCTGATTGCAGATGGGCTCTGCATTCTTTTCTGTCGGCCATGGATTGCAGTTTTTTAATCTTTTCAAGTTCTACAATTGACGTTGACTTCATGCCTCCTGTTATAGCTCTCATGGGTTGGTTTTGGAGTTTGCTAACTTTATCGAAGTTCGCCTTCGCTGCTGTTGTCCATGCCGCAATGCCATATTCGAGAACTGGTCTCACTCTTCCAGTATACAGTTTCTTTAGTATGCTTTCGTCTGCTCCCCAGCTTGTGCCAGCAAGTTTCCTCATGATTGCCATTCTTTCTCTGGCTCTCATTCGGTTTCTCTCGATCTGACTTTTCCATGTCATGCGCCGATCAAATGTGACTCCCAGATAGTTTGGGTTGTCGTTTGGCTGTAGGTATTTGCCGTTTAGACTTAATTTGGTGTTTTGGGGTTTGATTGATAGCGAGAATATTGTACATGTGGTTTTGTCCTCGTTTATTTTGACCAGCCATGAGTTCGCCCACTATTCCAGCGATGTTAGGGCCTGCTGCATCCGATGTCTTGCTATGGTGAGATTCTTTTCAGAGGTCCACATAGCCAGATCATCTGCAAACATTGAGCTATGAACTCTTCTTGGTATACTCTCCATAATATCATTTATATGCACCAGATAGAGTATGGGTGACAGTACTCCCCCTTGGGGTACTCCCTGCTCAAGTGTCACCTTTTTGCTCATCTGCCCTTGTACTTGGACTCTGGCCGTTCTGTTTTTGAGGTAGTGGTTGATCCACTTGTACATTTTCCCACAAACATCACTTCTTCTTAGCTTGACTCTAAGTCCATCTTTCCAGACTTTGTCAAATGCCTTTTCCAGGTCCACCCAGACCGCTACTGTGTGTTTCTGTTCCTGGTAGGCATCTTCTATTTCCTGGATACCTATTGATTTCATGTGAGTTGATAGTACACAACAGAATATAACAAGTGACCACCCCTCATAATAGAAAATGTCAACTTTATTGAAGAAGTAAGCAGAATCATTCTGTTACATGTAAAAAAGGGAAACATAAATTAGGAGCAATACAGAACGTCCTATAAAAATCTTAGAAAATAAGCAAGCACGAAGCAAATGGGAAAAAAAATGTAAGATCCATGTGATTCTTCTTCTTCTTCTTCTTCTGCGTACACAGTCAGACAGTAACCATTATTTTTTCGAAAAAAGCGGCGGTCATCCTGAGACTCTCGCCACTACCATAAAGCTTGTCTTGCAGTTCCACTGGCAATGGCCACATCTGCTCTCTCTGATCCCCGTATGTCGGGCAGTTCTGCAGCAGATGTTCAGTGGTCATTTTACCAGTACCGCACGGGCATTCGTCGGTACACCCTATCTTCAATATGTTGAATAGGTGGTACCTCAGTCTGTTGTGGCCAGTGCGAAGTCTGAAGACAACGACCTGCTCTCTTCGGTTCAACTGGTAATAGGCATCGTTTTTGGTGTAACCAGTATGTTCGGTTTCCCATTTGGTCATGTACCTGGCTTTGATAAGCCGTTTTGACTCTTCGTACGTCATACTGGTATCTGTTTGTGGTAGCCTTGCACCTTCTTTTGCCAGTCTGTCTGCCTCCTCGTTGCCTTGGATGTTGCAGTGTGACGGGACCCACTGTACCACTACCCTTTTTGGTGCGGACAGCTGGCACAGTTTGCAGAGTGCTGCTCTTAAGTCATTAAGCTCAGTGTTTTTCTGGCTTTTTAGCGCTGTGACTACGGCGAGAGCATCTGTCAGCAAAACTATATGGCTCTCATTTTCACTGTGTGTTGCCATTTCTTCCACTGCCGCCCTCAGTGCCTCTGCCTCCGCTCTGAAATTGCTTGTGTACTTACCAGTAGCGAATGACAGTGTTATTTTTCTGCCATTTGGTAGGCTCAGGAATGCTCCTGCCCCTCCGTTCTGTGTAGTGTTTGTTACAGAACCGTCGGTGTATGCATGGGTCCAGTCCATGCTTGGGTAGCTTTTCGTTATGAAGCTTAGGGTAGTGTCTCTCCTTTCTTTTTCAGTCTGGCAGTTTTTGTTTGCAATACCTGGTATATTTTCTACCACCTCTGGAAATATATCCTGCCTCCAAGTAGGTTTTCGTACAGTAGTGATGGGTTTTGGTGTTGTTAGTGCGTTTATGGGATCTTCGTGCATCTTTGCTTTGGCTATTTCTGCAAAGTTTCTCCGCTTTAGTTTCCCAGTTCCCAAATTGTTAAGTCTCTGGTACATTGGGTGGTCCGTCAGTCTTCGGAGTTTCTCTGACTGCAGCTGGGCTCTGCAGTCTCTTCTGTCGGTCATGGATTGCAGTTTTGTAATCTTTTCAAGTTCTATAATTGGCGTTGACTTCATGCCACCTGTTATAATTCTCATGGCTTGGTTTTGAAGTTTGTTAACTTTATCGAAGTTCGCCTTCGCTGCTGTTGTCCATGCCGCGATGCCATACTCGAGAACTGGTCTCACTCTTCCAGTGTACAGTTTCTTTAGTATGCCTTCGTCTGCTCCCCAGCGTGTGCCAGCAAGTTTCCTCATGATCGCCATTCTTTCTCTGGCTTTCATTCGGTTTCTCTCAATCTGACTTTTCCATGTCATGCGCCGATCAAATGTGACTCCCAGATAGGTTTGGGTTGTCGTTTGGCTGCAGGATTTTGCCATTTAGGCTTAATTTGGTACTTTGGGGTTTTAATGAGAGCGAGAATATTGTGCACGTGGTTTTCTCCTCGTTTATTTTGACCAGCCATGAGTTCGCCCACTCTTCCAGCGATGTTAGGGCCGTCTGCATCCGATTTCTTGCTATGGTGAGATTCTTTTCAGAGGTCCACATAGCCAGATCGTCTGCAAACATTGAGCTATGGATTCTTCTTGGTATATTTTCTGTAATATCGTTTATATATACCAGGAAGAGTGTGGGTGACAGTACTCCCCCTTGGGGTACTCCCTGCTCGAGTGTCACCTTTTTGCTCATCTGCCCTTGTACTTGGACTCTGGCCGTTCTTTGTTTGAGGTAGTGGTTGATCCACTTGTACATTTTCCCACAGACATCACTTCTTCTTAGCTTGACTCTAAGTCCATCCTTCCAGACTTTGTCAAATGCCTTTTCCAGATCCACCCAAACAGCTACTGTGTGTTTCTGTGCCTGGTAGGCATCTTCTATCGCCTGGGCTATGAGGATGACCTGGTCCTCAGTGGATCTGTGCTGTCTAAAGCCGGCTTGCTGTGGAATTAGTATTCGCCATGTGATTCAACTGGTCTTCAGGTGTGCAAGATGTTATCAACACGTCGAAATAACGTTATAACCTTTGACCTAACCAGTAACGCTTTAACGTTCTTCGCAATGGGATACTTATTGTTTCATGTCTTCCTTTAGTGGGTAGTTTGATCAGAAATTCTTGGGGAGAAAGACATCTGGTCAAGCAAAACATACTGATCAGACATGTTAGTCAGGGTCAGGTAAAATATATGAGGAGGTCTATGGCACTGTGCATGAAGTACACAGTAGTGCGCGTTCTATAGGTCTCTTCATAACCTGGCGCTGAAAGGTATAACAAGATAAGCGAAAAGAAGAATAAAGGTTAAAAAGAGTTAAATTATATGTCTGAATACAAAAGAACCTATTTTTAAGATAGCTTGTCCTCAAATAATGATGCATGCAAAATTATGAATCTAGTAAGTAATGTAAAGTAGCACAGACAGAGACAACAATCGGACACGTCACTCCAGCTGAGATGAAAGACGAGAGGGAAGAATGGGTCCACACTGGTGATAAAATTATAGCGTACCAGGAGTCATCATAACCTTAGGCAGAGAATGGTTCAATGGGAGAGCAGAGCACGAGATGAATCAGCTGATAATGAGAACACGCAGGAGAGTGATGCCGTCATATAGACGGACGGATCAGTCGTGCGCAGTGGGACATCAGGCTGGGGCTTCTCGGCTAGAGAGAGCACAGGTCGTTGCTGAGCGAAGTAGGGCATACATGTCAACAACCTCCGGTTTGAGAATGGAGACGGAAACAGTGATCTCAGCACTGAAATAGATATCTGAGACTTTTATAATCAGGGCAGTCATCGTGACTGCCGTACTTAAGAAGGTATAAAAGGGATGGCTTAGGTACTAGTGGATAGCAGCTGTTAAGACCTCAAACCTCCTAGGGTTGACATGGATCTACTGTCCTGCTCATGATGGGGTTCAGTATAATGAAAGCTGACATCATATCTTCACAAGCTCCCATCATGGGCACATTAGTGATGGACAGAAGTGACATTTTGAAATATATGACCGCCTGTTAGATGAGGACACCGCAATAGATGAAGCAGCAATCCACAGGCAGCAACGTTTCGACATTAAACGAGGTTCGAGTGGAGTGGGGCACATGAGAGGACGGAGCAAGAGAGTGTACAACCAGTGAGCTACAGGAACCATCAGCATCCATGCCCTACGCCCTTTGCTGGTAGAGACTAAGCACCTATGGGTATGCCCGGAGTGCAGTGACGTCGATTCTTAGAAACAGAAACAGAATTTATTCAAATGACGAACATGTTTAAATATTATCAATAGCTCTTGACGTGAGTGCAGATGTGTCTAATACCGTGTATTATACAGTGATCGTCACCGAAGACGGATGTGTCTGACCGAAAGGTGCAAATATCGCAGTCAAGCTGTAAACTAGCGATACATCGTATTCCGTTCTCCGGACTACTTCCTACTTACGAATCTCTGTTCAGGGCTTGGTAGCGGGGAGATTGATAACGAACGCAGAAGAAGAAGAAGATACAGTTATAAAAAGAGGTATATATGTCAGTTTCAATGCTACTAACAGAATTCGTACCTTGAGCCACTTAAATCCCAAACAAGATAGACTCTTGCATAAAATCAAACATAATATTGTTGGGTTACTGCCCCCCTCCCTTTCTCTCGCCTTCCCCCACGCCCAGAAAAAAAAAACACATTTAGTCCTACAAAAGATTTCGGCCCGTAGTGGGATCCTTGGAAACGAAAAGGTAGATGGGATCGCAAAGGTCGGAAGTTGTGGCATGCGGACTTGCCATCCACAGAGCAATAAAAAACAAGTTTACTAAAAAACAATTCATGATAACGAAATGGAAAGATCAGCGCAAAGAATATAAGCTAGAATATGACAGCAGAAACACACTTGGCAGAGACGGACAGGCCCAGATCTTCAAAATCAGAACTGGGCTTTGAGGATTTAAGGCCCACCTCTACAGAATTGATCTGAGAGATACCGCCACGTGTGATTGCAGAGCACCCAAGCAAAACACCAGAATATATCATGCTGTATTGTCCGACTTATGCAGACCAAATGGAGGTAGTCTGGTCCGGATAACTGAAAACGGCGAAAACCTGAAACGCAGTCTCTGTCGTGAACTGCACCGGCTAGAAGTATTGCATCGGTTGATCGAAGAAGATGAATAATAATAATAATACTCATAATATTAACAATAATAATAATAGTAATAAGGAGAAGGAGAAAAAAATAAGAAGAAGAAAAAGAAGTCTCAATATAAATGAAGAAATTCTAGACTTAATACCGCTTAATGGTAACACAAAGGGTTGTGACATATTTCATGGACTCAAAAGGTCCCTAGAAAAGGCTACATTACCATTGAACAAATCCGTATCCATGGCAACCGACAGTAACCCAAAAATATGCTCTGAAAACATTTGTGTTGTTAAGTTAAAAAAGTTCAAACTGAATCGTTTCACAGTACCAAGGAATAGCGTCTCACTCATTCATTGTATTTTGCAACAAGACGCTTCGTGAAGAAAGTTGTGGGCAGTGTTGGTTAAAACTGCCAATTTCATTCGTTTATTATATTATAGGAAGTTTACATCTGTTCTAGAAACATTGACATAATATATGGGGAACTATTGTGTAACGCTGGAGTTAGGAGCGGGCGTTCTGGAAATATGGGGAACTTTTGTGTAACGCTGGAGTTAGGAGGGGGCGTTCTGGAAATATGGGGAACTTTTGTGTAACACTGGAGTTGGGAGAGGGCGTTCTGGTAAATATGGGGAACTTTTTGTGTAACGCTGGAGTTGGGAGAGGGCGTTCTGGTAAATATGGGGAACTTTTGTGTAACACTGGAGTTAGGAGGGGGCGTTCTGGGAATATGGGGAACTTTTGTATAACACTGGAGTTGAGAGAGGGCGTTCTGGTAAATATGGGGAACTTTTGTGTAACACTGGAGTTAGGAGGGGGCGTTCTGGGAATATGGGGAACTTTTGTGTAACACTGGAGTTGGGAGAGGGCGTTCTGGTAAATATGGGGAACTTTTGTGTAACGCTGGAGTTGGGAGAGGGCGTTCTGGTAAATATGGGGAACTTTTGTGTAACACTGGAGTTGGGAGAAGACGTTCTGGGAATATGGAGAACTTTTGTGTAACACTGGGTCAGAAAATCAACCTCAATGTATATATTTGTCTGAAAACGCCATGACTTGCGAACTAAACTACAAATCGAGCTGGAATTTTCACTGACCATTATATTATATGTCAGGGTTTCTAGATCAACGCAACTTATTTCAAGTCGCAATGTCGGTCCCTGGACTAGTTATGGCCATATGATTATGTAGTTGCAGGAAGATTAAATTGTTTACAGAGGAACTGGCAGCATGAATTGACAACATACCGATTATGACAACAGTCAAATTAAATATTGATTAACTTCCTCAATTTTTTGCATTACCATCTTAGACTTCCGTTTTATTACGTTCCTAAGATACCTTAGACTTCCGTGCTATTCTGTTTCTAAGATACCTTAGACTTCCGTTCTATTCTGTTTCTAAGATACCTGAGACTTCCGTTCTATTCTGTTTCTAAGATACCTTAGACTTCCGTTCTATTCTGTTTCTAAGATACCTTAGACTTCCGTTCTATTCTGTTTTTAAGATACCTTAGACTTCCGTTCTATTCTGTTTCTAAGATACCTTAGACTTCCGATCTATTCTGTTTCTAAGATACCTTAGACTTCCGTTCTATTCTGTTCCTAAGATACCTTAGACTTCGGTTCTTTTCTGTTTCTAGGATACCGTAGACTTCCGTTCTATTATGTTTCTAAGATACCTGAGACTTCCGTTCTATTCTGTTTCTAAGATACCTTAGACTTCCGTTCTATTCTGTTTCTAAGATACCTTAGACTTCCGTTCTATTCTGTTTCTAAGATACCTTAGACTTCCGTTCTATTCTGTTTCTAAGATACCTTAGACTTCCGATCTATTCTGTTTCTAAGATACCTTAGACTTCCGTTCTATTCTGTTCCTAAGATACCTTAGACTTCGGTTCTTTTCTGTTTCTAAGATACCTTAGACTTCCGTTCTATTATGTTCCTCAGAATTGAAGTCACTGCACTATGGAAATTATCATAGGCGCTCATCTATTTCAGTACATGGCGACTAGTGTGGAAAACGTGTGGTTTCTACAGCTTGTTGGTTGTACCAACTTCTCCACCTTCCTCTCTTGTGCAACAGCCAGCTCAAACCTCGTTCGATAATCAAAGATATGCAGTCTGCGAGTTGCTGATTTATCAATTGCTGTGTCATCATCAAACAGGCCGTTACTGATTGACTTCAAAATGTCGCGTCATAGTGTACCCGTAATTAGTTCATTTGAAGCCAGTATACCAGCTCTTTCGTTGCCCTAAACCCCGGAATGACCAGCGCAGTAGATCAACACCAACTACTCCGTGTTTGATGCCCCTACAGTTGCCCTCAAATAAAGCCTTAATCGGACCTTCTGTCTTTATTTGTATCTACTACCGAATTGTATGTACACAAAGTATATGATTTCCGGTGAAAGCTGCGTACTAAAGCTAGTAATAATTTCTGATTGCATTAAATACATAACAATATAGAACTCTAGATTATTCGGTCATCTCATGCGACGCAGCCTGATTAACTACCACTGCACGCATATAATACAGGACGATCTAGTTATAATGCACGAGGAAGAACATATGCCAGTTGGATAGATGATATAAGATACGTAATACAACAACACTGGATTAAAAGTTTTCAATGATCTATCTGTCCAAGACAGACAACTCCAGTACGGTATAGCTATCATCATCATCATCATCATGTAACATGTCCTTTATAGATAGTCGCTCCCATCAGAATCTGTCTGAAAGAAACTTGTTCCCTTGCCAAATCTCTAACCTTCGCCACAGTCATACCCAGGCATTCCTGGATATCTTGATCCCATCGTCTTCTTGGTCAAACCTTGCCTCTTTTGCCTGGCACCATACCTTTCATCACTATTAAGACCGTTGTGTCTCTTGATGTGACCAAAGTATTAACATTTTCTGGTCTAAATGGAATTGATACACCAGTTCTCCTCTATGTTCAACTCTTGCCGAATGTTTATGTTTGTCTTTTTCTCCGTCCAGGGTATTCTGATAATATTCCTGTAACATTTTAACTCGAAGGATTCGAATCTTTGTCTATAAGTTTTGGCAATCGCCCCAAGTGGACGGAACATCTTGAAGACCTGTTCCTCAGCGTAGCTGCGAGTCCCAACTTCGACTCTAGTGGACCATGTTTGGAGCTACGGAAGTCTAGTACATGGTAAGCCCCTCCCTAGAAGCGTCTGGGATGTTGTTGTGTACAAAGGAGTCTGACCAACGCCTTGGATGTCTTCACCGCGGTATCCTTTTACCTCGGGTGTACCAGATTGCTGCTACCGTATTCCAACGACCATCATTTCGTCGCAATATGGGACCTGTCCATCTATATTTTGTCTTGTTTGCGTCTTCTTCATCTTCATCGATCAACTGATGCTAGGCTTCTAATCCGGTGAGGTTCACGAAGGAGACTGTGCATTTCAGGTCTTCGCCGGTTCCCCACAGCTTTTCGAGCATGGTCGCTTCCCATAAGTAGGACAGTCCTGTAGAATATATTCTGGTGTTTGCTTGAGTGCTCAACAATCGCAAGTAGCAGTGTCTCTGAGACCCATTCTGTAGATGTGGGCCTTGGGGCCACAATGTACCGTTATGAGTATGAAGATCGTTGTTTGTCCATCTCTGTCTATATCTGGGTCGTCACTACCAAGGTCAGTCGATTATTTCTGGCTCAGCTATTTCTAGAAGATTGTACATCGTCAAACGTCACTCTTGGAAGAATATTTTCCATGAAATAGCTAGGTCACCCGTTGAATGCCAATGATTATCACGCCAAGATTACAATAAATTCTTTGAAAGCCTGTAACATTAAAGTGTGTGTGTGTGTGCGCGTTTGTATGTACGTTCGCTGTGCTGTGAGTTTATGATTGTGCCTACCCGTCCACCCACACGGACAGACCCCCACACCTCCAACACAAACACATACATACAAACTCCCACTTACAGACCCAGACCCAGACCAGACCCAGACACAAAGAGAAGACACAAAGACCAGACCCAGACACGAAGAAAAGACACAAATACCAGACCCAGACACGAAGAGAAGATACAAAGACCAGACCCAGACACGAAGAGAAGACACAAAGACCAGACCCAGACACGAAGAGAAGACACAAAGACCAGATCCAGACACAAAGAGAAGACACAAAGACCAAACCCAGACACGAAGAGAAGACACAAAGACCAGACCCAGACACGTCGAGAAGACACAAAGACCAGACCCAGACACGAAGAGAAGACACAAAGACCAGACCCAGACACGAAGAAAAGACACAAAGACCAGACCCAGCCACGAAGAGAAGACACAAAGACCAGACCCAGACACGAAGACCAGACACAAAGACCAGACCAGGACACGAAGACCAGACACAAAGACCAGACCCAGACACGAAGACCATACACAAAGACCAGACCCAGACACGAAGAGAAGACACAAAGACCAGACCCAGACACGAAGACCAGACACAAAGACCAGACCCAGACACGACGACCAGACACAAAGACCAGACCCAGACACACACAAAGACCAGACCCAGACACGAAGACCAGACACAAAGACTAGACCCAGACACGAAGACAGACACAAAGACCAGACCCAGACACGAAGACCAGACACAGAGACCAGACCCAGACACGAAGACCAGACACAAAGACCAGACCCAGACACGAAGACCAGACCCAGACACGAAGACCAGACACAAAGACCAGACCCAGACACGAAGACCAGACACAAAGTCCAGACCCAGACACAAAGACCAGACACAAAGTCCAGACCCAGACACAAAGACCAGACACAAAGACCAGACCCAGACACGAAGACCAGACACAAAGACCAGACCCAGACACGAAGACCAGACACAAAGACCAGACCCAGACACGAAGACCAGACACAAAGACCAGACCCAGACACGAAGAGCAGAAATAAAGACCAGACTCAGACACGAAGACCAGACCCAGACCCAGACACGAAGACCAGACACAAAGACCAGACCCAGACACGAAGACCCAGACGCAAACACGAAGACCAGACACGAAGACCAGACCCAGACCCAGACCCAGACACGAAAACCAGACCCAGACCCAGACACGAAGACCAGACCCAGACCCAGACACGAAGACCAGACCCAGACCCGAATACCAGACCTAGACACGAAGACCAGACCCAGACACGAAGACCAGACCCAGACACGAAGATCAGACCCAGACCCCAAGACCAGACCCAGACCCGAAGAACAGACCCAGACATGAAGACAATACCCAGACCCGAAGACAAGACCCAGACCCGAAGACCCAGACCCAGACCCCACACCACACCACACCACACCGGGGCAGGGCAGGGCGGGGCGGCGCGGGACGGGACGGGACAGGACAGGACAGGACAGTACAGTACATACATACATACTTGGAATGCTGGTACTCAAAAAAGCAGGGGTATTCTCACTTCGAGGTAGCTGAAGGCTGTCCGTAGTAGTTTCTATTTGTGATTTAAGTTCCTATGGCTTACTTGTCCTGTGGAAAGATAAATTGCGTGTTCAGTACGAGTTTCATTACTTTTCGTTCATCGCCCAGACATCGACTAAGAGCTTGCATAACCCAGACATCGACTAAAAGCTTGCATAACCCAGACATCGACTAAGAGCTTGCATAACCCAGACATCGACTAAGAGCTTGCATAACCCAGACATCGACTAAGAGCTTGCATAACCCAGATATCGACTAAGAGCTTGCATAACCCAGACATCGACTAAGAGCTTGCATAACCCAGACATCGACTAAGAGCTTGCATCGCCCAGGCAACGACTAAAAGCTTGCATAGCCCAGACAAGGAAAAAGAACTTGTCCCGACTGTGTGCTACGACCAAGGCGAGGACGATGCTCATTATGGAGATGTTATTTGTTTATGATGCGGTTCTAGTGATCAATAGTGAGGAGGCCTTACAGAGACTAAGAGATAGATGCGTCGAGGGGTGCAAGCAGTTCGGGCTTACCATAAGCCTGGAAAAGATGAAGGACTGCACAAAGGATATTTACACTCCCCACTCCATACGATTGATAGTGTCACTCTGGAAGTCGTCAACAGTTTTAATTATCTGGGGTCTGCCATCAAGAGCTTTCTTTTGCTCTGGATAGAGATAGCCAGTAGGCTTGGTAGAGCGAGCAGCGCCATGGCCCGCCTGACAAAGAGTCTGGGAAAATACTGTCTCACTACACCAAGGCCCGGGTCTATCAGACATGCGTCTTGGCACTCGCATGTATTGCAGCGCGACTTGAAGCACTTACACTTGGCAGGAACGGAGGCTCAGCAACTTTTCACATGAGGTGTCTATGGAGCGTATTGGGGATTGGGTGGCAAGAGAGAGTTTCAGATAATGGAGTCTTATAGCGAGAAAACACTCAATCATGTAGTCGCTGTTGAGTTAACTGTTTATCGCATAACAGATGAGAGACTGCCAAATGATATCCTCTATGGATAACTGACCATTTGAGCTAGTAGAATCGACCCTCCCACGTGGAAGATGAGAGGCTGCCAAAGGATATCCTCTATGGAAAACTGACCATTTGCGCGAGCTAGTAGAATCGAGCGTCCCCCATGGAAGATGAGAGGCTGCCAAAGGATATCATCTATGGAAAACTGACCATTTGAGCTAGTAGAATCGACCTTCCCACATGGAAGATGAGAGGCTGCTAAAGGATATCCTCTATGGATAACTGACCATTTGAGTTAGTAGAATCGACCGTCCCCCATGGAAGATGAGAGGCTGCCAAAGGATATCCTCTATGGATAACTGACCATTTGAGCTAGTAAAATCGACCGTCCCATGTGGAAGATGAGAGGCTGCCAAAGGAAATCCTCTATGGATAACTGACCATTTGAGCTAGTAGAATCGACCGTCCCCCATGGAAGATGAGAGGCTGCCATAGGATATCCTCTATGGATAACTGACCATTTGAGCTAGTAAAATTGACCGTCCCACGGGGAAGATGAGAGGCTGCCAAAGGATATCCTCTATGGATAGCTGTGACTGTTTACTGTCTTACGATCTGTGGCAGGGAATGTCACTCGCTGATCGGTCTTTACATTGATAGTTGACTGTGTCCAAAAGTAACAGACACAGCTGAACAAAACTCACAGGGCGCCAAGCGCATGGACTATAGCGACAGACGCCAATGAAGATGGATAGCATATCCTTTTGAGACCAGGGATCGCTTGAAACTTGCGAGCAGTAAGCGACATATATTTGTTTTTATTTCATCGGGTGGGGACAGGAACACAGAGAGCCGGAGAGAGAGAGAGAGAAAGAGAGAGAAGAGACAGACAGATAGAGACAGACAGAAGGAGACACAGATAGAGAGACACAGATAGAGAGAGATAGAGAGAGACAGAGAGAGACGGAGAGACAGAGAGAGACGGAGCGACAGAGAGAAAGAGCGCGCGAGATAGAGAGCGAGAGAAAGAAAGAGACATATAGACAGAGAAAGAGAGTGACAGAGAGACAGACAGAGACAGAGAGAGGGTGAAAGAAGAGAGAGACAGAGAGAGACAAAGAGTGACAGAGAAAGACATTCATAGAGAGTGACAGAAAGAGACAGAAAGAGAGACAGAGAGAGATAGAAAAAGACAGAAAGACATAGTGAGACAGAGAGAGCCAGAGAGAGACAGACAGAGAGAGAGAGAGACGGAGAGAGAGAGACGGAGAGAGAGAGAGACGGACAGACAATGAGAGAAACAAAGAGAGACAGACAGACAGAGAGACAGAGAGAGAGAGAGTGACAGAGAGAGAGAGAGAGAAGCAGAGATAAATTAGATTATAAAAACATGTTTACATGTGAAGTTTAACATATGTTGTCGGACGTTTCGTGTTATAAAAGTCTTCATCAAGAACTGCATAAAAAATCGATACAAATGAAAACATAGATCCAAGTGTAACGAATATCAGTATTCGAGATCAAGCAAATCTTAATTTATAGCTGTTATTGACAAAAATAATCCAGGGAACAAACAAGGTATTATCATGCCAAATAAACAGGAATAAACGTTACAAAAAACGTGCCTGCACAACTGCGTAGTTCATGTTATTAAGATGGATTACAAATATAAATTATTTTTTAATGACTACAGAGAAAGCTCAATGGAGTCTGGTAATAATAATACAATATTGTACAAGAGGAACAAAATATCGTACAATAGAATATCGAATAATTAAATATCGTAACGTGAAATATCGTACCAAAAAATATTGAAATATGAAATATCGTACAAGAAATAGCGTAACATGAAATATCGTACAATAAAATATTGTAACATGAAATATCGTACAATAAAATATTGTAATATGAAATATCGTACAATAAAATAGCGCAACATGAAATGATGTCGTTAGATAAACTATAGTACAAAATACTATTGCACAATAAAATATCACACAATCAAAAATCGTATAATATAATATTGAAAAATCAAATATCCTTAAAAAAGTATCGTACAATTAAATACCCTACAATACGATATCGTGACAAAAACATCGTTCAGTTTTGAGTTTAGAAACATAGAATGTTCAAGAACAAAGTAATCGCTCGGTAGACATCTAGAAGAATGACGTATTCCTGATCATTGCGTGACATGCAATTAACGAAACATTCCCTACAAATAGCAAGACCTTTGACCTTTTAAACTTCGTTATTTTATTCTCATTAAACTTCTCATGCAACGTCAGATCTTACTTCTTTGTCTCTCGAGGTTTCTTGTCTTCAATCTGTATCAATAGCTTTCCTTACCTCCCCCCACCATAGTGCCATCCCTAACTCTTGTACTGATGCCATAAAACATTTCACCCGACCCCCACCTGCCCGCGTGAAACTGGTTCATACTATTCACCCGCTAAGCTCCTCTGTCCGTGAGATCTTATTCCGCCATCTCCCTATCCTTGATTCCAATCCTTTCCCACATTTATTTTCTTATCCCCCTACAGATGTGGTAGAAACTTGCGGGGCTTAATAGTCAGACGCGGATTCAAAAACTCACCACGCGGGCCACTGCGGCCCATCTACAGATAGTGATGTTGCATAATGTGTTGCTATGTCTTCCAACACGATCGGGTGTCTTTCCTAAACCAGTGTTAGAAATACATGAGGGACTTCTCCTACAAGACAAGCAACATTATCATGTGCCTTGCCGGTTTGCGTTAGCTATCATGAACCTTCAACCAGTTCTATCACGTGTGTTGTTTACCAACTCTTTTGTTGCTTGTCACCCCTGCCATTCTCTCAAGTTGTCCAACATGGCAACAATTGCAGTTGGAGATGAAAATAACTCTTTATGGACTAAGAAGCAGCCTATGTGGGGTGGGGTGGGGTGGGGTGGCCAGCTCCTTTCCTTGCTGTTTATACCTTCCACAACTCATAAGTCAGTTACCCATATACAGCTGGGGCGACTGGAGGAGCGGACTTAACCAGGAACGAACCACGCCCAGATTTTGCATCTGCCTGTCCGTGATTTCGAACACTGGCACTGTGTAAACCCAGTCTTAGCAAGCCAGCTCACTGTCGACTAGGCTACACACTTTTAGTACACATTTAGAACATAAGACTCGAATCTATCATGAGAAGTCAGATCGACAGTTCAACTGTTCTTCTCCCCAAATCCATCAAAGGCTAGCGACGGAGCATCCGACAGAGTGCCTACTACAGCATCTGCTTGTCATAAACAACGTGTCACTTCTGATTCTCTAGCTGCTCTTTAGCTATCTTTCTTACTTCCTTTTCCTTTTCTTGTTTTCTCTTATTTCCGAAAGCTACTGCTTCCTTAAGAATGTATTCCTTGAAAGACAATGTATTTCGGATTCCAGGGGATTCTGATTTCTTTGAATTCCTTCTTGATTCTTTTTTTGGTTTCCTTTTGTACTCACGAACCTTTCTCTCAACTTTAATCCTGTGCTTAGGGAAGGAAGACTAACATCTGGTCAGGTAAAATATACTGATCAGACATGTTAGTCAGGGTCAGGCAAAACATACTGGCCAAGACCCTCCCTTCAGCTTCCTAGTAGCCCTCCCTGAAAACTCGCTCTTTTCATGGCAGCCTGGCTAACGAGGTGAAGGATCGACGTGATCGTCGTAGTAGTGAGCGACACTCAAGTGAAGCCAAGCATAGCACAACTGCCTGCAGGGCTTCTTCGGTGCACCTTCATCAGCACGCTCGGGATGTCAGGAAATCTAATGCAACCCGCCAGTTAACGTCCTATGCAGTGCGCACAAAAAAGTAAACCTCCTCATTGTGGCCATTCGAAGAAACAAAAACGACCACCACCACGACGAAAACAACGACTAAAACAACGACGAAAACAACAACAACAACGACCACCACGACGACTACGAAAACAACAACAAGAACGACCACGACAACGACGAAAACAACAACAACGACCACGACAACGACGAAAACAACAACAAACGACCACGACAACGACGAAAACAACAACAACAACGACCACGACAACGACGAAAACAACAACAACGACCACGACAACGACGAAAACAACAACAACAACGACCACGACAACGACAAAAACAACAACAACGACCACGACAACGACGAAAACAACAACGACAACGACCAAAATAACAACAACAACGACCACCACGACGAAGAAAGCAACAACAACAACGCTGTGCTTTGGTGACTGCCGCTTGCTTTTCTTCTTAATTTTCCCCATTGTGTGTATTTTAACTTGCACAAATCCAGAAATAAATGTAAGATTATAAGACAACATAAGCACAAAGCAACTTGTTAGAAGTATCTACCACGCGAATTTGAGCGTATTATTCAAATTTACATTTCCAATGGAGCATTTTAAAAACTGTTTATTTTTAATTTCAATACTTCTTTTAATTGTGTACAATGTTTTCGTTTCCATAAAATTTACATTTAATGATGTGTGAAGGAGAAACAAATGAAGATCTGTATTGGAAAAACGGCTGCTGCTGTTGTTGTTGGGTTTGTTGTTGTTGTTTTTGTTGTTGTTGTTGTTGTTGTTGCTGTTGTTGTTGAATTCCCACAACGAGTAGGATTACTTTTTGGTGCGCCCTAAAAATGGCGTTAAGTTGCGGGTTGTAACTTTCCTCACAGCCCAAGAGTGCTGATGAGAGTGGACCGGGGTCATCAAGGTGGTTGTGCTATGATTGGCCTCATCTGCGTGTCGCTTACGACTACAGGGATCACGTGGATCCCTACCTCGTTAGCCAGGCTGCCATGAAAACAGCCCGTTTCCAGGAAGGCCTACGAGGAAGTCAAGGTGAGGGTCTTGTTCAACATATTTAGCCTGGCACTGACTAACATGTCTCATCAGTATATTTTGCCTGACACTGACTAACATGTCTCATCAGTATATTTTGCCTGACACTGACTAACATGTCTCATCAGTATATTTTGCCTGACACTGACTAACATGTCTCATCAGTATATTTTGCCTGACACTGACTAACATGTCTCATCCGTATATTTTGCCTGACCAGACGTTAGTCTTCCTGCTCTGGAAAAACGTTGCGTTGCATACGGGCCTGTTGTGTTAGGTCCATATCTTAAATTGACCAACATCACAGTAGGGGTGTCGAGGTCAGCATTAGGTCTGTATATCGATATTTAAAGTACTGTTCATTTATAATTGTAAAGATTTCTCGACTTATATTTTTGTATATATTTTCAAAGTATTATTTTCTATCAAATTTACAATCCTTATTTTACCAGAGCTCTGGAACAAGGGTCAAGCTATGTATATCTTAGCCAAATCATTTCACCTGATGGCAAATTGCAATGCCGCCTAAAATACATTAAACAGCATGAGTGATACACTTTTGTCAAAGCAGATATCTCAATTCCTAAAAATAAGAATTATACAATGAAATATAAAGTAAAGTAACCCATAGCATTACTGCCGTAGGGGTGTCAGGTGTTCGCAATCTCACAAAATTTAAAGACTCGGCTATATGAGGTCGGTAACCATCACTTCTCACTCGTCGCTTTACTTCCCGAACTGAACCGGTACCCATTTAAGGCTGGGTCGACCCGGGAGTCGTTGCGGTCTAAAAAAAACATTACCGCCTCAACTGGGGAATGAATCCAGGACCACTCAGATGCGAAGCCAGTGCACTAACCACTGGGCGACCTGTACTTCTACAGGGTCAGATACCCATGTGTAGGTCCCAGCTCTGGTATGATTTGGATATAGAAGGTAGAAGGATTTCCTGCTGAGCGGACTAGGCTCGAGCAGCTTATTACTCCACTGGGTTGGGACAATCGGTTACGGAGGGAAGTTAACTGATGTGCGAGCTCATCTTAATCAAATCAAACACTAGAGGAAAATTGGCACGCAGCCTGTTAGGCGCCATTTATCCTGCTTTAAACAAACCACCTAACCATGATCGTTTTTATGCCATGTCACACAGCTAGTCGCTTCTTACGACAGTTTTATTGTATGGAGTATAAACCTTAACCCTGGCAAAGA
The DNA here is from genome assembly GCA_036924085.1 of Ariolimax columbianus. Lineage (NCBI taxonomy): Eukaryota > Metazoa > Mollusca > Gastropoda > Stylommatophora > Arionidae > Ariolimax > Ariolimax columbianus. The sequence goes on from JAVGWX010000008.1 coordinate 21,292,294, forward strand.
AAATAGAGAAGAGTATTCAAGCCTTTGAAATGTCAGGGCAAGAAAACCAGAGCTGCCAAGACCCTTCTACACCACCACGCGGTGATCCTGGATAACAGGCTGCAGCAGGGCAGACGGGCTAAGGAGAAAGGATCGAAGAGGGAATGCTAACTAGGTACCCAAAAAATGTTTGTTGAAGTCGGATATGTTGGACCGAAAGGTGCAAGCTGTAAACTACGACACAACGCATTCCGTTCTCTGGACTACATTCTGCTACTTAAGCCCTATCAGGGTTTGATAGTGGGAGATTGAGAACAAACGCAGAAGAAGAAGAAGAAGAAGAAGAAGAAGAAGAAGAAGAAGAAGAAGAAGAAGAAGAAATGTGAGTATTCAGAAGACTTTGATGAGTTGTTTGGAATAATAGGAAAACCAATAATGAGGTTCTGGAGTACCTAAAGGAGGAACAGACACTCCTGAAGAGAATCAAAATCAGAAAAATAAAATATTTTGGTCATGTCAAGCGCCATGGAGGGCGGAGTAGAGGGCAAGAGAGCCAAAGTGCGACGGAGGTATAGATAGAAAAAAAAACATTAGGATGTGGTCGGACACAGTTTGACTGTGTGTACCCAGCTAGGCGCCGAAGAGAGACAGATGGAGTTCCATTACCGTCAACCTACGTTGTGGAAACGGCACTTGATGATGATTATGATGATGATGATGATGATAATGTTACCAGATACTAGCGACAAAAAGTTTCGCGTTAAAGAATAGTCACGCAGCATGTATTATGAAGCCCAAAAAGCAAATACAGATTTTTCAGATGTAAATTTCTGGAAAAAAATATAACCATATATGGACAATAGGTTTTAAATTTTAATGGGTTTAAAAAAAATATTTTTATCATTTATATATTTGTTTTTCGCAGAGCCCAACCCAATACGCTTGAGTGGAACGCCCATAGAGGAAGCTGATGAATACGTATATCATGGATAACAACATAAAATCTTAGATCGCTAGACGGGAACGAACGGACTGGGCAGCCTTCAACTCCATCACAACAGCAACAGACACCACAAAGGACACCAGACTACGTGCGGACATCTTCGACTCGGGAGTCCTACTAGCGCTCTGCTATGGTAGCGAAACCTGGTCTCCCACCAAAGCAGCAGAGAACCAACTGAGAACAGCATACGCATCTCTTGAAAGACGCCTCGGGGGCATAACTCTTAGACAACAGCGGCAGAACGAACTACACAATAGCGATATCTGGAGAATGTCACACATCAAGGATGTCCTACAGTACGTCAACCACTCGGGACACCGCTGGGCTGGTCATATATCCAGAAGACAAGATGAAAGATGAAGTACCATAACCCCCGGAGCGAAAAAAAGATACCTCGGGGACGGCCACCAACTCGCTGGCTAGATTCACTAGAAAAATACAACACACACGACACCACAACAGACTACTACCACACTGGATGACACGCTCCCGCGACAGTAACGACTGGATCCTGAGTTGGGACCGCGCTCCAGGGTGACCACCTCTCCACAAAGAACTGGTCGAACTAAGAATATTTTTTTTTAAAGTTCTCTTTCATAAAATGGATGTGCGATGCGAGAACCAAATGAAGATCATAAGTAGCGGTTTGCTAGAGAAAGCTGGAGCCGTTGGAGAGCTCGACAATCACAAGGGGGACTAGGTCTCTCATTGGAAGAAAAACGTCGAAGATCCCTTACTTTCCTCCATCCTCATTATGCTTCCATCCTTTCTCCTCCTCCTTCCTTCTCCTATCTCTTACTTCCTCTTTCTTGCTCATAACTTGTGTCTTCTTCCTCCTCATCCCTCCTCATCTTCTCTTCCTTTCCCCTCCTATTCCATTTCTCCTCCTCCCCTCCCTCTTCCTAAATTTTGTCTCTTCTCCTTCCTCCTCCCCCCTTTCTATTTTCTCCTCTTCCTTTTCCTTTCTCTCCCTGCCTCCAATTTCTCCTTTCTCCTCCTCTTTCTCCTCCTCCTTCACGTCCACTTCTTCCTTTTTCTTCCTCCCCTTATTCTGCAATCAATTCATTTAGTCTGGGACGGGACTCTTCATTAAATTCTACTGTCGTTTTCATGGTCTCAGTACTGCCATACAATTTCTTCTCCTAAGATCGATGTGCTGGGGCAGTCCTGAACTACATGCGCAATAGCACAGACTAGTGGTACCTATCTTGAATCTGGTGTACAGTCGGAGTCTCTTTATGTTGTTGTCAGTTCGGAGACGTGCTCATTTTTAGACATCCGTTCTCTGCTCGGGATGTGGGGTATTCTTCCTGCTCCTTTATATTTTGTTAATTTAACATCGAGGAATCCATGAAATCTGCCTCGAAACGTAAGTAAGAGTAGTTCTTATTGATAAGCCAGTGTAACAGTTCCAGCTGGAGTATGGGCGTTAAGGGCAGGAGTAATGGGGCCAGCGACTCTGGGAACAAAGGTTACCTTAATGTGTGTCAAGGTCACTCACAGTCTCGACATTAAGGTGACAAAGGAAACGAGTGGTTAGGGGAATTCTGAGTTATTCGTCCAATAACAACTAGTTGGAGGTAGATCCAAATTAGAGTGATGGCTAGTCAGACAAAGATAGTTGCTTGAGACTAAAATACTCGGCAAAGATGAACTCAGGAGACTGCTGGAGAGAGAGAGAGAGAGAGAGAGAGAGAGAGAGAGAGATAGAGAATAGCTAGTAGGCTGGCTAGGAGAGCGATTGAAAGGCTGCTAGTAGCTAGCGGGATGACTAGGAGTTTGTGTGAGAGAGAACGAGTTTGCATGGTGACTGAACCAGCATACACCTCCTAGTTTTGGCCATTCAATCTATAAGTATGTGTGTTGGACACCCTGTTACTAGAAGAGATCTGAATGTGTGTCGTACGTGCAGGACACAGAGAGAACGACGTGCGTTCTGAAGTATGTGTATGCACAGATCGACAGAGTGTGTGACCACAAGTGAGTACGCGATTCCGACTATAAGTGACGTGATCTAATTTCATATGAACGCACAGATCATCTGAGTATACGCGAATAGATCGAATGTGGTTGTACAGATCACATGACTGAAGGGATCTGAGTGCGGAAGAATGCACAGATCGACAGAGAACATAATACGACGTGAAGGTGAGCTTAGGAGAGTATGTTGAGTGTGCAGATAAGGGAAGTGGTGTGTAGTCGCTAGAACTGGGTTTTTATTACTCGGAGGAAATATTCAAAAGCTAGTGCTCAAAACCTTCGAGAAATGTTTTAATAATGATATATACTATATGATCATTTAGTTCAGATGTAATTTGTCCTTTTTGATAATATTGTTTCTGTTGGTTTTTGTTATTAAATTTGCCAAAGTTTGTTGGAGAGTGTTTATTGTGTTATTTACTGTGTGTAGTCGTGTCTTGGTGTGGAAAGATGTTTTAACATTTTAGATAAATAACTACTCAACGAAACCCAGACTCTGCCATACCAGTTGTTCAACACCAACGACAGAGTTTAAGTCAAACTCAATAGACAATGAATAGAATTGAGGGATTGGGGAGGCGGGAGGGGGCGACGGGGTGGACAATGAGAGACACGGCGGGGGGCGAAAGGGGGGTGATGGAGACGTTTTAGGGTGTTAAAAGATGTGCAGGATGGTTGGTTAGACAGGAGTGTGCAAAAGGGTTGTCGGAGAAGTGAGGAGACAGGGCAGGAGTATGAGGGTTTGGGGAATATATATGTGTGGAGTACTCCGCAGCACCCACGAGGATCTCGTAATAGTTAGGTCGATTTTTAACATAATTTGGAATTTTGACAGGGCAGCGTCCTTTATCCCTACTCTTTCAGATGTCCAACTGTCGAGAGATTTGTAACGTGCGCGACTATGCACATGTGCGTCCGTTCTCTGCTACCCAGAAATCCGGTGAAATACCAGAAAGCTCCCGTGACAAAATCCAGGTATCCACTGTGATTTGAACCCGCGACCTACAGCCCGTCTTACCGACACCAGTCCACAGGGTTGAGAAGGGAAGACACTCAAGGTGAGAAAATATGTGCAGAGGAATTGGTTAGTTAATAAGGAGGGATTTGGGGAGGAGGAAGAGTCATATTAACATAGCTTGAAATATCACGTTAAATGACATACCATATAAGAGGCAGGAAGTACTGTAGGAATGTAGGGGTGATGTAGGGTCCCGGAAAGGTGGCCTTACAAATGTAATACTAACATAAGACATCTCCGTATGCTGCAGATATTTTTAAATTACTACTTTTCGTTGTGCAGATAACTTCCTAATGAAATTGATTCATACTAACATGAACTAGGGGCAATTACTCTAGTTTTATAATATGTGTGAATGTGTGGAATACTATTGATCATTTCTTGTTTGGCCTACTTTATCCTAAGTGGAATACCGTGATTCACCAATTCGTGACAACTGTCTGGCAAATGGCTGCCGCCTTACGTATTGTATTCGTTGTCGAGTTCATTGCTAATGTTGATGTTGTGATTTGCAAGGTTAGGTGTTTTAGATTGTTATTGGTCCATGACGAAGGTCTTATGGCTGTAACCTTGGTTTCTTTTTGTTTATGTTCTGGTGCAGTAGCTGAGCCATACCGATATATGTTTGAATCGTCTTTTGTCCTTATCTACCGTCGCAGCTTCGAGGGGGAACTGAGACGCTGGTACGGTCAGGCACAATATAGACCAGGCCGTAGCGCTAGGGTCAGGCACAACGTAATGACCAGGACGTCGCGTTAGGGTCAGGCACAACATACTGACCAGGACGTCGCGTTAGGGTCAGGCACAACATACTGACCAGGACGTCGCCTTAGGGTCAGGCACAACATACTGACCAGGACGTCGTGTTAGGGTCAGGCACAACATACTGACCAGGACGTCGCGTCAGGGTCAGGCACAACTTACTGACCAGGACGTCGCGTTAGGGTCAGGCACAACATACTGACCAGGACGTCGCGTCAAAGTCAGGCACAACATACTGACCAGGACGTCGCGTTAGGGTCAGGCACAACATACTGACCAGGATGTCGCGTCAGGGTCAGGCACAACATACTGACTAGGACATCGCGTTTGGGTCAGGCACAATAAGCTGACCAAGACCACTAGCTCTCTTCCATGTAGCGTTACTTGGAAACTGTCTGTTTTTATGGCAGTCTGGTTGACGAGATGTGGATCGACGTGATCCCTGTAGTAGTTAGCGACTCGCAGATGACGCCAAGCATAGCACAACCACATGAAGGACCGTTGTCCACCTTCACCAGCATGCTCGGGTTGTGGGGAAAGCTACTACAACCTGCAACTGAACACTCTATTCAGGGCGCACAAAAAGAGTAAACTTGCTTATTGTGGGTATTAACCAACACCAAGAACAGCAACCTCCTCCTTAAACCATGCCCTCACCTTATCCAGGTCTTCCTTCGTATGCATGTTAAATTTAACCTGTATACTTTTTAGTTTAGATATCAGTAATAAATTATATAAATCTCCATTGGATTTCAAAGCTGTCCATCATCTGCTAAGTATTCTTCTCTGAAACCAGGTGTCCATTGCTGCAAGCGGTCCCTCTATTTGTTCATACTCCAGTGCAACTTCCATAAATCAATATTGTTTTTACGGAGAACTAAAACCCTTTTTCTCATTAGCAAAGCCAGGACTTGCTTGTTAGTATGTTTCTTGTTTTTTTTCCTGAAAGCCAGCTTCAGCTAGAGCGGTTATGTTCTTCGTCTCTGTTATGCATCTCTTGTCACCTGTTTTGATAGTTTGTGTGTACCTACATTTTGTTGTTTGTTTTAATATCTTTACCTGAAATTAAATCTGTGTTTTTAATTTTAATATAGACGATATTTATGTTTTGAAAAATATTTAAATTTAGTTGATGAGTCGAATTTTTGTTTATTTAATGAGACTCATCAGGTGCTATATATATTCAATGTTATTATACGGTGCAGAAGCATGGACAATGAACACACAGAAAACAAATTGGAGACCTCGAAATGTTGTTATACAGGAGAATGGGCCGCATTTCGTGGAAAGAGAAACAAACAAGTAGCGACGTCTTGACGAGAGTAGACAACTATTGACATACATTACAATTAGGCAAGTCATATATTGTGGTCAATACTAGGAGGAGGTGGGTTGAAGGCCGGCTGCATGAGGTGGGTAGCGCCATAAGTGAGAGAACTGCATCACAAGATGGACTAATGTCTCTCTGCCAGAGTGTACCGTCAAGACAAGAGACAAAGGATATTGGAGATGGTACTTCAGTTGAATTGAATTGAAATTTAGTTGAGTTACATTTTACCTTCATCTTAAGGTAGGTCCGGTATATCATCATGCTGTTCTCTTTACGGCCGTCTGTAACACACTATTTATTGAGAGTGCTTTCGCTTCCGATAGTCATCTTCAGAAAATCCTTGATGTGTGACGATCTTCTAGTCGCCAGTTTGTTTATTCCTCGTTTTCCAGGCTCCATTTTTTCTAGTATAACTTCTTCTCATCCAGAACATTGTGGATATTGATGTGGACATCGCATTTAGTTTCCTAGACTAAATGTTGTTTACTGGCCATTTTTGATCTACACCAAGGCGCACTACCAGCTTGCTGAAAGATCAAGTGTCACTTTGTCCACTAAACAGAAGCTGACAAACACTCTGACCATCATACGTTATGCTATCAGTGTTATATAAGGCCCTGTCCAATAGCCACAACGCAAGATCTTCACATGAGAAATGCGCTGTGTATGACGTGCAGCAGGAACGACAATCCGTGACAACATTCGCAACGTCACGTTGGATAAAATAGAGGGGACTAAATCTGATAATTGGAACAATGAGGCTAACGTCTGGTCAGGCAAAACACACGGATCAGGCAATGTTAGTCAGGGTCAGACAATGTTAGTCAGGGTCAGACAATGTTAGTCAGGGTCAGACAATGTTAGTCAGGGTCAGACAATGTTAGTCAGGGTCAGGCAATGTTAGCCAGGGTCAGACAATGTTAGTCAGGGTCAGGCAATGTTAGTCAGGGTCAGACAATGTTAGTCAGGGTCAGACAATGTTAGTCAGGGCCAGGCAATGTTAGTCAGGGTCAGACAATGTTAGTCAGGGTCAGACAATGTTAGTCAGGGTCAGACAATGTTAGTCAGGGTCAGACAATGTTAGTCAGGGTCAGGCAATGTTAGCCAGGGTCAGACAATGTTAGTCAGGGTCAGGCAATGTTAGTCAGGGTCAGACAATGTTAGTCAGGGTCAGACAATGTTAGTCAGGGCCAGGCAATGTTAGTCAGGGTCAGACAATGTTAGTCAGGGTCAGACAATGTTAGTCAGGGTCAGACAATGTTAGTCAGGGTCAGACAATTCTAGTCAGGGTCAGACAATGTTAGTCAGGGTCAGACAATGTTAATCAGGGTCAGACAAAACACACGGATAAGACAATGTTAGCCAGGGTCAGGCAAAACACACTGATCAGACAATGTTAGCCAGGGTCAGACAAAACACACTGATCCGACAATGTTAGCCAGGGTCAGACAAAACACACTGATCCGACAATGTTAGCCAGGGTCAGACAAAACACACTGATCAGACAATGTTAGCCAGGGTCAGACAAAACACACTGATCAGACAATGTTAGCCAGGGTCAGACAAAACACACTGATCAGACAATGTTAGCCAGGGTCAGGAGAAATATACTGGCTAAGCCCCTAGCCGACCTCCTTGTTGGTCGTCCTGGAACCAGAATGTTGTCGAGGACAGCAGTCCAACAAGATGAGGTTCGACGTATTCCCTGTAGTAGTTAGCGACACGCAAATGAAGCCAAGCATAGCACAACTGCCTGGAGGACCCCGGTTCACCTTCATCAGTACTTTGGAGATGTGAGGAAAGTTACTGCATAAGGCCAAGGCAAGTGCCGCCGTCCATTGTAGACGATGATGGCATAATTAATTTTGCTAGCGCTATTTTTTAGTAAGGATTAACTGCGCTACTTTTTATCCTCACTCTCTCGTCTCGAGCCACCGACCCCAGTGGCAAGTCAAAGACATGACGACTGGAGGGACTACGAGATCCAGAGGACTCTGCATCAAGCACCCATGAAAAAGACGGCGGAGTCAGGAGTCGAACCCACACCACCTGACCACGAGGCCAACGGCTTAACCACTTCGCCACGGAACCCCAGGAAAAGCTATTGCAACCCACCACTTAACGTCCTTTTTAGGGCGCACAAAAGAGTAAGCTACTCATTAAGGGCATTCGCAAACAACAACAACACCGGATAATGATTATACTGAAGCACTTAATATAAAGTGGTTTGGACATTTAACAAGGGTGCAGCATGATCAACCTGCAGCGAGGTCATACCACATGGAGGTTTCGGGACCTCAAGCAATAGGTCAACCCCAGCAACTTCTGGATAACGGGGATCAAAGTAACACGAGGAAAGTACAACATGCCAGCTTCGCTGCTAAACCAGGTCTACGCATACCTCCTCTTTGCTAAACCAGGTCTACACATACCTCCTCTTTGCTAAACCAGGTCTACGGAAACCTCCTATTTGCGACGCCACAAAGCATGAATAACAGGACAAACGAAAGAAAGATTATAACGCAGCTATTTCATGACGCCTCTGTTCAAGAATGTAAGGTTGCAAATAAACAATTTTAAGGTCTAATTTGATGATGTAGATGACCCATATGACTTCTTACAAAGAAGAGATCAAGTGACAACATTTAACCTTTAACACTGCATACTCTAACATATTTTAAATTGGACTCACAGACGTGCCTTTGTGATTAGAATAGATAAACATTAGAGCCTGTTCTCAAGATCTTGCGACTTAATGACGGTAACGTAAAGTTCCAGTTAACACGACAGTGTGGCATATTGGGAATATGGCGTTAGGTCTAACTAGGTATAACTGGTTGTATACAGACTCTGCATGGTCTTCTAAACCAGTATAAAGACGTTAAGTTAAGTCTACATATGTCTTGACCAACGGCACATTAGGGGTCATGTGGTCAGCATCACACCGGCGGCCGCCTCTACTTTCCCAGATTACTGTGATACCTAATTGTTGAAGCTGGGTCGAGTCCAGGCGCCATTTGCGATCGGAAAAAAATCCAACACCAACTGGTAACCGAACGCTAACCACTGCGCTAATTCGGCTTTCAAATTACAACTCCAGTGACAATCCAGCTGTATGGCGACCAGAGAAACAAAAACAAACCACAAGGTTTATGAAGGAAATTGATGTGGCAGGAAATGATCTGACAGCAACCAGCGACTCGTAGCTGTCTGCACGCATCAGGGTTTGTGGACCAGAACTGACCAAGGCCCTGTACCGCCTCCAAGTGACGGTCCTGGAAATACACTCCAGCCACACAGCCTAGCGAAGAAGTTAGAGATTAAAGTGAGAAGACAAACTCGATCCAAATAAAAGACATTCTGAAATCGAATGTGTCGGGCCGGCGAAGGCGCAGGTATCGCCGCCTCTCTATAAAATACAATACAACGTCACAAACTTCCTGTACAGGACGAAAGCTGAAGAAGAAGATACAATTAATTATTTGAGAGCAAGGGGTGAAACAGAAGTAGAAGAAACATTACTCTATTTGCGGTATGGTGGGCCACAGGGAGACTATAATCTGCGTTTTCGGGATCTTCAGTTTAGAAATGCCACACTCTAGGATTGACATCTGGTCTGAGTTTAGAAATGCCACACTCTAGGATTGACATCTGGTCTGAGTTTAGAAATGCCACACTCTAGGATTGACATCTGGTCTGAGTTTAGAAATTCCACACTCTAGGATTGACATCTGGTCTGAGTTTAGAAATGCCACACTCTAGGATTGACATCTGGTCTGAGTTTAGAAATGCCACACTCTAGGATTGACATCTGGTCTGAGTTTAGAAATTCCATACTCTAGGATTGACATCTGGTCTGAGTTTAGATATGCCACACTATAGGATTGACATCTGGTCTGAGTTTAGAAATGCCACACTCTAGGATTGACATCTGGTCTGAGTTTAGAAATGCCACACTATAGGATTGACATCTGGTCTGAGTTTACAAATGCCACACTATAGGATTGACATCTGGTCTGAGTTTAGAAATGCCACACTCTAGGATTGACATCTGGTCTGAGTTTAGAAATGCCACACTCTGGGATTGACATCTGGTCTGAGTTTAGAAATGCCACACTATAGGATTGACATCTGGTCTGAGTTTAGAAATGCCACACTCTAGAATTGACATCTGGTCTGAGTTTAGAAATGCCACACTCTAGGATTGACATCTGGTCTGAGTTTAGAAATGCCACACTCTAGGATTGGCATATGGTCTGAGTTTAGAAATGCCATACTCTAGGATTGACATCTGGTCTGAGTTTAGAAATGCCACACTCTAGGATTGACATCTGGTCTGAGTTTAGAAATGCCACACTCTGGGATTGACATCTGGTCTGAGTTTAGAAATGCCACACTATAGGATTGACATCTGGTCTGAGTTTAGAAATGCCACACTCTAGGATTGACATCTGGTCTGAGTTTAGAAATGCCACACTCTAGGATTGACATCTGGTCTGAGTTTAGAAATGCCACACTCTAGGATTGACATCTGGTCTGAGTGACAATGTTATGGTCGTATTATTATGTATACTGAAAAAGGAGCCAACGATTGGGATATTAGTCGAGCAAAATAGATGGTGGATGAAGTGGATACATTGACCTATTTTGGGTAGTTCAACTGACACATCCGGAGGTACAGATAGAAATGTAAGCATTAGAACTTAAAAGGCACGAATGCCATTCCTCACACTAAATAACATATGGTGATCCACGGTAGTCAAGATTTACACCAAAGTTAGAATATTCAGCGTCAGTGTCACGTGAGTGTCACGTCAGTGTCACGTCAGTGTCACGCCAGTGTCACGCCAGTGTCACGTCAGTGCTGTTGTATAGAGCCGTATCATAGAGAACGATCAATGCTATCCAACAAAGACACCAGTCCTCCATTAACACATGCCAAAGTAGGATAATGCGCATAAAGTAACAGGGCATGGTGAGAAATAAAGACATATGGAAAAGTGCTAACATCAGTTACAGGAACAACAGATGCAGGTCAAGTCAGGTCATCCCGTAACCGACGAGGTCGCTGGGGCACACATGAAGACATCCTCACAACAGATTAGGAGAAGAAAATTTGGATGAAAGAACAAACGCTACGGAACGCACCGTGCAAGGTTGTCGAACAGGCTCTGAGATAAAATCTAGAATGAAAAAGGCAGAGTGCTAAACTACAAAATACACAGAGAAGGGAATGTGTGAAGGAACTGAGATTAAATCTCAACACGTAGAGAGAGGCAGAAAAAGTAGTCCAGGACCGTGTAAGATGACAGGATGTTGTAAATTACCCTTTCACCGAGAAGAGCGACTGCTTTGATTGACTCATTTATTGAAAATAGTTCGCGCCTACAATTTCTACACACACCAAGTGCTGTGGCGCAGACTTCCTAAATGCGGTCCGCTGTAGTGGTGGACTTATACTTCTGTTGGAATGAAAAGGGGACAAGAAGTCCCACTCTACTCGGTCTCTCAACATGTATGACCCCCGTGCCGATGTTGGTAGCTTGTGCGGCCCTATGATCCAGGGAACTGCTTGTGGGAGTATTGCTTCTAGAGGGGTCAACAAAGCAGAACAAGTTCTCGGAGAGGGGTCAGAACAGGTGGATCCTTACAGGGATATCTGTAGAATCCACCGACGTGTGATAAACCCTCTGGGCTGGACCAACCATACCTCCACTCCATCGGTGTATTCTTGTGTAATTGTTTGCTGTTTCACCTCTATCAATTCAGAATGAGTTAGCTCTGACCGCCTCACTCATGATCTATCAGACCTAACACTATGCTACAGTATAACTTAGTAGATAGATAAGGTGCTATATAATGAGGATTTTATTCTTAAAACCTTGCCAGTTATCTATCTGTACAAATGTCTCTCCTATTGGACAATACGCATACACTGTCTGTGTTAAGGAAAGAACCAGCACCGTGCTGAACAGACATGGGAAAAGAGAACCTGCATTCGCCGAACCATGACAATCGAGGCCAATCGTAAAGGCACAGTGGTCCAGGACATGTCGATCCAATTGTCAGGAACTTTGGGTCACAGGTCTTGAGCCTAGGAGAACTCGGCCTAACCAGTAGACAGTTGGTGGCAGTGACAGGTCTAGAGCCTAGGAGAACTCGGCCTAACCAGTAGACAGTTGGTGACGGTAACAGGTCTAGAGCCTAGGAGATCACGGCCTAACCAGTAAACAATTGGTGGCGGTCACATGTCTAGAGCCTAGGAGAACTCGGCCTTACCAGTAGACAATTGGTGACGGTCACAGGTCTAGAGCCTAGGAGATCACGGCCTAACCAGTAGACATTTGGTGGCGGTCACATGTCTAGAGCCTAGGAGAACTCGGCCTAACCAGTAGACAGTTGGTGACGGTCACAGGTCTAGAGCCTAGGAGATCACGGCCTAACCAGTAGACAGTTGGTGACGGTCACAGGTCTAGAGCCTAGGAGATCACGGCCTAACAAGTAGACAGTTGGTGGCGGTCACAGGTCTAGAGCCTAGGAGAACTCGGCCTAACCAGTACATAATTGGTGGCGGTCACAGGTCTAGAGCCTAGGAGAACTCGGCCTAACCAGTACATAATTGGTGGCGGTCACAGGTCTAGAGCCTAGGAGAACTCGGCCTAACCAGTACATAATTGGTGGCGGTCACAGGTCTAGAGCCTAGGAGAACTCGGCCTAACCAGTACATAATTGGTGGCGGTCACAGGTCTAGAGCCTAGGAGAACTCGGCCTAACCAGTAGACAGTTGGTGGCGGTCACAGGTCTAGAGCCTAGGAGAACTCGGCCTAACCAGTTGACACTTGATTGGCCGAGAATGAGCCAAGTGAACCCTATCGTGACGTCGGTACCTTGGAGCGTTGGTAATGCACCTTCTCAATTACTTATTATTATGACAGTACATTTCTGACTGCTACATGGGGTGTGAAGAAAATCCACAAACTCACCAGCACGACATTGCCTAAATATGGGAAGTACCCCTATCAATTATCCACAAGAGCGGCCAATAGATGCAGGTCAGGGGCATTGCACCTCTGCCACATTTTGACTATCTCCCAGGTGACGGGGGATTGCCAGAGATTCCGTCACAAAGATGAGCTGACACGTCTGTCTATGTGATAGGTGACTTATTGTTGTTGTTGTTAAATGCACATAATTATAATAAGTAAGGTGACTTTGTTGTGCGCCATGTAAAGTGCGTTAGCTGGCGGGTCGTGGTAGCTACTACCAAATTTGATCGTGCTGATGAAAGTAGACCGAGTTCCTATCTCCCACCAGAAAGCTCAGACAAAATACAAAAAGGTCCCTAACACTTTCTCCTTGACTGCAGTATCTGATATTGGATTAATTTCACCGTAGAGTTTCTCTAAAATATCAAACAACACGAAAGTTCTTGTAGAGCCGCATTTTACTCGAATTTACATTTCGCTAATTCAAGTATTGGCGTTCCCAGAATGCATTTTTTTGTGTTTGTCTAATTTGATTCTTTCGTTAAATTGATTTCCGGGAAGGTGAAATATATTGAACGAGGACCCCCTATTTCTAACGTTTTTGTTCATGCTCCTGTGAACAGGCTGTGTCACAGCAGCCTGGTCATCTTGGTGCGGATCGAAACTGTAATTCTGAGAATTCTCGCATTGCATTACAGCCAGGCGAAACCTTGCCCTCCTTCTCAAGTACGGCTCGGGATGTGAGAATGCAGCCAAAGAAACATCAAGAGTTATCTCATCCCGAATAGTTTCATAAAACAACAACATTATGATTATGTGTCAAATTTCTTACCACTTCCATCTCGCCGCACGAGTATATAACACTAGACAGCAAGGGCAGGTAATCAAGAGGAAGACTATGTAAGAACAATTATTTGTTAAAGAAAAGTTAAAATAAGTGTCAAGAAAATTGAACAAAGGTAAGAAGGTGACACACACACAAAAAACACAATAGCATGTCCTCGCGTCGTGAAACGACTTCAGTCAACAGATAGCAAGTGATGAGATGTCCTGGCGTCGTGTAACTTCAGTCAACAGATAGCAAGTGATGAGATGTCCTGGCGTCGTGTAACTTCAGTCAACAGATAGCAAGTGATAAGATGTCCTGGCGTCGTGTAACGACTTCAGTCAACAGATAGCAAGTGATGAGATGTCCTGGCGTCGTGTAACGACTTCAGTCAACAGATAGCAAGTGATGAGATGTCTTGGCGTCGTGTAACTTCAGTCAACAGATAGCAAGTGATGAGATGTCCTGGCGTCATGTAACTTCAGTCAACAGATAGCAGGTGATGAGATGTCATGGCGTCGTGTAACTTCAGTTAACAGATAGCAAGTGATGAGATGTTCTGGCGTCGTGTAACTTCAGTCAACAGATAGCAAGTGATGAGATGTTCTGGCGTCGTGTAACTTCAGTCAACAGATAGCAAGTGATGAGATGTCCTGGCGTCGTGTAACTTCAGTTAACAGATAGCAAGTGATGAGATGTCCTGGCGCCGTGTAACTTCAGTTAACAGATAGCAAGTGATGAGATGTCCTGGCGCCGTGTAACTTCAGTCAACATATAGCAAGTGATGAGATGTCCTGGCGTCGTGTAACAACTTCAGTCAACAGATAGCAAGTGATGAGATGTTCTGGCGTCATGTAACTTCAGTCAACAGATAGCAAGTGATTATTTCGCACTAAAATCCAATAAAAGCGCAAGTCAAAGGTCAGACCTAAGACTCCATTTTCTTCTTCATCATGAAAAGGAAGTTGTGACGCTGTGTCGTAGTTTACAGCAAGGCTGCGATATCTGCGAATTTCGGCACTACATATCTGTTTTTGCTGGCTCTTTAGAGTAATGGGTTTGCCGTCACTCTTCTATGGCTGATCTCTAAGCCAAGCTGCATGTTTGAGATCTTTTTCTAGGACCACCACTCGGAGACGCAACAGGGTCTTGGTCAGCGTTAGTTAACGGACACTGGTGGAAGCAGCAAGCTATGATCGCTGGCTGCTGTCAGTTCGTTCACCGTGGTGCATCGTCGGACCCGGCCATTAGACGACCAGCAAAATAAGAAATCTCTCTATGAGAGATTGTTACCATCATCGCTTGCTGTGAGCAAAACATTTTCCAAACAGTGAAACTGTTACCAATTTTCAGCTGCGTAAACTGGTGTGTCTCAAGGCGGGAGAGTGAGCCAAGTAAAAGCACCACCTCAATTATGCTGTTCAACGAGGCTACTCGTGCTGAGTAAACGTCTGACGTTTCTTTGATAGCAGGTTACAGTGACTCTTCTTGCTCCCAGAGGTACACTCGTGAAGATGGATCAGGATTCTTCTGGTTGTGCTGTTGCCCCATCACATGTGATGAAGACCATTCCTTCTCTTCAACCGTGTAGACAATCGTTATTCTTACCGTATCCACTGAAATGGGTGACTTGCACGTTGATTTAGATTAAAGTGAGGGAATAACTGCGCCATTTGTCAACCTTTTCTTCTCGTCCTCAGCTACCTTTGGCCAGTGGCAAGGCATTATCGAGACGAAGATAGCACAGGATGCAGATTTTTCCTATGGGGTTACTCCGGAAGCTTTTCACGTAAATAGGTGTCCGACAAGGCAGAAGAGGGGTGGGTGGTGGGGGGGGGGGGTGACATCTATCGTTGCATATATTACCTTTCCCATAACCGTAAGAGGTCGTAGGAACATTACTCAGCGTTTGAGTGATGTGTTGGGCATCTTTTCCAGGTGACGTGTTCCAGTCCATTATATTCCCGTGTCTACATATCACAGTCACCAAAACCGACGCTGTCTGCGATTAAGTCAAAGAGCGCCAACCTTGTGAATGTCTGCCGTGTGCACTTGACCGTGAAAATACGACACAGGCCGTCCACTAGTGCTGTTGATGTTTGTGAATTACCATAATGAGTAGGTTACTCTTGTGTGCGCCCTGAAAAAGGACGTTAAGTGACGGGTTGCAGTAGCTTTCCTCACATTCTGAGAGTGCTGATAAAGGTGGACCTGGGTAGTCCAGGTGGTTGTGCTATGCTTGGCTTCATCTGCGTGTCACTCACTACTACGGGAATCATGTAGATCCCTCACCTCGTTAGCCAGGCTGCCATGAGAACAGACCGTTTCCATGGAATGCTACTAGAAAGCCCAGGTGAGGGTCTTAGCCAGTATGTTTACCCTGCTAGCATGTCTGATTAGTAAATTTTGCCTGGCCAGACGTTAGTCTTCCTCCCCGTCCATTAGTGTGAATTCTAGACAAATATGTTGCCTGGCTCCATCCATAATAAACTACAACACCAGAGCAAAGTTAGACCCACAACCAGTTTGGCGCATCTTTACTGCTTTTTTTGTCTGGCTGAAATACTACTATGGGGATCACATTGTCGATCACCACCTTGTTGAACAGCCTGCTGTGACAGCTTATTTCCAGGAGCACCACAAACGGGTGATACATATTTTTCACCAGAACCTGAATACTCTTTTCTCCCACCTCCACCACAATAAACCACAGACCGATGACAATCTCCACTGTACCTCGATTGTCCACGACTCTACTAGTGAATGTAAACAATAAAATAAGTGGAACCGGAAGAGAATCCGGGAATCGTCACTTCCACCGGCTCGAGCAGATTGGGTCTTCGCGCAATTTTGTGCTATTTCCGGATTGAAATATTGTATCAATCTCAGACTATAACTACTTTACGGGCCATATGAGTACACGTTCAATAATCAAAGGGTCGCAAATAAACAGAAATGTACGAGGGGGGCCTAAGAATTAAACCCCTTAAAAGTGGGATAGAAATGAGAAAACTCATGCCTTTGTACTGTACCTTGTTAATCTGGATGCTAAGAATGTTCAGAGTGTCCGGCACGTGCCATCACAGTGCAGACAAAAATTGACGTCTTCAATTTCGTTTAAATATGGCTGTTCCATTATTGACATGCACTAAAAAGAAGCAGCATTCTGTTATCTGTGCTTTTTTTAGCTACGAAGGAGTGAAACGTATATAAATTCATCGGCGAATGATGGTTCAGTACGCAGGTTCTTGCCTATCATTCACAGGCAATCAGCAATTTCTATTTACAAGGAAGTCAACGCCTGCTATCGATTCTGGGGGTCACTACTCGGTGTGCCTGGCCCGCCCGCGATCTATCTGTCACATAAAACACACCGTTATGGAACTTCCTACTCCACTCACACACCTGATGGAGTGAAAGGCATGCCTGACCCATACATGCCTTTCATGATCATTGTCCAATTCATTGTTTTTACGTTTTCTGAGGGTCATTATGACTTATGGGGAATCGGTAAGAAAAACTTCATTGTCTATGGCAAGGTTCTTGTTTTCCACGATAGCTACTACAGACTGATGGAACCCTTTTAAATGTCGCAAACGGTCACTTAATATGGTTGTTCGTTACCTACTTGAGGTCGTTGGGGCACACATGAAGACATCCTCACAACTCTACGCCACCCCTCTCTGTCAGATGCCGCTGCCTGTGACTCTTCTGGTCGGAGACTGGTCCATTCTTTTATGTTGTCCTCCCATCTCTTTTTGGGCCGGCCTCTTCATCGTCTGCCATGCACCTTCCCGTGGAGGATTGTGTTGGCAAGACCAATTGATCTCGATATGTGACCGTCCCAAGTGAGTTTCCTTCTTTTGACAGTTGCCAAGAGATCTTCGAAAAGCCCTATTGCTGTTGTAATTCTATCTCGTATTTCCTCGTTTGTAACTCGATCTTCGTACGTGACGTTCAAAATTTTTCGGAAACATCTCATCTCCAAGGCAAGTATCCTTCGTTGAAGGTCAGCTGTAACTGTCCATGTCTCACACGTATAGATGAATATTGACAGGACCAGTGTACGCATTAATCTGATTTTCGTGCGTAGTGCTAACCGTCTATCTTGCCAGAATTTGTTAAGCCGCGCAAGCGCCGCTATTGTCTGTGCTATTCTGGCCAACACTTCACATTTTGATCCTTCGTCACTGACAATCGACCCAAGATATTTAAAACGGTCAACCACTTCGAGTTCCTGACCGTTAGCTTTTATCTTGCTGTTGAAGCCCGTAGCGTTGTTGGTCATTAATTTTGTCTTTCCAGCGTTTATCTCCATACCATAGTCAAGAGCTTTTTCATCGAGCCTTCTGACCCATTGCTGGAGTTCTGCTTCTAAACCCGCCAACCCGTCGATAGCATCTGCAAAACGAAGGTTGGTAATCGTTTTGCCCCCTATTTTGACAGTACCAACGTGACCTTCAAGTGCCTCACTCATAATTCCTTCAAGGAATATATTGAAAAGAGTTGGAGAGAGTGTACACCCCTGTCTCACACCAACTGATGTGCGAAACCAGTCTCCGCGCCTCCCATTAACAAGAACTGCACTAGACTTGATCAATAGCTGACCCATTTTCAGCGTGGCGTATACCGCTGAGGCTTCCAACTGCGTCTCTAACGAAATAGAAGTCCATTGAGTAATACGCTTTCGCTCTGACATATTGTGGGCGTTGTAGTGGAGCGCGAAGGAAGTCTGACCAACGTGTTGTAGGTCTACCCCACGGTCTTCTTTCGGGGTATATGACTGATGTCGACGTGCTTCAACGGTCAATCTATCTTCTGAGTATGTGGCCTGCGCACCGATGTTTTGTCTAATATACATGAACACCTACATGGCTAGAAAGTGAAAATTGCCGTAGGTCGGAATAATTGAGGTTCTGCGTGCGTTAGTTGTAGAGAGTAAACCCAACGATGAGTCTCTTGAGGGAAATGCCTGGATCACTAGCATATTGTCCTCCATTCATTTTGTAAGTGGCCATGTTAAAGTAGCATATACATGTCAGGCAGTACAGTGGGGTTGAAGAGAGAAACGCGTATATTCGAACCTGGCAACCATCCAGGACTCTGGATGGACGAGAATACCGACCTATCTTTTTCATCTTCGAGCAACTGATGCTATACTTCTATTCCAGTGAGGTTCACGAAGGAGACTGCTTTTCGAGCATGGTCGCTTCCCATGACCAGACTCACTCTCTCTTTGGTCTGTATAAGTGGGACAGTCCTGCAGGACGTGTTCTGGTGTTTGCTTGAGTGCTTCACAATCACACGTGGCGGTGTCTCTGACCGATTTTGTGGAGGTGGTCCTTGAGTATGCAAGGTCTCATTCGGAGTCTGAAGATCCTTGTCTGTCCATCTCTGTCCGATTTCGTCTATGCTTTCATTTTCTGGCTTGTATTCTTTGTTCTGGTTATTCCATTCCGTCCTTGCGGCGACGTCTTGTTAATTCTGATTCTATATTATTCTGCATGTTGAGGCGGCACCCAAAATAGCAGTACTCCTCGGTTGTGTATGTGGTTAGCAAACACATCATGTACAATATATTGCAACACAAATAATGTTTGTGCGTTGTTCTGTTCTGTTATAAATCGACGCTAATGCTCTCAGGGCAGACCAATATGAGCTCAGTCCTTCTCAACATATGATTAAGAGTGTATATACTTATAGCTTATGTAGCTCACTGGGTGTACATACTCCTGCTCCGATCTCTGAGGCGACTGGCTTTGCAAGACCCGCGTTTGATTTCACAATCCTGCAATCCATGCCTCGCTGGCTAAGCGGATGCAGTGTCTTCATCCAAATGGCGGTCGTTGATCAGCTTCAAAATTGTATCTCTATCCATCGCTAGTGTCCCCACCGCGGGTGACACAGAGGTCATGACACTATATCCACACAACTGACTAGTCGCAGTGATGGCATGTGCTATATATGAAGCAAAAAGGGACAAGTTGGATGGAAAAAGAAATACTCTACAATAACAAATCTACATGAGACAAAGTCTCCATTGACAGACACCGAACGAATACAGTCCATCACAATAAGCGAGGATTAGCCGATTTCTATTGTGTTAATTTTGTGTCGCTTAACTTTCCGTGCAACTGTCGGCTATTTCTAGACTGAAACATTCTGACAATGGGAGTCTCAAATTCCTAACACTCCGAGGGCCACAAGAAGACATGTTTAATGAGCAAAACGCTGCGGCACAAATAACAATTCTTAGATGCAGCGGATTTATTTCTCGTAGATAGGACGCAAAGCAGCATCGTGCTTTTTTACACACTCATTTTCCGTCCTTCAAGTTCTGAAAGATGGTGGTCATTGTAAGCTGGAACTTACCAAAGTATCCGTTGATAATAATAAGCGTATTCAATCCAATGAAGTTAGACTAGTGCCGCTTGCCTTGTGTTCAGACGGTCGGGGTTCGATTTCGAGCTGCAACGGTCAGTTCCATAATGTCAATTTTTTCCGGAGATCCCTGGGTTCATCGCTGGAGGGATCCCTGGGTTCATCGCTGGAGCTACGGAGTTCGTGCTTTGTGCGATGCTCTCGACAGATGGGGTACCCATCTGCCGAGAGAGATCGAGCTAAAATGGGGAAAAAACCCGAGGCAATGAAGTTTTTTTTTAAGTTAAAGACTAGTTATGCGATGGAGATCTGGTCACTCTACCCCTGGCGATGACAAGGCGGGCAGACGGGCTAAGAAGGGATCAAGTACACCAAGCACACCAAGAACCTACAGACAGTCAAACAACTTATGAAGACTGAGGTCAAAGATGCTTAGCTAAATAGGAGAGCAACGGGGATTACTGGAAGAGAAATCTACAGATATATGGCTATCTCAAATTACAAAGACAACATCAACCTCCTGAAAAGAACAGATCAAAGCACAATTTTCAAAGCGCGATTTTCCGACTTCGCAATTAACACATACAATTTAACAGTTACTTGAACATAATCCAACCAGAACATACTCCAACGTGCCAGCTTTGCACACATCCCTATGCAACTTTTGAACACGTCTTTTTGAATGTCCGGCTCTTGTCAGTGTCAGGAAAGAGCTTCTTCGTCCGAGGCCAGTCAAATGGAAAGCTTTGTATTGAACTAAACAGCAGCTTACAAACACGTGCAGATACCACTATATG
The DNA here is from genome assembly GCA_036924085.1 of Ariolimax columbianus. Lineage (NCBI taxonomy): Eukaryota > Metazoa > Mollusca > Gastropoda > Stylommatophora > Arionidae > Ariolimax > Ariolimax columbianus. The sequence goes on from JAVGWX010000008.1 coordinate 21,313,356, forward strand.
ACATTGGGCCAAGGAACAGGAGAAGAAAGGTTGCTGGATCAATAACCAACTAACTAACTATATGGTACGAACAGTGCGAAAAACTCTTGCAGGTTGCAAGAAAGAATTGGACAGTGGTAACCTGTTTCCAAGTTCAATTGATTCAACTTGACACGACTGTTGTCCGTTTGCATGGGCTTCTATTTCTCCTATTTTAACCAACTTAAAAGAGAGCTAAAATTATGTACAGAAACTCTACGACTGCGGCCTGGGAATCTATCAAATTTTGAATCTTGTAGTCACAAAAACGAAAAAAAAACAACATGTCTTATTATTAATATTGCAAGATTTTATTTTAAATGGGACTTTCGTTGTCCCTTTATTTGGATATCTATTTCTCCAATTTTAATCAACTTCCCCATAACATAGAGAACTGAAATTGTACACAAAGTCTCTACTAGTGCGACTTGTTAATCTGTTCAATTTTTAGTACTGTTGTCCCAAAAAACTAAACCAAAATATGCATGTATTAATTTAAATGAAAGCTTGTACCAACTAATTTTAGATTTGCTATATAACTTATTTGGGGATGTTCAGCTTCCACGCTCAAAACTGGTATTTTTCTTATTTCAACCCCTTTTTGTAAAGTAAGATGGCCGCGCCTGATTGGCTGCGCTCTTGACTCGCTCCGGTGTTTGTGTCGTTTTCTAAAGTTTGCTAGTTCGTTGTTCGGATTATAATTAACAACGCTTTCACCAGGACTTGTTTCTGTGAAATTATTGTGCTTTCCTTTGGTTATCCTGTTGTTATGCTGCATCTTACTGCGGTTGTGCCTGGCTTAAACTGTGAGAAAACAGTCCAAAATAGCATTTAACGTTCCGCTTGACTGCACTACGGAATTCAGACCAAGTCATAACTACTCATGGCTTTCCTGCTTGGAATGAAGCCGCCTACCTCCTGCCCTTCCACCGGAGGTTACACCATACCTCTCCCAAACTCGTATTCTCAGCACAGCAAGTGTCACGCTGACCCGAAAATGGAAATAATCCAGAGGCCATGGTCACGGAACGCGAAGAAATAGGGAGTCAGACACGGACAGACAAGGAAAGCCGACACAAACATTGATACAACACCCACTCCTCGCAGCTCTCATTCCGAGGGTGAGGAGTACTGGGCACCACCCGGGGTATCTGTAGAGATTTCGGTCAACACACTACGCACGAACAACCCTCAGTAGTTGGACATTGTAGTAGTAGATCATAGCAAAATGACTTTGACGCCTAAGCGAACATTATTACGATTATTTTGTATTCCAAAGTGCGCACAGCTTTACTTTGTGTACTTTATTTTATTTGCATGTTCTTGAAGTTCCCGATAGATCCCGAAGCTCTTCATGGAGAATGAAGTGGAAAAAATAAAGACCTTCAGGCATATTCGTAATGGCGATTTAAAAAAGTTGGGGATGGAGTGCCTACCTCGTCGTGTAGAGGAATTACAAGGGAAATCGTCATTGCTAAAGAACATAATGTGTTTTTAATTCATATCTCCTAAAGGAGGTCAAGTTTAGTCGTAGTCCTATGCTCCAGATGGAATGCCAAAGGGATATAATGGGCAAGAATATAATTATTTATAATTACGTTGTTTTAGGAGTTCGATCAAAGACTATTGTGGAATCCAAATATTCCGACTCAAGCCAAATGTTTTATTTGTAAAAAGCCTAATGTACCAGCACAAGCCAATTGCTTTTTTTTCTTCAAAACCAAATGTTTCATCACAAATCAAACGCTTTTCAGTCAAATTTCGAATGTTCAGTCACAAGCCGACGTACAAACATGACACAGGAACAACACAGACATGACACAGGAACAACAACGGTTTATAACCTTTCATACACATGCACACAACATTTAGGGACCAAACTTCATTGAGCACGAACATTCTGTTCGATTTGAACCCCACAGACACGTCTTTCATCACTGAAACACTAGTATAGGTATATACAGACGCACGCACGCATCCAAGCACTGGTTAATACGTCCTGATATTGATTGAATGACTACGGTCTAGTGTGGGACTGGCCGTGCATCCGCCAGTAGAACACAGAGAAGCAAATCTTCAATGAAAAACAAATTTGGAACAAGCCAAACGCTTTTTAACCAAAAGCCTAATGCTACGTCAGCAGCCAAATGCTACGTTAGCAGCCAAATGTTTACAGACAGAAACCAAATGCTTTGTCAGCAGCCAAATATTCTGCCACAAAAGCATATTTTTTTGCAGAAGCCAAACACTCATCACAAGCCAAATACCCAGCCAGGAGCCATATTGATCCGTTAAAAGCCATATTGCTCCGTTGAAAGCCATATTGCCCCGTGAAAAGCCAAATGCTTCGTCACAAGCCAAATTGTATATCCCAAAACAAATCATTTACACAAACCAAAAACTACATACCAAAACAAATACTCTGTCAACCAAATACTAAATCCAAAAACAAATACTCTGTCACAAACCATATACTACATTTCAAAACAAATCCTTTACACAAACCAAATACCACATCCCAAAACAAATCCTTTGCACAAACCAAATGTTGCATCTCAAAACAAATCCTTTTCACAAACCAAGTATTACATCCCAAAACAACTCCTTTATACAAACCAAATACTCTGTCACAAACCAAATATTACATCCCTAAGCAAATCCTTAACACAAACCAAATACTACATGCCAAAACAAATACTCTGTCAAAAACCGAATTCCCAATGAAAAGCCAAATACTCCATCGTGTGCCAAATTCTCCATCACAGGCCAAATTCTCAGTTACAAGCCAAATTCTCAGTCACAAGCCAAATTCTCCATCGCAAGCCAAATTCTCAATTACAAGCCAAATTCTCAGTCACAAGCCACATTCTCAGTCACAAGCCAAATTCTCAATCACAAGCCAAATTCTCCATCACAAGCCAAATTCTCAATTACAAGCCAAATTCTCAGTCACAAGCCAAATTCTCAATCACAAGCCAAATTCTCCATCACAAGCCAAATTCTCCATCACAAGCCAAATTCTCCATCACAGGCCAAATTCTCCATCACAAGCCAAATTCTCCGTCAGAAATCAAATGCTTCGTTAGAAGCCAACTTCGTTAAGTACACTTAATCGAATCGAAATATCAATAACAACATCAAAAACCATGCTCATGGCGTTGACGATCAATTCTTTCCAAAATCATCTGTGCAATTCACCAACCGGCACTTAGATGATATCCGCTTTTCAATCCAGTTTCTAGCGCCATCTAAGATCATATTTCGCTGCCTTCCTCTGCTTCTCTTGTCATTGTTCTTATACTGTTGTCACAAGGTTTTCCAGCCTGCATATTGTAACACAATATAACAATTCGTGTGCATAAGACGGAGCTAGGAACAAGTACACTGAAAACTTTCAAGTATTTCGAAGAAGGCGACAAAAGAGGGTTGTTCACCAGGCTACCAAATTACTCTTGCAACCAACATTGCTTCAGAAACTGCTACTACAGCCACATGCTCATTTAAAGGGGTCAGTTGCAATGATGACCCTATGAAACATATGACGAAAAAAGTGGAAGATTTTACAATTTATTCACAATGTAATTTACACAAGACAAACTCACTTTTAGTGAGGCTGACAAAGATATTCATTTTGTTCACAATAGAATTTACACAAGACAAACTCACTTTTAGTGAGGCTGACAAAGATATTCATTTTGTTCACAATAGAATTTACACAAGACAAACTCACTTTTAGTGAGGCTGACAAAGATATTCATTTTGTTCACAATAGAATTTACACAAGACAAACTCACTTTTAGTGAGGCTGACAAAGATATTCATTTTGTTCACAATAGAATTTACACAAGACAAACTCACTTTTAGTGAGGCTGAAAAAGATGTTCATTTTGTTCACAATAGAATAACTAAAGTCAATTGTGCTGCGACAGACAACGAGATGCATTTAACTCTTAGTCTTAGCCGACATGTACTTCTCAGTGGGCAGGTTCTAGATCTGGTATGATCTGGATGAAGCCGGGAGAAGGATTTCCTGCTTATCGGGCTAGGATCGAGCAGCTTTTTACTCTGCTATATTGGGACAAGAGTCGCGAAGATTGTGTGGTTCCATCTTAATAGACTCAAACACTAGAGTAAAGTAGATCCGCAGCCTGTTAAGCGCCATCTATGCTGCTCTAAACAAACCACTTAACCATGGCCGGTGTTATGCCATGTGAGACAGTAAGTCGCCTCTTACGACATGCTCTCTGTGGGGCAGTGGTGCCATTCTTGTTGTCATACACAAAGACCCCGTCGGATCACTCGGGGAACTCACAATAGATTAACTAAAGTCAATGTTACTGTGGTAGACAACAGTAAACATTTAGCTCACATTAGAATAACTACACGAGATAAACTCTAATTTACAACGATAAACAACAATATACATTTAGCTCACATTAGAATAACTACACGAGACAAACTTTAATTTACGACGATAGACAACAATACACATTTAGCTCACATTAGAATAACTACATGATAAACTCTATTTACCAACGATAAACAACAATACACATTTAGCTCACATTAGAATAATTACATGACAAACTCTAATTTACGACGATAGACAGCAATACACATTTAGCTCACATTAGAATAATTACATGACAAACTCTAACTTACGACGATAGACAGCAATACACATTTAGCTTACATTCGAATAATTACACATGACAAACTCTAATTTACGACGATAAACAACAATATACATTTAACTCACAATAAATTTACTATGGGAGACAAACTCTACTTTACAATAGTAGTCGACTAACGAAAACAGTCTATCACAATATGCGAGGATTAGCAGCTGCATTTGGTTTGGCTTGTGCAGCTTGGCTTATCGTGCAATTGTGTGCTGTTTCTGGAATGATGCATTCTAACGGTTGGGGTCTCTCAAACTGAAACCAACTATGCAGGCATGTTTGGTGACTGAATATGTCACAAGCGCAGAATCGCACAACTAAAAGGCAACGCAAGTCCGGTATACTGCTTTAGGGGATAGAGTGTTAAAAACTTCATTGTATGATTACAAGGACAAAGGTTGTTTATGACGTGCGTTGGTCAGTGTCATCCTCCTTTGCCTGTTCTAACTTAATATTAGTCACTCTTCGGACTACTGACTCTCAACCAACTGTCTGACTGACCAACCGACTATCGACTAACTGACTATCGACTAACTGAAATCAGCTAACTGACTAAAGACCAACTGTCTGACTAACTGACTATCGGATGTCTTACTGACTGACTGACAAAATGAATCACCGACTCACTGACTGACTACAGACTAACTGACTGACTAACTGTCTGACTGACTGATTGACTAACTGACTGACTGACTAACTAAATATCGGCTAACTGATTGACTGACTGACTGCGACTAACTGCCTTCTGACTACCGATAACTGAGGGACCAACTGACTTGGAATTAATTATTTGCTTAATTACTTACTAACTTACCTAATCACGTACTTTTTTTTACCTATTTACTTAACTATTACTTAACTTAAATTTAAAAATAAATTATTTACTAAACATTGACTATGAATGAATTTTTTTTTTTTACATATTTACTTTACTCTTTTATCTGTATGTTTTACCTGTTACCTATTTACGTTCTCATTATTTACTTACCTACCTATCCACCAATTTACTAATTGATTTGTATAAATTTTTACTTACTTGTCTATTTACTTACTTGCTGCATTATTTACTAACTTTATTATTTTGTTAATAATAATTTACTAGAAACTGTTACATATTTACCTACAAGAAATTGTTACTCATTTACATACAATATATTGTGACTTATTTATCTACAACAAATTGTGAGTAATTTACCTACAATAAATTGGGACTTGTTTACCTACAATAAATTATGACATATTTACCTACTATAAATTGTTAGTTATTTCCCTAAAATAAATTGTTAATTATTTACCTACAATAAATTGTGACTTATTTACTGCTTATTAAATTGCTTATTTCACTTATATTTTTCTTCTTCTTCTTCTTCGTTCGCCTTCAGACCTCAACTTCAATGACTCTAACCAATACAGCAGTCGACTCAAGGGTTTGTACACTTTCATGCAGCTTCTCGTGGAAGGACACTGGCTGTTGCTAAATGCTACTTCTTTTGTCGGTATACGGTGGACAGGACTGCAAAATATGTTCTGCCCTCGTGGGGACTGTGCCGCAGGTACAAAGGTCTGTAGTGCCAATCTTGAACGTGTACAGATGACACCTAAGTCTGTTGTGACCTGTGCGTAGCCGGAGAATGAACACCTGGTCTCACCTGGAGAGATGATGGTAGGCTTCGTTTTCTTTGTGGCCACTGTGGTTGATTTTTTTCATTTTGTACTGTACTCTGCCCTGATGGCTGTTTATATTTTGATGCTGTTTTCCCGAGCCTTGGAATGTTCCACGACAGGTGATTATTGACCAAACCTCAAACCCTCTCTCCTCTGGTCAGTGAGTTCTAAACTAGTTGCTTTGTTGGGTGATGAACGGCAGTGGTCAGTGACCCATATCTAAATACTAGCATCATAGCCAGTGAACCAGAGCTGACAAGACCCTTCTGCACCTCCACGAGGTGCTTTTAGATACCAGGATGCAGCGGGGCAGACTGGCTAAGGAGTAGAGATCGACGAGGGAAGGCTAACCCAGTACTAAAAAATTATATGCAGAAGGATGGGTTGTGCCAAAAGGTGAAAATATCGCAGTCAAGCTGTAAACTACGACACAACATATTCCGTTCTCCGGACAACATCCGGCTACTTCCAAAGCCTTCTTGTTGGGCTTGGTAGAGGGAGATTGACAACGAAGAAGAAGAAAATAAAGTACTGTTGGATATCTTTCCGAGTGTGTACAAAAGTAAAGAATAAGATAAGAAGAAGACGCTTATAATGGATAGGAACTTACATTAAGGCAACAAGATGATAGCAATACGATGAAGAACATGTTTTGGAATCCCTATGGCAATGGAGATAGAGCCAGCCCGAAACATGCGCAGAGAAGTGAGCTCGAGACTCGCACAATCGAAATAAGGAGTGGCCTAAGTCGTATGGATCAGAACAATAGAACTTGATCATGGACGTTGAGGACGTGAGCTCCAGGTGGAGCGGGACAGATGGTATGTCCTATCGTTTACACTTCCTCTCCGAGAAGTGAGACGCGTCCAGTCAGGCACACCATACTGGCCAGGATGGATGTGGCGATAGGGTCAGCCGTAATACACTGACCAAGACTACATTCTCTCTTCCATGTAGCGTTCCATGGAAACGGGCTGTTGTCAAGGCAGCCCGGGCTGACGAGATGTGGATCGATGTGATACCCGTAGTAGTGGGCGCACCGCAGATGAAGCCAAGCATAGCCCAACGGCCTGGAGAGCCGCGGCCCACCTCCGTCAGCATGCTCGAGATGTGAAGAAAGCTACTACAACCTGTCAGTTAACCACCTTTTCCGGGTGCACAAAAGAGTAAACTTAGTCATTGTGGGCATTAAACAACAACGCTTTCTCTCTCTAATCTCCACATATATTGATTGATGCAGTGTTTTGGACCATAATTCGATGATTGGTATTACATTTGCCGGACTAATGCTAGAAAGGTCTCCAGTCTGCTTGTAATAGTCTCAATTACATATCATATTACAGGACTATATACCAGTTCTACTTTGTGATTCGTGTTGAAATATATAATCTGACATTACTGAGAGAATCCTGTCGAGCTCTATAATGGACAAGAGGTTCTAAAGCAAATCTGAAACTATATAATACTGGTATGCCATAAACCGCTCATTTTATGGGGGCATTAACTGTCAATACTAGAATTTAGTGAAATGTATTATGGCAATCCGTTTTCTCATTAATCTAACTTCAAAGAGGAATTTTTCGGATTGTGTGCGAGTAAGAATTTGTATTTAAGAGTTTCAAAAAATAACATGCTTTGTTATATTGGATCTTATTTCTTCCCAACTTACTCTTTCTATTTTATGGTAGCACTCTATTTAAAACGCTTTCAAACTATTTTCATCCTTTTTTGCTAGAGTCATTTTTCAGATTATATTCATCTGTCTAACTTGCTTGGCTATTACAATAGTCAGTCTACAATGTGTTAATTTTCATGCCAAACTCATACTAAATGACGAACAAACAAAGATGAAAAGATGGAGAAGTTTATGGAGGAAAAATAGAAGAAGAAGAAGAGAAGCAGAAAGAAGAAAAGGAAGAAGAAAAGGAAGAAGAAGAAGAAGAAGAAGAAGAAGAAGAAGAAGAAAAAGAAGAAGAAGATAGAGACCACTGCAGAAATACTTTCAGATTGAATAGAGAAAGAAAATTCAGATTTTCTGCAAATCTGCATTGATGCCATGTCCAAGTACAAGAATCTGCATTGATGCCATGTCCAAGTACAAGAATCTGCATTGATGCCATGTCCAAGTACAAGAATCTGCATTGATGCCATGTCCAAGTACAAGAATCTGCATTGATGCCATGTCCAAGTACAAGAATCTGCATTGATGCCATGTCCAAGTACAAGAATCTGCATTGATGCCATGTCCAGTACAAGAATCTGCATTGATGTCATGTCCAAGTACAAGAATCTGCATTGATGCCATGTCCAAGTACAAGAATCTGCATTGATGCAATGTCCAAGTACAAGAATCTGCATTGATGCCATGTCCAGTACAAGAACTTTCATTGATGCTATGTCCCAGTTCGAGCCCCTACTCTGATGCCATATCCCAGTACAAGAACCTGTATTCATGTCATATCCCAGTACAAGAACCTGTATTCATGTCATATCCCAGTACAAGAACCTGTATTCATGTCATATCCCAGTACAAGAACCTGTAGTCATGTCATATCCCAGTACAAGAACCTGTATTCATGTCATATCCCAGTACAAGAACCTGTAGTCATGTCATATCCCAGTACAAGAACCTGTATTCATGTCATATCCCAGTACAAGAACCTGTAGTCATGTCATATCCCAGTACAAGAACCTGTATTCATGTCATATCCCAGTACAAGAACCTGTAGTCATGTCATATCCCAGTACAAGAACCTGTATTCATGTCATATCCCAGTACAAGAACCTGTATTCATGTCATATCCCAGTACAAGAACCTGTATTCATGTCATATCCCAGTACAAGAACCTGTATTCATGTCATATCCCAGTACAAGAACCTGTATTCATGTCATGCCCCAGTACAAGAATCTGTATTCATGTCATGCCCCAGTACAAGAATCTGTATTCATGTCATGCCCCAGTACAAGAATCTGTATTCATGTCATGCCCCAGTACAAGAATCTGTATTCATGTCATGCCCCAGTACAAGAATCTGTATTGACGCCTTCTCCAAGTCGAGCACCTGCATTCATGCCATATCCTTCGTACAAAAACCTCCATTGATGCCATCTCCCAGTTCGATCACCTGCATTGATGCCATCTCTCAGTTCGATCACCTGCATTGATACCGTGTTCTTGTACTTCTTCTTCTTCTTCTTCGTACGCAGTCAGACAGTAACCTTTATTTTTTCGAAAAAAGCGGCGGTCATCCTGAGACTCTCGCCACTGCCATAGAGCTTGTCTTGCAGTTCCACTGGTGATGGCCACATCTGCTCTCTCTGATCCTCGTATGTCGGGCAGTTCTGCAGCAGATGTTCAGCGGTCATTTTACCGGTACCGCACGGGCATTCGTCGGTACCACCTATCTTTAATTTGTTGAATAGGTGGTACCTCAGTCTATTGTGGCCAGTGCGAAGTCTGAAGACAACGACCTGCTCTCTTCGGTTCAACTGGTAATAGGCATCGTTTTTGGTGTAACCAGTATGTTCGGTTTCCCATTTGGTCATGTACCTGGCTTTGATAAGCCGTTTTGACTCTTCGTACGTCATACTAGTATCTGTTTGGGGTAGTCTTGCACCTTCTTTTGCCAGTCTGTCTGCCTCCTCGTTGCCTTGGATGTTGCAGTGTGATGGGACCCACTGTACCACTACCCTTTTTGGTGCGGACTGCTGGCACAGTTTGCAGAGTGCTGCTCTTAAGTCATTAAGCTCAGTGTTTTTCTGGCTTTTTAGCGCTGTGACTACGGCAAGAGCATCTGTAAGCAGGACTATATGGCTTTCATTTTCACTGTGTGTCACCATTTCTTCCACTGCCGCCCTCAGTGCCTCTGCCTCCGCTCTGAAATTGCTTGTGCACTTACCAGTAGCGAATGACAGTGCTATTTGTCTGCCATTTGGTAGGTTCAGGAATGCTCCTGCCCCTCCGTTCTGTGTAGTATTTGTTACAGAACCGTCGGTGTATGCATGGGTCCAGTCCATGCTTGGGTAGCTTTTCGATATAAAGCTTAGGGTAGTAGTGTTGTTGTACAAGAATATATATTTATGCATTACCGAAATATGACACATTTTCCATCTAAGTTGACACGTGAGTAATGCAATTATCGCCTGCCGGAAAAGCCAAACAAATTGTCCCAATTCCGGCTTATTGCTCATTTCTGTATAATCATTCAATCCGTTTTCCTTATTATGAACTCTCCACACGCATAGACTGCTGTAGTTCACAAATTAATTATTTCTTAGTATGGTTATTAAACATTGCGTGTATAATGGCTGTACTAGAAATGTATAATATTTATTTGTTAATTTATTTCATTTCTGTTTTAATTTTTGTTTCGTTATTTATCAATTTTGAGGGTGCATCTTTTATTGTAATAATGTGTATTTATTTATTTATTGTTGTTGTTTGTTGTAGTTCCTGTTTGTGCGGGTGAGATAGATTGTTAAGAGTTATCTTCTTTTATTTTTTCTTCTATTCACTTGTGTCATTAGACAACGTTGGCCGATGCAGCTTTCTTTCCTGAGCCAGATATTTCGCTAATGTTATTGATGCCTTGACTACGTTCAGTATCGAGAACTGAGTACAGTAAACCATCTAACACAATCAATGGCCACAAGATAGTCAGTTGAACGCTTTGTATACCTTGGCAGAACACTCTTCAGAGCAGTTCTTTTTTATGATGAAGTCCTAGTCGACCTGTAGTGCTGCAGGGATATAAGCCCCTGTGCAGGTCTCAGCTCTGGTGTGAATTGGATGTAGTCGAGAGGATGATCTCCTGCTTAGCGGGCTAGGCTTGAGCAGCTTATTACTCCACTATGGAGCGTGGTTAACCGATGTGCGAGTCTATTTTAATAGACTCAAACAATAGAGCGGGATCAAGATGTTGAGCAGCGCATGAGCTGCAGTGGTCAGCGACTCATAGCTGACTGCTAGTGTCAGGGCCAGCGAACCAGAGCTGTCAAGACCCTTCTACACCTCCACGCGGGGATTTTGGATAATAGGATGCAACGGGGCAGACTGGCTAAGGAGTAGGGATCCACGAGGGAAGGCTAACCCGGTACTAAAACATGCTATGCAGAAGTCGGATGTGTTGGACCGAAAGGTGAAAGTATCGCAGTCAAGCTGTAAACTACGACACATCACATTCCGTTCTCTTGACTACATTCTGCTACTTAAGCCCTTTCAGGGTTTGGTAGTGGGAGATTGAGAACGAACGAAGCCAAGCCAAGCCAAACAATAGAGCAAAGTAGATCCGCAGCCTGTTAGGCGCAATCTATGTTGCTCTTAACAAACCACCTAAACATGGCCAGTTGTATGTCAAGTCGCACAGTTAATCGCCTCTTACGACAAGCTCTCTGTGGGGCAGCGTTGCTATTCTTGTCATTGTCATGCATATAGATCCTGGCTAATCATTCGGGATTATGAAGTAAACTCGACAATTGCCGAAGCATGTTTAGCGTTTGGAAAACTAAGACCCTCAGTTTGGGATCGAGAGGATTCAAGCATATAACCAAATTGAAGAGTTATGTAACAGTCATTATATAGACTCTTCTGTAGGTCTGTGAAGCCTAGACTGTGTACAGTCGTTCTACCGACTCTTCTGTACGTCTGTGAAGCCTAGACTGTGTACAGTCGTTCTACCGACTCTTCTGTACGTCTGTGAAACCTAGACTGTGTATAGTCGTTCTACCGACTCTTCTGGACGTCTGTGAAGCCTAGACTGTGTACAGTCGTTCTACCGACTCTTCTGTACGTCTGTGAAGCCTAGACTGTGTACAGTCATTCTACCGACTCTTCTGTACGTCTGTGAAGCCTAGACTGTGTACAGTCATTCTACCGACTCTTCTGTACGTCTGTGAAGCCTAGACTGTGTACAGTCGTTCTACCGACTCTTATGTACGTCTGTGAAGCCTAGACTGTGTACAGTCGTTCTACCGACTCTTCTGTACGTCTGTGAAGCCTAGACTGTGTACAGTCGACATGCGAAGAAGATTGACTACTTCTATCTGAGCTGCCTAAGGAAACTACTGACAATAAAATGGCAAGATAGGATCACAAATGTAGAATTTCTTTCACCGGCTGACATGACAAATATCCACACAACTCTGTGCAAATCACAGCTTAGATGGATTGGCCATGTAGTCCGCATGTCGGATAAACGGTTTCCAGAGAAAATGTTTTATGGCGAACATTGAGTCAAGAAAGGCAGCTCTCGGTGACCAAATAAAACGCTCTGAAAGCATCACTGAAGAACTGCGGCATTGACCATGATGGTTGGGAGAATATTGCTGTATATCGCTCTGCCTGGTGTAGCAAAGGCTCTGCTGGCACGGCACATATGGAACAGACAAGAATCACGGAATCTGCACCGAGACGAGCGACACGAAAGACAAGATAAAAGTTGCCTCTGATTGACGGTCAGACAGTGTTTCTCTGCCCTCGGTGTACAGACGCTTTCGAGCTCGGATTGGTTTGTTCATACACCTACGAACCCACTCGACAATTGACATGTGACAATGTGGTCCTCTTCGGAAACGATGGACAAACAACATCTTCAGTATCTCACTTAGACCGTCTATCCATCTTTATCTTGTTCTGTAACTCTCATATCTAGTGTCGTAGATCCGCACAGAAGAAGAAGAATTGGTTGCATTCTTGTGAAGTGTCCAAACCACTTGATTGTGCATTTCCATGTAATCCATGATTATTCAACTGGCTCTCTGTTTGTATCTTAATAACGGAGAGAGCTGTTAAGAAACAATATTTGCTTTATTGATTCTTGATTGCACCTCTATGTCCATCTTTTCATCTTGTGTGAACACGCTACTCAAGTATTTGAATTCTCTTACCTGTTTACGTTCTGTGCTTTTTATCTGTATATTTAGTATCTTCTCTATTCTGCTGACTTTCATTATCTCTGTGTTTGCTATGTTATCTACGCATTAAAATAGCATCTATGTGTCCGATAAGGCGTGCTATTAAAACTGTCGGTCATAGACTATTCTCTGCAAAAAAGGGGTTTAACTCCTGCTACCTGCGCGATCATATCAACCCAATTGTATATGGGTACCCAATCTACGGTTATTGGAGATAGGCTGCGGGGAAGGGAACTGGCCCTCCAATCATATACAAACTGTGGCTTACTACAATGAAGTTTCTAACACTACAAAGTGCCTTCTGTTGGACTATTTGGTTGACAGACGTGGTTCAGCGTGACCTAGAAGTAAAATTTGCTCGGTTTCACAACTACAACACTCAGTGTTCGAATCCCGCAGTATCTATGGATCCAGTTTTACATATTCCGGCTATTTCATGTTCCTTTCGCTTTCCCTCGTGCGGAAAGTAATAAAAATTAAGACAATGAAGGAAAATAATAAAATTCCCTAGAGGAAACGTAAACGATCGAGACGAAAAAGAAAATGTAATAGAAGATACAAATGATGGTGAAGAAGATAAGAAGACGACAAAGGAGATGCATATCACGACAAGTCGAGCAATACGATAAAGAAGAATATCATATATATATATATATATAATATGGTGTCATACGACATTTTTCCCATTTCTGGGGTAGTCGAGGGGTTTTGAAGGCTGAGGACTACAGACCGCTTCGCCATTGCTGTCGCCGCGTCGTGTGCTGGATATGTTTGTTAATTTCGCCCTAACAGACAAACAACATATGATACACCGGGGATTCGAACCGCTGCCCTTCTGTTCGGAAGCAGGCCTCAAAATCATTCGACCACGCCCTCCTCTGAAGAAGAAGAATATCACAATGACGAAAAGATTAAGAACATAACGACGAAGAAAGTGAAGACGAACACAGAAGAAACTACACTCTAATTAATTATTGCTTAGTTTTTAAATGGCGAGAGCTGTTTAGGCACATAATTGACTTTAATCAATAAAAGCCAGGACAAGAACACGAAAGACCCAAATCGGATGAAAACATGCACTAGGAATAATTAACAAATAAAATGTGTGAAGGCTTTGCATCAAATTAATATTTACAAAGACAGACGATCCGGTGTTGATACACGAAACAGATACAATTGTATAGCATTTATTATCTGAGTCTAAGTATACTTGCTGTTGGTGAAACAGTGAATAGGTCACAAATGGTTACTATTTAAAAAAAACTAAATTGGACTCATCATCATCACGTAGTATGTCCTTTGAAGAACGTTGATCCTATCTCAGCCCGTCGGAATGAAACTCGATCTCTTATCAAATCTCCAGCCTGCTTCAAAGTTATGCCCAAGCGTTCTTTGACATATTGGTACCATCGCCTTCTTGGTCTGTCTCTTCCTCTCTTGCCCGGCACCATACCTTCCATTACCGTTCTCTCAAGACTGTTGTGTCTTTTGATATGGCCGCCAAAGGATTTCAAAGTTCTGTTCTGAATTTATGAACCAATTCTTGTCTTAATCCATCTCTTGTCGAATGCCTGCATTCTTTTTTTTTCGGTTCATAGTCTTCTGAGAACCTATTATAACATTTCTACTCGAAGGAATCTGTGAGTGAGTTTGTGACTGAGGTAGTGAGTAATGTAGCCAGTGCATGCAATGTAATAAATTAGTGAGTAAATGTTAGTTAATATGTTTGCAAGTGAGTGAGTGTAATTTACTGGGTTTGTGATTGGGGGTAACTTGTTAGTTGAACAGTAAGTTAGCGTAAGCTCATGTATTATTGTGTTAATGAATGTAAGTTAGAGATTTGTGACTGTCATATCATTTACTGAGCGAGTGAGTGAGTAAGTGAGTGAGTGAATGGGTGAGCAAGTGAATGAGTAAATGGGTGAGTGAGTGAGTGAGTGAATGTGTGAGTGAGTGAGTGAATGGGTGAACGAGTGAGTAAATGGGTGAGCGAGTGAGTGAGTGAATAGGTGAGCGAGTGAGTGAGTGAATGGGTCAACGAGTGAGTGAATGGGTGAGCGAGTGAGTGAGTGAATGGGTGAGCGAGTGAGTGAGTGAATGGTTGAGCGAGTGAGTGAGTGAATGGGTGAGCGAGTGAATGAGTGAATCGGTCAACGAGTGAGTGAATCGGTGAGCGAGTAAGCGAGTGAGTGAATGAGTGAGTGAGTGAATGAATGGGTGATCGAGTGAGTCAGTGAGTGAATGGGTGAGTAAGTCAGTGAGTGAATGGGTGAGTAAGTCAGTGAGTGAATAGGTGAGCCAGTGAATTTGTGAGTCAATGAATGGGTGAGCGAGCGAGTGAGTGAGTCAGTGAGTAAGTGACTGAGTGAATGAGTGAGTGAGTGAATGTGAGCGAGTGAGTGAGTTAATGTGTGAGCGAGTGACTGAGTGAGTGAGTGAGTGAGTGAGTGAATGGGGGAGCGAGTGAGTGAGTGTAAGTTATTGAGTTAGGAAGTAAGTTAGTGAATCGGTAAGAAAATAAGTGAAAGTTAGGGAGTCTGAAAGTAAAAGTAAGTTAATGTGTTAGTGAGTGAAGGATCTATGCTGGTGATTTACAGTGAGTGAAGGAATATATGTTGGTGAATTAGAGTGATTGAGAGAATCTATATCGATGAATTAGAGTGAGTGAAGGAATCTATGCTGGTGAATTAAAGTGAGTGAAGGAATCTATGCTGGTGAATTAGAGTGAGTGAAGGAATCTATGCTGGTGAATTAGAGTGAGTGAATTAATATATGCTGGTAAATTAGAGTGAGTGAAGGAATCTATACTGGTGAATTAGACTGAGTGAAGGAATCTATGCTGGTGAATTAGACTGAGTGAAGGAATCTATGCTGGTGAATTAGAGTGAGTGAAGGAATTTATGCTGGTGAATTAGAGTGAAGGAATCTATGCTGGTGAATTAGACTGAGTGAAGGAATCTATGCTGGTGAATTAGAGTGAGTGAAGGAATTTATGCAGGTGAATTAGAGTGAGTGAAGGAATCTATGCTGGTGAATTAGAGTGAGTGAAGGAATCTATGCTGGTGAATTAGAGTGAGTGAATTAATATATGCTGGTAAATTAGAGTGAGTGAAGGAATCTAATCTGGTGAATTAGACTGAGTGAAGGAATCTATGCTGGTGAATTAGAGTGAGTGAAGGAATTTATGCTGGTGAATTAGAGTGAAGGAATCTATGCTGGTGAACTAGATTGAGTGAAGGAATCTATGATGGTGAATTAGAGTGAGTGAAGGAATTTATGCTGGTGAATTAGAGTGACTGAAGGAATCTATGCTGGTGAATTAGCTCACTAGCTAACGTACACTTACTAACTCACAAACTAACATTTTCTCACTATCTCCCTAGCTTAAATTCACTCAAGTGTACGTTAGCTAGTGAGTTAGTGAGTGAGGGATTGCTAACTAATGATTCAGTGAGTGAATCTAAGTTAATGAGTTAGAGAATGAGTGAAGACTATTGAATTAGTGAGTGAGTGTCAGCCAGTGAGGTAGCTAGAATATGAACTGCAAAGTTGATGAGGGAGTAAGTGTAGTTTTGTTAGTTAATGAGTGAGTGTAAGATACCGAGTTAGTGTAAGATACCGAGTGAGTTATTGTACGTGTGTGAGCTATTGAGTGAGTGCAAGTTTGTGAGTTAGTGAGTGAGTGCAGGTTTGTGAGTTAAGGAGTAAATGAGTGAGTGTAAGATAACGAGTGAGTTAGTGTATGTTTGTGAGTTATTGTATGTTTGTGAGTTATTATATGTTTGTGAGTTATTGTATGTTTGTGAGTTATTGTATGTTTGTGAGTTATTGAGGGAGTGCAGGTTTGTGGGTTAGTGAGTGAGTACAAGTTTGGGAGTTAATGAATAAATGAGTGAGTGTACGATAACGAGTGAGTTATGGTATGTTTGTGAGTTATTGTATGTTTGTGAGTTATTGTATGTTTGTGAGTTATTGAGTGAGTGCAGGTTTATGGGTTAGTGCAGGTTTGTGGGTTAGTGCAAATGTTTGAGTTAAGGAGTAAATGAGTGAGTGGGCAAATCAGTATTTCAGTCTGTGAGTATAGTATGCGAATGAGCAGTATCTGAAACAAGCTATTCAGATATATATTAACCTCATTTCTTCATTCAAGCACATTACACACTAGCACGTCAAATTGCTCACATGAACTCACTTCTGCGAGAATGTATTTACAATGAGTTTGCTTGAGAAGCCAGATCCAGGCCTTTTCCTTTACTTCCACGCCAGAACGCTCTATCGTATTTAATCAATTTCTGGATGAAATCAAAAGAAAACATGCAAGCGTAGATGGATTCATGGCCCAGTGGGAGTTCTCTGTGCTGCGTGGGGAGATGCGTGAATGAGCAGCCGGATCCGTCTGGTACATGTTAAACGGGTGTGTTTCTGTGGTTATGATTAAATGCAGCTCGATGAACGGAACGAGACCTGAGAAAATATGAGGTGGGTTCAATTGTTACCTAGGCTGTAGATTGCACAGATCGATAGATAAACGTGTGGATAGACAGATTTATAGCTATAGAGACATACAAACAATTAGTTATACAGAAAAAGATTAGTGTATGGATAGAAAGTCAAAGAGAGGTTATTTAAGATAGACAGATGATTAGATAGACAGACAATTAAAATTGACTATCTTTCTATTTATATGCCCGATTGTCTAATGGACTGCATGCAGATATGTGTGCAGGTACACACATTGGTACACAAACAGGTCGCCAGGCAGGCAGAGATGTAGATGTGAGGACACAACGACAGACAGACAAAACAAACCTAAAGAACATGATAACACAAGCATAGATTACAAGCCAGCCTGCTAACCATTGCGCTACGCGGCTCCCCAATGGATAAGAGAATTGATAATAGAACATAATGATGGTTGGATAAAATGATGGGTTTGTGGATAAGGCAAGGCGATCGATAAATGATTGAATGGAAGGATGAACGGATAGATAAGAGCATTAATCGATGAAAAGAGAACGGATCGATGAATGAGATCAGTAATGAATAAGTGGAAAGACAAATGAATGAAAGGGAAGACAAACCAATGAATAACATGATGGATATGTGTATAAATATATGGGCTGATTGATAAGAGGATTGATGGATGGAGAGAGTGTTTTTTTTTCCTTAGATGTTTGCCTCACTAGTTTCTACTGGCGGAGGCGCGCCATTTTCCACCCCAGACCGTAGTCCATTGGGCGATATCAGGACGCATAAACCAGTGCTTGGATGAATGTATGCGTCTGTACGTACCTATGCTAGGTTTGTGCGCCACTAAGAAGCTAGCCCAACCAAAGTGCAATGGAAGGGCCTCACCATGACGGCGCGTGTGAAAGCTGTGCAGGAGTGTGACTGTAGGACAGAGTCAAATGAAACAGAGTGAGATAAGAAGAGAGAGAAGAGTTGCCCCCAGGGTAGAAGACCCATCAGCTATCCTACAGTCACTGGAATGGAGAGAGGGGGAGAATAAGAGGGAACATGGATAGATAACAGGAAGGATGAATTGATAGGAGTGCGGATTGATTGATAAAGGGATGAATTGATGGATATGAGTATGGATAACTGAATGGATAGGTAAGTGTAAAGACAGATAGTCAGTCATGAGGTGTTTAACAGTACAAATGCTACTGAGCTCGACATCATGTGGACAATAGGACGATCAATGTTGTAGACGCGTTAAATAAATTGCTTCCCTTTGAATTTGAATCTACATATTTATCGTTCTTACTACGATCTGTTAGATCTTTTCTTTTCAGTTGTTCTGTGTCCCTGACGAAGCTTTTATGGTAGCAACGTAGTGGTTGCTTTGTTTCAGTTCTTAGTTAGTTAGTAAGTTGCTCATCTCAGGCGATGATAGCGGCTCCATCTGGCGGGTTTGTCTTGATGATGTACTTGCGCTGTACTTAGATTATAGTGAGAAAGAACTACGCTGGTCATCAATCTCACTCTTTGGTCCCGAGTTACCTTGGACCAGTGGCAAGACATAACTCAAGACGACTGGAGGTAATTCTAGAAACAGGATTCTCGTCCAATCTCCCATGATAACAGGGGGCGCATGAAAACATGCAGAATTTGATCGCCCACCATTTCCGTTCATCCCTTTGAGAGTCGATTGCCTTTTTCTCGAGGACAGCGAACCCCCGAAAGACTGCAGAGTCTGTAGACAACCAGTATTTCATTTCAGTTCTGCAGTTTCGTCCAAAAGTTACCATCCGACGATTGGAATGTTCATGTCTTCCAAAGTCTCCCCCGTGCAGTCATATTGGTGCTGGAAAGGTCTGGGCTGATGGATCAGGATCAGTCTTCCATTCTTCAAAGTGTCTGGACCACATTTGTTTATAGTGGTCACGACTTAATAGAATTATAAAGTTTAAAACATTATGTTATATTTTCATTGCAGAAATTACGGCTTAGCAAGGAAATAGTGAATAAGATGTGTTCCATTTGTCGACTTATTTCTCAAAATGGGAATGACTGTCAAACTGTATAAATCATTAGTTGGAGATCAGTGTACTTGTGTGTCCTTATAAAAATGCTGGAAAGGATACAGAGAAAAGCGGAAAAGCTGATTCAAGAATTACAGTTATGACGAAAGGCTAAAAAAAAACCGGCCTACAGTGTCTAGAGAAGAGGCGAATTCGAGGTGACTTGATACAGGTTTATAACATAATCAAAGGAAAGGATAAAATAGACTATAATAATTTTTGTTTTTCAAAACACAACCACCTACAAGAACAAGAGGACACAGCAACAAATTAACTAAAGAAAGGTCCAGATTCAAGATTAGGAAAATGTTTTTTTGTCAGGGAGTGGTGAATGTTTGGAATGCATTGCCACAGACAGTAGTGGAGGCAAGGACAATCAATGTATTTAAGAATAGATTGGGTGGGCATAGCTTTTAGAGCAAGGAAATGTAAATGAAACTGGTTGTAAACAAAATTCTGCAGAGTCTTTTAAACCGATCTAAAGACGTTAAGTTAAGTTATAAATGAACAAATATTAGGGCATACGTTGACAGACCTATCAGGAACATCATACATCAATGAAATTTGCTCCTGTTAGTACTGACAATCGTCTTCAACAAGAACATCCTACAAGAATTTCAGGTAATCACGTGATCGCTGTTCGAAGCTACTAGCGCTGAGTTGAGTTCATTCACGATGACGTTCCTCTTGTAGCAGGTTACAGTTGATCAAAATGAATAGGGAGTTATTAGTAAAAGAGGATACCCCAGTTTATCTGGGAGTAACGCTGAACAGACAATTGAAATTTGGCAGCCACATCCGCAACGTCAGAAGTAAAGCAACCAAGTGTTTAAACTTAATCAAAAGACTTGCTAGTACAAATTAGGGAGTTGATAAACAAACTTTTCGGCAACTATATCTTGGTTATGTACGACCGGTGAAGGACTACAGCCTTCCCATACATACGACTGTGAGTGCAAATAACATCTCATCAATTGACTGGGTGCAGAATCAAGCTCTCAGACTAATGGGGGGGGGGGGGCGAGATCAGCACCTACAGCGGCGTGCGAGATACAAGCCAACATAGAACCGCTAGATATCAGGTGAGAAAGGGGGCACTGACTAAAGCGGTAGAGAGATACAAGAATATGGCCATCCAAATAGGGTAGAAATAGACACTTGGAAGCAAAATAGAAGATTGAAGCAATTGTCCCCCTATTGGATGTAGCAGAAGAGGAAAGCCATATTTACCATCTACCAGAGGAGAGAGAAACGGAAAATAGGGTTTTTTCTTGAGAAAATCTTTGCCTGCCAGTCATAACAACACACCTGACAGAAAAGGCAACCATCAATGAGACCACATCTAATATCCTGAAGACAAGTGCCTTAGAGACAGTCTCTAGCTACCCAAAATCGGCAGTCCTGTCTATACGAATAGATCAGCATTCAAATCTACCTCTTTAACAGGGTATGGTGTCCATATTATTATTTTTTTTTTTTTTTTTTTTGCGTTCGCTTTATTTATCTATTCCCCAAGGCGTGTGTGCGTTACACTGTGGTTTTTATTTTGCGCCTGTCGGCCCAGTGCATCCGACTTCAGCATGCATTTTATGTAAGGGTCTGCTTCCTCCTGCATTTTCTAAGGGTTTGCTTCCCCGGGGTAACGGCCGGTGCTGTGATGGGGATCGAACCCAGCACCTTCTGGTTGTGAGCCGTGCCACTTGACCACTAGGCCACGCCGTCCCCTGGTGTCCATATGAAATACCCGGGTGGGACATTAAACAAGTGGTGTGATTCATGCGGCGAAAACCGTTCAAATGATGAAGCGGCGGCCGAGGCTATAAAAACTGCAGTTCAGATTTTGCACCCACAGTTTGACTTGGGCGAATTGTTGCCGATGGATTTGGTCATTTTTAGTGACTAAGTCGGTTCTGGAGGCGCTGAAGAACACCCATACAAAGAAAAGCAGATATTCTTGGTGGGGAGGGCGATCAACAACATCATCACTGCCCACGGGATAAATGTCACCTTGCAATGGATTCCTGGACATAGTGGGCTACTAGGGAATGAGATGACTGACAGATTGGCAAAAACAGGAGCCTCGAAACAACAATTGGATAGACCCTGCAGTAACCACACAGAAAAATAAATTATTAAGAATAATACTCTGGAAATCTGGATGAAGAGATAGGCGACGGAAACAACAGGTCGCAGAGTATTTAGCAAAATGCCACAGCTAAAAAGGTAACGAGGACATAAATAAACTACATAGAAGAGATCAAAGTCTCATCTTTCAGTTCCGAACAGGACATACCAGAGTCAATAGTCACTTGAACGGCATCAATATCCAGCACCTGCCCTTGTGCAGACGTTGTTCTCATCCAACTCATTGAGTGAAAGGCGCTTGCGGACATGAGGAAAAGATTCTTTCAAGCACTGTCGACAACTGCCAACACACTGTACTGAACAGTGAAACAGTTAAAGAAGACCTGTATTAATATTAGAAGGGCATTGGGCTGCCAAGAGCAGGCTTGCTCGGCAGCTGTGGAATGATAACAGCAACAACAACAGTTGCTCTTCCTACTGAGCAGTAAAGATGGCGCCTAACAGGTCACGGGTCTAATTTTTCTCTGGTGTTTTATTACATCATGGATGTCGCCGAAGACACAAACGATGAGTGATGCCTCCTACGACCTCCTGGGTTTACGGGAGATACACGACAAGACAAGACGTAAATGAAACTAGTTCTACAGACGCTGCAGAGTCTTATAAACCAGTATAATAATGTTAACTGAAGTTAAGTCAGGGGACGGCGTGGGCTAGTGGTTAAGTAACACGGTTTACAACCCTAAGGTGCTGGGTTCGATCCTCATGACAGCATCGGCCGTTAGCCCGGGGAAGAAACCCCTTTGAAAATGCAGGAGGAAGCAGACCCTTACATAAAATGTATGCTGAAGTCGGATGTACTTTACCGACAGGCGCAAAATAGAAACCGCAGTGCAACGCACACCGCCTTGGGGAATAGAGAAATAAGACGAACGCAAAAGTTAAGTCAATCCGAGGTGAACTTAAGAAGGTGGATCGGCATCCTCCGACTGTAGTGCACCGCAAGGTTCCTATGTAATCTCTCTACTAAGGGAATGATAGTGTCGATGGGAACGGTGTGGGCTAGCGGTTAAGTGACACGGCTCACAACCCGAAGGTGCTCGGTTCGCTCCCCAATCACAGCACCGGCAGTTACCCCGGGGAAGCAAACTCTATAGGAAAAGAGAAATAAGGCTCACACGCACGCACGCGCGCACGCATGCACACACACACACAGTGTCGAATTTCAGCTCGAATGCTAGGCTGCTTTAACACAACCTTTTCGAAATATCACGAACGGGGATATCAGGTGAGGCCGTAATCAGTCTGTTTCGCCAACCCTGATTACGTTTTCCTATCGGTCCCCCACTTACTAGATACCGGAACAACAAAAGTAGCTTTTACAAAGCTCTAAAAAGTCGGTTTGAAGACCCATGAGAAAAAGACACAAATAATTAGGGTCTATGCAGCAAACACAGAACCAATCAGGCTGAGAGGAACGCCACTGGAAGAGGTAGAGGTATTTACATACCTAGGAAGTATCATCAACAAGGAAGGAGGGACAGACGACAATAGGGACAAGGACACAAAAAGCAAGAGATGCATTGGGAATGCTGAAACCCATTTGGAACAAGGAGATAAGAAGGAAGACAAAAATAAGGATTTTCAATTCAAATGTGAAGCCAGTCCTGCTGTATGGAGATGAAACCTGGAGGATGACTAAAGGGAATGACAGGAGACTGCAGGGTTTTGTCAACAGATGCCTGGAAGATGACCAAGGCAATGACAGGAGACTGCAGGGTTTTGTCAACAGATACCTGGAAGATGACCAAGGCAATGACAGGAGACTGCAGGGTTTTGTCAACAGATACCTGGAAGATGACCAAGGCAATGACAGGAGACTGCATGGTTTTGTCAACAGATGCCTGGAAGATGACCAAGGCAATGACAGGAGACTGCAGGGTTTTGTCAACAGATACCTGGAAGATGACCAAGGCAATGACAGGAGACTGCAGGGTTTTGTCAACAGATACCTGGAAGATGACCAAGGCAATGACAGGAGACTGCAGGGTTTTGTCAACAGATGCCTGGAAGATGACCAAAGGCAACAACAGGAGACTGCAGGGTTTTGTCAACAGATGCCTAGGAAAGATTCTTTGTATAAAATGGTTTGACAAAGTTACAAGCGACAGACTGTGTTAGAGAGCGGGACAAGGTAAATTAGAACAGGAAATCTTAAGAAGAAAGTGGAGATGGATGGGCCATACATTAAGAAAGCCCCAGGCCAGTATCACCAAGCAATCCCTGTCATGGAACCCCCAGGGAAGGAAAGGCATAGGCAGACCAAAGAATATATGGAGACTTGATCTGGAGGCGGAAGTAAAGAAAACAGGAAAAAGCTGTAAGAACGTGGAAAAAAAGTGCACAGGACAGAGCTGCTTGGCGAGGGTTCGTTGATGGCCTATGCACCCCTGGGTGATAGAAGGCGAAAGAGAGAGACATAGAGAGAGAGAGACAAGGCACAGCAGATATGCCGGTAAAGAGATGAGACGCAAGCCACAGGGACACACATCCAATCAAGAGAACTGAAATTACCTACGAGAAAAACAAAACAACCCTTACCAAGATTTAACATCATTTTCAAGGCTAATCCAAGAAATAAAACGCTAAAACCACAATATGGTCGTGTTGATGAAGGAATTTCCACAACGGGTAGATTTACCATTCTGTGTGCCCTAAAAAGGACATTTAGTGGCGGTTTGTTGCAGCGTTACTGACATCCTGAGCGTACTGATGAAGATGGACCGGGGTCCTTTAGATGGTTGTGATATGCTTGCCTTCACCTGCGTGTTGCTCACTACTACAGGGATCACGTCGAACATCACCTTGTTAGCCAGACTTGTCCTAGACAACAGCCCTTGTTAGACAGGCTGGCATAAGAACAGCCCGTTTCCAGGAAGGGCTATGAGGAATCCAAGTTGAGGATATTGGCCAATATATGTTCCCTGACCCTGACTAATATGTCTCATCAGTTGGTTGTGCATGATCAGACGTTAGTCTTTCTTCCCAAAACCACAAGATGAACTAAGTATATAAAACTTCCTGGTCACAGAAAAAGAGAAGGTAACTGTGACTTAACCAGAGGTTGAACAATATCACGGTTGAACGGAGAGTAGTCTACCTAAAAGAAGACATGTCACAGGAAAAAGAAAGAAAGAAAGACCGAAAGAAAGAAAGAACGGCCTACGTACTTTTAAGAGCATCCAGACGATTGTCTGAGATAAAATACAAGATCCTGAACTAAACACTGGAAACTACCGAGAATCCTCGAGATCTTACAAAGGCTGACTAGCATAATGAAGCAGATGTACGAGGATATGCAAGGTAGCTTTTCGCAAAGAGGGAACATCTCACAGAATTATTGAACTTTAAATCGGGTGTTCGCCAGAGCTATATTTATATCACCTTGTCTGCTCCTGCTGACAATTGCTTGATATAGGAAAGAAACTACAGCTGATGTGAGAAATGGATGTAAGTAGGATCGTATTTAAACAGCCAGAGTATCTATCTTTGCTGAATATGCACAGCTTTCCTATTGCCTTCTCCTTTTTTTTCTTCTTTCTCTTCGTATACTTCTTCTGCTTCTTCCCCTTCTTCGTCGTTTACTTCTTCGTCTACTTTTCCTTCAACTACTTCCTTATTCCTTCTTGTTTTTTCATCTTTTTCTTCTTCTTCTTCGTGTTCTTCTTCTTCGTCTCCTCCTTCCTTACTCCTTGTTTTTACTTCTTTTTCTTCTTCCTCCTCTCCTTTTCCTTCAACTTCTGCCTTGTATCTTCTTGTGTCTTCTTTTCTTCTTCTTCTTATTCTTCTTCTTTTTTTTCATCTTCCCCTTCTTCTTCTTCTTCTTCTTTTTCTGGGGAGGAAGACCAATGTCTGGAAAGAGAAAATATACTGGCCAAGACCCTCTCCTTCACCACAGTCCTCCCTAGAAACCGGATGTTTTCACGGCTAACAATGGATCGATGTGAGCCTCGTAATAGTGAGCGATACGTAGTTGAAGCCAGGCATAGCACAACCGCATGGAGGACCCTAGTCTACCTTCATCAGTCCGCTCGAGACGTGAGGAAAGCTACAGCAATCCGCCACTTAACGTCTTCCTCAACGCGCACAAAAGAGTAAACTGCTCAATGTGGACATGCGCAAATAAAAACTTCTTCTTCGTCTTATTATTCTTCTTCTTCTTCTTCAGTGTTCATTCTAAAAACCACGCGGTGTCGTAGCTTACATCGAGGTCGCGATATCTGGGCATTTCGGCAGGATGAATCTAATATTAGATGAGATCTACTATCTCACATCCGACTCAAAATGCGGAAGATGACATACACAAGACAGAATACCCCAGCAGAATGGTCTAATGATCCATGAAGATCTAAAGATCCATAAATATCTAAGGATCCATGAAAGGACCAAAGATCTATGAAGATCTAAAGATCCAAGAATGATTAAAGATCCACGCAGGCCTAAAGATCCAAGGAGGTCTAAAGATACATGAAGGTCTAAAAATCCATGAAGGCCCAAAGATACAATGAAGGTCTAAAGATACATGAAGGTCTAAAAATCCATGAAGGCCCTAAGATCCAATGAAGGTCTATAGATACATGAAGGTCCAAAAATCCATGAAGGCCCTAAGATCCAATGAAGGTCTAAAGATACATGAAGGTCTAAAAACCCATGAAGGCCCTAAGATCCAATGAAGGTCTAAAGATACATGAAGGTCTAAAAATCCATGTAGGCTCTAAGATCCAATGAAGGTCTAAAGATACATGACGGTCTAAAATCCATGAAGGTCCTAAGATCCAATGAAGGTCTAAAGATACATGAAGGTCTAAAAACCCATGAAGGCCCTAAGATCCAATGAAGGTCTAAAGATACGTGAAGGTCTAAAAATCCATGTAGGCTCTAAGATCCAATGAAGGTCTAAAGATACATGACGGTCTAAAATCCATGAAGGTCCTAAGATCCAATGAAGGTCTAAACATCCGTGCAGAAATGACAACACTGCCAACGATACTAGTATTACATTGACAGGTATACCGTTGGACGAAACAACAAGCTAGAGAACATCATAAACAATACAGGTGGTGAAGACGGTAATGTAAAAGCCAGGATACAACAGGACAAAAGTGGCTTTTGTCATGTTGACATAAATATGGACTTTTAAAATGATCACACACACACACAACCACCAAGCTAAGAATCGCCAACTCCATTCTGTAGTCGGTCTTTCTAAATGGGGAGTGGAAACATGGCAAAAGACTGAACAATCTTAGAAATTACAAGGCTTTAGCAACACTTCTCAAAGAAATAATCTAGGCCTGCAGTTGTTGGACAAGAGGCCTGCAGTTGTTCTTCAAGAGGCACGCAGTTATTTAACAATAGGCATGTAGTTATTTAACAAGAGGTCTGCAGTTATTTAACAAGAGGCCTGCAGTTATTTAACAAGAGGCCTGCAGTTATTTAACAAGAGGCCTGCAGTTATTTAACAACAGGCCTGCAGTTATTTAACAAGAGGCCTGCAGTTATTTGACATGCCTGAAGTTATTTAACAAGAGGCACGCAGTTATTCGACAAGAGGCCTACAGTGTTTCGACAAGATGTAAGCATCAATATTTACCTATCTTTTATGACAATACTCTTCTATCTTTTGCATCAATATTTACCTATCTTTCATGACAATTCTCTTCTCTTTTGCATCAATATTTATCTATCTTTTTCATTAATACTCATTTATCCTTTGAGAAATTATACCCCTCCGAATTTTGCGACAATAGTCATATAAATATTTACATATATCGATTGCATAAATCCCAATCAATCTTTTGCATTAATGCTCTTCTATCGTTTGCAACAATATTCACCTATCGCATTACTTTTCTATCCTCTCGACTGGTATCTGAAAGTTGCTTCGCCGTATGAGCAAGAGTTTACAGTATACAAGGCTTATGTAGAACCTCAGACTCCTACACATCATCGTAGACGTTAATATATTTATCGTTCAGTCAATCTTCACGACTCATGCTCTATGTAGCATAACCAACATTTAATTATCTTCTCTCAATGTCTGGCAAATGTTGCGCAATGTCCGTAGCATAATGAGTTAGCTACTTTTTGCCAGTCTCCTCGTATTTCAACCAAATATAATTCAACCAACGATTGATCCACCATTTTTGTTTAGCTATGCATTTGATTTCCCCTTCCCCCCCCCCCCCTTTTCCTCGACCCCGCTTTGTAATTACAGTAAAACTTAAATTGTCTGTCACCCTGTTAACTGTTAGTTTTTCTAACTTGGCAGCGCAGTTAATTTAAAAATACGACAACTCTGGTTTATTCACTGGGACGTTCCAGTCTACCCAACTGCAATAGTTACCTCATAGTTTGGGAAGACAAAACTACTCCCCTTGTACTAAGGGGATTAGAAAAGTATACAAATACATGAGATCAGAGGAATAGGCGAATCTACAACTACACGAGACCACTTAGCTCGGAGAACAAAATCGATAAAGATACGCCTTTAAGACACGACAATGACCCACTTGCACGACAATGGCCCACAGACACACAACAATGACCCACAGACACGACAATGACCCACAGACACGACAATGACCCACAAACACACGACAATGACCAACAGACATACGACAATGACCCACGGACACGAAAATGACCCACAGACACGACAATGACCCACAGACAGTCCATTATGGCTAAATCTAAACACAAAATCAAGAAGACCCACACGATCAGCAACAACTGCAGCGAGTCCCTCTCGCTAACTAACCCTGGTTTTTTCATTATAACTTTTAAACAAATGATCATAATTCAATAACATTTTACATGGACATACCTTAGGGACCTACGGGCTATAATACGAGGTAGCTTAAACAAATTAGTGGAATATATAGAAATAAGTTGCAATAGTATTATCTACACTACATTTCCTTCAAAATAGTTCCAACGTGCATACAGCTGCTGAAAATATTCGTGGAACCCATTCTTTGACACTTCTCTCATCTGTCTTGTCGTATTGGCGATAACGTCCTCACCATCCTTGAATCGCTGTCCTTCAGTGCCGATTTCAGTCGAAGGAACACAAAAAAATCAGCCGGTGCCAGGTCGGAAGAATATGAAGGATGTTTCAATGTAATCACATTGTTCTTTGCGAGGTACCGCTTCACCAGAAGGGATTGATGTGCTGGCGCGTTGTTATGCAGCTTAATCCAACTGTTTGTTGTCCTTTTTCTTGTCGTTGTCTTCTGATTGCATTTCTTAGACGACGGATGATATCAACGTACATTTCCTTGTTAACCGTTAGGCCTTCAGGAATAAAATCATGGTAGACAATACCCTGGAAATTAAAAAAACTTCCAACATAACTTCCCGTTGCTCTTGTCCAAGCGAAATGTTTGTCCGGGGAGATGTGGGAGATTGCCATTCAGAGGACTGACGATTTGTCTGAGGATCGTACACAAAACACCAGGTCTCATCTCCTTTGTTTATGTTGCTGAGAAATGTGCTATCTTGATCATCCATTGTGATTAGGTCTCCTGCCAGTGTCAATCTCGTTTCTTTCTGTTCAGGAGATAACATTTTGGGAACCATGTGTTGACAAACACGGTGCATGTGCAGTTCGTTGTGGAGAATACTGTCACAACTTCAAACTGATATTCCAACTTCTGAGGCTATTTTCTCGACACTAAGTCGTCTGTCAATAAACAATGTTTCGAACACATGTAATGTGTTCATTGTTGATCGAGGTTGACGGTCATCCACTACGTACGTCATCATCAACACTAACACGACCTTCACGGAAACGCTTGTGCCACTCAAATACTTGCGATTTCTTCATTGCGGTATCACCGTATGTTTTATTAAGCAATGTTTGTATCTCTGAGGGTGACTTCTCAAGCAAAACACAGAATTTGACATTTGAACTTTGTTCAATCAAGGACATTTTCAAATCCGACGGTGCAACGAGCACAACACACAAATAAAATTATGTAACTTTTGTTCGAGAGTATATGTGAAGGTCACTTCTGCCATGTCATTTCGTCAGGGTCATTACCGACTTAAAAATATAAATTCTCCATAATATCATCTTTCATTCAAACACGAGTCGGCTATTCCGGGAACTATTTGAAGCTACTTCGTAGATCATACAGATAAGTTGAGTGTGCAAGTCTAGGTAGCAGTGAGAAAGACAAATGAAATGTTAGGTATGATAAAAGAAATGTTAATCATAGGAGCAAGGAAGTGATAGTCAAACTGTATAAAGCATTAGTTAGACCTAGATTGGAGTACTGTGTACAGGTGTGGAGTCTTTATTGTAGAGAGGGTATAAACATGCTGAAAATGATAAAAAGAAGAGCGACACAACTGATAGTGGGATTCTAGAATTACAGTTATGAAGAGAGAAAAATCGGCCTACAGTGTCTAGAGAAGAAAAGAATTCGAGGTGACTTAATATAGGTTTATAAGATGATTAGCGGAAAGGATAAATTAGACTATAAGAAGTTGTTTTTTTCAAAATACAACCACACACAAGAACAAAAGGGCATAGCTTCAAATTAACTAAAGAAAGGTCTATATTATATATTAGGAAATAGTATTTTAGTCAGAGAGTGGGGAACGCCTGGAATGCATTTCTACAGAAAGTAGGGGAGGCAGAGACAATTAATGCATTCAAAAATAGATTGGATGTGCATAGGTTTTAGAGCAAGGAAATGTAAGCAAATGAAACTGATTGAATACAGACTCAGCAGAGTCTTCTAAACCAGTATCAAAATGTTAAGTTAAGTGTTAGAAGCATAATGAACTCATAGCAAATTTTGCAAAGTGCTCGCAAACAGCATCGGCATGCCTGCATGTCAACGGAAGATATTCACCAACACATCAGATCGTCCCACTCGCTGCAGGCCCCTCGTTGTCCCTTTAACTCCCAAACCAATGAACTTGATTCAATCAAATTTGACATAGGCATACCAGTTGCACTACGAGGAGTTCCGTACTGGCTATTTTGAGCAAGATGGAGCCACACGTCCCACCTCAAATGTAAGCATGGCTGAAATTGCTTCCACATTGAAAGATCGTGTCACTTCTGATAGACTTTGGTCACCAAGGTCGCCTGACCTTACCACACCTAATTTCCTCTTGTAGGGCATGCTGAAAGGGAAAGTGCGTCGCCAAAGAATCTCATAGAACCGGAAGAAGTCATTCGGCTGAAAATTGAGTCTGTGACTCCTGGCGTGTTGATGAATAGATTCCTTAACATGGAGTCATGCTAATGTCGACCATTTACATGATTTTTTATGGGCTCATTATGTTTCTCGCACACCAAAGTGTGTGTGTCCATATCAAATTGTGGTGTATTTCGTTTATTGGTTTAAAAGTTACCAGCGAAAACATGGGGCCGACTGCGAGTAGAACACCTTGCACAATAATAACATGATCATAACGCCAGAAAAAGCAATCATGCTCTGATATAAATGCCAAAAAGTATTCACAAAGCACAGGCAAGAGAAGTGTAGGCAAATAGACAAAAGGGGTATAGGCAAATTGGATAAAGGAGTGTAGGCAAATTGGATAAGGGAGTGTAGGAAAATGGGGAAAAGGATTGTAGGCAAATGAGAAAAAGGATTGTAGGCAAATGAAGAAAAGGGTTGTAGGCAAATTGGAAAAAGGATTGTAGAAAAATGGGAAAAAGGATTATAAGGAAATGAGAAAAAATTATAGGCAAATAGGCAGAAAAAGTATAAGCAAATAGCGCAAAGAGTGTAGGCAAATGGGCAAATGGAGTGTAGACAAATGGGCAAAATGAGTGTAGACAAATAGCCAAAATATTTTCTACAACACATTCGTTTTACATTTTTACATAAAGTGCCGTCTTTGCATCGGAGGTTGACGGTAATGGATCTCCAGCTGTCTATGTTCGTGCCAGGTCAGTACACTCTGTCAAACTGTGTCCTGACCACATTTTAATATTTTCTGTCTATCTGCACGTCTGCCGTCCTCCAGCCATCTTGTCCATCACTTTTCCTTCCAATATAACCTTCAGCAGACTGTCATGTTGCTTGACATGACCAAAATATTTTATTAATCTGCTTTGTATTTGTTTCAGGTATCTTCTCCACCTTGAGCTGTTCCAGAACCTCATTATTTGTTTTCCCATCTTTCCAAGAAACTCGTTCAAGTTTTCTGAATTTCAAAGGCATCAATACTCTCCTTAATTTTATTGGTCAAGAATCCAGGTTCATAGTCTACTCTGGGGATCAAGATGCTGAGCAGCGCATGAGCTGCAATGGTCAGCGATCCATAGCTGACTGCTATCGTCAGTTCCAGCGAACCAGAGATGCCAAGACCCTTCTACACCTTCACGGGTATCCTGGATAACAGGCTGCAGCAGGGCAGACTGGCTAAAGAGAAGAGATCGAAGAGGGAATACTTACCCGGTACTAAAAAAATGCTTGATGAAGTCGAATGTGTTGGACCGAAAGGTGCAAATATCACAGTCAAGCAGTAAACTACGACACAACGCATTCCGTTCTCTTGACTACATTCATCTACGTAAGCGCTTTCAGGGTTTGGTAGCGGGAGATTGAGAACGAACGGAGCCAAGTCAAGCCATATTCTACTCTCAGTCTATTCGCCAATCTGTCATGGTCTCTGTCCGGAGCTGACAGATTCGAAACGTTACAAAGATTCGAAATGTTACTTTTTTATCGCTCTGTGCAATTTAGAAATTCAGCACACAATGGCGGAAGTATATAAGCCAGGCTTAGCTAAAACTCAAACAATACGTCACGTCTGTTTGGTAGTGATCTTTTGACGACTGATAAATATCTGAACCTTGTCAGTCTCTTTGATCGTGCGAGCAGAATACAAAGCAAAAAGAGCAGTGGCGTAACTACAACGCAAATTGGGGAAATAACACAGATTGAGTGGTTGGCTACAGTTTAAGGGAGTTATTAGAACTAAAATTAAAATCAAGAACAAAAGCTTTTGCATCAAACAACGAACCGTGGCCGACATTGACACAGTGCGTTTGTCCTCATTCGTGGTCAAAGAATGACGAACTGAGTAAAAAGTTGAACAAGCAAATAAATAATATACTTTAAATAAATTGGAAAATAAATTGTTTAGAATATTTTTTTTTAAATTAAGAAAATAAAATGTTAAAACATGTACAAATTACACGTAGGCGTCACGCGTTCACAATCACGTTGCAAAGCTAGTACACATTATTGAGGCGTGTTCAAATGAAGCCGGACCTAACTGCACATGAAGACGTCGCTTCTGATGTAAACAGCACATACCAACCGTCAAATTTGCAAAATGTCCTTATCTTTCTACTCATAGTTTCCTCGGCAGACCGTTGAATATATAGGGGTTAGTAATTAACCGAAGTATTGGAAGGTGTTCAAAGTGGGTACTGATACTTCAGTTTCTTGCTAATCACTATTTGACCTGTCTCTATCGACACAGCGAATTCTTCTGCTAGCGAACGTAAGCTCCGGCGACTGTCCGCCAGAATTGCTGCATAAATGTTGGCGATGGGACCTTCTGACGGAATGATACGCGCCTGACCTGGTCTTGGCGATGGACCTTCTGACGGAACGATACGCGCCTGACCTGGTCTTGGTGATGGACCTTCTGACGGAACGATACGCGTCTGACCTGGTCTTGGCGATGGACCTTCTGTCGGAACGATACGCGCCTGACCTGGTCTTGGCGATGGACCTTCTGACGGAACGATACGCGCCTGACCTGGTCTTGGCGATGGACCTTCTGACGGAACGATACGCGCCTGACCTGGTCTTGGCGATGGACCTTCTGACGGAACGATACGCGCCTGACCTGGTCTTGGCGATGGACCTTCTGACGGAACGATACGCGTCTGACCTGCTCTCGGAAGATCTTTCGTCAACTCCCGTCCTTCTTTAAACATCGTTGTCCAGTTCTTCACTGTTGTCTTCGGCCCACTTTTGTCCCCATACACTGCCTGCATTCTGCGATGAATGTCAACTGGTCGAAATCCTTCAGCTGTTAGAAACCGAATCACTGCTCGCTGATCAACTCTAGACGGATTCCGTATCACACGCGTCATGTTTTCGACGTTCCGCTGAGAAAACTATGAGTCGGAGGATAATGAAATTTTGCAAACTTGACGGTTGGTATGTGCTGTTCATATCAGAAGTGACGTCATCATGCGCATCGTACGTAATTTCAAATGTTGCCGTTTGTCCGGTTTCATTTGAATGCGCCTAGTATTTTATTTAAGATTGGTCAAATCTTAAACACCATCATTTGCTTAAATTAATTCATTGTTTTCATGTTTGCCGTCTTTGTTTGCTTTGTCCTCGATAAAGACATAATGCAGCCGAAACGTCAGCACACGTTTGCGGGGGAAACGTTCTTATCTAATGCTGCGTTTTACCTTTGGTTGTTTGTTTGTTTTTGTCATTGTGCTTTGATATGCAGAGCCGATACCACGGCTCTCCTCGATGACCTCAGTGTTCAGACATTCGGATACTAATGGTTAGTTAAATCATTTTGGTAGGGATTATTTCCCGCCATAAAACTCCCACGCAATTTGACTCACTTGAGACATTTTTATCTTCATTATTGTTTATTAACATGGCACATATTATGTTTTAAACTTTTCACAGATGGACAATGAATAGTTAGTAAAGTTAGATGGCTGCGCCTGACTGATCGTGCTCTCGACTCGCTCCGGTGATTGTGTCGTTTTATGAAGTTTGCTAGTTAGTCCTGTTTGGATTGTAATTCACAACTCCTTCAACAGTGGTATCAAGGAATAGTTTCTGTGGAATTATTGTGCTTTCGTTTTTTTATCATGTTGTTCTGGTGCATCTTGCTGCAGTTGTACCTGGCTTAAACCGCGAGAAAACAGT
The DNA here is from genome assembly GCA_036924085.1 of Ariolimax columbianus. Classification (NCBI taxonomy): domain Eukaryota; kingdom Metazoa; phylum Mollusca; class Gastropoda; order Stylommatophora; family Arionidae; genus Ariolimax; species Ariolimax columbianus. Next base: position 21,348,193 of record JAVGWX010000008.1, read on the forward strand.
CTTATATGGCAAAATCATCAGCAATATGATCAGAAATATCATCAGCAATATCATTGTAGTATGATCAGCAATATCATCACAATATCACCAGCAATTTCATCGGCAATATAATCAGCAATATCATTGTAGTATGATCAGCAATATCATCACAATATCATCAGCAATTTCATCAGCAATATCATCAGCAATATCATTGTAGTATGATCAGCAATATCATCACAATATCACCAGCAATTTCATCGGCAATATAATCAGCAATATCATTGTAGTATGATCAGCAATATCATCACAATATCACCAGCAATTTCATCGGCTATATAATCAGCAATATGATAAGCATTATCATCATCACAATATCATTAACATATCACAATATCATCAAAATATCCTCACAATTTCATCACAATATCATCACAATATCATCAGCAATATTCACATTTTACTAACGTGAATCAACGTTGAAAATTCAATTTTTTTTTCTTCAAATCGTTAGATGTTTGGACATTTTTAAAAATCGTTAGATGTTTGGATATTTTACAATAAACAATACCCACTGTGGTTACCCAATTCTTCCGAACTAGATATGTCTGTATTGGGAAAATCCAGATTTTTAAGTTTTTTAATATTTCGAAAAAGAGGTGAATTTGTGTGCACAAATTATCAGTCTGATCATAAAATATTTTTTCCGAGGCGATGTGCAGATTGCTGGCTGTACATAGACTTACTCCGTCCTCTCGGGCGGCCTTATTGTTCAACTGAAGTCCGATTTCAAACTACTTCACTTTTTTGTATTGCCAATCGGTCGATTAATTGTAGTATCAATCTTAAAGCACATGTTAATGTCTATCCTCTTTTGGTACGCAAATTTGTGAACCGTTCCATATATTTTCCTGGGGAAGGAACCTACCTCTTAAGGGGCCCGGCAGCAGTGTTGTGAATTGCTGATCGACCTCCTCATTTGAAGGTTGACTGCGAATATGAAATAAGCAGCCGTGGACAATAACAGGTTGGAAGGCATGAATGCTGTACGGAGGCAGCCCCCTCCACCATGCAAAAACACAACAGGTTAATCACTTGTTTGTCTTAACTAATGGTTAAAAGACAAACCATAGAGAAAACCGGGCTGATCTTAACAGCGTTTGTGTTCACACATTCACCACTTATTCGAAATGTTAAATAACCCAAAAATCTGTTTATTATCTGAAAGGGATGAAATAGAGATATAAAGCTATTAAATATTGGGTAACCACCGACGGTATTCGTGATTTAAATGCAGCGAATTTAGATAACAAATTGGAGAAATAAAACAGTATGGCTTTCACTATGGCAAACATATGCACCTCACAGCAGAAGAGAAGCGACTACGTAAGTGGTACGATTCAAAGAAGATAAGTAAATAAATACGGATGAAGCGTGGACGATAAGGATGAAAAGAGAACTAAAGAATACAAATAGTGAGACAGTTCACATGTTCACTCACCTTTTCCTTTCAAAGTGTGCATAAACCATCACTGCAACTGACCCCTTTTAAAGCAAGCCTGTCTCCCTACGTCTGCAATCATTCAACGTTTGTCTCCAATGTGAGACATAGGTTTTTAATGCAGTCGATCGCTCTATCCGGACTATCGCAATGGTTGATAATAATGGCATTGTTTCTTAAATGATGAGTCGTCCCAAGCACAACCCTCTTTATTCGAGTATTACGACATGCATGAAAGGTGGCAGTGGACGCATTTTTGTCGTCTGGGTACAACATGTGTGGGTAAATATTTTGTTGGAATCTTCTTCTTCTTCTTCATTTTCTTCTTCTTCTTCATTTCTTCTTCTTCTTCTTCATTTTCTTCTTTTTCTTCATTTCTTCTTCTTCTTCTTCTTCATTTTCTTCTTCTTCTTCATTTCTTCTTCTTCTTCTTCTTCATTTTCTTCTTCTTCTTCATTTCTTCTTCTTCTTCTTCTTCTTCTTCATTTCGTCTTTTTCTTCTTCATTTCTTCTTCTTCTATGATCTTCTTTTCTTCGTTCTGAAAAGAATGACGTGACGCTGTGTAGTAGTTTACAGCGAGGCTGCGATATTTAGACGTAAGGTCCCACGCCTTCGATTTCAACAAGCTTATTTTTATACCGCGTTTGCATATTCCCAGGCCAGACTACACTAGTGACGAGTGCAGCCTGTTTACAGGGCCGCCACATGGAGGCGGAATAGGATCTTAGTTAGATGTGATTCGCTGACCCTGATGGAAGTAGCCATAAATCTTGTCAGTTCATGCACTGCTGCATGTTGGCCCCGTTTTGTGCGGGGGTGAAAAACACTTTCTTACAATGCAAAACAACTGATTTAATGGAATGAACTAATACGCTGCACACACGCGGGGGCATGCATGAACTCACTAACATGCATCCGCTTGCACGTATGTATGTATATATGTATGCGTGTATGTATGTGTGTAAAAGGGAATTAAATACAACTTTAATAAATATATAAATATTTTTTGTATTTTTGTGCGCAGTTTTAAGTTGCAAAACCAAATGTGTCCAGAACCCCTAAATACCAGAACCCCTAAATATTTCGGAGTGAATCATTTAGAGACCGTCAGTCACGCACCCACGTACAGCTGGGTTGACCGGAGCTGTCGTCAGTGGATGTTGAACCCCGCACCTTTGCCGTGAAAAGCGAGTGGTCTACAACTGCGAAAATTAACCTGACCTACAGGTAGGGAAAGAAAAGGCAGCGAGGAAGGGAACTGGCCACACCACATCACACAAGCTGAGACTTAGCATACTGAGTACTAATGCCGATGGCTATGCCAGGATAAACGGAGGGAAGAAAACACAAAAAATAACGAATTAACTAGTACCAAAGGAAAACAGCGGCACGTTTCCATGAACACAAGTATAAGTCGTCGACTAGTGAATTCCAGGCAAATCTGTAGCCTGATGGCATTGATAATTAACTAAAACACCCGAGCAATGTTATACCCGCAGCCGGAAAGACGCCATATTTGCTGTTCCGTTAAACCTATGTCGTATTTTCATGTTCAAGTGCATGCAGCACTAGTCTGTCTAGACCAATCCGGGGATAGAAGCGTCTTCCACAGTGTGTACAAGGAAAGTCATATCCGTTTGCGGTATCGCATAGTGTGACGTGTCTTCTCAAACTCTTTAGCCTATTAGCAATCAGTATCTCCTTTGTCTGTATTCCATGCTTAATCCTGTCCCTCCATGTAACACGATCCATGGCGTCATATTCCCGTGATTTCAAATCGATGCTTGCATCATTCATATCCCGCTTGCATACATCCTTGTACCGAAATAGCGGCCAGCCCTGAGACATTTTCCCAACTGTAATTCCCCAAAAGAAAAGATATTTTAGTATTCTGCCATCATCCATCATCCATCATCCGTACGTGTCCCAGCCATAGGAGCCTTCGAACTAAGCATGGACAAGATTGTGGCAGTGCCTGTTCTCTCCAACACCTTTGGGTTGGTGATCTTGTCTTGCCACCCCACCCCCAAGATTCTGCGCAGGCACCTCATGTGATAGCCGTCTCTCCTGGTGCATGTAAGTAGATCATGACTCACTGCCATAAAGAAGAGTCCTGAGGACATAGTCCTGGTAAACAAGTGGGTTTTTTTTTAACAGTGAACTTTTTGTTCTCCCAGACTCTTTTTGTTAATCTGCTCATTGTTGTTGTTGCCTTGCATATCCTAAAATTGATCTCTTGATCCAGGGATAGTGTTTTATTGACTGAGGATGGAAGGTGCAAATACCGCAGACACGCTGTAAATTAGCGACACACCGCACTCCGCTCTCATGACTTCATCCTGCTACTTGCAAAGCCATGTTCAGGGTTGGTGGAGGGAGATTGAGAACGAACACAGAAGAAAAACAAGTTGAAGAAGCATGTGGCCCACGTTGACTCCTCTAGAGGAGAAACTGTACGACAGTATTAAAACCCTGGAAAAAAACAACCCATCAGTATTTATTGAAGAATCCGGGGAACCACACAAAACGAGCATTGATCGCAGTAGAAGAATGATATTTTCATAGCAACGAACAGACCCAGACCAAAGCAGGCAGTCGATACGCCTTTTAATGTGAATTACAGTCCTTAACCGCATTAGCTAACATATTTTATCAAATCGTACCAGGCTATTGTTATTGCCGGCCTTTTTTTCTTTACTTCTTTCTTTTGTGTTTTGACGAAATCGTTACAACACATAATTTGGAAGGCTGATGGATATTTCGGATTGTTTTGTTGTTCACATGGTTGGTTTGGTGGGTGGGTGTAGTGAGATAATGACAGTGTATAATTCAATGCTGGAATAGATGAATGATAAGAGAAGATGGCAAGTCAATGGACAGAATGTGAGTTAGATGGGTAGCATGTGGGTCGAATGGATAGAATGTGGGTCCGATGAGAAGAATGTGGGTCGGATGAGAAGAATGTGGGTCGGATGAGAAGAATGTAGGTCGGATGAGAAGAATGTGGGTAGGATGGACAGAATATGTGTCGGATGGGTAGAGTGTGTGTCGGATGGGTAGAGTGTGTGTCGGATGGACAGAATGTGTGTCGGATGGACAGAATGTGTGTCGGATGGACAGAATGTGTGTCGGATGAGGAGAATGTGTGTCGGATGGACAGAATGTGTTTCAGATGAGTAGAATGTGTGTCGGATGAGTAGAGTGTGTGTCGGATAGACATAGAACGTAGTTAAAATGTAAGATACGTGAATAATATGTAGGTTTAGGCATACATATTGACGTATCGAACAAATGGATGGATGGATGAGTGGTTGGATGGATTCGTAGGTGGATAAATGTATAATTAGTAGATGATGAATGTGTGAATCGATTGATGGATGGATTGATGGATGAGGGTGTAGATGGATTGTTGGATTGACGGAGGGAGGGGTAGATTGACTGATCTGCTAATGGGTGGATTAATGGACGAATGGTTAGATAGATTGATGGATGGATTTGAATATGTGGATTGGTGGCTTTTGTGTTGCTTGCGGATGAATGAATAAAACGACAGACATGACAGACACGACCAGTGAGACAGACAGTTTAAACCCTACTATTTAATTCTTATATGAATAATGTATGTAGAAACGGCCATCATACAGAGAGAAAAAGAGGCAGACAGACAAAGAAATCGAAATAGACGTCCAGAAGAAAAAGAAAAAAAAATCTTTAAGAGAAGAACAAAAAAGAACTGTAGATGGAGACTCACAGTCGATGAGATGGTGGGAGATAAAAGAGATACGGACTGAAAGACAAATGGACACCCATAGAGTAAGAGAGAAACAGAAAGTGCGTTACAGGCCAATTTAAATAGCCATATGACATACATAAAGGCAGATAATTTAATATACTATGTATACATTCATACGGACAGAGAGAAAAAAAGAGGCATACATGCAGGTAGTGACTAAAGAAAATAGGCATTCATGCAGACAGCGATAAAAGAAAAGAGGCATACATACAGAGAGAGAGAAAAAAAAGGCATACATGCAGACAGCGATAACAAAAAGAGGCACACATGCAAACAGGGAGAAAAAAGACACAAACGTCAATCCAGAAAGAAAATCTAGACATACATACATATAACGACAGAAAAAATGAGAACTACACTACACTACACTACATACATACATACATACATACATACATACATACATACATACATACATACATACATACATACATACATACATACATACATACATACAAACTTCCACAAAATGCAGAGGCAGACACGCGAGTGTTAGAAACGGTAATGTCTGTTGTAATTTGACACCTGCTGACGTCTCTCGCTCGAGCCTGGGTTTAGTAGCAGCTTGGCCTGACTAAGACTTAATAACAGCAATCATCCACTCCACGCTAGCCAGCTGAAAGAAAGAGTGCCACAGCGGAGAATTTGTGAGGAAAGATAGAGTGAGTGGGACATTAAATGAGTGGGGTTGTAAACGTTCTACTACACTTCAAGCTCCAATTTTGCAGAGATTACACGGCAATAATTCAGGAGGATAAATACGGGAAAGTGAAGTGTCAGGAGCGTATCTTATCTTAAGCGCGGATGACCGCTTTGGGAATACATTCATGACCAGCTGGTGCATCCTTAAGAAAACATGGGAATGCTGCGTGCGTCATCTATGCTTCAGTACTGCAAAGCTGGTCAAATAAGATAATGCACGTATGATTTGTTATATATAATCCGCGTTAACTCTACTCCGGCAGACTCACAGGTTGTTCTGTCTCTCAGAAAAGAATAATTAATGAGCGTTTGAGTAGAGTTTTGGATCGCTTTTCACGACAGAGGTTTCGGGTAGGTTTCATTGTTATTGACACGCTCCAGTCGACGTAGAGTAGAAGTGTTCACATAACATCGATTCTGCAGCTCTGAAACAGTCAAGGTCGTTGGTAAAGCTCTCGGTCCTAGGGCACTGGATTATTTAATAATATGCGTTGTATAACACATTCTTGTTTTAATTCTTCTGCGTTCGTTCTCCCGCTACCAAGGCCTGACAAGGGCATGTCAAGTTACAGGATGTAATCCGGAGAACGGAATGCGTTGTGGCGCTAGTTTACAGATATTCTGCGATGTTTGCACCTTTCTGTAAAACACTGCCGATTTCTGCAGTAGGCATTTTTTGAGTACCCGGTCAGCCTTCCCACTTCAATTCCTTCTCCTTAGCCAGTCTGTCCTGCTGCATCCTGTTATCCAGAATCATCGCCTGGAGATGTAGAAGGCTCTTAACAGGTCTGGTTCGCTGGCCCTGACGCTAGCAGTTAGTTATGTGTCGCTGGCCGCTGCAGCTCGTGCGCTGCTCAACTCTGGTTCGCTCACGCAGTCAGCGTCTTGACCCCAAACGTGATATTTTTTTATTTTTTTTTTTTGCGTTCGCCTTATTTTTCTAATCCCCAAGGCGGTGTGCGTTGCACTGTGGTTTTTATTTTGCGCCTGTCGGCCCAATGCATCCGACTTCAGCATGCATTTTATGTAAGGGTCTGCTTCCTCCTGCATTTTCTAAGGGTTTGCTTCCCCGGGGTAACGGCAGGTGCTGTGATGGGGATCGAACCCAGCACCTTCGGATTGTGAGCCGTGCCACTTATCCACTAGGCCACGCCGTCCCCCAAACGTGATATGAAAATTAGCTGAAATATTTAAAATTATTATGACAATGATTGCACTCCGAAAAATATTTTATATGAACAGCTGCAGTGTGGTAAAAGAACAGATGAACTTCTACAGCTGAGGTTCAAATACGCATGTAAGCGGGACATGAATGACATAGATATGGATCTGACATCTTGGGAAGACGTAGCTGCAAACCGACCCAAATGGAGATACAACCTCCTCTGCGGCACAGAGAAGTGGAAAGACAAAGCCACAAGGAAAAGTGAAACCAAAAACTAAAATCTGTGACTCTAAGATGACATCAATGTATCGTCGAACATGACGGAAAGGGGTAATACTTACTTACTTATATTTAAAATACTCAAATATGTATTTCAGTGTATAATTTCGGTCTTCAGAAGTTATATAGCATGATAGTAATATAGCAGGACAAAGATATACGTTTTTTCAATCACTTAATAATGAACATTAATGTGATCACTTCGCAGCATGTGACTCAGCTAATTGAACAATATCCAGTTATATATTTGTTAAAAAAAAGTCTTATCGTCTCTGTTAAACATATGCAATCGATTTCGCTGTGTATGCATCAGAATCACTACTGAACTAAATCCTTACTCTACTAAAAATGATGCTCAAAATGTTGTAATACATAGTTACGTTTCTTGCCAAAGAACGGGGTAAGAAAACCTAATGAGTATCAGAGGATGACACAGCCAAATCTGGATCACTGGATTGGACAGTCTAATCTGGAGTAGAGGATATGACAGTCTAATCTGGATATGACAGTCTAATCTGGATATGACAGTCTAATCTGGATATGACAGTCTAATCTGGATATGACAGTCTAATCTGGAAATGACAGTCTAATCTGGATATGAGAGTCTAATTTGGATATGACAGTCTAATTTGGATATAACAGTCTAATCTGGATATGGCAGTCTAATCTGGATATGACAGTCTAATCTGGATATGACAGTCTAATCCTGATATAACAGTCTAATTTGGATATGACAGTCTAATTTGGATATGACAGTCTAATCTGGATATGACAGTCTAATCTGGCAATGACAGTCTAATCTGGATATGACAGTCTAATATGGCTATGACAGTCTAATCTGGATATGACAGTCTAATCTGGATTTGACATTCTAATCTGTATCAGAGGGATAAGACAGCCTAATCTGGGTCCAACTTTTTTCGTAATAAACGTGACATAAATCGAACTTTTCATTCAACGCCATTTTCTAGCTCAAGCAGCTCTTCTTGCAGATGTTGGCTAACAAGTTCCACACCTAGGGGTTATAATAGGTCATACAGGTAAGGTGAGTGAGCAAGTCCAGGGTTATAATAGGTCATACAGGTAAGGTGAGTGAGCAAGTCCGGGGTTATAATAGGTCATACAGGTAAGGTGAGTGAGCAAGTCCAGGGTTACAATAGGCCATACAGGTAAGGTGAGTGAGCAAGTCCAGGGTTATAATAGGTCATACAGGTAAGGTGAGTGAGCAAGTCCAGGGTTATAATAGGTCATACAGGTAAGGTGAGTGAGCAAGTCCAGGGTTATAATAGGTCATACAGGTAAGGTGAGTGAGCAAGTCCAGGGTTATAATAGGTCATACAGGTAAGGTGAGTGAGCAAGTCCAGGGTTATAATAGGTCATACAGGTAAGGTGAGTGAGCAAGTCCAGGGCTATAATAGATCATACAGGTAAGGTGAGTGAGCAAGTCCAGGTAGCAGTGAAAAAGGCAAATGCAATGTTAGGTATGATAAAAAGAAATATTTAACATAGGAGCAAGGAAGTGATAGTCAAACTGTTTAAAGCATTAGTAAGACCTCGATTGGAGTACTGTGTACAGGTGTGGAGTCCTTATCATAGAGGGGATATAAAAATGATGTAATACAAAAAAGAGCGACAAAACTGACAGTTGGATTCCAGAATTTCATTTATGAGGAAAGACTCAGAAAGACCGGCCTACAGTGTCTAGAAAAGAGAAGAATTCGTGGTGACTTAATATAGGTTTATAAGAAAATCAAAGCAACGGATACATTAGACAATAACAAGTTTTTTTTTCAAAATACAACCACCCACAAGAACAAGAGGGCACAGCTACAAGTTAACTAAAGAAAGGTCCAGATTAGATATTAGGAAATATCTCTTTAGTTAGAGAGTGGGGAATGCGTGGAATACATTACCACATGAAGTAGTCGAGGCAGGGACAATTAATGCATTTAAGAATAGATTGAATGCGCATAGCTTTTAGATCAAGGTAATGTAAATGAAACTACTTGTATACAGACTCTGCAGAGTCTTCTAACCCCAGTATAAAGACGTTTAGTTAAGTAAAGTTTGAAATATGTCAACCAACCATATAGATATTTTGAGTTCCTGCTGATCATTAAATCTAGTAATCAAATCATTGAGATATGTCCGCACATCAGGCGAACAACATCTTCGTGCCATGACCAGGCTTGTCCCCTGGTTAAATGCACTCTTGCCTCGCTCTTTACCTCTGTCTGATATCAGTGATCCCAATGGACTCAAAAGAGATGAAGGCCAGCGGACACTGCACCTCTGCCCTATTGTGACAACCTCCCAGGTGGCGGGGAATGCTAGGCTTACCATCACTGCAGATGAGCCGAGAAAATAAAAGGAGCAAGGAGATATCTCACTCACATGCATATGCTACGTTTCTGGCAGGACGTGACGATCCTGGGACACAGACACACTGAACTGCCTCTCTTCCGAGAGACTTTGAAAACTAGTACATACAGTCCATTATATCATATCATTGCCACACCCTATAGACACGAGTGGGGAAGACTCGATAGTCCTGCAAGACAACTTCCCTAAGAGAGACAACTCTGACCAAAAACAACTGATGCCTTGCAGATAGGCTGGGGACAGCCAACGGCTAAAGAGGGCATCCCTGCAGAAACGCCTGTTGAAATCGGATGTACTGGGCCACAGGCTTAACAAAGTAACACAGTGCAACGTATATCGCTGTAACCAGCGTTCGAAGAAGAAGAAGACATCCTTCGAAATAGCCTCTAAAAGGTAGCAACATAATTCCAAATCTGTATCGTTCAGCTTATCCTTGTCTGAAGGCTGCAAATATTGAAACAGAGAAGTTCACGATCAGAGAGTCAGTTTTTTAACTGATGTCGGTTCCCTGTGACTTAAGAAGGACATCGTTTTACATTTCTAATGTATCTATCTAGTGGTTTGCCGGTGTTTTTTGTGTAGGGCAAGGACAAGAATAACACCACTGCCACACTGAGAGCATGTCGTAAGTGGCGACTAACTGTGTGCCATGGCATAACACCGGTCATGGTTAAGTGGGTTGTGTTTGTTTTTTTTGTTTGTTTTTTTCGTTTGCCTTATTTCTCTATTCCCCAAGGCGGTGTACGTTGCGCTGTTGTTTTTATTTTGCGCCTGTCGGCCCAGTGTATCCGACTTAAGCCTGCATTTTATGTAAGGGTCTGCTTCCTCCTGCATTTTTTAAAGGGTTTGCTTCCGCGGGGTAACGGCCGGTGTTGTGATGGGGATCCAACCCAGCACCTTCTGGTTGTGAGCCGTGTCACTTAACCACTAGCCAACGCCGTCCCGTTGGTTAGGTGGTTTGTTTAGAGCAGCATAGACGTCGCCTAACACGCTGCAAGTCTACGCTGCTCTAGTGTTTGAGTCTATTCATATTGACTCGTATATCGGTTAACCGCCATCCGTAAGCGATTGTCTCAACGCAGCGGACTATTAAGCTGATCGAGCCTAGCCCGCTAAGCAGTAAACCCTTCCCCTGCTATATCCAGCTCATACCAGAGCTGAGACCTGCAAAGAGAAATCTGTTATAGATCGACTAAGAACTAAGAATGCATATGAAGGATAGGTCACATCATTTCACAGTACTTTATTTTCATTGCTGAGCTGTTTTTTAACTGAATCAAGAAACTCCACAACGGTATCAAATAATATCCAACATCTTTTCAAACAATTGCCATGGACAGCCATCTTACTTCCGCCATGTGTATTAGAAAACTTTCAAACTCATCATTTTTGTTATTATACAATTTACGAAACAATCCATCGTTCCAGGAATGTGACTTGATTTTATTAATAACACTGATTACTACACTAATTGATTTGTTTAGTCTGTCCCTAAGTTGTGTGCCACTAAGTGCGGCCGATGAATAACACAATTAATTGTGAAGATATTTGGTGCCACATTTTTTTTAATGTACTAGAAAAACCAAGATGGCTACCAACGACTGCAGGGGCTCTAATGAGATATTTGCCAATGACTTCCTAGACTGACACGCTCTTAGAATCTGTTGTCAGTAATTGTGAGAATAACGCTTCCTCTATGACTTGTTAATTTTTTCTCCACTTTACGAGGCGTGTTCAAATTTTTTTTTTTTTTTTGCGTTCGCCTTATTTCTGTATTCCGCAAGGCGGGTGTGCGTTACACTGTGGTTTTTATTTTGCGCCTGTCGGCCTAGTGCATCCGACTTCAGCATGCATTTTATGTAAGGGTCTGCTTCCTCCTGCATTTTCTAAGGGTTTGCTTCCCCGGGGTAACGGCCGGTGCTGTGATGGGGATCGAACCCAGCACCTTCTGGCTGTCAGCCGTGCCACTTAACCACTAGGCCACGCCGTCCCCTGCGTGTTCAAATGAAGCCGGACTTAACTGCACCAAGTGAACATACGTACGATGGGTATGATGACGTAACGTCTTTTGTAAATAACAGATACCAGCCATCAAGTTTGCAAAATTGCATTATCCTTCGTTGGGACAAGTGCCGCGGAGAATGATTAACCGATGTGCGAGTCCATGTTAATAGACTCAAACACTAGAGCAAAGTAAACCCGCAGCCTGTAATGTACCATTTCCGCTGCTCTTAACAGACCACCTAACCATGGCCGATGTTATGCCATGTCACACAATTAGTCGCCTATTTCGACATGCTTTTTGTAGGACGTGGTGCTATTCGTGTCCTTGTCATACACAAAGACCCCGGTGGACCACTCGGGAATCACATACATATAATATCAGCGTGCATCTTTAAAAAAAAGTCAATTTAATCTCGTCTGCTCCATGCACTGCTTTGTTAGAAAAAACGTGTTAACACAACAAGGACATTGGTAATAGTTCAGTTGTGGAGAAAGCTACAATACTGAATTTCTTGACCTGTGTCATCTTTAAAATATCACGGATTTGTAATAGATTAAATTAGTTTGACTCAGACCGATACAAAGTTCTGTTATTTTTCTTTGATTGCGCAACGAGCCAAAAATCGTTCAGCTTTTTTTAAGTTTTACAGCCAGTCCCAAATTAATTTTAAATATTTTGCCCAGATTCGGCATTTTTTAAAATGATTATACGTTTAAATATTCGGTATATGAAGATGTGAATATTTAAACATGCAAGAATTACAAAAAATGCCGTATCTGGGCACAATATTTAAACAGTTTAAATATTAATAATTGGTAATAAATAGCAAGCTAATTTGTTCACTCGTGCCTGAAATAATTGTTTCTCCAAAATTATCACATCTCTGAGATACGGCGTCTGATACGATCCAGACGCACGGTGTCAACGCACACTATAGGCAGAATGTCTGACCCACCTCCCTCTCTACCCCCCCTCCCCCCACTAATTATGACAGTCGAAAACGCCCTTTGACGAATCTAAATCGCTCCACAGCGTGGGGGAATGGGGTGGGGTAAGAAGAGGTATAGGGTTGGAGGGAAAGGGGTTGCAGTGCCCTATTTTCGACTTCTTCCTGGTTCCTCTTCAGATCTCGACTTCAAAGACTCTAACGAAGGCAGCAGTCGACTTGAGGCTCCGTGCACCTTCATACAGCTTCTCGTGGAAGGACACTGGCTGCTTCTTGTGTCGGTATACCGCGGTATACAGTGGGCAGGACTGCAAAATATGTTCTGCCGTCATGGGGGGGGGGGGGGCTGTGCCAGGGGTACGAAGGTCCGAAGTGTCAATCTTGAACTCATTGTACAGATGACACCTAAGTCTGTTGTGTCCTGTGCGTAGCCGGAGAATGATCACCTGATCTCGGCTGGAAAGTTGAGGGTCAGCATCATGGCCAGTATGGCCTTTTGTCCGTTTTGCACTGTACGCTGCCCTGATGGTCGCCTCAGCGCCCTGCTGAGAAGCCCTGCTATGAGCAAAACGTTTAGATATTATCAATAACAAAATATAGTTAACAAAATAAGAAATCAATTAATCACAGCCATGTGACTAGACTGCGGTACTCTGTGTGGGAGTTTGTGCTCAGCCCACATATGTTGCTACTTGAAACTATCCTAGCCAAGGCTGGTTATCCGTTAATCTGATAAACAGTATCTTGTTTCACTTTCCTACCGTCTATCAATATGTCTGTAGAATATCAGATATTTTCTCCTGCGTGAGGAATGTATCAGCATCTTCTGCTGCGTCCGTGATAGCTAGGCAGTTGGATGAGGAGCAATTGCACTAAACCCACAAAGGCTTTCTGCAAATCAGAAATCTGTGTTCTCTGACTTTACTCTCAATCAATGTTCTCTGACTCCACTCTCAATCAATGTTCTCTGACTCCACTCTCAATCAATGTTCTCTGACTCCACTCTCAATACATGTTCTCTGACTCCACTCTCAATCAATGTTCTCTGACTCCACTCTCAATACATGTTCTCTGACTCCACTCTCAATCAATGTTCTCTGACTCCACTCTCAATCAATGTTCTCTGACTCCACTCTCAATACATGTTCTCTAACTCCACTCTCAATCAATGTTCTCTGACTCTACTCTCAATCAATGTTCTCTGACTCCACTCTCAATACATGTTCTCTGACACCACTCTCAATACATGTTCTCTGACTCCACTCTCAATCAATGTTCTCTGACTCCACTCTCAATACATGTTCTCTGACTCCACTCTCAATACATGTTCTCTGACACCACTCTCAATACATGTTCTCTAACTCCACTCTCAATCAATGTTCTCTGAAGCTGTTCTTGACAAGGCAGATCCGACTAGCCGAGTCTGCTATGCACGACCTCCGAAGTGAATAGAATAACGACAAGATCTCTCTTGACACACACATCTACAAGTCCTTCGTGGCCAGAGTCCTACTTTAAAGATCCTAATCCTGGATATTACTCAAACATGACACGCCGAGAGCGGAGGCCTTACACAGGCGCAACCAGCGGTATATTATGGGCATCAGATTGCATGACTATATCCGCAACCTAGAGGTCTCTGCTAAAACAGGCCTATACTCAATCTTAGAAATACTGAACAGCCGACCGAGTTTCTTTGTTCGAGCATGCGGTACGGATGGACCAGGAAACCCCGGCGCATAAGATATTACACAGATTCTTGTTCTTCAGCACCAGAAGTCTTCCACGAGCTACTGGATGCGCAGAAGAGGTCGTCCCTGCACAGTATGGCTCCGGCAGATCGCAACCTACATCTCCGCTCTCAACGAGGTCTGGAGCTGTGCCGCAGCAGTGAGTTTTGGATGTGGTCGACCCACGCAACGGACCTTGGACGTCTTATCAAACATCACTATTATTGTTATTAACTAGTGTCCACATCTGACAAAACAAACAAAAACAACGCAGTTCCGTATTTCAAAACACAGAACATCCAGGAGCACATATATGTTTTATTAACGGGACCCCGCTACCTATGTGTACTTCAATCATGAACCGAGCAATCCAGGGCGGGGCGTGTGTGTGGGTAGAGGGGGGGGGTGTCCTGGATCTGACAATAACAAGTTAACAATCATTAATTTTTGCATGCGGTCTCTTTAACATGCTTCATCAGGCGCATCTATTCGCTAACGCCAAATTTACCACAAATCTACACAAACATTTGCTAAACAACTAACCTAAAAAATTTTTAAAAAAAGCAAAACAAAATTGCGAACCAAACCAACTAAAAGGCTAACGCGCACAGACACTGGCTTTCGGATACAGTCCGGAAATTGATCAGTAAATATTAGTAATCGATACAGATATTATAATCTTCGAGTGCACCAGTTTCTAAATGCAGATCTATGATAAATCTCATACCTATACTGTAGTTGTCTGCGTCGTTTCCAATCAATATCCCGTTTAGCTGTGATATATTTTCTCCACCGCTCTATTTCCAGTGATACTACGGAGTACAAAGGTTTCCGGGCAAAAGATGGTTTGATATTAAATGTATAGACACATAACTATCTGTGTTACAGACACACGTAGTATTTATTTCGCTTTGGGCGGCACAATTCGCGCTGTGTTTAAAGTGGTATATAGCTATAATAATAAAGCGTTACTGAATGATATCTGTCAGTATGAATTTCACGTATATACATATATTATTTATTTCTCCTCGTGTGCCCATCTGTTACCGGGGATTGAAAAGGGAGCACATAATAGCAGTAATGTTTATCTGCCAGTCATGTTGTGAAAGGCGCCTAGTGAGGTTTGGGCAGTGGAAACTATGCCCCATAAGAGAAAGGAAAGACCTCTGCACCAACAGGGTAGAACAGAGGCGATTAAATAATGGCCGTCTTACTAGATAGGAAGTAATAGGACCACCACACCATTATCTGTATACAAGAAGACAACTAAATCACATTGAGCATGCGGTTAGCAACTTTATCATAGAAAACAAATTGCTACATAACAATTCTATTGTATAGCTGTTGTGTCGTTGGTAACAAAGAAAAGTACAACTAGAAAGGTCCAAGCTTTCATCAATGGATGCTTGTTTGTGTCGAATTGAAAAAATACAATGGCATGACAAAGTTATTAATATGGAACTGTGTGAATGAACCGGATTGGTGATGGTGGGAACAGGCGTAAAGATAAATTTTAGACGCAGGATAGGACACATATTACTGACACCAGCGCATAGCCTTACAAGGCAGTCACTGTTCTAGAATCATCAGGGCAGGAGAAGTAGAGACAGAACTAAACACTTATGGGGAAGGGAAATCGAGACAGACCGGCAGGGAAGACGTGGTGGGAGTTGGAAACGATAGCTCGACAGGAAAATGTGGCCAGTTTTTGTTAAGGACCTATGTTCCGCAGGGAGTTAAATAGTTAGTTTTTTAGTTTGTGGACCAGTTTGTTGATCAGTTTTTGGGTTGGTTCGTCGGCTGGTTAGTTATTTATCAGTCTACTTATACCCTGATGTTTGTCATGGTGAGCCTATGTCACCTGTCCTGTGCCAGATGCCTCGCCTTTCCTGGATCAGATGCGTCGCTTCTCCTGGGTCAGATGCCTCGCCTTTTCTGGATCAGATGCGTCGCTTCTCCTGGGTCAGATGCCTCGCCTTTCCTCGGTCAGATGTGTCGCTTCTCCTGGATCAGGTGTGTCGCCTCTCACGGACCAAATGCGACGCATATCCTGGGCCAGATGCGTCGCCTATCCTGGGCCAGAAACCAAATGCGGTTTCCTGTGAGTTCTCGCAGTTATCAAGACACAAACACATCCCCTGGGTGACAAAGAGACAGTTGATTGATAGTATTTTGCATTTCCACGCCCCTCACGGCGACAACCGATACAAGTATATAGAAGAAGAATATGATAATGATGATGATGAATAATACCGGACAGGATCAACCTATCATTCTCTTTCAACTCTCAATACCCAATACTGTTTTTCTTCATGTAGTTTTGTCAGATCAGCACTTACCTTGTTCGTATAAATACCAATCTGAGTTAATAGTCGCTGTTTTAATTTAACTTAAACGTTAACTTAACGTCTTAATACTGGTTTAGAAGATTCTGCAGAGTCTGTATACAACAAGTTTATTTTAAATTTCCTTGCGCATTCAATATAGTCTTTAATGCATTGATTGACCCTGCATCCGTTATGTCCTGTGGCAATGCATTTCCAGCATTCACCCCTCTCTGACAAACAAAACATTTCCTAATTTATTTGTCGTTGTTTTCATTTGTGTTGGTTTTTGTCACTGGTAAAAACCTTTTGGTCGTAACCTACGTTCCTTTCAGGTCTGTGTTGCAAATTTGTATCGGAGCTTTACTTGTTCATTGTCTTGTACGTGTGATTTTCAAATATGAATTTCAAGAAGATGTTATTGGGATAATAAGATGAGGGTTTTGCAAAATAATGTAAAATCAGTCCATATAATGTTTTAGAAACATTGAATGTACGCAAGTAAGTGACAGCCAAGTTCAACCCCTGGCCTTCTCCTGTGGCTAAAAACGAGCCAGAACTGTTTAAACTAATAGGGGAGGACACAGGCGAGTCACTGGCGTCACGACTCACACTCCGAAGGTGCTGGGTTCGCTCCTCAGTACCGCCCGTTATCCCGGGGAAGCAAACCTGGAGAAAATGTAGGAGGAAGCAGACTCTTACATAAAAAGAATGCCGAAATCGGATGCACTAGGCCGAAAGGCGCAAAATGAAAACATAGTGCACCGCACACCACCTTGTGGTATAGAGAAATATGACGAATGCAAAACAAAAACAGCAATAATAAAACAGTTATCGTCTGGCAGACGTAACTAGTTAACCTTGGATTGTTGTCTCTCTAGGAGAATGCAAGCTCTAATTTCAAACCGCTGCTGCCTTGCGAGAATACCAAATCACGGGAAGGCTTCGAGAGTAAATCCAGACGAAGAATCGGGAGCCGGTGTCCCTAAGGCAGTCTAATGCTAACCAACACTGTTTAGGCAGTTCATGTGACCTGACTGGTACCAAACTGTATCGATTATTGTCGACCCTTTGCATCTACTAGCCATGTAGAAAGTAGGAACATGCTGCATAGGCAACAGCTTGATCTCCATATAATTCTGCCCAAGCTTGCGCTCCTGAGAACCTCAGGGGCGCATCATCATAAGTCAGTAAATGAATGAACGCGGCTATTCCAATATACGCAAATAAGAGAATCAAATAAGGAATGCACACCTTTACCAACACGTCTCTCTGTCAACTAAGTTGTTTCACGTTAACATACATAACTTCAAATTCAGTTGTCAAACACATTAACAACAGTCTGCACAGTTTGGGAGTGGTCGTAGGAAAATAAAACGCATTGGGAAACAGCCTCAGAAAACACCGTTAGATAAAGAACAGCCTATGTAAATACCTATGAAAACTACCTTAGAAAACACCGTTAGATAAAGTAACATCCTATGTAAGTACCTCTGAAAACTACCTCAGAAAACATGTTAGATAAAGAACATCCTATGTAAGTACCTCTGAAAACTACCTTAGAAAACACCGTTAGATAAAGTAACATCCTATGTAAATACCTCTGAAAACTACCTCAGAAAACACCGTTAGATAAAGAACATCCTATGTAAGTACCTCTGAAAACTACCTCAGAAAACACCGTTAGATAAAGAACATCCTATGTAAGTACCTCTGAAAAACTACCTTAGAAAACACCGTTAGATAAAGTAACATCCTATGTAAGTACCTCTGAAAACTACCTCAGAAAACATGTTAGATAAAGAACATCCTATGTAAGTACCTCTGAAAACTACCTCCGAAAACATGTTAGATAAAGAACATCCTATGTAAGTACCTCTGAAAACTACCTCAGAAAACACCGTTAGATAAAGAACATCCTATGTAAGTACCTCTGAAAACTACCTCAGAAAACACCGTTAGATAAAGAACATCCTATGTAAGTACCTCTGAAAACTACCTTAGAAAACACTGTTAGATAAAGTAACATCCTATGTAAGTACCTCTGAAAACTACCTCAGAAAACATGTTAGATAAAGAACATCCTATGTAAGTACCTCTGAAAACTACCTCAGTAAACACCGTTAGATAAAGAACATCCTATGTAAGTACCTCTGAAAACTACCTCAGAAAACACCGTTAGATAAAGAACATCCTATGTAAGTACCTCTGAAAACTACCTCAGAAAACACCGTTAGATAAAGAACATCCTATGTAAGTACCTCTGAAAACTACCTCAGAAAACACCGTTAGATAAAGAACATCCTATGTAAGTACCTCTGAAAACTACCTTAGAAAACACCGTTAGATAAAGTAACATCCTATGTAAGTACCTCTGAAAACTACCTCAGAAAACATGTTAGATAAAGAACATCCTATGTAAGTACCTCTGAAAACTACCTTAGAAAACACCGTTAGATAAAGAACATCCTATGTAAGTACCTCTGAAAACTACCTTAGAAAACACCGTTAGATAAAGTAACATCCTATGTAAGTACCTCTGAAAACTACCTCAGAAATCATGTTAGATAAAGAACATCCTATGTAAGTACCTCTGAAAACTACTTTAGAAAACACCGTTAGATAAAGAACATCCTATGTAAGTACCTCTGAAAACTACCTCAGAAAACACCGTTAGATAAAGAACATCCTATGTAAGTACCTCTGAAAAACTACCTTAGAAAACACCGTTAGATAAAGTAACATCCTATGTAAGTACCTCTGAAAACTACCTCAGAAAACATGTTAGATAAAGAACATCCTATGTAAGTACCTCTGAAAACTACCTCCGAAAACATGTTAGATAAAGAACATCCTATGTAAGTACCTCTGAAAACTACCTTAGAAAACATGTTAGATAAAGAACATCCTATGTAAGTACCTCTGAAAACTACCTCAGAAAACACCGTTAGATAAAGAACATCCTATGTAAGTACCTCTGAAAACTACCTCAGAAAACACCGTTAGATAAAGAACATCCTATGTAAGTACCTCTGAAAACTACCTCAGAAAACACCGTTAGATAAAGAACATCCTATGTAAGTACCTCTGAAAACTACCTCAGAAAACACCGTTAGATAAAGAACATCCTATGTAAGTACCTCTGAAAACTACCTTAGAAAACACCGTTAGATAAAGTAACATCCTATGTAAGTACCTCTGAAAACTACCTCAGAAAACATGTTAGATAAAGAACATCCTATGTAAGTACCTCTGAAAACTACCTTAGAAAACACCGTTAGATAAAGAACATCCTATGTAAGTACCTCTGAAAACTACCTTAGAAAACACCGTTAGATAAAGTAACATCCTATGTAAGTACCTCTGAAAACTACCTCAGAAAACATGTTAGATAAAGAACATCCTATGTAAGTACCTCTGAAAACTACCTTAGAAAACACCGTTAGATAAAGAACATCCTATGTAAGTACCTCTGAAAACTACCTCAGAAAACACCGTTAGATAAAGAACATCCTATGTAAGTACCTCTGAAAACTACCTCAGAAAACACCGTTAGATAAAGAACATCCTATGTAAGTACCTCTGAAAACTACCTCAGAGAACACCGTTAGATAAAGAACATCCTATGTAAGTACCCCTGAAAACTACCTCAGAAAACATCACAAGAAAACATCACCAGTCGTTGATGTTGTTGATGTTGTTGATGTTGTTGATGTTGTTGTTGTTGATGTTGTTGATGTTGTTGATGTTGTTGATGTTGTTGATGTTGTTGATGTTGTTGATGTTGTTGATGTTGTTGATGTTGTTGATGTTGTTAATGTTGTTGATGTTGTTGATGTTGTTGATGTTGTTGATGTCGTTGATGTCGTTGATGTTGTTGATGTTGTTGTTGTTGTTGATGTTGTTGATGTTGTTGATGTTGTTGATGTTGTTGATGTTGTTGATGTTGCTGATGTTGTTGTTGTTGATGTTGTTGATGTTGTTGATGTTGTTGATGTTGTTGATGTTGTTGATGTTGATGTTGTTGATGTTTTGATGTTGTTGATGATGTTGTTGATGTTGTTGATGTTGTTGATGTTGTTGATGTTGTTGATGTTGCTGATGTTGATGTTGTTGATGTTGTTGATGTTGTTGATGTTGTTGATGTTGTTGATGTTGTTGATGTTGTTGTTGTTGATGTTGTTGATGTTGTTGATGTTGTTGATGTTGTTGATGATGTTGTTGTTGTTGATGTTGTTGATGTTGTTGATGTTGTTGATGTTGTTGATGTTGTTGATGTTGTTGATGTTATTGATGTTGATGTTGTTGATGTTGTTGATGTCGTTGATGTTGTTGATGTTGTTGATGTCGTTGATGTTGTTGATGTTGTTGATGTTGTTGTTGTTGATGTTGTTGATGTTGTTGATGTTGTTGATGTCGTTGATGTTGTTGATGTTGTTGATGTTGTTGATGTTGTTGATGTTGTTGTTGTAATGCTGTTGATGTTGTTGATGTTGTTGATGTTGTTGATGTTGTTGTTGATGTTGATGATGTTGCTGTTTAATGTTCATAATGAGTAAGTTGTGCGCCCTGAAAAGAACGTTTAGTGGCTGGTTGCAGTAGCTTTTCTCCCACACGGAGCGTGCTGATGAAGGTGGACCGTGGTCATCACACATTACACACCCCGATTACACACCCTCATTACACACCTTCATTAAAAACCTTCATTACACACCCTCATTACACACCTTCATTCCAAACCCTCATTACAAACCCTCATTACACACCCTCATTACACACCTTCATTAAACACCTTCATTACACACCTTCATTACACACCTTCATTACACACCCTGATTACACACCTTCATTACACACCTTCATTACACACCCTCATTACACACCTTCATTACAAACCCTGATTACACACCCTCATTACACACCCTCATTAAACACCCTCATTAAACACCCTCATTAAACACCCTCATTAAACACCCTCATTAAACACCCTCGAGAAACAAGTTCAGAAAACACATTATCGGGAAACACCTTCAGAAACCTTTTTCAAAAAATATTCTCAGTCAACCCTCTCATGAAACACTCTCATGAAACACTCTCATGAAACACTCTCAAGAAACATCCTCATGAAAAGGCTTCAGGAAACTCTTTCGTGAAACACAAACTGGAAATACCGCCTGGAATATCCTCAGAAAATATCCTGAGGATGCACTCTCAGGAAGTAATCTAACAACATAACTAGACATGCACTGAATTGGAACAGACAGACAGTACAGATGTAGACTTTGTGAGGTCCTAAGCTGTATGAAGCTTGGAAGTAAATTGTTAATAAAAATAAATCCCGTTATTGATACGCTCCATTCGATCTAGCTGTAAATGGGTACTTAACTTACTGTTAAGAAAGAAATGCCTTTGATGAAAGGAACTGACCATGCAGACAGACTCACAACATGTATGAGGCCTAGTTCATTGAAATTTCTAACACTTCATCTCCAACAGCACTGCATGGTACATAACTAGCGTTATCTTTACCTACATTGCAAGTATGTTGCCAGTGAATTGTGTGGTCTTCTGTCCTTCTATTTAAATCAAATTTGTCATTGGTGTCTTCTATTTTGATGTCCGTTTGTGACCCTAATCTGAAAAGGTCAGACTTGCTAAGGAGAAGAGATCGAAGAGGGAAGGCCAACCTGGTACACAAAAATGCCTGCTGAAATCGGATGTGTCGGACCACGGTCATTTGTAGTTCAGACTACAGAAGGCCATTGTCGGACCGAAATGTGCAAATATCGTAGCCAACCTGTAAACTAGCGACGCAATGCATTCCGTTCTCCGGACAACATCCTGCTACTTACAAAGCTCTCATCAGGGTTGGTGACTGAAGTTTGACAACGAAAGACGATGAAGATAAAGTTACCAGATCCTGAATGGGTAGCAGCACACAATTACACTGTAACCTGACACGCATCTCGTAAATGGCAACTACGGAATGTTGTGCATGGAACTGGCTACTCCATCTTGTTGCGCTATAAGCCAGAAGAAAAGGATAACAATACCTATACACCTTATAGTAAAAGAGGTCACACCCCATGGTAGAAGCGGATAGACAAAGCGAGAATCTTTTAAGTTAAACCAGTGGTTGGGATCAAGATGCTGAGCAGCGCATGAGCTGCAGTGGTCCGCGACCCATAGCTGACTGCTAGCGTCAGGGCCAGCGAATCAGAGCTGCCAAGTCCCTTTTACACCTCCACGTGGTAATCCTGGATAACAGACTGCAGCAGGGCAGACTGGCTAAGGAGAAGGGATCGAAGAGGGAATGCTAACCCGGTACTAAAAAAATGCTTGCTGAATTCGGATGTGTTGGACCAAAAGGTGCAAATATCGCAGTCAAGCTATAAACTACGACACAACGCATTCCGTTCTCTGGACTACATTCTGCTACTTAAGCCCTTTCAAGGTTTGGTCGTGGGAGATTGAGAATGAACGAAGCCAAGCCAAGTCAAACCCAGTGGTTCTTTTGTTTTGGGAAATATTCATATTTCGTCTGTGATCATTTAAAGTTGGGCCTCTCTAATCATTATTATCTAAAGTGTAGTCAGGAGAAGGATTCCCTGTTTAGTGGGCGAGGCTCAAGCAACTAATTACTGCGCTGCGTTGAGACAGTACCGCGGAGGGTGGTTAACCAGTGTGCCAGTCCATCTCAATAGACTCAAATAGTGGCGAAATGTAGACCCATATCCTGTTAGGCGCCATCTATGCTGCTCTTAACAAACCACCTAACCATGGCCGATGACCTTATTATTATTATTATTATTATTATTATTGTTAACCAGCTTTCCTGAGCGATTAACTCTTGAGGATTCTAGTAAGTGAACCTGGGGGTCGCATTGCCTTCCTTCCTACTCTGGGCAGATACCAGAAATGTATCTGGCCCTTTCCCGTTCACAGAAGAAAGAGCGATACATTCGATGGTATGCAATATCGTACCGAGCTCAAACAATTGTGATGATCCTCTGGCAGGATTACCCCATCCACCATAATACGAAGCTATCGTGTTTCAGTTTTGCAATAAGGTAAGGGATGCATCTCTAAAAATGCCATTCCATATTGCGCATACTCAGCTATATGCAATGCTTAGTTTGACACCCTAAGCGCAGTGCAATGCTGAGTTAATTACACCCGACGCATGTTCATTGTTCGATTGGTACCGGACCTCTGGCGAGAGACTGCCTCCACCAACATACGAGCCACGAGAGTGTACCTCATTCTCAATACGATAAACAGACACGTACTGCAACGATACCACAAAACTGGGTCCATCATGGCCTACTTTAGAATCCACAGTCGGCTGTAGCCTGATTCACGTGCTGGGAGGCTCGGCTTGTGGTTAGCCGGGTATTCAACAGAATTGGAACTTACGGGCCGCAAGCTTTCATCTTTCAAGTGATGCTTCTTCTCTAGAACATCAGCACGGAGCCCTGAGAATCTCGACCGCACCTGGGATCCGGAGAAGTTGTCAATGGGGTTTTGAAAATGTTATTTGGCTTGGCTTAGCTCCGTTCGTTCTAAATCTTCCAACACCAAGCCGTTAAAAGGGCTTTGCATGTAGCAGAATGTAGTCCAGAGAACGGAATGCGTTGTGTTGAAGTTTACAGCTTGACTGGGATATTTGCACCTTTCAGTCCAACACATCCGACTTCAGCAGGTATTTTTTGGTACCAGATTAGTCTACCCTCTTTTATCACTTCTCCTTAGACAGCCTTCTCTGTTGCAGCCTGTTATTCAGGATCACCACATGGAGGTGTAGAAGGGTCTTGGCGGCTCTAGTTTGCTGGCCCTGTCGCCAGCAATCAGTTATGGGTCGCTGGCCGCTGCAACATATACGCTGTTCAGCATCTTGATCCCAAAATGTTATTTAATGTAAAACGAAAAACAGTATTTATCTTGTTGTTTTTTTAAATAGCATCAGTGGATCTTCTCCTCTAGTGGTACCGGGGCCCGAAATGGAAACAAAGAATAGTAACACTTTAACCTGACAGGCGTGTCCTAAGAGGGTTGGAAATTGTGCTGGCTTCCACATCCTAGAGAAACCATAAACCACAAAAACTTCAACAAATAGACAGGTCAACGTTTAATGACTGGGTGTGTATTTGTTGAAAACGTATGCTCCACAGGGAGCTCTGAAAAGGCTTTCAATTTTTTGATTGGGTCTTGAATAACAAAAATTTTTTGAATTTCTCAGCATGGCGAAGCTTTAACACATCTACAGTTTGTGGAGAGAGTCCTGATTAGCTGGACTGAACTTTTTCGTATGTCTGATCACCGCTTTCCTGAGCAGCTGCTGCAAATGAACCTAGTACATGAATTTGAAATGCTCATCGTGGATGAGGGAGGGGGAGGGGCAATTATGCAACGATTCTCTGAAAGTATCTCGGAACAGTTTCCTCACTGCTTCGCCACATAGAAGATCATTGCTCATGACCGCTCAGTCTGACCTATTGCTGACATACACGTCGCTCACACGACACGAGGAAATAGTCATCGCTACAGCGAAACAACAAATTAGCGAAATGACAAGAACGAAAGGCAGCCGGACTAACAATGTCATCCACATGTGTCCCACGTGCCATAAAGGTTCCCACACTAACATAAAACTGGATAGTCATGTGTATGTGTTTACATCTGACGCTATCGTCATTTCTGCATACGATGGGCAACCTTTCAGTGGAGTCGCTCCTATTAAAAGACTGCGAGCCGCTGAGTGATGGCTGCTAGCGGTGAAACCGTTCACTTAGAGCTACCGTTCACGTAGAGCTATGCTTCTGGAAAAAAGAGTACGCCAATCAATCATTCATTAATTGTCGCTAGCTTCCACAGCTGCTTGGTAATCTGTTATCTGTTATGAAGAATCGACGTCCCTGTACTCTGGGTAGATCTATAATTTGTATTTATTTTTATTTTTTTGTGTGCAGTCCCGTGACAGGCCCTTCTGTTGGGAATGAAATGTTAGAGGCCATTGCACAGGGCCATAGATTATTTATCAAGTGAGGTCGCCAGTTCCCTTCCTCGATGCCTTTCCTTAATTTTTTTTTTTGCATTTGCCCTGTTTATCTATTCCCCATGCGGTGTGCGTTGTATTGTGATTTTTATTTTGCGCCTGTCGGCCCCGTGCATCCGACTTCAGCATGGCCTTTCCTTCTATAACAGTAATATCTAGGTATATATTAACAGCTAGTTTGACTAGGTCGGTTGGGTGACGGGGGTTGAATTCCGCACATTATAGCAGTGGAAAACGAGGATTCTTTCACCACGCTCATATCTATCTATTGTGAGTCTCTTCGAGAAACAGCGAAATGTGTAGATACTGTCAGCTGTGTGGATACTGTCAGTTATATGTGGACACTGTCAGCTGTGTGGATCATGTCAACTGTGTGGATATTGTCTGCTGTGTGGGCACTGTCATCTGTGTGGATACTGTCAGCTATATGTGGATACTGTCAGCTGTGTGGATCATGTCAACTGTGTGGATATTGTCAGCTGTGTAGATATTGTCAGCTGTGTAGATAATGTCAACTGTGTGGATACTGTCAGTTGTGTGGATATTGTTATATACGGGGATAAGGTCAGCTGTGTGCATACTGTCAACTGTGTGGATACTGTCAACTGTGTGGATACTGCCAGCTGTGGGAATACTGTTATATGGATGGATACTATTATATGTGTGGATAATGTCAACCGTATGGTATCCGGAAAGGAAAGATGATACCACTGCAGCCGTTCAACATCACCATCGTCACCCACTATCATCATAACCACTATCAACAGCATCACAACTATCACCACCCTCATCACCATCGCCACAACAGCCATTACTATCACCACCACCCTCACCACCACCCTCACCCCCACCCTCACCACCACCCTCACCACCACCGTCTTCAACCCTCACCACCACCCTAACCACCACCCTCACCACCACCCTCACCACCACCCTCACCACCACCCTCACCACCACCCTCACCACCACCCTCACCACCACCCTCTATCGTTTCATGTGAAACATATGCCCGGAACGATATTTAGCCTCATTAGAGGAAGCTCTTATCCAGACAACGGTTTCCCGAGCAGTGGCTCTACATGATGAGCCAGCCACATGAAGAATCTTCTTTAACCGTCTTTAATTACGCGCTTTGAGGGATACATCGGTCTTGTTCTTGCAACCCTGGGGACCTCTCGTGTGTGCAGCCTGCCAATGCATTCCAAAAAAGGGGATTACAGAATTGGTCTTGATGCTAATCATTCCATCCTGGGGACCTCTCGTGTGTGCAGCCTGCCAATGCATTCCAAAAAAGGGGATTACAGAATTGGTCTTGATGCTAATCATTCCATCCTGGGGACCTCTCGTGTGTGCAGTATTCCAATGCATGCCATAAAAGGGGATTACAGAATTGGTCTTGGTGCTAATCATTCCATCCTGGGGACCTCTCGTATGTGCAGTCTTCCAATGCATGCCATAAAAGGGAATTACAGAATTGGTCTTGGTACTAATCATTCCATCCTGGGGACCTCTCGTGTGTGCAGTCTTCCAATGCATGCCATAAAAGGGGATTACAGAATTGGTCTTGGTGCTAATCATTCCATCCTGGGGACCTCTCGTGTGTGCAGTCTTCCAATGCATGCCATTAAAGTCCATTAAAGAGAAGTGTGCCTTGGACTAGCACCTGGCCAAGAGTAAGTAATACAACGATAAGAAAAGTATCTATAAAAGCACGCTAAGTTCTTTGCCACTGACTGTCTGTAAAAAAAATGACCATCTGCAGCGTTTACACGATGTGTCGTAAGTACAGAGACAGGGACAAACGGAAGAAGAACAGGGGAAATGGTAGTTCCAATAGCTCGCCGGTTCCACACACTCTAAATCCGTCTTTTCGAACTCGAACCAAGTTGAGTTCCAAAATTATGCAGGGTGGCACATGCCCGGTTTATCAATTGCCGTGTCATTATTGCCAATGTCCCTAAAATATTTGATTTTGAACAAAGCGTGCTTGACTAACGACCGTGTCAGAATAACCGGCTGTGCCACAGCAAAAACGTAAATAATAATTGTCTTTAAAACATCGCCATTTACATAAGGAAGAATATTTTGTATCTTTCCGCTGAAAACAAAACAAAAACAAAAAAACAACAGAAAAGCCGGACAAAATAGGCACTGAATTTAATAATCCAAAAAATGTAATGGTTTTATATCTACAAGTATAAGTAGAATCTTCTTTGCAGAACGTCGATTCTTATAAGCTTACAGTGGTCAAGCTATCTTCTTCTTCTTCGTTCGTTCTCAATCTCCCACTACCAAACCATGAAAGGGCTTAAGTAGCAGAATGTAGTCCAGAGAACGGAATGCGTTGTGTCGTAGTTTACAGCTTAGCTGCGATATTTGCACCTTTCGTTCCATCACATCCGACTTCTGCAAGCATTTTTTGAGTACCGGGTTAGCATTCCCTCTTCGATTCCTTCTCCTTAGCCAGTCTGCCCTGCTGCAGCCTGTTATCCAGGATCACCGCGTGGATGTGTAGAAGGGTCTTGACAGTTCTGGTTCGCTGGCCCTGACCGCTGCAGCTCATGCGCTGCTCAGCATCTTGATCCCGGTCAAGCTATCTGGCAGTAATAAGTTACTTGGCAGGTGTGCATCATAGAAGGTTGTCTTTACTTTCCGTTTCGCGGAAAAGCAATATTACTGAGAAAACCTAGTGCATGGGATTGTGGCAATCGTAAGCCTAGTCGACAGAGAGTTGACTTTATAGAATGGGATTACAGCGTTCCAGGGGTTCGAATATGCGGAAGGACCACAACAAAATCCGAGACATGTTTCGTGCCTGGTACCAGCGCTGCCCCAGTCGACTCAGCTGTAAATAGATACCTGACGTATGAGTTCCGAAAGGTTAAGAACAGCAAGTTAGGGAACTGGCCACCCCACCTCACATAAGCTGCGGCTTAAAACATGAAAAGTTATCTTAATCCCCGACGGCAGTTGCTGCCGTGGGACTGACCTTTGCCTTTAACTTTTTTTTAAAAATAACATCGAAATAGTTTGTTAAAAGTGGACTATTAAATAGTTTTTCTCATAAATACATCCTTTTTAGAAAACTGTAAACATTGTTTATTGCATTCATAATCAATGTCTTTAAATCTATGGTTTTAAATTGACATTATTTCTGATAAAAGATTATCTCCTAAAATAGTTACATAACTCTGAAAATATTTTTACAAAATTCAGGACAGACTGTTTATTTTGAGACAGACAAAATAAAGATGTTTTGTTTCCCGTCTTTTTTTTTTTGGTTGCCTTTGCCTTACTTGTCTAATCCTCAAGGCGGTGTGCGTTGCACTGTGGTTTTTATTTTGCGCCTGTCGGCCTAGTGCATCCAACTTCAGCATGCATTTTTATGTAAGGATTGCTTCCTCTTGAAATTTCTAAGGGTTTGCTTCCCCGGGGTAGCGGCCGGTGCTGTGATCAGGATCGAACCAGCACCTTCAGATTGTGAGCCGTGTCACTTAACCACTAGCCCACGCCGTCCCCAGGTTTTGTTCACCCTGATTAACTTGTTCCAAAACTGTTTCTTCTTCTTCTCCTTCTTCTTCTTCTCTTTCTTCTTCTTCGATCAACTGATGCGTTACTTCTAGTCCGGTGAGAATCATGAAGGAGACTGCATTTCAGGTCTTCGACGGTCCCCAACAAGTTTTCGAGGATAGTCGCTCCCCCAGGCCAGACTACCTCTCTTTGGTTGAAATAAGTGGAGCTATTGTGACACCCTCCCAGGTGGCGGGGATTGCTAGGCGTACCATCCCTGCAGATGAGCCGAGAAAATAAAGGGAGCAAAGAGATACCCCACTCACATGCATATGCTAGGTTTCTGGCAGGACGTGACGATCCTGAGACACAGTCACACTGGACTGCCTCTCTTCCGGGATAGTACAAACTAGTACATAGTCCATCATATCATTGCCAAACCCTATAGACACGACAACTCTGACCAAAAACAACTGATGCCTTGCAGATAGGCTGGGGACAGCCAAAGGCTAAGGAGGGCATCCCTACAGAAACGCCTGTTGAAATCGGATGCACTGAGCCACAGGCTTAACAATATAAAACAGTGCAACGTAAATATCGCTGTAACCGATGTACGATGAAGAAGAAGAAGAAGGAATAAGCGGAGCAATCCTGCAGAATATGTTCTGGTGTTTGCTTGGGTGCTTCACAATCGCACGTGTCGGTGTCTCTGAAACCTATTTTGCCGAAGTGGGCCTTGACCTGCAATCCCGTTCTGTATCTGAAGATCTTTGCTTGCCCGTCTCTGTCACGTTTGTCTATGCTGCCAGTTTCTGGACTTAGCTTCTTTACAGCTCTTTTGATAGTGACTCTACGTGCCGCCCATGCCGGATTTTGCGAGCCCCCTTTTCTTTTTCGTTTCCAAGAATCACACGGTAGCCCGGAATCCACTGTGCACAAGGATCATACGGTAGCCCGGAATCCACTGTACACAAGGATCACCCGGTAGCCTGGAATCCACTGTACACAAGAATCACACGGTAGCCCGGAATCCACTGTACACAAGAATCACACGGTAGTCCGGAATCCACTGTACACAAGAATCACGCGGTAGCCCGGAATCCACTGTACACAAGAATCACACGGTAGTCCGAAATCCACTGTACACAAGGATCACACGGTAGCCTGGAATCCACTGTTCACAAGGATCACACGGTAGCCCGGAATCCACTGTACACAAGGATCACACGGTAGCCTGGAATCCACTGTACACAAGGATCACACGGTAGCCTGGAATCCACTGTACACAAGAATCACACGGTAGTCCGGAATCCACTGTACACAAGGATCACACGGTAGCCTGGAATCCACTGTACACAAAAACCACACGGTAGTCCGGAATCCATTGTACACAAGAATCACGCGGTAGCCTAGAATCCACTGTACACAAGAATCACACGATAGCCCGGAATCCACTGTACACAAGAATCACACGGTAGTCCGGAATCCACTGTACACAAGGATCACACGGTAGCCCGGAATCCACTGTACACAAGGATCACACGGTAGCCTGGAATCTACTGTACACAAGGATCACACGGTAGCCTGGAATCCACTGTACACAAGGATCACACGGTAGCCCGGAATCCACTGTACACAAGGATCACACGGTAGCCCGGAATCCACTGTAGAACTTGATCTGTTTTCTGGACTGTTTCTAGTAAATATTACCCAGCCTTTCTATTCCCCAATTCCCTATTCTCTATCTATATATTCCCCATTTCTCTATCTTCAATCTCCCTATTCCCCATTCAACCTCCCTATTCCCCACTTCTCTATTCTCATCTTCATATTTCCCACTTCTCTATTATCAGCCTATATATCTTGGAGTCACTCTCGACCGACAGCTCATCCTCAGGAAACATGTCGAAAATGTTAAAAATAAAACGTTGTGGCGGCTACAATTATTGAAGAGGCTCGCCGGTACAGCATGGGGATCAGACAAGGACACTCTGAGAGGCTTGCTGGTACAGCATGGGGATCAGACAAGGACACTCTGAGAGGCTTGTATCTTGCATATGTACACTCTGCTTTAGAATACAGCAGTGCAATCGTGACAACATACTCACATACTAATGCAACGTCCCTGGACAGAGTGCAGAACAATGTCCCATGCCTTATTAGTGGAGCAATGAGGTCAGTACTCACTGCTGCATGTGAAATTCATGTGAATGTAGTACCCCTTGAGATGCGAAGAGATGTGACCGCTATGGAAGTTTATGAGAGGAGTAAAAGGATGACCAAAGACCACCCCAGTAGAAGCATTGTAGAAAAATGGCAATAGAAGCAGAGAAAAAAACCAAAAGTCAGTCCTCCACCACGTCAGCCAGATTAAAGACAGATATTACGTGTCAGAAAAAAGGCAAGAAACACAGAGTAACAAGAAATTTACCACCACATTCACGTTTAAAATTGCAAGAAATTTAAACAAAACTAACAGATAATACAACAAGAAGCTCTGATCCAGTATGTCTTCTGAGAGCATCAAATAGAACGAGTGACACCTACCAAGAAGAATGGATACATATCTATACAGATGTGTCTGCTTTTAAGGTAACCATTAAAGCAGGATATGGAATCTACATAGAGTATCCAGACAGAACATTTGAAGAGTTGTTTGATGTCTGTGGGGAAATACGTTCAAACTATGAAGCAGAAATAAAAGCTGTACCACTTTAGGGCTGTATTTGATGCTTTCCAGTCAAAAGCCCAAAGCATCGTAAACTTTACAGACTCATTATCTGTCTTTCAAGTTCTGGAAGACAGTGGTCACTGCAGGCCCTGAACTTACCCAAATATCCCTAGATGCCAACCAACTTTTCACATCCCATAAAGTCAGAATAGTCACTCAAATATACCTGGCAATAACAAGGCAGACAGACTTCGCAATCAACACATGCAGCTTAACAGTCACTTGAACAAGATCCAACCAGAACATACTCCACAGTGCTGGCTGTCCACACGTCCATATGAAACTTTTTAACATAACTTTTTTGAAAGTCCGGCGCTTGCCGGTGTTAGAAAAGAGCTTCTTCGTCCAGACAAATGGAACACTTTGTGCGGAACTAAACAACAGCTTACAAACACTTGTAGATACCACTATGTGGCATTGGGCCAAAGGGCAGGAGCCTATAGGCCCAAGGATCAATAACCAACCAACCATTTCACACCTCTCCATTTTGAACCTTCCTATTCCCTACTTCTTTTTTTCTTCTTCGTTCGTTCTCAATCTCCCGCTACCAAACCCTGAACAGGGCTGTGCAAGTTACAGGAAGTACACTGGAAAAAGGAATCTGTTGTCTCGCTTGTTTACAGACTGACTGCGATATTTGCACCTTTCGGTTCGACCTATTTGACTTCAGCAGGCATTCTGGAGTACTGGGTTAGCCTTCCCTCTTAGATCCCTTCTCATTAGCCAGCCTGTTCTGTTGCAGC
This sequence comes from Ariolimax columbianus, assembly GCA_036924085.1. Lineage (NCBI taxonomy): Eukaryota > Metazoa > Mollusca > Gastropoda > Stylommatophora > Arionidae > Ariolimax > Ariolimax columbianus. Next base: position 21,381,039 of record JAVGWX010000008.1, read on the forward strand.
AAGTTATCCAAGATCATCCACTTCTTTATTCTCAACCTCCCTATCCTCTCCTCATCTATTCCCAACTTTTTATTCTCTACTTCCATACCGATCAATCCTCTATTGTTCAATTCCTTATGAACCACAATTCTATTATGTGCAGTGTGTAGCCTAGTTAACGGCAAAATTGCTTGCTAGATACGGATTACAGCTTGTCACGTTTCGAGATCATGAACAAACATAAAAAACCAGGTCCGTGGTTTGTACCTGGCACCACCGTTCCTGCAGTCAACCCAACTGAAAATGTCAGACGTCAACCTTTATTTTTTAGAAAAAAAGCAGCGGTCATCCTGAGGATGTCGACACTGCCATAGAGCTTGTCTAGTGTTGCCACTGGTGATGGCCACATCTGCTCTCTCTGATCCTCGTATGTCGGGCAGTTTTGCAGAAAATGCTCAACTGTCATTTTCCCGGTACCACACGGGCATTCGTCAGTGCCACATATCTTCAATTTGTTGAATAGGTGGTACCTCAGTCTATTGTGGCCAGTGCGAAGTCTGAAGACCACGACCTGCTCTCTTCTGTTCAACTGGTAATAGGCATCGTTTTTTGTGTAGCCAGTATGTTCGGTTTCCCATTTGGTAATGTATCTAGCTCTAATAAGCCGTTTTGATTCTTCGTGTGTCATACTAGTATCTGGTTGTGGTAGTCTTGCACCTTCTTTTGCCAGTCTGTCTGCCTCCTCGTTGCCTTGGATGTTGCAGTGGGATGGAACCCACTGTACCACTACCCTTTTTGGTGCGGACTGCTGGCATAGTTGACAGAGTACTGCTCTTAAATCATTAAGTTCAGTATTTTTCTGTCTTTTTAGTGCTGTGACTACGGCCAATGCATCTATAAGCAGGACTATATGGCTTTCATTCCTTTTACCTGTCACCATTTCTTCCACTGCCGCCCTCAGTGCCTCTGAAATTGCTTGTGTATTTTCCAGAGCGAATGACAGTGTTTAAAAACTGCATTCAACTTTGGTTGTTTCAATACCAAATCCCTCGATGGTTAAGGAAATCATGTTGGATATTTTTTCTTCGTCTTCGTCGTAAGTTCTCAATGCCCCGCTACAAAACCCTGAAAAGGGCTTTGCAAGTATCAGGATGTAGTTCGGAGAACGTAATGCGTTGTGTTGTGGTTTACAGCTTGACTGTGTAATTTGTACCTTTTGGTTTGACACATCCAACTTCAGCAGGGTTGGTTATTTTAAAGCGCGATTGCTTTTGCTCGTGTTATAATTATATTACTATCATAGTGGATTTCCGGGTGATTTTCGAGAGAGAGAGAGAAAGAGAGCAAGATGTGTGCCTGTGCGCGTGTGTGTGTGACAGGGCAGCGGATAGGACTACTGACACACCGAGAGAATGTTTCAAGACCTGACCAAAATGTGAGTGATGGACCTATACTCGTCCTATGGAGTGACACGATTAATGATGATGATGATGATGATGATAATAAAAATGAAAATGATGATAGATGATTATCATAGTAACCATAATGATGATGTTAATAATGATGATGATAACATTGATGTTGATGATGACTATGATGATATTAATGATAATAATAATGATAATGATCATGATAGTTATGATGAAGAAGAAGACTAGTTTCATGACACTGAAAGCACATTCTAGAATACAATTAACTGTGAGATCTAACAGCTCTTGCGTGTAAATCAAAGAAGAATATGCCTCCTACCACACTGAGAGCATGTTGAAACAGTGCAGGCTATCCGCTCTAGGGTTGGAAACTGTGGAACAGAGACGAGAGTGTGACAGCCGCTACACTGAGAATATGCTATCAGGGGGCGACAAACATTGGGGTTGAACTCGTATAATGTAAAAAGCTCTCCATTGCATGTCTCTGCCCACATCACCATTCACATGGACACAAAGCACCCTAATTGTGAAGCAGTATTCTGTGTTTAAACGAAAGTTCTGGAAGCAGTATCCCTTTTACGAGGTATGTTCAAAAAAAGTATCCGACCTTTGAGCCGCAAAGACGAAATTACTGACCTGGAGGATTGAAACCCTAATCCTCTTCAATATACTCCCCTTGAGACTTCACACACCTTTTCCACTACGGTCATTGGTCGGCGTCTTTAGGAATGGAGTACAGCTGGATTGTCGCATTCCGCATAATCTCTTCTCGTGGCTCAAATCGCGTCACTTTCAGCGAGATTTTCTGTTTTGGTAAATGCGGATTTTTATTTTAAAGGGAGAACTTGCACTCCATAAGCTTCAGTGGTAGCGCATAGCAGACGCAGCAGTCCCAGCCCCCTTGTCATATCTGGATTACTGCGCACATCAGATGATATGCTGCCGAGGTAGATGGATTCTTTTGAGTACTCTGCAGTGTGTCATTGACTGTTAATACCCTGGGGTGCTATGTTGGACAATTGTTACTTTATGCCTCACTAAATTAAAACTATTTACATTTTCACTATGGATTTTACTCCAATTGCTGAGGTTCATTGTAAAGATTTATTGGGCAGAGGGATAATAGCACTACTGGAGTGCATTTCCTCAACGTTGGATCGACGTCTCCTCAGTGTTTTCGGTAATGTGCCCTGCTTCTAAGACGTCCCAGCTCGACGGCTTCTACACCTGTCCATAAAACTAAGGGGTGAACACAGATCACACCCGTTATGAAGTCTTTCGGACCGCCCTCGCAACATCTGGCTGAGACACATCGGCCGGAGTTCATCTGCTTTGCACGCTGCCTGGAACTCAACAATTGTGGTCATGAATGCTCAGTGCGATGGGTCCTGTTTCCATGACATATTACTTAACTGAATTGAAATAATAGCAATTGTCACAAGCGTACAGACTAGATCTCATTTTACCTCAAAAAGAAGGAAAAAAACATGTCTTACAGAGGTTTTCAACGCGTGTTCTCGTAGTAATAAGGCTGGCATCCAGACCACTAGGGGACGGCGTGGGCTAGGGGTTAAGTGAAACGCCTCACAACCCGAAGGTGCTGGGTTCCGTTCCCCATCACAAGTGCCGGCCGTTATCCATGGGAAGCTAACCTTTAGAAAATGCAGGAGAAACCAGAACCTTATATAAAATGCATGCCGAAGTCGGGTGCACAGGGCTGACAGACGCAGAATAAAAACGTACAACTAACACGGCTTTGGAGAAAAGAGAAATAAGGCGAACGAAAATAATATTCAAACCACTTTGCAACACATAGAGCATAAAGCCAAAAGGATAAAGATGAACCGAACTGTCTGTAATTCCATTTTTCGGAAATCCCTTCGACCTTCTACTCTCGTCTCGGGCATAACATATTCACACTCAGTTGTTTTTTTTTGGTTGCTTTTTTTTGTGTATTTTGTGTGTGTGTTTTTTGTGTGTGTGTGTGTTTTTAACATTTGTTTTTCTTTTTGTCTTAGTGATTTCTAGACCCCATAAGCGAACGTGATCTGGGTTCTGTCTCTTTGTGACAACAGCACGGCTGGCAAAATTAATTTCGACTGACAGCCACACGTTTCTTTAACACAAAAACGTATTCAATTACCCAGTGTATCCAGTTTGCTTTTTTATTTTGATGAATTAAAAGTCGAATGTGAATGGAGATTCTATTACCCATTTTGCTGTATATTATTTTCCCTTGGTTGCATGAGCTGCACGTCACAAGAGGAGGGAAGTAATTAACGATTTGGTAAAACAGGGACATTTATTGAGGTAACAAAAATGCAATAATTTGGGAGTGACGTCCACCAAGAGAGAGAGGGGGAGAGAGAGAGAGAGAGAGAGAGAGTGAAGGAGAGAGAATTCTCAAAAGATGATATAACATTTAATGAATAAAAGAGAGACAGGGGAGAGAGAATAAAAGAGAGAGAGAATTCTCAAAAGATGATATAACATTTGATGAAAAAGGAGGTAGGTAGAGTGAAATAAGATTCTCAAAAGATGATATAACATTTGATGAAAATTAGAGACGGAGAGAGAAAGAGAATTCTCAAAAGATTATTTAACATTTGATGAAAAGAGAGAGAGAGAGAGAGAGAGAGAGAGAGAGAGAGAGAGAAAGAGAATTCTCAAAAGACGATATAACATTTGATTAAAAGAGATATAGATAGGAAGAGAGAGAGAGAAAGAATTCTCAAAAGATGAAATAACATTTGACGCAAAAAGAGAGCCAGAGAGAGAGAGGGAGATAGGGAGGGGAGAGACAAACAGAGAAAGAGAGAATTCTCAAAAGATTATATAACATCTGATTAAAAAAGAGAGATGAGAGAGAGAAAGGAGAGGGAGTGAGTTCTCAAAAGATGATCAACCCTTTGATGAAAAATAAGATAGAAAGTCAGAGCGAATGAGAGAGAGAGAGAAAATTCTTTTAAATGATATAACATTTTATGAACAAAGACAGAGCGAGAGAGGTAGAGAGACTCAAAAACATATGAAACGGTGGAAAACAGAGAAAAAAGAGATAGAGGGAAAAGACAGAGAGAGAGAGAGAAAGGGGAGAGAGAGAGAAAGGAGAAAGAGATAGAAAGAGAGAGAGAGAGAAAGAGAGAGAGAAAATGGGAAATGCTTCTTGCGGTTACCTTTTGCATTTTAACGCAAAAGAGATTTGGAGACAGACGCGCATATGTTAATATGAATTTACCACTTTAGCGAGAGAGAAAGAGAGAGAAAAACAGAGATAGATAGATAGAGAGAGAGAGAGAGAGGGAAGCGAGTGAGCGATAGATTAGCTTTCCTAAACCAGCTATAAAGCATTTTAACGTAAAAGAGGGGTCACTGAGACGATAGTCCGGTCAGACACAACAATCTGACAGGGACGTCGTGTCTGGGTCAGGCAAAATATACTGATCAAGACCACACTGGGTCAAGCAAAATCTACTGATGAAGACCACCCTGGGTCAAGCAAAATATACTGATCAAGACCACTATCTCTCCTCCATGTACCGTTCCCAGGAAACAGGCTGTTTTCATCAAGTCTGGCTGACGAGATGGTGATCGACGTGATCCCCGTAATAGTGAGCGTCACTCAGATGAATCCAAGCATAGCCCACCTGCCTGGACGACCTCGGCCCACCTTCATCAGCATGCTTGGAATGTGAGGAGGAAAGCTACTACAACCCGCCACTCAACGCCCTTTTCAGGGCGCACAAAAGAGTAAAGTTATTGTGAACATTCAGTCGCAACAACAACGTAAAAGTGAGACACAAAAGTGTAAAAATAACTTTAAAATACGGAAGAATTTTACTACAAAATAGGGAAACACATGTGATATATATATATATATATATATATATATATATATATATATATATATATATATATATACTGAGAGAGAGAGAGAGAGAGAGAGAGAGAGAGATATATATATCATGAGAGAAATATCAATGCTTCCCTTAGGTCACCATTTGCATTTTACCGTAAAGGAGATTTGGAGATAGATACACATACCTTAATAATGTATCACTTTAAAGAGACAGAGAGTAGCAGAGCGTGAGATGGGTGAGTGAAAAGTAATTTAATAATACACTAAGCTGCCAAGGACGTCCTGGGTCTCAGGAAACCTAAACGGATACTCCGACTTACTTCACCAATATTATCTATCCTGGAAGACAAAGAAGCAGCCGGCAGTAGAAACAATGTAGGAGAACTAAGACGTCTTTAGAGCATATTATGTGCTGATGCAAACAGGGTACGGAAGCGTTTTTACAACACAGTAGGCATTAACGCAGAGGAAAGAATGAGGCAGAAAAATGTGCGAACAGCTTGTTATCGTGCGATTAAAACGCTATGTGATGAAGCGACCTGTAGTTCTCAGTCTTTAAAACGCATGGACTGCCCCAGCATTAGGAAAAATGTCGTACGAAAGGTAACGAATTAATGTGATTTACAATAAAATAATACTATTTTGCATATACGTGTGTGGTCTGCCGGGGTCTTTGTGTATGACAAGAACAAGAATAGCACTACGGTCTCACAGAGAGCATGTCGGAAGAGGTGCATTGGTTAGCTGGTTTGTTTAGAGCAGCATGGATGGCGCCTAACAGGCTGCGGGTATACTTTGCTCTAGTGTTTGAGTCTATTAAGATGAACTCGCACATCGGTTAACCACCTAATGCAGCGAAGTATTAAGCTGCTCAAGTCTAGCCCGCTAAGCAGGAAATCCTTCTCCCGGCTATATCCAGCTCATTCCAGAACTGGGACCTGCACATGGGCATCTGTCCCTGGAGAAGTACAGGTCGACTAAGAACTAAGATTACTATTTTGTCTGAAAATAACTCAGAATATGTCAATTTCATTCACAATGAAAGTTAGCCGTGCAAATGATGCTATCTGCCAGATTTATTTGATAAATTTAACGAACTTAATTTGTCTCGTCAAGGGGAAAACACGAACATTTTTACACTGAAAGATAAAATTCAAGCTTTCATAAAAACATTAAACATTTGATATCATTAATTGGGAAATGACTGGTTTGAAATGTTGTCATGTATACCGGATGTTATTGTTGATACAATTTTTAGTTGATTTAGTTAAGCAGATCAAAACTGATCTGTTGGTATGATTGGAAAATAATTTTCAGAAATATTTTCTACCGAAATTAGATGTTTGTTGTTTAATGCCCAAACTAAGTAAGTTTACTCTTTTGTGCGCCGTGACGGGTTAAGTGGCGGGTTGTAGTATATTTAGTTTTCCTCACATCCCTTGTATGCTGTTGAAGGTGAACCGCGGTCCTCCATGTGGTTGTGCTATGCTAGGCTTCTTCTGCGTGGCGCTCACTACTACGGGGATCACATCGATGCACATCTCGTCAGACAGGCTGCCTTGAACAAACCTGTTTCCAGGGAACGCTACATGGAAGAGAGATTGTGGTCTTGGTCAGTATATTGTACCTGACCCTGACGCGACGTCCTGGTCAGTAGACCAGAAATAGATAATCAGTTAGATTGGATTCAAACCCCTTTTGTGGGGTTCGTGTAAACCAGTCCCAGGAGGGAATGACTTGATGATGATGTTGTCACTGTGCTCTTCTTATAGAGTCGACATGTCTGGAAAAAAGACTGCACTGTTTGCCTAGCCTTTTCTCTCCATAATGTCACATGTTTGTGATTCTCAGTCAGCATTCTTATAACAGATCATGTCTCAGTCTGCACTTTTTGGCTTGCAATGTTGAGATTTAAGATAACTCATATTAGACATTTAGATCAAGACGCTGAGCAGCGCATGAGCTGCAGCGGTCAGCGACCCATAGCTGACTGCTAGCGTCAGGGCCAGTGAACCAGAGCTGCCAAGACCCTTCTACATATCCACGCGGTGATCCTGGATAACAGGCTGCAACAGAGCAGATTGGCTAAAGGAGAAGGGATCGAAGAGGGAATGCTAACTCGATACTCGAAAAATGCTTGCCGAAGTCGGATGTGTTGGACCGAAAAGTGCAAATATCGCAGTCAAGCTGTAAACTATGACACAACGCATTCCGTTCTCTGGACTACATTCTGCTACTTAAGCCCTATTAAGGTTTTGTAGTAGGAGATTGAGAACGAACAAAGCCAAGCCAAGCCTTATAGATCAGTGTTTCTCAAACATCTTTTCCCGAGAGGTCCGCCGGGGTCTTTGTGTATGACAATGATAATAATAGCACCACTGCCCCACAGAGAGCCTGTCGTAAGAGGCGACTAACTGTGTGACATGGCATAACACCGACCATGGTTAGGTGGTTTGATTAGAGCAGCATAGATGGCGCCTAACAGGCTGCAGGTCTACTTTGCTCTAGTGTTTGAGTCTTTTAAGATGAACTCGCATATCAGTTAATACCCTCCGCGGCACTTGTCCCAACGTAACGGAGTAATAAGCTGCTCGAGCCTAGCCAGCTAAGCAGGACATCCTCCTCCCAGCTAAATCCAGCTCATACCAGAGCTGGGACCTGCACAAGGGCATATGTCACTGTAGAAGTACAGGTCGACTAAGAACTAAAAACCCCTGTTATGACGGAAATGAAAAATGTGAAACACCTCTCCTTGAAAACTCAGGTAGAATTAGCATAACTTTCATGTGATTCAAATCTCAAACTTCAATTTTCAAGAAGAAAGGAACACTTTTTTTGGCTGTAAGTTAAATCAAAATTTTGCAACACTGTCGGAATTAACGATGGCAGCTCTTTTACTATTTGTTCCAAATTAATTGTAGGATATCGGCATTTTAAATATTGACGGCACTTTAAACAAAATGCCGGTCAAGTCTTCGGGACATTGAGATTTCTATGAGATCCGCAGTGACGAATTGTAAGCCTTCATTCGAGTTATTGTGTCAGAATAAGCAATCAGATCCAACCCACTAAAGGTAACATTTTTATTATCTTTTTTCAGCCTTCTGCAAAATTGTCTTCGGTATATATAGTACCATACAGAGTGTTAGTACCAATTGCATTTATGACATTGCGTCAAGGATCGCGAATAAAATGTGTCTGATCCAAAAGGATCGCCGGTTTTAAAAGTCTGAGAAGAAGCATTGATCTATATGACTAATATGAGTTATCTTAAATCTCAGCATTAAATCCGAAAAGTGCAGACTGAGACATAATCTGTTCTAAGATTACTGAATGAGAATCACAAACATGAGACAGTATGGAGAGAACAGGCTAGGCAAACAGTGCAATCTTTTATCTCGACATGTCAACTCTATAAGAAGAACACAGTGACAACATCATCACCAAGTCATTCCCTCCAAGTACTGGTTTGCACGACCATGGTTCTGTCTTGTCATCTGTGCTTGTCCTCTGCGGCCTGTTTCATCTCAGCACAAGTCTTCATCGCCATATTTCTTCATGCATGTGTCACAAAAGTATTTCTTGGACTGATCTCTCCTGTATTTCCCTGTGTTCTGTCTTCAAAAACTTGTTTCACCTGGTCCTAATGACATAAGCTGTGGTCCAGTCAGGCATGTCGTTTGTTGAATCTTTTGTAGCATCGTTCTTTCTTCTCCAACCTCTGCCAACATCCTATCGTTTCATTTTCTCTCTGTCCAGTACACTTTATTTATATTCGCGAGTGGTCTGCCGGGATCTTTGTGTATGACAAAAACAAGAATAGCATCACTGCCCCACAGTGAGCATGTCGTAAGAGGCGACTAACTGTGTGACATGGCATAACACCAGCAATGGTTAAGTCGTTTGATAGAGAGCAGCATAGATGGCGCCTAACAGGCTACGATTATTTTTAAATATAATGTTTGAGCCTATTAAGATGGACTCGCACATCGGTTTACCACGCTCCAAGAAACTGGCTGTATACATACTCTGCAGTCTTCTAAACCAGTATAAATACGTAAAGTTAAATTAATCATCTCTCTGTAACACGAAACCTCAAAATCATCCAAGTATTTCTTATTTCTTTTATTTATTGTGCATGTTTCAGATCCGTACAACGGCACATACCAGCCATATGTGTCCATGATTCTATTTCGTAACACCATGACCCATCTGAAATATAAACCATATTGAGAAGAGAGAAAGCTGAGACACGCAACAAAGTTTATGAGTGGAAAAAAGACGTAATTATTGGAAAACGTGCAATGATAAAGAGAAAATTCCAAAACTAATTTTAGCACAGAGCAAAAGAAGAGCGTATAGCTTAGTCGACAGCCACCTGGCTTGCTAAGACGGATTACAGCACGCCAGGATTCGAAATCATGGTCGGACAGAAAATAAACTAAGCGTAGTTCGTTCCTAGTCCAACCGCTCCTCAAGTGAACCCAGCTGTAAATGGGTACATGATGGGGAAAGTATACACAACAAGGAAGGCAACTGGCCACCTTCTCTCACAAAGGCTGCAGCTTGGTACATGAAGAGTTTTCTTCCCCGAGGGCAATTGTTGTAATGGGGAAAAAAAACTTCAGTATCATGGCACCCATAATGAGGATAAAGAATACGTCCACTGCCCTTCCATGCATGCAATGAAAGACGATTATAGAGAGTGATGCATGAGGCTAGCAGCTTCATAGTGATAAATAAATTACTACAGAAATGACCACTAAAAAGATACACAAGATGATTTGGCCCAGACTTCCTGAATGGGATCAGCTGTAGTGATTCACCTATAATCCAACAACAAAATAAATGAATTCATATTGTACTCCAGCTTTGGAGATTGTACTAAGTATTACCAGAAAAATACTGAACTTAATGATTTAATAGCAGTACTCTGTCAACTATGCCAGCAGGCCGCACCAAAAAGAGTAGTAGTACAGTGGGTTCCATCTCACTGTAACATCCAAGGCAACGAGGAGGCAGACAGACTGGCAGAAGAAGGTGCAAGACTACCACAACCAGATCCTAGTGTGACCTACGAAGAGTCCAAACGGTTTATTACGGCCAGATACATGGCCAAATTTGGAAACAGAACATACTGGCTTCACAAAAAAATGGTGCCTACTACCAGCTGAACAGAAGAGAGCAGGTCGTGGTCTTCAGACTTCGCACAGACCACAACAGACTGAGGTACCATCTTTTCAATAAACTGAAGATATGTGGTACTGACGAATGCACCTGTGGTACAGGGAAAATGACCGCTGAACATCTGCTGCAAAATTGCCCGACATACGAGGACCAGAGAAAGCACACGTGGCCATCACCAGTGGCAACACTAGACAAGCTCTATGGCAGTGCCGACAGCCTCAGGATGACAGCTGCTTTCTTCGAACAAATTCAAGCTGACGTCTGACAGCGTACGAAGAAGTACTGCGTATTAAGTGGTTGTTGTTGAAAGTTTAAAAAGTGTAAGATTTACTCTTTAGCGAGTCCTGAAATGGAAGTTTAGTGACGAGTTGCAGTAGCTTTCCTCAGATCCCCAGCGTGCTGATGAAGGTAAACCGGAGTCTTCCAGACGGTTGTGCTTTACTTGTCTTCCTCTACGTGTCGCACACTACTACAGTGATCAAGTCGATCCCTCACATCATTAGCCAAGTGCCATGAATATAGCCCGTTTCCAGGGTAAACTATACGGAGGTAACGCGAACATTTTATAAATGTGTATTGCATAGCCAACGACAATGCAGAAATATCACTAAACGCAGACCTTGAATACTCGAGTGGGGCAATCTATATTTATGTGGGTTGGTCAGGACTACATAATCAAAGAAGATCGTCTACCTCCCAAGTCACGGGAAGCAAAGAGTCAAGGGCCCATACACTGAGGACGTCACACAGTTCGACCGGAAAGACAACATAGGAAACTCTATAAGAGACCGAAGACTAGACGAATAATTGAGAGGATTAAAGCGGATAGAATAGTCTTGTACTGTGTGTGTGTGTGTGCGTGTGTGCGTGTGTGCGTGTGTGTGTGGCAGACCTCTGCACAACAGACTAGACGAGGAACGACTAAGTACGAGGTTAAGTCAGTAGATAGGTCACACACTAGGTATATGATAGCTGAACAATCCAGTTGGTAGTTTCTAAAAGGTGTCATTAGGTGACAGCAACATTCAGGATACTGTGGGTAGTGGACGCTAGGTGTCACATGCACTTAAGGCAGCGGAGATACAAAATGGCGTCCGTGCAGTCGTAGTGTTTCATCAAAGGATACCTTACGCTTGTGAGTTGTTTTATTTGTATTTTTTACCATTAATGTATTTGAGGCGGAGGGTAATGGATGGGGCGGGAAGGGGTGGCGGGGCAAAAGTGCTTTCTGCAAGGATATGTAGAAGGAAATCCTGCTCTCAATAAGAAGTGTTTGTCGCGTAAAGCGGTACGTAACTGGGACATCACATTTTTCGAAGCCCGCTACAATATTGCTGTTGAAACTCGACCTGGTCGTCCTGTTGAGATTGCATCATACGTTTCTGTATAACGTGTGGAGAAGATACTTCTTGGTGAATTTCGAGTAGACATAGATAGTGTAGAAATCGCAATAGGGTGTTCGCATGGTTTAGTCTTCACCATAATGCACGATCGCATCTTAGCCGGAGACGTTTCGTGAATGACAAAGAGGTTCAGCGTAAAATATAAATGTTGACGTTGTAGCAGGCTAACGACTTGAATGCTGCAGGGTTTGGTGCCGCGATAGAGCGATTGAATAAGTGTATCAATGTAGCTAGAAATTATGTTGAGAATTACATACAATGTAAGTGCAATAATAAATGGTACTGACACCCGTATCTTCTTCTTCTTCTTCGTTCGTTCCCAATCTTCTGCTACCAAGCCCTGAAAAGGGCTTTATGAGTAGCAGGATGTGGTCTGGAGAACGGAATGCGTTGTGTAGTAGTTTACAGTTTGACTACGATATTTGCACTTTTCGGTTCAACACATCGAAGTTCAGCAAGCATTTTTTTTAGTACCGGGTTAGCCGTTCCTCTTCGATCCCTTCTTATTAGACAGTCTGCACTGCTGCAGCCTGTTATACAGGATCACCACATGGAGATGTAGAAGGGTCTTGGCAGCTCTGGTTCGCTGGCTCCTAATGCTAGCATTCAGCTATGGGTTGCTGGCCTCTAACGCTAGCAGCCAGCTATGGGTCGCTGGCCTCTAACGCTAGAAGCCAGCTATGGGTCGCTGGCCTCTAACGCTAGCAGCCAGCTATGGGTCGCTGGCCTCTAACGCTAGCAGCCAGCCCATGGGTCGCTGATGTCCGCAGCTCATACACTGCTCAGCATCTTCATCCCGAAGTCCGTATCTCATTTAGTATCTTTTAATTAGCCATGTGTAACTTATCTACTGACTTTTCCTTCCTATGCTAAGTAGTTTATTTGTTTAGTCCACACGTCTTCCGACAGTGGAAGCTTCCACGTGTGTCTCATCTCTCTGTCGTGCCCTGTCCTGAAGACAAAAATGTTCTCTTTTGTTCTCTTCTGTTATCTTCTGTTCTCTTCTGACAGTAACTATTTCTATGTTTCTCAAAGTATGTCATGTCTTGTTTTATTATGTAATCACCGTTTATCAGCCATTCTCGTTGTTCACTTGAGTCAGCAGTGTTCTTTCAATATATCTTTCCATTGTATTTCTTGGCTGTCATATGTATTCGATTTATAATTCTGAGTAGCCACAGTACTGTTTCTGCTACATAATTTTCTCGTTTTTTGTTGTTGAAAAATTGCAATGCTGTTGCATTATTGGTTCAATATAATTTGTGATACCTGTTCATTATTAAATTACTCTTCCTATTGCGCACTCTTTGCTTCCCTCTCTTTCTTTCTTTCTTTCTTTCTCTCTATCTCTTCTTCTTCTTATGTGTTCATTCTCAAACTCCTGCTACCAAGTGTAAGTAGCAGGATGTAGTCTGTAGAACGAATGCGTTGTGTCGCTAGTTTACAGCTTGACTGCGATAGATGTACCTTTCGATCCAACACATACGTCTTCGGCAGTCTATCTCTCTCTCTCTCTCTCTCTCTCTCTCTGTCTCTCTATCGCTTATTCAATTCAATTAAAGTGCCATCTCCGCATCTAAGATAGGCTGCAATGGATCTCCGGTGAACTCTATCTCTTGCTGTAATGGCGCAATCTGACAGGTGTGTTTCAATCCATCGTCTGATGTTAATCACCCATTTATAAAATTGTCTACCGTTTTTTACTGCCTTCCACCCTACCATCTGGTACGGTCCTCAACAACGAGGTATATCTTGTTATAAATAACTTAACTGTCTAACCTTGATTTCGATCAGTAATTGTCTTTTCAATCTCAACTTTTTCAATACCTAAACATTTGTCTTTCCAAGAAATGTGACCCAACCGTCTATATATCCACATATCGAAGGTTCTTTACAGAAAGAAGAAGAAAACGAAGATGGCCGCGCCTTAGTGGCTGCGCTCTAGACTCTCTCCGGTGTTTGTGTCCAGTTTTCCGAAGTTTGGTGGTTGCTGTCCGGATTATATTTCACAACTCCTTCACCAGGTGGTATCATGGACTTTATTCTGTGGATTTTATATGCTTTCGATCGATTATTCAGTCTATATTATCACTACTCAAGAACATTTCTGCTCGGACTGAAGCCGACTTTCTCCTACCCGCCCCTCCCTCCACCGGAGGTTTCATGATACCTCTCCTAACCTCGTATTCTCAGCACAGCAAGGGTCACACTGGATAACAGGTTGACGCAGTCAGATGTCTCGGCGACGGGAAACGTAGAAAGAGAGAGTTTGATACGGACAGACACGGACAGCTTGACACAAACATTGGTCTAACATATTCTTCGCGGCCCTTATCCCAACTCAAGACTGCGTAATACACGGCTCCACCTGGGAAGTCTGTAGAGATATCGGTCGACACGCAACGCATGGACATAGCCTCATCAGGTGGACATGGTAGTGGTCAATCGATACAACGAGCATTTGACGCCAACTTGCTATTCAGTGTCCAGCACTGTCAAGTGTCCAGCACTGTCCAGTGCCCAGCACCGCCCAGTGTCCAACACCGTTCAGTGTCCAGCGCCGTCAAGTGTCCACCACCGTCCAGTATCCAGCACTGCCCAGTGCCCAGCACCGCCCAGTGTCCAACACCGTTCAGTGTCCAGCGTGGTCAAGTGTCCAGCACCGTCAAGTGTCCAGCGCCGTCAAGTGTCCAGCCCCGTCAAGTGTCCAGCCCCGTCCACGAGTAATATTACGTGCGTGAGCCCCATGCAATCTAATGGGTTTCATTTTTTTTAAACTAAACGTTTTTAAAACACTCACCTGGTTAATTACATCCTTAAGCTTGAAAGCCAATCAGAAGTTTAGTGATATCCTAGGAGAAGTCGATTGTAGTTACAGGTTAACAGTCTTGCAGATGTGAATCAGTCAATCACGATCGTACATTGTTCTTGAGGTATTTGATAAGTAAAAAACTTTTCTCACACAGGTAAGTTGTCCCGAACAAAGTCAGACACTTGAGAGAAACACTCCGCAGTATTTAAAAGCTTTTTGTTTCTTCTGCTTCCCAAAAGTTTATGAATTTCCCCTTTTCAAACAAATATTTCAGAGCTAAGGAGGACTGGAGAGGTCAGCAGAGCAAAATATTTCAGAATAAAGAGCGGTAAATACGTTCACTGGCAGCAAACGCGGAATGTAACAACTTTCAGGTCGCCTAAAATATAAGCAAACTTTATTTGTTTGAGTTTGCAAAACTTGAAATGAAAAACAGGTCTAATGAGCCGTTGGTGTTCGCGAGCACCAGGTTGGGAACGCCTGGGCTAGAACAATGTCAAATTAGTAGTTAGGATTTTGTTATTCCTTCCTAACGATCAAGGATACATTATATTCCAGCTCTGTTACAAAGCAAACAGAAAAACCGTTTTAGTAACATGATATTCCTCTTGTGGACATCAGATCATATTACAAAGGAGATCATATTACAAAGGAAGACAGAATAGGACAACTGCACACTAATATCAATAAGGGTTCAAGATTCTGAGCAGCACATGAGCTACAGCAGTCAGCGACAGATAGCTGACTGCTAGCGTCTGGGCCAGCGAACCAGAGCTGCAAAGACCCTTCTACACCTCCACGCGGTGATCCTGGATAACAGGCTGCAAAAGAGCAGACTGGCTAAGGAGAAGTGATAGAAGACGGAATGCTAACCCGGTACTAAAATATGGTTGCTGAAGTCGGATGTGTTGGACCGAAAGGGACTGACTGACCATCAAATGCACCAGAGACTAAACAATTTGGGAAATGGGAAACTAAAGCGGAGAAACTTTGCAGAAATAGCCAAAGCAAAGATGCACGAAGATCCCATAAACGCACTAACAACACCAAAGCCCATCACTACTGTACGAAAACCTACCTGGAGGCAGGATATTATTCCAGAGGTGGTAGAAAATATACCAGGTATTGCAAACAAAAACTGCCAGACTGAAAAAGAAAGGAGAGATACTACCCTAAGCTTTATATCGAAAAACTACCCAAGCATTGACTGGACCCACGCAAACACCGACGGTTCTGTAACAAATACTACACAGAACGGAGGGGCAGGAGCATTCCTGAACCTACCAAATGGCAGATAAATAACACTGTCATTCGCTACTGGTAAGTACACGAGCAATTTCAGAGCGGAGGCAGAGGCACTGAGGGCGGCAGTGGAAGAAATGGTGACACATAAAGAAAATGAAAGCCATACAGTCCTGCTTACAGATGATCTCGCCGTAGTCACAGCGCTAAAAAGCCAGAAAAACACTGAGCTTAATGACTTACGAACAGCACTCTGTCAACTATGCCAGCAGTTTGCACCAAAAAGGGTAGTGGTACAGTGGGTCCCATCACACTGCAACATCCAAGGCCACGAGGAGGCAGACAGACTGGCAAAAGAAGGCGCAAGACTACCACAAACAGATACTAGTATGACGTACGAAGAGTCAAAACGGCTTATTAAAGCCAGATACATGACCAAATGGGAAACCGAACATACTGGTTACACCAAAAACGATGCCTATTACCAGTTGAACAGAAGAGAGCAGGTCGTTGTCTTCAGACTTCGCACTAGCCACAATAGACTGAGGTACCACCTATTCAACAAATTGAAGATAGGTGGAACCGACGAATGCCCGTGT
The DNA here is from genome assembly GCA_036924085.1 of Ariolimax columbianus. Classification (NCBI taxonomy): domain Eukaryota; kingdom Metazoa; phylum Mollusca; class Gastropoda; order Stylommatophora; family Arionidae; genus Ariolimax; species Ariolimax columbianus. The sequence goes on from JAVGWX010000008.1 coordinate 21,397,550, forward strand.
GGTACCGGGAAAATGACCGCTGAACATCTGCTGCAGAACTGCCCGACATACGAGGATCAGAGAGAGCAGATGTGGCCATCACCAGTGGAACCACAAGACAAGCTCTATGGCAGTGTCGACAGCCTCAGGATTACCACCGCTTTTTTCGAAAAAATAATGGATACTGTCTGACTGCGTACGAAGAAGAAGAAGAAGAAGGACCGAAAGGTTCAAGTATCACAGTCAAGCTGTAAACTACGACACAACGCATTCCGTTCTCTGGGTACTTAGGCCCGTGTCAGGGTTTGGTAGCGGGAGATTGAGAACGAACGAAGCCAAGCCATTTCAATCAAAACAAAACCTTTTCAGCTCCCTATGAAATATAATTTTTCTACAAATACACGCCAAGCCATCAAAAGAAGACCTGCCTAAATATAATAACGTACTATTCATATCGTTAAACGATACATATGGTGGTGAATGGGACTTGAAACCTTACCAGATAAAAAATAAACAGGACACTAGAAATCAGCTTTACTGGAACACATAACTGCATTGACACAGTTCTTCTCCTAATAGAGTTCTTAAAAAAGAAATCTGATAATGATAAAGATAATAAACTGGCGGAAATGCTTTCATCGCGCTGCCAAGATCACAGCTGGTGTTCCAAGAATTACAAAAAGTGGGGAAAGCACCGAGATGAATTGGCAGCTGAGCTATTCGTTGATTGGCTGTGTTGAAATATGATGCACGTGCCGTGAATAAACGCGTTCTCTCGCCTAACAAATTCTCTATGTCAGAGCCTTTCACAATTTTGTTGTTTGTTGAGGTCCCTTTAGCATTCATGTGGCCCACATTTTGGAGGTAAATGTAGTTCTAGAGCGGACATTGCAATCGGAGATGAGGTGTTGGAGACTTTACTGAAGGAGACAATATGCTTGTTTATGAGGTGTGGTGGCCAGTTCCTTTGTTCGCTGCATTCCCTTCATTAATTGTTAGTTTAGTTAAGTTAGTAGATTTGGTTTAGTTAGATTAGTCAGGTTGGTCAGACTAGTCAGGTCAGTTAGGTTAGTCAGGTTGGTCAAGTTAGTCAGGTTGATCAGGTTGGTCAAGTTAGTCAGGTTGGTCAATTTGGTCAGGTTGGTCAATTTGGTCAGGTTGGTCAATTTGGTCAGGTTGGTCAAGTTAGTCAGGTTGGTCAATTTGGTTAGGTTGGTCAATTTGGTCAGGTTGGTCAAGTTAGTCAGGTTAGTCCGATTGGTCAGGCTAGTCAGGTTGGTCAGGTTAGTCAGGTTAGTCCGGTTGGTGAGGTTAGTCAGGTTGGTGAGGTTAGTCAGGTTAGTCCGGTTGGTCAGGTTAGTCCGGTTGGTCATGTTAGTCAGGTTGGTCAGGTTGGTCAGGTTAGTCAGGTTAGTCAGGTTGGCCAGGTTAGTCAGGCTGGTCAGGTTAGTCCGGTTGGTCAGGTTAGTCCGGTTGGTCAGGTTAGTCCGGTTGGTCAGGTTAGTCCGGTTGGTCAGGTTAGTCCGGTTGGTGAGGTTAGTCAGGTTAGTCCGGTTGGTCAGGTTAGTCCGGTTGGTCAGGTTAGTCAGGTTAGTCCGGTTGGTCAGGTTAGTCCGGTTGGTGAGGTTGGTCAGGTTAGTCCGGTTGGTCAGGTTAGTCCGGTTGGTCAGGTTAGTCCGGTTGGTCAGGTTAGTCAGGTTAGTCCGGTTGGTCAGGTTAGTCCGGTTGGTCAGGTTAGTCAGGTTAGTACGGCTAGTCAGGTTAGGACGGTTGGCCAGGTTAGTCAGGTTAGTCAGGTTAGTCAGGTTAGTCCGGTTGGTCAGGTTAGTCAGGTTGGTCAGGTTAGTCAGGTTGGTAAAGTTAGTCCGGTTGGTCGGGTTGGTCGGGTTGGTCAGGTTGAGCCTGAACGCAGTAGAAGAAGAACAAGGACAAGAAGAAGAAGAACAAGAACAAGAGTATGAAAATATTCTCTGTAACCTTGAGCGACCTATCGACTATAATACCGCGCGCAAACTGATTGTACACCATATATCCTTTCCACGTGAGTTGACTGGAGCGTAACAATAGTGGAAGATGAGCCCCATGTATATGTCCTATACTTGTAGTCCCCCTTAGAGTAAAGGGGATCTAATAATAATGTTCGCTTAGACATCACAGGCCCGTTGTGACGATCGGCCATTACCATCTCCAAGTACTGATGTTTGTTCACGCGTAGTGTGTTGACCGAAATCCCTACAGACTCCCCAGGTGGAGCCCAGTACTCCGTAGCCTCGGGATGAGAGCTGCGAGGAGTGTGTGTTGACCCAATGTTTTTGTCGGCTTTGCTAGTCTGCCCGTGCCTTACTTCCTGTTTCTTCGCCTTTCGCCACAGGGCCTTTGGATTGTGTCCACCTTATGGTCAGCGTGAATCTTGTTGTGATGAGAATACGGGGTTAGGAGAGGTATGGTGTAATCTTCGGTGGAGGGGCACAGGAGAAAATCCAAACAAGAAGGCCCTTGAGTAGTGAAAACCTGGGCTCAATTATGTGGTGCAGTCAAGCGGAACGTTAAACGCCATCCTGGACTGTTTTCTCCCGGTTTAAACCAGGTACAACCCGTTTATGGTTGTAATCATTATTTCGGCTCTCAAGCTGCTTCTTTCATGTCTTCTTCTTCCATATTTCTTCGCCAAACGTTATTTAACACGACCTAACCCCTAACCCCCCCCCCCCCCCAATCTACGCTAAACTAAACTAAACTAAGCTAAACTAAACTAAACTAATCTAAGCTAAACTAAACTAAACCAATATAATCTAAACTAAACTAATCTTATCTAAACTAAACTAAACTAATATAAGCTAAACTAAACTAAACTAATATAAACTAAACTAAACTAAACTAATCTTATCTAAGCTAAACTAAACTAATCTAAGCCTAACTAAACTAAATAACAAGAACCTTAATTTAAGAATGTATTCATCCCTATTTTGTCTTCCTTTTCAATTCTTTTATTTTCATTGCTTCTAATTTAAAAATGTTAACATCTTATCCTCTACAGTACTGTTTTTCAATCGATATACCACGGAACCATGTTGTTCTGCGAACAATCTCTAGAGGTTCTGCGGGAGATCCTGATTTGCACCCGAAAAAGAGAGTGAGAGAGTGTGAGAGAGAGTGAATGAGTGTGTGAGTGAGTGTGTAAGTGAGCGTGTGAGTGAGTTTGTGAGTGAGTGAGTGTGTGAGATGGTGAGTGAGTGAGTGAGTGCGTGCGTGCGTGTGTGTTTGAAACTTATATGTCGGTTGTGGGCAGAAACCAAACATGTCTGTATATCAGCGATGAATTTAAATGCTACATTTTCTATTCACAGTCCCACCTTATTTTGTGTTAATATCATTCCTTTGCGATATTGCCAAAACGCTTTAATATTGTATGTAACATTGACGGGTGGGTTGGGGTCGTTTCAACCATGATGTAAGGCGACCGTTTCTCAAGAGACAGATAAACGACGGGTGTTCGAGTCTCGCAAGTTTTAAGCGGACACTGGCCTCACCGAAGGTGAGAACAATGGTCTAGTCCTGTCGAAGACGGACGTTAAACTCCGAGGTCCCCTCTACACCCTGCGCACGTAAATGAACGCTGAACAGATGAATATCGTAAAAAGCCATCCTGGCAAATATTGAAAAGGTAAATAAATTCCTACCCAATAGCACTTTTACTTTAGTATACTTTATTTTTAGTAATTTTACTTTACTTTACTTTTACCCAATAGTACTGTTACTTTATTTTTAGTAATTTTACTTTACTTTACTTTTACCCAATAGCACTGTTACTTTAGTATACTTTATTTTTAGTAATTTTACTTTACTTTACTTTTACCCAATAGTACTGTTACTTTAGTATACTTTATTTTTAGTAATTTTACTTTACTTTACTTTTACCCAATAGCACTTTTACTTTAGTATACTTTATTTTTAGTAATTTTACTTTACTTTACTTTTACCCAATAGCACTTTTACTTTAGTATACTTTATTTTTAGTAATTTTACTTTACTTTACTTTTACCCAATAGCACTGTTACTTTAGTATACTTTATTTTTAGTAATTTTTCTTTACTTTACTTTTACCCAATAGTACTGTTACTTTAGTATACTTTATTTTTAGTAATTTTACTTTACTTTACTTTTACCCAATAGTAACCGGCATGAAGTCAGAACACTGGGGCTTGCGATCAAAAATACACAACAGGTTAATCAACTGTTTGCCTGCACTCTCGATTGCAAGCACAAACAAAGTCCTATACAATCCCCAGGTATAAGAGGAGTGACTAAGTGAAGTGATGCAATTAAATGCAATCAATTAAAAAAGCTTCTCTACTTATTGTATGATTATTTTATTAGAGCCATGTTTGTTAAGTAGCCTTCTAGAATTTAAAGAACGTTCTAAAAATAAATACCCCATACAGTTAGTTTCGATCATATGCCATTTGCACGGCGATCGTCTGCATGGGATCTCTAACAACATATATTATGCAGGAATTAAAGACGAAATAGCGCGTTCTGGTGTATAAGGAGACGATTTATATGGTTTACATAAACGTGAAGGCCACCAGAATTATGGCCAACAAATATTCCATCATCGTTTACCAAAATGGATACGACCTACAACACCATCTAACTATGGTCTACTTTAAATAGGTTGTCTGACTAAACGGGAAAATCCATTTGAAACGTCACATTCCACCGCCGACTAATAAAGGGAACTCATATTGTGCGAAGGTTTATAATCAATACGTGCTCCACACAGAGGAATAAAAACAAATTCATTGGGAATAAAACTCAACAAATCACCATTTAGAGCGATCCTTTCAAAGAATCCTGCGCTGAAAACAACCGCATATCCATTGTTGTTTCCCGAACACGCTATTATAGTTGCACTGATAGTTGACATGTGCAAGTTCCGTTATTTAGTCAGCCGCGGAATGTGACGTTTCAAAGGGATTTCTCAGTGAGTCAGAAGGCCTGTATCTACATTAGGCTGTGACCTATCCTATCTCAATTTCGCTTTAAGGAAAATAAGATGAAGACCAACTCTGAAAGGACCGAGACTATGGTATATCGCGTGAACATGTGCAAGGAAGTTACTACAGCAGGGACATAAGTATTAATTAAGTAAGAGTGTACAGATACCTATATACTAAGTTCACTAATGTCGGCAGAGGGGACAGAGATATCGCACTTCGAATTCAGAAGGTGTACGGTGTACACTATGAAATTGCACTGATTTTAAAATAACCTATAGCGCTTATTTCAACTAAGAGGAGGTTAATAAATGAATGCACTCATTATTGTGTTACCAATGTCAAGCTTGGTCTTCACTTGAAACCATAAGAAGAAACGCTGAAGCAGAGAGTGAGGACAAACCCAGTTAGTGTCTACATTGACGCCCAAAAAATCAAATGGTTTGGTCATTTAGTCAGAATGTATTCTGACTAGCCTACAGCGAGAGCATATCAAATGTAAATCTCCGGTCCACGTGCAAGTGGCTGACCTTGACGTCTGTGGATCAAGGGCGTCTCTGACACATTCAGGAAGTTACACCTAACAGCAGCACAACGCTCCCACCTGGCGATAACAAGAAATATATGCATAGCCTCTCTTCGACGCCTCATTGCAAGGGCAGTAACACAAAGATGAAGTCCGTTATGTTTTTTTCGGGAATCTCCAAATCGGCAACATGCATCAGAATCTGGAGATCCCAAAATAACGCAGTGATAAGGCATGCGTTTATAAAAAGACACATATGGCTTCCGTTCAGTTCAATCCAGTGCCATTTCTATAGCGGATGTCGCATTCAATGGATCTCCAACATCGTATGTGTGCCGCAGAAAGTTTAAGATCTGTCAGGATTTTTCTCGTCCATTGTTTATGTTGTCCTCTCAGCTGTTTTATCTAGCTTTGGCACGTCTCCATCTTGAATTATAGTATTCTTGTATCCAATGTGTTTCAATCTACGTGACCAAAATATTTTGTTGTTGTATCGAATGCCCACATTGAGTAGGTTACTCCTATGTGCGCCCTGAAAATGCGTTAAGTGACGGTTTGCAGTTGCTTTCCTCACATCTCGAGCGTGCTGATGAAGGTAGACCGTTGTTCTCCAGGCGGTTGTGCGATGCTTGGCTTCATCTGCGTGTCGCTCACTACTACGGAGATCACGTCGAGCCTCACATTGTTAGCCAGACTGTTGTCCTCGACAACAGCCCGTTTCCAGGACGACCAACGAGGAGGTCAGGTGAGGGTCTTTGCCAGTATATTTCTCCTGACCCTGGCTAACATTGTCTGATCAGTGTGATTTGTCTGACCAGACGTTAGTCTCATCGTCCCACCAAGATATTATAAATGTTAGAATTCCAATGTTGTTCATCAATTCTTTTTCATTCCTAATTTCTCCAAGACTTTCGTATCTGTTTTCTTTTCACTCTACGTGATGTCCACCATTTGTGTATATATCTATATTTCAATGGCATACATTTTATTCTCCAATTGTTTGCTAATTGCTCACATTTCTAAGCTATACATTAAAGACAAGTGTTACATAACATGTGATCACATCTGTTTATTTTTTTCTCCTTCTGACTTCGTTCTCAATCTCTAGCTACAAAGCCCTGAACTGAGTTTTGCAAGTAGCAGGATGTAGTCCGGAGAACGACATGCGTTGTGTCGCTAATTTACAGTTTGACTGCGATATTTGCCCCTTTCGGTCCGACACATCCGTCTTCGGCAGAACATTTATTTATAATTTGTGAGATACTTGTTTGGATGTCATTATATGAATCATGTATACATCAGCATTTGTCAGCTTTTCTGTCCGTGAGAAGTACTTGAAATAATATTCGACATCTCAGGAAATGCCTCCATTTGAAATTATTGCATCTACAAATTATTGTGATAATCCATTGTCAATATTAACAATAAAAGTACTGATTCCGTTAATACGTAGGTGTGGCATGTTGGGAATATTTTTCTTGACCAATGGCACACTAGGCAAGAAGGTGAGGGTCTTGATCTGCGCGTTTTATCTTATCCTGACTCAAACTGTTGCCAACAATGTACAATTGCTTCTAATATATGGACTTCAAACAGGACTTGTAACTACAGGCGTCACAACCAGACTGGGGTCATTCACCAACAGATACCACTTTTATTTTGATTATTCTCAACTCAACTTCTTTACATGTTTAAAAGACAGCAGAGTATGTATACAACCAGTTGTTTCTATTCCATTGGATCTAAAAATAACTATGTTCACCTACTCTATTCTTGAATGCATTAACTGACCCTTCAGCAACTATTTCCTGTGGCAGTGCATTCCAAGCATTGACTACTCTCTGACTAAAAATATATTTCGTAATATCTAATTCCTATTAGAAACGCAGATGTCCGACAAACACAGGCTGACAAACATTGGGGCACAAAAATATAGCTGGAGAATGAAGAGAGAGAGAGAGAGAGAGAGAGAGAGAGAGAGAGAGAAGGAGAGAGAGGGAGAGAGAGGGAGAGATAGATAGAGAGACAGAAAGAGATTGCGAGAACTGGGTTGGACACACCCACGGAAAGAGCATGGCAAAATGAGATACGTTTGATTAAAACAATTCGATACAAAAGTACCCATATGCGGATAATACAGTGTTAATGGCAGAGAAGGCAGAACATGTTCAGAGTCTAATAAATACGATAAATAGCAAGAGCCAGCAATGTGGGCTGGAAATAATCAGGAAAGAGACTGCAATCGGAGTGTCCACCGAAAGAAAAGAAAATCCAAAAGCTGACATCCATATGAATGGAGAAAGTCAGGAACAAGTGTCAAGTTATTTCTTCTTTGGTCAGCTAATAACGGCTGATGACAAACGCGAGAAAAGATCACTAAGAGAATTACAATAGCGAGGGATACCTTTAACAGTAAAAGACATATACTAATGTTCAAGAAGATATTTTGGAAACTAAAAATAAGAATCATTAAATGCTATGTGCAGTCCAAAACCTGAACCCTGGCAAGACGATGGAGATAAGTATTGAAGCCATTGAAATGGGGATCTTCAGAAGACTTGGACGAGTTTCTTGAAGAAATAGGAAAACAAATAGTGATTCCTGGAACAACTCAAGGTGGAGAAAACGCTTATGTAGGAAATAAAAAGCAGAAAAAACAAAAAAGTTTGGTCATGTCAAGAGATATGACAGTCTGCTGAAGGGAAAGTTTGCAGGACAAAAGAGAGACAGAGGGCACCAGATGTACAGATGGACAGACAGCACCAAGATGTGGTCGGGACACAGTTTGACTGGGTATTCAGATGGACAGCAAGCATCAACATGTGGTCAGGGCACAGTTTGACTGGGTGTACAGATGGACAGACAGCATCAAGATGTGGTCGGGACACAGTTTGACTAGGTGTACAGATGGACAGACAGCACCAAGATGTGGTCGGGACACAGTTTGACTGGGTGTACAGATGGACAGACAGCACCAAGATGTGGTCGGGACAGAGTTTGACTGGGTGTATCGGCCTGGCATGGGACAAATACAGATTTACAGCCGTTACCTTTAACCCCCACTGCGGAGATGGCACTTATTGATAATGATAATGATGATAATGATGATGATCATGATATCGATGATGATAATGATGATGATAATGGTGAAGATAAGGATGATAATGATGATGATGATAATGATGATAATGATGATACTGATGAAGATGAGGATCATAGTGATGATGATGATGAGAAGGAAAATGATGATGATGATGAGGAGGAGGATAATGATGATGAGGATGATAATGATAATGATATGAATAATGTTTAATGATGATGATGATAATGGTAATGATGATTATGTTAATGAGGATAGCAATGATTATGAGTATAATGATGATTATGTTAATGAGGATAATGATGATAATGATACAAAAGTACGAAAAGAAGAAATGTGGAAGAAGAGGACAAAAATAGCATAGGTCTATCCCTAGATAGGAATACATTTAAAAAATCATTACAGCCCCTTTGCGGTGGCAAATGAATTTAGTCAAGTAAATATAGAGCAAAGACATTCGATTCATCTCCAACCACAACGACGCACAAGTTGGCCCATCTTTAAATGGATAACTGGCTTACTATTAGGGAAGGATAAACAACGAGGACATGAACTGGCCACCCCACCCCATATAAATGATGTGGTCTCGTGCAATAGGATTTCTACCACTTTATCCCTGCTATTACCTAAATGTACCTCTAAGAATGGGGCTACATGAGTACTAGAGGGCCTCAGCAAACAAGAAGTTGTGGAAAATATGGAGGGTTTGTCAGGCAGGAGAACGCCTGTATTCACGACACGTACGTCATATTTCTAAACAGCCAATCAACGAAGAGCTCAGCTGCCAATTCATCTCGGTGCTTTCCCCACTTTTTTGTAATTCTTGGAACACCAGCTGTGATCTTGGCAGTGCGATGAGAGAATATAAGCCAGTTTATTATCTTTATCAGCATCAGATTTCTTTTTTTTTTTTAATCCAGTAGGAGGAAGCCTGTATCAATGCATGTATGTATTCCAGCAGCTGTGGTTTCTAGGACCATCTATATTTATTACATGATGTTGTTGCAAGTTCCACGCACACCCCTAAACAGTCGCCTTTAATGACATGTTTAGTACGGAGAAATAATGTTAATAGGCAGGTAAACGTTTGATGACTTGGCGTGTTTATTGAAGACCTATGCTCTACAGGGATCTTAAATAAATTTGTAGGATAATATGGGGCAATATGTAAATGGTGATTGCGTACTCTCTCTCTCCCCTCTCTCTCTCTCTCTCTCTCTCTCTCTGTGAGAACTTTTTTTTTTTTTTTTACGTTCGCCTTATTTCTCTATTCCCCAAGGCGGTGTGTGTTGCACTGTGTTTATTATGCTCCTGTCGGCCCAGTGCATCCGACTTATGCATACATTTTATGTAAGAGTGCTTCCACCTGCATTTTCTAAAGGTTTGCTTCCCTGGGGTAACTACCGAGGCTGGGATGAGGAAGGCAACCCAACATCTTCGGGTTGTGAGCCGTGTTACTTAACCACTTGCGCACGCCGTCCCCACTCTGTGGGAACAGTAACTCTAGAGATTAATTTCAAAATGTGCAATCTCTAGCCATGAAGGCAAGAGAAAAAGAAAGAGAGAGAGAGTGGGGGGGGGAGAGGGGGGGGGAGAATGAAAGAGTCAGACGGTAAGCAAGGGAGAGAAAGATCGAAGAAGACAGAATGAAAGATCATTGCAGTGTTGTTGAATCAATAATACTATATCGATGCCATGTTTCAACAAATAATCAACACGTAGAATATGTTCCTGCAGCAACAGCAATGTGATGTCGTTGCTCAGAATAATTCATCGGATACAAATGACAGCCAATACAATTTCTTGTTTGGTGCACTATATTTCCTAACTGGCATGCCGTGTTCTGGCATATCCTGTTATGGCGGCGAACTTGTACTGATCATATTATATCATGTTCTGTTTTGTGCTTTGATTTGCCAGTTGTCTCTGTTTCTGTCTCTGACGAAGGTCTTGTGGCCGGAACGTAAGTAACGTTTTGTTATTGTCCTAGTGAAGTCACTGAACAACATATCTATATGTGCTTTTCTCAACTAGCAGCAGCAGAGAAATTCAATGAACAGATATATTTAAAGAACATTGATTACTAAAGTAAAGGGAGAATGGTCGAATAATGTGGATATATAATCAGATGGAAGGACCTGGTCAACATTGTTAAAACAAGAAAGATCGGGGGCAAAATATGCAGAGGAGGACAAATAAAATAGATCTGGAAACGATTGACAAAAATGAAAACGAAATCACAAACTGGAAGATGGAATGCTCTGAATTCAACCTTCGTCAGGACAATTAAACCAACACACAGACGTACTGTAATAATTATAGCCAAATGAAAGTTCGAAGACCAAACCAAAGATGGTACTTTATAAATGATAGATTTTGGCTACCTGGCATCCGACATTGATCTGCCTGGTAGAATGCCACGATCCTAGTAGTTCCAGTAATGGAGTTCATTAATTGAGTATCAGGTATGAAAGCCTGCTCGGTCGAACTGCGAGCTAAAGTAACGATTCTTTTTTTTATTCGCGATCTCTCTCGAAACTCTAGCAACCTCTCGCTGATCTATCGTGGAATCATATAGATATATCGTAGAACCTTAACAATCCCTTGCGAAACCCGAGTGATCTCTTAGAGCACATATCCATCTTTCGTGGAGCCTAGATCCTTGCAGAACCCTCTTTAGTCACCCTTTTATATTCCTGCAGGATTGCAGTTGTTCAATTCAATTTCATCTGGGTACAATTTGAGCGTTTCATTGTTTTAGTTAAACATATTTCTTCTTCTTCGCCGTTCACTCTTAAACTCGCGGTACCAAGCCCTGATAACGAATTTGTTTGTAGCAGTATGTTGTCATCAAAACGGAATGCGTTATGTTGTAGTTTACAGTTTGACTGCGATATTTGCAACTTTCGGTCTAACACATCCGACTTCAACAGTCGCTTTTGGATACCAGGTTAGCCTTCCATCTTCGATCCCTTCTCCTAAGCCAATCTGCCCTGTTGCAGCCTGTTATCAAGGATCACCGCGTGGAAGAGTAGAAGGGTCTTGGCAGCTTTGGTTCGCTGGCCCAGACGCTAGCAGTCAGCTATGAGTCGCTGAACATTGCAGCTCATGTACTGCTCAGTATCTTGATACCAATCATATTTCATTTCAGACATACTGCAGTGGTTCCAATTGACCGAAAAAACACCATTATGACAAACACACAATAAGATTTATTTATATTAATAAGGTGGCCATCAGCGAATGCAACTCGAACCAATTTCCTTTACAGATAAACGGTCTGGACTGAAATACAAAGCGTAATGAAGTTATACAGGACAGAACATCAACAGTTTATACAAACGTTAGCAAGTATAACCCAGACACTGCGTTGGCGCAGAAACTTTAAAGAAAGTTATGTTACACACAAGAGACTTTGTCAGAGACAACCATTAACAGGAACTAAAACAACTAACATATTATATAAACAGCAGTCAGTCCAGTACTAGAAGCAGTCGCATGTACTGTTAATAATGTTGATTTTTGTTACTTGCATCCATAATTGAAAGAATTCTTTAATTCTTTACACAAATTCTAAAGACACACTGCCGTCGTGGATGAAGTGTTAGAGACCGGTACTTGCGTCTTAATTCACATAACCCACCGAATTAGAAGTTGGTGGCGTCATAGAGTAATCCACTTTTTAAACTATTTTGGGTGTCAAACATTCTGCGAGGATAAACGAGAATTTCTTGATTCTATAAACGTTGGTACATAATAAGTAGAGTAGCATCCAGTTTTTACTTCAGCATGACCTTACCCATGATATCAGACGATGTAGTAACAACCACGTTATCTAACACTAAGACCTGAACCCAGCCCTAACCCTAATCCTAACCACAACCATAACACTTCCCCTTCGCAAAACGGAATTGAACCATCGTTTCTACACCTCTATCTCTGTCTTTATTTATTTATTTAAAGTAACATTATATCGACCTGTCATCCCATTAGCCGAAAGGAAATGTCTCGTTACGTGCGATGGAAACCAAGAGAACTCTGTTCGGGGTGAATTAAGACGCAAGTGCCCAGACTTTATTATCCTAAGCTACAGCTTGTATAAAATGGAGTTGTCAGTTCCCTTTCTTACTGCCTATCCTCCCTTAACAGCGGAAATGGAAAATAGCTCATAGAACCTACGTCACTACACCTCTTTTCTTACATGTGTGCGCAGTTCCTTTCATTGCTGAAAGTGCCTACGACACAGTGCGAACTATGTAGTTCTCCCAGTGACTTTGAAATTGTTCACTGACTTCGTCAGGTACCCATTTACAGCTGGGTCAACTGGTAGAAGCGGCCATAGCATGAAAAACATACGACTTGTCCGGTCTGCCACACTAAGCGTGACGGGATTTGAAGCTGATACGCTGGAATTGTAAACCAACCCCTCAACTTCTAGACCACCGATTGTCCACTGTGTAGGTCAGGTATACATTCAACAAGGATCCTTTTACATAATAATGCTGGTAGCAGGAGTTGAGCGCAGTACCTTTGTCGTTACAAGCGAGTGCTCTATCGCTACACTAAGCAAAACGATAACAACAACACCATCATCATCATTTCCATAACCTAGAAGGTCGTCGGGGCACGGTTATTGCAGTTTGTAGTACCAGCTCAGCCATACAACAATGGTGTGTCTTGGGCCGATACACACCTGACGGAGCCCATCTCTCACCAGGTGTCAGTTCATTATAGTTGTGTCTAAATGTCATACAACAAAGCTGACACTGTCTTCAGCTAAGGCCAGGGTCGCCAATCTCGTGACGTTCAGCCGTGTGAACTAGACTGTAAAATTGATACATGTTTAAGCGTAGTGCTATTCATATAGCATATGTCCATTCCAGAATAATCGGACGGAAGAAAACACAAAACGAACGAATTAACCAGTCTAAATAGAAAACAACAACACGTTTCTGTGAACACAGATATAATTCGGCGACTAGTGTGAATTCCCCGCAAATCCATGGGCTGGCGGCATCTATAATGAACTAAAATAGAGAAGCAATGTAGATCTATAGCCAGTTATGGTGCCATCTTTGCTCCTCTTAACAAACCACTCGGGGAATCACTTGGGGAACGGTAAAAATAACTTTGGTAGAATTTTAACTTGACATTTATCCGGTCGTCGGTCGTTAAGTCTACCTTTTTCGATTTCCATCTGCCAAGGAATTTTACCCTGCTCGACACTGAACACGGGAGATCAGGGAAATTTGGACCAGACGATCCACGTGAAAAAAGTGTCAGTCTTCACCGTGATTCGAACCCGCGACTTCCGGCACCCGAGGCGGACACCTTACCCGAGACCACAGAACGAAGAACAAGAACTCGTGGTGTATTCGTCCCCGGCAAGATTTTTGTTTTGGCTGTAACACAAGTAATATTAAAATGTTTCCGCTCCAAACCATTGTCTGAGGTGAACGTGTTAATGCGATTATCAATTGACACTCAGTCTCTTCACTCAAAAATAGTCGCTACTAAAGACAAAATCGACTGCAGGCAGAAGCGAGTAGAGACAGGATAACTGTGTTTCGAACTATCGTTATTGATTGCTCATTTTCTTAAGTGGAAAAACTAAAGTGTATGTCTGACACCAGTCATTAAATCACGCATCACTACAATCAAAAACAGAACAGGATTAGTTGAAAATGCCAGATGTGATCCATATCCCCGGGTTCAAGAATGTGTGGGAGGACTGGTTCTCAATCGTATCCATATCTCTGATACTACTACCCACTACAGGCCATGGTGGTAACTAGGTACGTCACACTGAGGTGGGTTAACTGGGAAATGTAGTTGGTAATTTCTAAAGGTGTTATTAGATGACAGCAGCACCCAGTTTTGTGATAACTGTAAGTAGCAGACGCGATATGTCGCATTCATGTGGGCAGCTCAGATACAAAATGGTGTCCATGTTTACAGATTGCACAATCAAATAACAGTGTGTTGTTTGCGGTTTGAAGGCAAATGGACTGTCTGCGAAAGCTATTCAAGAATAAATGTTGACTGTTTACGATATGAACAGTTTGTCGCGTAAATTGTTGCATATCTCAGGTCATATATCCTCTGAAGAACGCTCAAAAACTGATGATCTGCTTCTTCTTCTTCTTCGTACGCTGTTTACAGCGATATTTACGTTGCACTGTTTTATTTTGTTAAGCCTGTGGCTCAGTGCATCCGATTTCAACAGGCGTTTCTGTAGGGATGCCCTCCTTAGCCTTTGGCTGTCCCCAGCCTATCTGCAAGGCAGCAGTTGTTTTTGGTCAGAGTTGTCTCTCTTAGGGAAGTTGTCTTGCAGGACTAACGAGTCTTCCCCACTCGTGTCTATAGGGTTTGGCAATGATATGATATGATGGACTATGTACTAGTTTGTACTATCCCGGAAGAGAGGCAGTCCAGTGTGACTGTGTCTCAGGATCGTCACGTCCTGCCAGAGACGTAGCATATGCATGTGAGTGAGGTATCTCTTTGCTTCCTTTATTTTCTCGGCTCATCTGCAGTGATGGCACGCCTAGCATTCCCCGCCACCTGGGACGTTGTCACAATAGGGCAGAGGTGTAATGTCCGCTGGACTACATCTCTTCTGCATCCAGTGGGATGGCTGATAGCAGACAAAGGTAAAGAGCGAGGCAGGTGTGCATTTGGCCAGGTGCATTTCTGCGGCTCGACAGAGCCGGGCTGAGACGCGAGCCCCAGGTCCCAACCATATCGTGGCCTCCCATCACAGCGGTGCTGAGATTTAGGACGGATTCTGGCTTAGAGGCGTTCGGCCGAAGTCCCTCGGGTGGTAGCTTCGCACCATTGGCTTATCAGCCAAGCACGTGGACCAAATGTCAGCGACCTGCGATTCCTCTTCAAGGAGTGCATTTAACCAGCGGACAAGCCTAGTAATGGCACGGAGATGTGGTGTGCGGACATATCTCATGATCAAGGGGTTACCTCTCAACAGTTCGCAGTGAGGTGGCTGCTCTACTGCTTTCGACACCCCGACCGAGAACTAAGTCTTCTACTAGTGGTTTCACACCTCATCGAGGTATGGGGTGAATATCGGGCAGCTTCCCGCCCGCTTTGATCGGCGGACGGCAGAGAGCTCTTTCTGCGGCTCGACCGGGTCGGGCTGGGACACGAGCCCCAGGTTTCAAACCTATCGTAGCCTCCCATCACAGTGGTGCTGAGATTTAGGGCGGGATTCCGGCTTAGAGGCGTTCGGCCGTAAACCTTCTTATGGTAGCCTCGCGTCGTTGGCTTATCAGCCTGGCACGTGGACAAAATGTCTGCGATTTGCGATTCTTCTCGCGTTCAGCAGGACTACCGTAGCAACGCCGTGTTATTAGTAGGGTAAAACTGACCTGTCATCAGAGGGTCTAATACCAGCACCCGTTCACTATTAGACCCAACGAATCAATAGAAGGCTTTTTAGTCAGTCAATGACCAAGTGTCTGGAACCTGCGATTTCTGTAGGTTTAAGCAGGGTTACCGTAGCAGACGCTCTTTCATTTAGAGGGTACAACTGACCTGTCTTCCGTGGGTCTAATACCAGCACACGTTCCCTATTAGACCCAACGAGAGTGCTCTCAGTCTGTCAGTCATTTTACAGTGTTGAGTCAAATTAAGCCGCATACTCCACTCCTGGTGGTGCCCTTCCGTCAATTCCTTTAAGTTTCAGTGTTGCAACCATTCTTCCCCCGGAACCCAAACACTTTGGTTTCCCGGAAGCTGCCCACAGAGTCATCAAAGCAACTCCTGCGGATCGCTAGTCGGCATCGTTTATGGTCAGAACTACGACGGTATCTGATCGACTTCGCGCCTCTGACTTTCGTTCTTGATTAATGAATACATTCTTGACAAATGCTTTCGCAGAAGCTTGTCTTGCGGTGATCCAAGAATTTCACCTCTAACGCCGCAATACGAATGCCCCCGTTTGTCCCTGTTAATCATTACCTCCAGTTCCGAAAACCAACAAAATAGAACCGAGGTCCTATTCCATTATTCCATGCACCATTATTCAGGCTGCCGAGACCTGCTTTGCACACTGTAATGACACACAAAGAAAATGAAAGCCATATAGTCCTGCTTACAGATGCTCTCGCCGTAGTCACAGCGCTAAAAAGCCAGAAAAACACTGAGCTTAATGACTTAAGAGCAGCACTCTGCCAACTGTGCCAGCAGTCCGCACCAAAAAGGGTAGTGGTACAGTGGGTCCCATCACACTGCAACATCCAAGGCAACGAGGAGGCAGACAGACTGGCAAAAGAAGGTGCAAGACTACCACAAACAGATACTAGTATGACGTACGAAGAGTCAAAACGGCTTATCAAAGCCAGATACATGACCAAATGGGAAACCGAACATACTGGTTACACCAAAAACGATGCCTATTACCAGTTGAACCGAAGAGAGCAGGTCGTTGTCTTCAGACTTCGCACTGGCCACAATAGACTGAGGTACCACCTATTCAACAAATTGAAGATAGGTGGTACCGACGAATGCCCGTGCGGTACCGGTAAAATGACCGCTGAACATCTGCTGCAGAACTGCCCGACATACGAGGATCAGAGAGAGCAGATGTGGCCATCACCAGTGGAACTGCAAGACAAGCTCTGTGGCAGCGGCGACAGCCTCAGGATGACCGCCGCTTTTTTCGAAAAAAAATAATGGTTACTGTCTGACTGCGTACGAAGAAGAAGAAGAAGAAGAACACTTTAATTTTTTCAGAGTAAACGCGCCGGCCACCCGCGACGCTCAGCGAAGAGCACCCGCGGGAGAGAGCCGGCAGACGGTAGGGCAGTGAACCGGCGCGAGCCGGACCGCCCGCCTGTGCCTGAGATCCAACTACGAGCTTTTTAACTGCAACAATTTTAATATACACTATTGGAGCTGGAATTACCGCGGCTGCTGGCACCAGACTTGCCCTCCAATAGATCCTCGTTAAAGGGTTTAAAGTGTACTCATTCCAATTACGGGGCCTCGAAAGAGTCCCGTATTGTTATTTTTCCTCACTATCTCCCCGTGCCGGGAGTGGATAAGTTGCGCGCCTGCTGCCTTCCTTGGATGTGGTAGCCGTTTCTCATGCTCCCTCTCCGGAATCGAACCCTGATTCCCCGTCACCCGTTACAAACATGGTAGGCATGTCACGTACCATCGACATTTGATAGGGCAGACATTTGAAAGTTTCGTTGCCGGCACATGAGGCCATGCGATCAGCACAAAGTTATCCAGAGTCACCAGTGGGGACGCCGCAACCCCGCAAGGGGAAACGACGATTGGTTTTGAACTAATAAAAATGCTCTTTCTGCGAGGGTCGGAGCTTGGTAAGCATGTATTAGCTCTAGAATTGCCACAGTAATCCAAGTAGGATCGTGTCATCTAAGGAACCTCGACTGATTTAATGAGCCATTCGCGGTTTCACCGTGAGACAGTGTGAACTTAGACATGCATGGCTTAATATTTGAGACAAGCATATGACTACTGGCAGGAACAACCGGATATCTGTCAGAGACGTACGAACCACACACACCGATCGGCGGAGGTTGGATGTGTAAAAAGCCTCACTAGGACGGCCGCAGGGACCGACTGACGGACGGACGGTTGTTCCGTCCATCACTCCGTCGACCTAGGACCGCCTGACAGGGGCCCGTACATGCTCGGGGAGGGATGGCATCGCTCTGTGCAGAACGGATCCCAACGGCCCCGGGGATGAATTTCACAGGGACTGGAGACGATTTTTGCCTGCCGGCCTGCTCTTCTCCCGAGAGTTGGTCGGGCGAGGACAGGGCCTTTAGACAGGATTCCTGCTTTCCATTTGCCGGTCACAAGCTCTTTGCGAGAGTCTTGACCACCAGCGAGACGAACTGTCGAGGTCTGCTATAAGTCTTCGATAAAGCACCACTGACTGATGATCAAACCCGACCTGATCGGCTTGTTCAGATTGTAACAGAAATGGACTTTCTGCGAAATCTATTCAAGAATAAATGTTGACTGTTTACGATATGAACAGTTTGTCGAGTAAATTGTTGCATGTCTCAGGTCATATATCCTTTGAAGAACGCTCAAAAACTGATGATCAAACCCGACCTGATCGGCTTGTTCAGATTGTAACAGAAATGGACTTTCTGCGAAATCTATTCAAGAATAAATGTTGACTGTTTACGATATGAACAGTTTGTCGCGTAAATTGTTGCATATCTCAGGTCATATATCCTTTGAAGAACGCTCAAAAACTGATGATCAAACCCGACCTAATCGGCTTGTTCAGATTGTAACAGAAATGGACTTTCTGCGAAATCTTTTCAAGAATAAATGTTGACTGTTTACGATATGAACAGTTTGTCGCGTAAATTGTTGCATATCTCAGGTCATATATCCTTTGAAGAACGCTCAAAAACTGATGATCAAACCCGACCTGATCGGCTTGTTGAGATTGTAAGAGAAGCATCTGCTCATGCGGATGTGTGAAATATTTTATTTTCGCTGACAGCCTATTATTGAAAGACAGTGTAGTAAGAGTTACAATAGGGTGGTCGCATGGTTTAGTCTACATCATAATTCATCATCGAATTTCTGGAAAGTGTGCCCTGTGTGGGTATCAAGACAACTGACTGACGAACACAAAATAAACCGAACGGGTCTGCCTTGCATCCATATAGTGGTGAGATAAGTGTATCAATGTTGGTGGAAATTTTGTTGAGAAAAAAGGAACAATATAACTGCAGTAATAAATGCTTTCAAAGTTCGTATCTCATTTTTTTTTCAAATTCGATATATATGACCGGGGTACCCAGCGGTCGCGAGGTAAGGTGTTCGCGTCGGTCGCGGGTTCAACTCCCGGTGGAGACACTGGGATTTTTTCACCTGGATCATCCGGTAAATATTTCCCCTGATCTCTGATCAGTGAAATCAGACACCCGTGTGTAGTACGTTAAAAATATCTTAGCAGTTGGAAATCTAAAAGAGTTGGCCTAACTGCCGCTGCTCGGGCAAAATTCAACTTAAAAATCTACTCAAATTATTCTAAGGCTTCAGATGTGTTGCAAAAAATGGGCACTCTGTGGCCACAATAACAGGTCTTTGTTATGTAGTTAGTGGAGTGGCTTAGATGGCACCTGACAGGCTGTGGGTCTACCTTGCTCTAATTTACGCCTCACCTCCACCAGTCTCAAAAATAGGCGATCGTATATTCCAGGGGCTAACAGATGCTTGGATTGACCTGGAAAGTCACCAGTGGATTTTCACCTGCCAAAAAATATAAAACAAAGGAGGTCACACCTCCAGACGACGTCTTACGACATTTACGGACTGAAGGAAGATAGATATATGTGACTTATTTATTGACTTGCTCTCTTACTTGACAGATGTAATTTTAATCTCCGACATCACTAGAGGTGAAATTAAAACCCTATTCGGAGACTTGGCAGCCTCTTACTACATGAATGGAGGCGTGGCTATATTATTTCCTTCGCAATAAGGCGCCCTGGGGTCACTGGGAAACAGGGAAAGGAGGAAGAGGGGGGGGGTAAATGGGGGGGGGCGTGGGGTAGTGGATAATTTAACCAAAAAAGATTTTATGAATATTAAAATGGCCGAGGACCACACGCTACTATCTAGACAATATTCTAAAGGAAAATGGAAGACTCAAAATTTAAATCAAGAAGAGAACATGGATAGGCAGATCTGTTGTCACCACAATGAGCCATTTAAGAAAGCGTTCAAATGAAACCGGGACTTATTGTTCTAGTTTTACCTTAATGGGTGCTGGAACTATAATCAATAGTTAGAGATACCTGTGTCCTATCACTGCTAGGTGGCCCACCTGTGTCCTATCACTGCTAGGTGGCCCACCTGTGTCCTATCACTGCTAGGTGGCCCACCTGTGTCCTATCACTGCTAGGTAGCTCATTTGCCATGTTAATGTGACAGATAAATAAAAATGGCGGACAACACTGTTAGTGGTTGCATGGAACAGCGTGTTGTGATGAAGTTTCTTGTGAAAGAAGGCGTGAAACCTGTATAAATTTCCAGAAGATTGCAATCACAATACGGTGATGAGACACTCAACCGCAGTAACACATTTGAATGGTGTGAACGTTTTGGAGAAGGCCGTACACCCGTTAGTGATGATTCCGCCCGTGACGGGTCTCAACCCACCACAGCCATTTATGTGAATATCCAGATTGTAAAACGCCTTATCCTAGAAAATCGACGCATAACCAGTCACGAAATTGCACAAGAGGCAAGTCTTTCTCAGGGTACGGTAAACACTATTATTCATGAACATTTACATTTGCACTGTGGTTTGATCACAAAGTGCGTCCTGCTTCTGCAAGATAACGCTCGACCTCATAGGCCTCATCTCACTATGTGCCATGTGCAGCAACTAGGCTAGGAGGTATTGCCACGTCCATCTTACAGCCCAGACCTCGCTCCAAGCGATTTCTACCTGTTTGGACCACTAAAAGAATTCCTGAGAGGTCAGCATTTCAGCACTGATGACGAAGCAAAACAGGCTGTCCTGGATTGGTTCAGACAAATTAATAAATATTTCTACGCGGAAGCTTTTCAAACATACCTTAAACGCTAGGACAAGTGCGTAAACGTTGGAGGAGATTATATCAAAAAATAAAAGGAATTTTGACTACATGAAAAAAAAAACATTTCTTACAAAAATTAATCCCGGTTTGGCTTGAACGACCCTCGTATCAACATTCAATCAATTTACTCACAAATTAAAAATGAGCGTCACAAATTAAAAATGAGCGTGATCATGTCTTATGTACACTCGTCTTTGCTGTATGGCGTAGAAACACGGGCAATAAACAAACGATTTGAGAACAGAATTGATGCCTTTGAAATGTGATTTTGAAGAATGGGACACATCTTGTGGAAACCAAAAAAATAAATAGGAAATTCTTGATTTGGTTTTTTTATTTATCGTTCTCCATATTTCTCTAATCTCCAAGGCAGGTTGCGTTGCACTGTGGTTTTTATTTTGCGTCTGTCGGCCCAGTGCATCTGACTTCAGCATGCATTTTATGTAAGGGTCTGCTTCCTCCTGCATTTTCTAACTGTTTGCTTCCCCGGGGTAACGGCCAGTGCTGTGATGGAGTTCGAACCCAGCCCCCTCGAAGTCTTGATAAAATTAGTAGTAAAAAGTGTCGGCCCGGGAATTTTGTGCATGACAAGGACAAGAGTAGCCCTACTGGTCCACAGAGAAGATGTCGTAAAAAGAGACTAAATGTATGACACGGAATAAAACCAGCTATGTTCAGGTGGTTTGTTAAGTACAGCATAGATGGCACCTAACGGGCTGCGGGTATACCATGCTCTAGTTTTTTAGTTTATTAAGATGGACTGGCACATTGGTTAACCACCCTACGCGACACTTGCCTCAACGTAGAAGAATAATAAGCTGCTCTAGGTTAGCCCGCTATAAAGAAAGTCACCCTTTTGGCTAGATATAGACGAACAGGTCGACTAAGACTAAGAGTCTGATTAATGTAGTGGTAGAGCACTACCTTTTCATGGGAAAGGTGCACAGTTCAACTCCCAAAACCGTCACTCACTATTCCCAAAACCGTCACTCACTATTCAACACATCTGTAAATGGGTACCTGGCATACGATCACCAAATTCAAAACAGCTGAAGCGTGAAAAAACAAACGGACAGATGACGGAATATTTAAAAAAAAACACTTAACAAAAATCAACCAATACTCAAGAGTGACATAAATCATAAAACAAACCTCTGAAAATAAATGTTAATCCTCCAACAACTGGGCTGCATCTGCACAGTTAGCTTTTCAGCAGCTGCCCTACCCAGTTCACTTCTCAGAAGCCAGAGATTACCACCCTTACGACTTTGCAGCACAGATAATGCGTCTGTGAAGATGGCTACTTGGTGGCAACCAGAACTGCTGTTCTGGAACATGTTGGCAGCCTGTTTGAGAGCTTGAACCTCAGCCTGTTTGAGAGCTCGAATCTCGGCCTGTTTGAGAGCTTGAACCTCAGCCTGTTTGAGAGCTTGAACCTCAGCCTGTTTGAGAGCTTGAACCTCAGCCTGTTTGAGAGCTTGAACCTCAGCCTGTTTGAGAGCTTGAACCTCAGCCTGTTTGAGAGCTTGAACCTCAGCCTGTTTGAGAGCTTGAACCTCAGCCTGTTTGAGAGCTTGAACCTCAGCCTGTTTGAGAGCTTGAACCTCAGCCTGTTTGAGAGCTTGAACCTCAGCCTGTTTGAGAGCTTGAACCTCAGCCTGTTTGAGAGCTTGAACCTCAGCCTGTTTGAGAGCTTGAACCTCAGCCTGTTTGAGAGCTTGAACCTCAGCCTGTTTGAGAGCTTGAACCTCAGCCTGTTTGAGAGCTTGAACCTCAGCCTGTTTGAGAGCTTGAACCTACACCTGTCTGAGAGCTTGAACCTCAGCCTGTTTGAGAGCTTGAACCTCAGCCTGTTTGAGAGCTTGAACCTCAGCCTGTTTGAGAGCTTGAACCTCAGCCTGTTTGAGAGCTTGAACCTCAGCCTGTTTGAGAGCTTGAACCTCAGCCTGTTTGAGAGCTTGAACCTCAGCCTGTTTGAGAGCTTGAACCTCAGCCTGTTTGAGAGCTTGAACCTCAGCCTGTTTGAGAGCTTGAACCTCAGCCTGTTTGAGAGCTTGAACCTCAGCCTGTTTGAGAGCTTGAACCTCAGCCTGTCTGAGAGCTTGAACCTCAGCCTGTTTGAAAGCTTGAACCTCAGCCTGTTTGAGAGCTTGAACCTCAGCCTGTTTGAGAGCTTGAACCTCAGCCTGTTTGAGAGCTTGAACCTCAGCCTGTTTGAGAGCTTGAACCTCAGCCTGTTTGAGAGCTTGAACCTCAGCCTGTTTGAGAGCTTGAACCTCAGCCTGTTTGAGAGCTTGAACCTCAGCCTGTTTGAGAGCTTGAATCTCGGCTGTGTAGTTGGAGCAGAATGTACCAGTGGGAACGCCCCGTGTCTCACAATGGTCCTCAGGGTATTTTATAAAGATACCAGCACCTCCATTCTTACCTGTATTTGTTGCTGATCCATCTGTGTAGGCATGTATCCACAATTGTTGCTGATCCATCTCTGTAGGCATGTATCCACAATTGTTGCTGATCCTTCTGTGTAGGCATGTATCCACAATTGTTGCTGATCCATCTGTGTAGGCATGTATCCACAATTGTTGCTGATCCATCTGTGTAGGCATGTATCCACAATTGTTGCTGATCCATCTGTGTAGGCATGTATCCACAATTGTTGCTGATCCATCTGTGTAGGCATGTATCCACAATTGTTGCTGATCCATCTGTGTAGACATGTATCCACAATTGTTGCTGATCCTTCTGTGTAGGCATGTATCCACAATTGTTGCTGATCCTTCTGTGTAGGCATGTATCCACAATTGTTGCTGATCCATCTGTGTAGGCATGTATCCACAATTGTTGCTGATCCATCTGTGTAGGCATGTATCCACAATTGTTGCTGATCCATCTGTGTAGGCATGTATCCACAATTGTTGCTGATCCATCTGTGTAGACATGTATCCACAATTGTTGCTGATCCATCTGTGTAGGCATGTATCCACAATTGTTTAGGATAGTTTTATTCGATGATACTCAGTGTAACAGTTTGCTTTTGCAGCTCGTTGTAATCGTGTCTAGTCGTGAGACCAGTGGCTGGTGGATTTATCTGTACGGTTTCATTGTTCTCTGACCATGTTGTTGGGTATAGGGTGGGCTTCGTGGGTGCTGTCTTCATGGGTAAGTCTGTTTGGTGCTGTCTTCATGGGTAGGTCTGTTTGGTGCTGTCTTCATGGGTAAGTCTGTTTGGTGCTGTCTTCATGGGTAAGTCTGTTTGGTGCTGTCTTCATGGGTAAGTGTTTGGTGCTGTCTTCATGGGTAAGTGTTTGGTGCTGTCTTCATGGGTAGGTCTGCTTGGGGCTGTCTTTATGGGTAGGTCTGTTTGGTGCTGTCTTCGGGGGTAAGTGTTTGGTGCTGTCTTAAGGGGTAAGTGTTTGGTGCTGTCTTCATGGGTAAGTCTGTTTGGTGCTGTCTTCATGGGTAAGTGTTTGGTGCTGTCTTCATGGGTAGGTCTGTTTGGGGCTGTCTTAATGGGTAGGTCTGCTTGGTGCTGTCTTCATGGGTAGGTCTGTTTGGTGCTGTCTTCATTGGTAGGTCTATTTGGTGCTGTCTTATAAGTCTCGTTAGACGGTGTACAAAGCCGCATCGTTTAAGAAGACTGAAAGCCAAATATTCTAGGCTTGCCTTCATTAGGTGCTGTAGCATACTGTTGTACTTTCCCATCTATATCATACTCTTTGTGTCTCTTCTATGGGACAGTGTCTGTAATCCAGTAACTTTCTGCATCTCTAAAATCAGCATAGTTTCCATGGTTCCTGCAATGAGCCTAAAGGCTTGTTTTTGCACCTTGTCCAATAATTATAGATGTGTATTGGCAGCGGATGACCAAGCTTTAGATCCGAACTCCAAGTGGGGTCTTAATTCTACATTGTGCACTTTCTTAACAGTTCTTTAGTTTGTTCCCCAGATGGTGAGTGCTAATATTCTGAGAAGGCCCAGCCTCCTTCGGACCTTCCCTACTGCATTTCCAATATGTTTATTCCAAGTAAGCTTTTATCAAATATCACCACAAGATAGGTAGGGGAGTTTTCTTCCTTGATCATGGACATTCCTAAGCGTAAGTTGGTTGTTTGATTTTTTGGGGAAAGGGAAACAGTGTCGTGGAGGTCTTGTCTGTTTTTATTGTGACACCCCCTTTCTCTGCCCACGCCGACAGCATGTCTGCTGTCACCTGTATTCTATAGTTCGCTGTAGTGGCGTGTTCATCAGCAACCATAGTACTAGATCGTCTGCATATAAGGCAGCTTTCACTCCAGCGGGGAGATCCCTGACCAAGTCGTTAATATAAACAACAAACACTGTTGGGGAAATTACTTCCCCCTGAGGTACTCCATGATAGAGCAGCACTTTTTTACTCTTCTGCCCGTTGATGGTGATTCTTGTTCTCCTTTTGTGCAGGTATGACTGTATCCAGCTTTGCATGTTGCCTTGAATCCCGCTTCTCCTTAGTTTTGCCATAAGGCCGTCTTTCCATACCTTATCGAAGGCCTGCTTGAAATTACCCCATAGTGCTAGGACATTTTTCTTCTCATTGAAGGCATCTTCTACCGGTTGAGATAAGTGACCTGATATTCTATACTGTAGCATTCTCTAAATCCAGTTTGTTCCAGCACCAGAATCTTCTCAGACTCTAAATACCATTTTATTCTTGTTTTAACTATTCCCTTCATGGTCTTTACCACACAGATTGTAAGGCTAATTGGTCGATAACTTGAAGTTTTGCTCTAGCATTTCTTTTTCTCTCCTGAACGTCATCAACTCCCAAACCACAAGGGCAGCCCAGAAACAGTATACGTTATGTGCCATCAACTCCTGAAAGACAATGACAGTCCAGCTACAGTATACTTTTAATGTTATAAATACCTGATCGACAAGACAGCCGAGAAACACTGTACTTTCTGTGCCATCAACTCATGAAAGACAAGGACAGCCCAGAAACAGCATACTTTCTGTACGATAACTCCTGAACGACGAGAACAGTCGAGCTACAGATTACTTTCAATGTCATAAACACCTGATCGACAAGGCAGTCGAGAAACAGTATACTTTCTATACAATCAACTTCTGAGCGACAAGGACAGTCTAGCTACAGTATACCTTTACTGTCATAAACACCTGATCGACAAGACAGCCGAGAAACAGTATACTTTCTGTGCCATCAACACCTGAAAGACAAGGACAGTCCAGCTACAGTATACTTTCTGTGCCATCAACACCTGAAAGACAAGGAAGGTCCAGCTACAGTATACTTTCTGTGCCATCAACACCTGAAAGACAAGGACAGTCCAGCTACAGTATCCTTTCTGTGCCATCAACACCTGAAAGACAAGGACAGTCCAGCTACAGTATCCTTTCTGTGCCATCAACACCTGAAAGACAAGGATAGCCCATCCCAACAAGACCGTGCAATATTGAAGCATTATTGTGTTAACAGCTCCGTCATGGTTGTAAGCCCATTATGAACGAGAAGGCTATATCCACACAAGCCATTGGCAGTTTAAATCTTCCATTTTTATTTTCCGCTCAATCATTTCCGTAAAAACCAGCAGAACCGGATTAGTAAATTTCTACTTGGCTTTGAAGGTTTGAACCATCTTCATCCGCTACTCACTCAAGCCGAATCCGGGAATATTCCCGGACAGACATGCAGCTCAAGAAAATTATAACATAATATTTTTCAATTTTTTTTATTAGTTGCATCAGCCAGGATGTCGATTTATGCTTCTATTCAAATATAGGATACGATCCCATCTTGTGGCATTTTCCCATGTCTTCCACATGGCTGATCGGTTGAAATAAATGCACGAAGTTAATCTGGGTGAATGATGCGAGGGCTAATATCTTAGGGGCATACTGAGTTTATGAAGGCAAGCGAATTGTAGGTAGTTTATCATTTCTTTTCATTGGTGATCATCCTGAAAAGGCCGTTGTGCTGCTGCGTCGTAGTTTACAGCGAGGCTGCAATGTCTGCGCCTTTCGACCCGGCAAATCTGGTTTCAGCTGGCTCTTTTTTTTTGGTAACTGATGCGACTTCAACATATAACTTAAAGTCTTTATACTGGTTTAAAAGACTCTACAGAGTCTGTATACAACCAGTTTTCTTGGAGGATGTGCGAGTCTATCTTAATAGACTCAAATACTAGAGCTAAGTAGACCTGTAGCTAGTTAGGCGACATCTACAGCTGTTCTTAACAAACCACCTGGGAAAAAGTAAATTTTTACTTGAATTTTGTTCGGGCAGCGGCCGTTAGGTCTACTCTTTTCGATTTTCAACTGCCAATGAATTTGTAACGTGCACTGAACACGGGAGTTCGATCTCAGTACCCAGAGATCCACGTGAAAAAAATCCCGGTCTTCACCGTGATTTGAACCCGTGACCTCCGGCACCCGAGGCGAACACCTTACCTCGAGACCACTGAGTTCCCCCCCCCCCCCCCTCCCTATCCCCGAGACGAACACCTTACCTCGAGAACACTGAGACCCTCTTAATAAACTTAACATTAGAGATATGCATCTATAAATAAGCTTTTCTCTTACCCAGACTGCACTGGTGCAGCCTGATTCCATAACCGTCGCTTATTTATAGATGTATATCTCTGATTTGAAGTTTATAAAGTTTTATTATGTTTCGACTCAATATTTGGCATATTTCTTCTAGTTATTCAATACCGAGTCTTTGTCAAAGATGTATATCTGTGATTTGGAGTTTATAAAGTTTTACTATTTTTCGACTCAATATTTGGCACATTTCTTCTAGTTATTCAATACCGAGTCTTTGTCAACATCTATGTCATGGATCAACTGTGAAAATATATATCGTGTCTCAGGGAAGCCAACCTTACGCATTATTATATCCGACGAGGATATGTAGGAGTATTGTTGGAGAAACTCAAGAACACGGACGGCACATATGGATAAAATAGAGGATAAGGGTGGTAATGATGATTGAGACGGTTACACAATTCAAATATCTGGAATCTGTAATTATAGAGAACCAAATTAGAACTAAGAACATACACTTCACAAGCAGTACCAAATTTCATATCAACGAGTCCACTATCGAAAGAGAAGAACATGTCACTTAAAACTGACATAACATTAACGCAAACATTGATTCTCTCCATCTATCTGTATGCGGTTGAAACATGGGCATCGACTGCTGTTTTAGAGCGTAAGATCTAGGCACATCGATATGAGAAAGCTGAAAAGTGTAGTTGGTAATTTCTAAAGGATGTCATTAAATGTCAACAACATCCAGCTATGTGATTACTGTAGGTAACAGACGCTAGATGTCACATGCGCGTGGGCAGCTCAATTACAAAATACCTACCGTGCTCACAGAGTGTGCAATCAAAGAAGAGCATGAAGCTTTTGGCTTTTTTTTTTAATTTAAAGAAGTGGGAAGGGAAACAAACTCACTTTCTGTTTAGGATATTAATCAAGAAATTCTTTGTGTACTGTGATAATTGTTTGTCGCGGTGCAGAACTTGGTCGATAAATATTGTCAAGGTCGCTAAAAAAAATCGCTGATGAAGTCCAACCATGTCGCTCTGTTCAGATTTTAACAGTCTTTTCTGCCTTGGGGAAGATTATTCGAGCTAATAGGCAAGTAACGATAGACAGTGTAGCAACTGTTATAGGGTGTTCACGTGGCTTAGCTTTCAGGGTAAGATGCGATTGATTTAATTTCTGGTAACAATTCTCACGTTGGTTACCTAGACATGTGACTGACGAACAGAAAACAAACAAAATGGGCCAGTACTTGCACTGATTAAAACGCACGGATAAAGTCATTGGATAAGTGTATCAATGTCGGTTGAAATTATGTTTTCAAGTTCCTATCTCATTTAGTGTATTGTTTATAACCATTTGTGACCTACTTACTGACCTACCCGTCAGTTGTGAAAACAAGCCAACCCTAATGGTACTAAAAGCGAGATACGATCAAATGAACTGCGATTTTTCCAAATGAAAACGTGGTTGCCCTAAGATTCAATGAACAGATGGTATTTAAACGTGGGAAGGTAGATCATTGGAAGAGAAACAAACTAGCAGTGGACAGACTGGTGTGGGCGACAAAGGGTTCTTTATGTAGTAAAATGCGATGATGTCCCTAGAATCTATTAGGATATAAAAAGTTAGTAGCCCATTGCAAGAGGCTACACCATTAGACAGTTTTGTCTTGATGATAAGAGATAAGGTAATTCAGAACGCAGACACTCTGGACCCGCATTCATTGAGACCAGTTGTCGATTGAAACCTGCAGGCTCGAACCCACGTCGTTTCTGTTCATCGTTTCGAGAGGCGAGTGCTTTACCTATTGTCTACAGTGACCCCGCCCCCCCCCCCTGATATAAGCCCTGATGTGTACACGATCTACATTACCCCTACATTCCTTATAAAATTATCCCAACGCTATCACCAACATGGAATG
Source organism: Ariolimax columbianus (assembly GCA_036924085.1). NCBI lineage: Eukaryota > Metazoa > Mollusca > Gastropoda > Stylommatophora > Arionidae > Ariolimax > Ariolimax columbianus. The sequence continues at coordinate 21,427,248 of JAVGWX010000008.1, forward strand.
ATAATAGCAGGAACAGTATCAGCCAGTGTTTACTGGTACTCCCTTTCTGCAAATGCCTAAGAGAATAAAATATTGACAGTTCGTCTGGCTCACGGCGTCTACACACTTCTTGAAAATGTACTTCTTTGTTTTATCAATGTTCTGGCTTGGCATTCACTTTTCATGTTCGTCGCGATGTATTTTCTTGTCTATTAACTTGCCTCTTGCCGGGTAGGCTAAACTTGAGTGCATATCTATTTTTATTGTTGCTAATTAACTTCTTAGCGTCTTTAAACTGGTTTAGAATACTCTACAGAGTCTCTATACAATCAGTTTCAGTTACATTTCTTTGCTCTAAAAGCTATGCTCATCCAATCTATTCTTAAATGCATTAACTTTCCCTGCTTTCACTAATTCCTGTGGTAATGTATTCCAAGCATTCACCACTCTCTGACTAAAACAATATGTCCTTATATCTAATCTGGATCTTTCCTTAGTTAATGTGTAGCTATGTTGTCTTGTTCTTGTAGGTGGTTGTATTTTTAAAAATTTGTTAAGCCAAATTTATCCGTTGCTTTGATTATCTTATAAACATTTATTGTCACCTCGAATTCGTCTCATTTCTAAACACTGTAGGCATGCTTTTTTTAATCTTTCCTCATAACTGTATTTCTGGAATCCCAATATCAGCTTTGTCGCTCTTGTTTGTATACTTCTCATCCTTGTTATATCCCCTCTATGACAAGGACTCCCCGCCTGTACACAGAACTCTAATCTAGGTCTAACGAATGTTTGATGCGACAAGGACTCCCCGCCTGTACACAGAACTCTAATCTAGGTCTAACGAATGTTTGATTCAGAATGACTATCTACTTCCAAGCTAATTTGTTTAAAATTTCTTTTCATCATACCTAACATTGTATTTGCCTTTTTTCACTGCTACCTGGACTTGCTCACTCACTTTACCTGTATGATCTATTATAACCCCTTGGTCCCTTTCCTTTTCCATCATTCCAATATTATTATCACCCATCTTGTAATTATGTTCCATATTGGATCTACCCATGTGGATGACTGCACATTTATCTACATTAAACTCCATTTGCCAGCTCACAGACAATTCTCTAATTTTATCTAAATCCAATCGCAACATATCCACTTCTGCTTTAGATGAGACACTACTGCATAGATTTGTGTCGTCAGCTAATTTTACAATCATGGATCTGATATTAATGTTCAAATCATTTATATATATCAAGAACAAAAATTGGTCCCAAAACCGAGCCCTGTGGCACTCCACTTTTCACTTCACACCCCTCCGAGTACTCCTTATTTTTGCCCACTCTGCCTTTTTCCTGTTAACCAATGTCCAATCCATGTGACAACTCTCCCTACTATTCCATATGATTTTCACTTTCTAAATAATTTTTGATTAGGTACTCTATCAACAGCCTTTGCAAAATCTAGATAAATAACATCCATTGGCTCCCCTTTATCTATCATTTTGTTAACCTCATACTTGAATTCCAGTAGATTTGTTAAGCACGATCTCCCTCTAGTAAACCCATGCTGACTATTTCAGATTAGATTAGACTTGTCTAAATGCATTACAATGTTTTCTTTGATGACTGACTAACAATTTACAGACTATGCTCGTTAAACTAACCGGTCTATAATTTTCTAGATTTGATTTTTTGCCTTTTTTTAAATAACAGGATCACTCCTGCATCTTTCCAATTTCACGGAACAATCCCTTTTGCAAGTGTCTGAGAACATAATATAGCCAATGGTTTTGCTAGTTGGTCTCTAATTTTAAACAGCAATTTTGGATGAATACCATCTTGACCTGAACATTTATCCACTTTCAACCCCTCCAATTTTCTAAGGCCATTTCCTCCGTAATTCGGATTGATCTTAATCCCCACTGTATCCATGTCGCCTTGGAAAATATCTATATGCTCTGGGATCTTGAAGCAGTCTTCTTTTGTGCAGATTATGCCGAAGTACTGATTGAGTAGATTTAGCTGCCTCTCTATTCTCACTTATTATTTTTCCTGTGCTATCTATGAGAGGGCCTACTTTGTCTTTCGTTCTTTGTTTATTTCTAACATAAGAAAAGAAGCTTTTACTATCAGTCTTGATCCTATGAGCAAGTTGGTTTTTTTAGCCTATTTTTGCTGCTTTATTCACATTCTGGGTCATGTTTTGCTTGTCCAAATGTTTTAAATATGTTTCTTTTGATTTACCTGCCTGTATATATTTTGTCTATGCTTTGTTTTTAGTTTTTCTACATTTTTCTAAAAATCTAGTTATCCACTTTTTACGCTTGGGGGTTATCTCCCTACATGGAACACATTACCCTTTTAGCTTTTCTAGAATTGTTTTGAAACTCCCTCTCACCCTTGTTCGACATCTGTTCCTCTGACAATATTTTTACAGATTATAAGGCTCGCTGCCTCTTTTATCTTCTTAACACCAGTATTAGAGTAGTCGTATGTTTGCGTGTTTATGTTTACTTCTTTTCTTGGTATAAGATACCAGCGGATGATCTGATGGTCACTTGAGTGAAACAGTTCCCCAACGGTAACGTGTTCAATCATTTTCCTCTGTAGGTCGAGTGTGTTTTTGCTTCTGGTAGCTTCTACTACATGTTGAATATAAAAAAGGCGAGAGTGTGCGATACTCAGGAATAATATACGTAAATAGATAAGAGTCGGTTATTTCAAAGACGCATAACTAACGAAAAACAACATATGTTATAGCTACATGGTCTTCATCTGAGATGTAAGACAACACAAATAAAAATATCTAACTATTCTAAACGATAAAGATGATGAGAATGAGCAACGAACAAACTGACGATTTATATTAATGGTTTTGGACATTAAATGTAGCTCCTGTAACTTTCCATATCAATTATTGGTGCATAACAACTTATTTTTTATTTGGTGGGAATAGGTGGAGGCGGAGAGAGCACCTCCTAGCCTTTTAACCTAGGGTGGGGTGGGTTGTACCATGTTTTGCGCCTTACTGCCTAGTGCATCCTACCTCAGAACGAATTTATTTAATGATTTTATTTCTCATAGCTGTACGACTTCATCAACCCTGTGAAATACAAGTCTAGTTTGTCAGTTCTGTCTCAACCTCTTCGTCACATCAGATCCACCTGCGTGGGTTTAAGCTGTTGTTGCTGCTGGTGTTATATAGTTGTTGTTGTTTCTGCTGCCGTTGTTGTTGTTTCTGCTGATGATGTTGTTGCTGCTGAAGTTGCTGCTGCTATGGTTGTTGCTGAATTTGTTTCTGTTGTTGTTGTTGTTGTTGTTGGCCGTTGTTGTTTCTGTTGCTGCTGTTGCTGCTGCTGAAGTTGTTGCTGTTGTTGTTGTTTCTCCTATTGTTGTTGATGTTGCTGTTGTTTCTGTTGCTGCTGTTGTTGTTGTTGCTGCTGCTGTTATTCTTGTTCCTGCTGCAATTGTTGTTGTCGATGATGCGGTTGTTGTTGTTACAGCTGCCGCCGTTGTTGTAGTTGCTGCTGTTGTTGTTAGACGCCACTCGAGCTGAGGAGTAAGTTTTTGACCTTTTTTTGTAAAAGATTACAGTGACTCGCCTGACATCACGATGCGTACTTGGGAAGACGGACAGAGGTTCCGCTGGCTGTAGTGCAATGCACAGGCGCCTGGTCTAAGAAAGCTCAACATTATAAGTATTACAGTATTGATTACCACCTCGCTGTGATGCATCCTCTTTCCTGGAGCACGAAGGACGAGTTCGTGAAGCGGGCTCTTGGTCCTTGTATTTCACCTGACCCTAATTACACTTCACTCAGCTCTCGGTAGTTTGTTTGATAACAGGACAGAATGAAGGATGCTAAGACGAAGAAAAAGAACAACAAGAACAAGAACAAGAAGTAGAAGAGGAAGAAGAACGAAAAGAATTGAAAATAAGGAGAAGAACTGAATAAAAAGAAGAAGAAAATGAAGAAAAAGTAGAAGAACAACAACAATAATAACGAAAACCTCTTTTATGGGACGGCGTAGGCTATTGGTTAAGTGACACGGCTCACAATTCGAAGGTGCTGGGTTCGATCCCCATCACAGCACCGACCGTTACCCCGGGAAATCAAACCCTTAGGAAATGCAGGAGGAAGCAGACGGTTACATAAAATGCATGCTGAAGCCGGATGCACTGGGCCGAGAGGCGCAAAATAAAAACCACAGTCCAACGAACACCGCCTTATGGATTAAAGAAATAAGACGAACGCAACAAAAAAAACACAATCAGAACAGAAAATCATGGACTGGTGAAACAGTAGAGTAAGACGAAGAACAACAACAACAGCAACGAAAACAAAAACAGGAAAAATAAGAACATGATGAAGAAAACAAGTAGAAGACGAAGAACAACAGCAACGAGGACGAGCAAAACAGAAGAACAATAAGATCATCAAGAACAAGAACAAAAAGTAGAAGAAGAAGAACAACGAGGACGAGCAGAACAGAAGAACAATCAGATCATCAAGAACAAGAACAAAAAGTAGATGAACAACTACGAGGACGAGCAGAACAGAAGAACAATCAGATCATCAAGAACAAGAACAAAAAGTAGAAGAACAACTACGAGGACGAGCAGAACAGAAGAACAATCAGATCATCAAGAACAAGAACAAAAAGTAGTAGAACAACAACAACGACAACAAGAACAACTAAAACAGAAGAATAAGAAGAAAAAGCACAACAACAACCACAACAACAAGGGATAGAGGAGGAAGGAAAAGACGACGGAAAACAAGAAGAAAAAGAAGGACATAAGCATCAATAATTACAACATATAAGGGAACAGCAAGAATGTGAAGAATCTAGCTCGAGTTTATTAATTACAGTGGAGTGCCGACCATTGGGACGTCGAGACAGCAATCATTCGGTATTGGGTCATTGAAATTGTCAACAGAAGACCGCTGTCTAATGCAGAGGATGACAAATGTGTTCAGTATATATGAGCAAGAACAAAAACTAAGAACCAATGGCGGAAATTGTGGGAATAAATACGACTCTTGTCCAAAAAGTGTAAGGCGTCATTGAAAGGTTTACGGACGCCATAGCGACCTGGCGCCCGAAATTCGTTGTGCCCTTGAATATTATCTTGAATTTCTGCTGCACCAACGTATGATCTGACTGGGAAACCTGTGCGTTAGATTGTATGCTTATAATAATACTTCGTCCTTCGACGTCGATGATGCCCACCAACATCATCACATGGCATTATGCAACCTTGAGTATGTGTGTGCGCTCATGACTGATCAAGCCAATTAGAGCCTGGAAAAATATGTGACACGACCAGCAAACGTAGTCAGCAGTTGTCTCTGCTAGTTCCTCTGCTCTTGACTTCCGGATTGCACGTCTATCCTGTGCTGCCTGGATACGGAGCACCTCACTGAGCTCAACCCCGTCTGTGACCGTGCTCTTCCATGTTGAGCGATTTTGAGGCAGGTACTCCCAGGTGTTAATGTCTATTTGACAGCACTTAAGGGACTCCGTCAGATTGTCATGGACACGTTTTTGAACGTCCTTTTGATCATTCTCCTTCACTCAGTTCGCTATAGAGGAGCCACTTTGGAAGCCTTTCGACTATCATTCGGACAAGGTGGCCAGTCTATCTCCTTTGAAATTTTTCCAAAGCTGCATGAATACTTTGCATGTTGACTCTGGACAACACTTCATCATCATCATCATGTAGCATGAACTTTGTAGCACGTCGCTCCCATCACAGTCTGTCTGAAAGAAACTCGTTCTCGTGCCAAAACTCCAGCCTCCGCCACAGTCATATTCAGGCATTCCTGGATATCTTGGTGCCATCGTCTTCTTGGTCTACCCCTGCCTCTTTTGCCTGGCACCATACCTTCCATCACCGTTCTCTCAAGACCGTTGTGTCTCTTGATGTGACCAAAGTATTTGCATTTTCTAGCCAAAATGGAATTGATAAACCAGTTCTCCTCTATGCTCAACTCTTGCCGAATGTCTACATTTGTTTTTGTCTCTGCCCAGGGTATTCTGAGGATCTTTCTGTAACATTTTGACTCGGATGATTCGATTCTTTGTCTAGAAGTGTTGGTAATCGTCCATGATTCACAGCCATTAGCGGCCACAGGAAAAACACAGGCTCTCAAGACTTTTACTTTTATCATTTTATTGGTGCCCTGCCATAATTTCTCCAGGCTGTTCAATCTCTGCATTGCCATGGCTAGTCTTCTGATTTCCTGATATGGTCCTGGCAGCGTATATGCAGTATACGTCTCAGACAGTCCATGTGGAAATGAATTAGCCTCCTGTAGTCACCATAATAAACAGTCCAGCTCTCACACACATAGAGCAGGGTGGGGACAATGGCGGCACGGTAGACCTGCAGCTTAGTCATTATGCTGATTCCTCGGCTGATTCCCATACTGTTGATCGCATTCGACCAAAACCTGTGCTGGTCTTTGCTATACTACATAATAATTTACGGGCTCAGTATTTTGATAACATGCTAAAGTGGGCACGCTCGAACAGTTTGAATGAAACACCTCCGTACAGTATTACACAATTTCCATAATCTAGTAATCAATAGAAGTAAGAGAACTATTTGGTATTATATACAACCAATCCTGTCCTACTGAAGCGATTCATGGACAATCAATAAACAAACAAGAGGATTAAATAGAGGCCACGTAGAGTTTGTTTCAGAATAAAATACAAGAATTCCATGAGAAGCTTAAAAGATTACTGCCTAAAGTAGCGAGGAAAGCCGATCCTAAAGGTTAATACAGGCGTCAGAAACTTGTATGCAATCCGCGTTTTTGGACATGTTTTCAGATGATGAGACTTGCAGGGACAAACACCCTTTATTCCTTAGCAGAAAATATCTCTTGATATAGAACGTGATAATGTTGGTTTTGTTTTTAAATCTGAATAGAAAGAGGAGAACGTAGCCAGACTATCAAGATTCAAATTTCTAATTGGAAGCTGTGTTGCTAAATTTACAATTTTTCACTCAGATCTGGCCACACAAAAAATCTGTTTGTTTTGTTTTTGTGGCATATGAATTCATTCTATCTCATGTTTAGCTGTATATTTTACAACATTCTATGCAAAATAATTCGTATAATGGTTTCATGTATTCTTTACAAATGTGTTGACATCAGCCAAATATAAAATCTTCCATCTTTGACAGCTGGCAAGAACATTAAAACAATAGTTAGTATTATCAATTTTTAAAATCCGTCTAGATTTTCTACTGCGGCTATTTTCTTGGTTGACGTGTTGGTAGTAGGTTCTGTTCTACGCTTTTTCAGTTTTCTTTCACGTTTGCCGGGTGTTGTGTCAGTTTAGTCTGAGTTTTCTTTTACGTTTTGCAGGTGTTGTATCAGTTTAAGTCTGAGTTTTCTTTCACGTTTTACAGGTACTGTGATAGTTAAGTCTGAGTTTTCTTTCTGGTTTTGCAGGTGCTGTGATAGTTAAGTCTGAGTTTTATTTCTGGTTTTGCAGGTACTGTGATAGTTAAGTCTGAGTTTTCTTTCTGGTTTTGCAGGTACTATGATTGTTAAGTCTGAGTTTTCTTTCTGGTTTTGCAGATACTATGATAGCTAAGTCTGAGTTTTCTTTCTGGTTTTGCATGTGCTGTGTCAGTTTCCATATCCGGAGGCCCTTTTTTCCAAGGCGGCTTGCTTGTGTTATGTTGTCATGTTATCGTATCTGACTTTGTTTGTATGGATTTGGAGGGCCGGCCCTAACCTATTCTACTATACTCTAAATGATTTGTCTATATATTAGTCTATTTCCTCTGTTATGGCCTGTTCAGTTTGGGTGACCCTTCTGAAGGTTTCCCTTCCACTGGCTTAGCTCCTGGGATAATTTAGACAATCAAGACCCGTCACAATTTCAATGAAATGGACTCGATGGAGTCTCCTCTTATATGGCCAATGAGGAAGCAGTGACCTTATTATACATAGTGCGGGCATCCCTTAGATAATCAGAGCAAATTAATGATATACATGTTTCATGACGTATTTGTTAATGCCGCGTTCTTTCCCCACATATACGCCATTATTTTTAACCATCTTACATGACGTATCCAACTAAGAAACTGCTTAACGAAGGTCTGCAGCCTGTGATACTCGTAGTCATTTGTCATGTCCTGGAGCCATATAGTAGGACCGACTTTACATTCGTGAACCTAATCTTATTCTCAATGGAGAATGCTGCTTAGTTCTACTTGGGTGAAGAGAGTTGAAAGCAGATCTGGCCTTGCTTAATCTTAGAGCAGCTAACATCTTGGTTTGTTTCTCCGTCATTATCAATGTTACGAGGGGAACCCAGTGATCTCGAGTAAGGTGTCCGCCTCTGGTGGGAGGCCCAGTTGTCTCGAGGTAAGGTGTCCGCTTATAGTGCTGGAGGTCGCGTGTTCGAATCACGATGGAGACGGGAATTTGTTCCCATGGATGTTCTGGTAAAACTTCCCCTGATCTCTGGGTAGTGAGATGGGACTCCCGTGTTCAGTGTCGAGCACGTTAAAAATTCCTTGGCAGCTGGAAATCGAAAAGAGTAGGCTTAACGGGCTCTGGTCGGACAAAATTAAAAACCTACCAAGTTCTTTGTACCTTTCCCCAGGTGGTGTATTAAGAGCAGCTGTAGATGGTGCCTAATTGGCTGCGGGTCTACTTAGATCTAGTGTTTGATTCTACTAAGATGAACTCGCACATCAGTAAAAACCATCCTCCAAGAAATTGGTTGTATACAAACACTGTAGAGTCTTCGAAAGCAGTATAAAGACGTTAAGTTAAGTTAAGTAAATTGAAGAACTTCAAACGGGGGATAGAAATTAGCAAAAAACCATTTCATTTTATTGGCACTTGTAAAAATGGTTGCTAAGAAAGTCAAGAGTGGCATGTACGTGTCATAACGGTGCAGACGAACAACATGACGACACAATTGCAGTTAAAATATGGCCGCCCCACTATTGACATGTACCAAAGAAGAGCAGCGTTTTGTTATCCTTTTTATTTTTAGCAGCGAAGGGATGAAACCTATAGAAATTCATTTTAGCTTTCATGTCATAGGTGGCAGAATAATTACATTCTGTATTAAAAACATGTTAATATTATTATTAATATAGAAATACAGAGGCTTCATAACCTGAGAAAAATATGGAAGAATATCAGTACACCAATCAAAGTGCACAATTTGTTAACCTGTGTTCTACTCCCTGACAATATGCGACTGTGAAACATGGACAGTTACCCAAATCTCAAGGAAGAATATCGAGTCCTTGGAGTCGAAATGTTAAAGAAAGGTTCTCAGAATACCATGGACCCCAAAAAAAAGAAGAATGCAGACATTCGATTGTAGAAATCGTTCATAAATTCCACCATTAACAGAACATTGAAATACACAAACGGTCTTTGGGAGAACGGTAATGGAAGGTATGGTGCCGGGCAAGAGAGGCAGTGGCAGAACAAGAAAGCAATGACACCAAGATGGTCAAGGAATGCTTTGGCATGACTGGAGCAAGCAGGAAATTTGTCAAGAGATCAAGTTTCTTTCAGACGGACTGTGGTGTGAGTGACCTTCTACAAAGGACATGTCACAAGATGGTGTAATTAAAACATCAAAAATACATAGGCTCAGTGGATGATCGTCGCATTTTCTTTAATTTAGATTTTAATGGGCGGTAAGGGGAATTTACTCTCCGGAATGTTATAAAAGTGGGCGGTAAGGGGAATTTACTCTCCGGAAAGTTATAAAAGTGGGCGGTAAGGGGAATTTACTCACCGGAAAGATAAATAAAAGTAGGCGGTAAAGGGAATTTACTCTCCCGAAAGTTATAAAAGTGGGCGGTAAGGGGAATTTACTCTCCCGAAAATTATAAAAGTGGGCGGTAAGGGGAATTTACTCTCCCGAAAGTTATAAAAGTGGGCGGCAAGGGGAATTTATTCTCCCGAAAGTTATAAAAGTGGACACCAAATATAAAAAGGTTGACGAGCCCTGATCTAAAGAAACTTTTATACGCTCAAGCAGTATGATGTCAAGAACATTTCCAGCCGCTGTCTGGAGTGTCATTCCGCGCTAGTTGCTGCATGAAGCCAGATTTATTTTTGTTGGTAATATGATCAGTTATCGCTATTCTACTTTTTGGGAATTTATTTTCTTAGGATCTTTATGAATAGTTGGTGTAGCGTATCTCTGGTTTTGAAATGTCTGCTTTTATGGATTATGTGAGGATCCTTCAGCTTTCCATGTTTTTGTAGTTTTAGTGCTTGAATGATCTCTTGTTTTGTTTGGGGATTTAAATTTACCTTCAGAGAATCCTCTGCTGGTTCAATAGTGAATATTGATGGATTTATATTTAGTGTTTCTTTAATGGGTTGCGTCCACCTGTCTCTCTGTTTCTCTTCTGCAGATGTTTTTGTCTTTGTTTGTCTTTCCCTGGTGTGTTGTGGTCCAGCTTTTTTATTGATAGTATTTTAGTTATAATATCGTATTATCTGAAGGCCACATTGTGTTCTCAATCCTTTTATATATTAGATTTCTCTTAACCTTCCTGACACTCTTTTGTACTTTCCTGTTTAGCTCAGATTAGGATGTGCGAAGTTGTTTAACTGGTTGTATACAGACTCTGCAGGGTCTTCTAAGCCAGTATAAAGACGTTAAGTTTAAGTTTTTGTCTTTTCTTCTAGTCCTTCACATGCTCTTATGTTTTGTTTCATAGTCATATCTCCTATCAGGTTACATATGTTGTCTGTGAGTCTTCCTTAAGTCGTTTGCTTATTTTTACTAAGGAAAGTACTGTGTACAGGTGTGGAGTCCTTATCATAGAGGGAATATTAACATGCTGGAAAGAATACAAAAAAAAAGCGACTAAACTGATGGATTCCAGAATTACAGTTATGAGGAAAGAGAAAAACAATTTCAAATTAACTAAAGAGAGGTCCAGAATAGATATCTTCTTCTTCTTCTTCGTACGCTGGTTACAGCGATATACGTTGCACTGTGTTACTTGTTAAGCCTGTAGCCCAGTACATCCGATTTCAACAGGCGTTTCTGTAGGGATGCCCTCCTTACCCTTTGGCTGTCCCCAACCTATCTGCAGGCAGCAGTTGTTTTTTGTCAGAGTTGTCTCTCTTAGGGAAGTTGTCTTGCAGGACTATCGAGTCTTCCCCACTCGTGTCTATAGGGTGTGGCGATGATATGATATGATGGACTATGTACTAGTTTGTACTATCCCAGAAGAGAGGCAGTCCAGTGTGTCTGTATCCCAGGATCGTCACGTCCAGCCAGAAACGTAGCATGTGCATGTGAGTGGGGTATCTCTTTGATCCCTTTATTTTCTCGGCTGAATAGATATCTAATAATATAGATATAGAATAGATATAACCATCTTCTGGTGGCTGTGCTATGCTTGGATTCATATGCGTGACGCTCACTACTACGGGGATCACGTCGATCCACACCTCGTCAACCAGACTGCCTTGAAAACAGTCTGTTTCCAGAGAGCGTTACATGCAATGACAGAAAATGGTCTTGATCAGTATATTGTGACTGACCATAATTCGACACTTTGGTCATAATATTGTATCTGACCATATCTTTGGTCATAATATTGTGTCTGACCATATCTTTGGTCATAATATTGTATCTGACCATATATTTGGTCATAATATTGTATCTGACCATATCTTTGGTCATAATATTGTATCTGACCATATCTTTGGTCATAATATTGTATCTGACCATATCTTTGGTCATAATATTGTATCTGACCATATCTTTGGTCATAATATTGTATCTGACCATATCTTTGGTCATAATATTGTATCTGACCATATCTTTGGTCATAATATTGTATCTGACCAGACTATCATCTCAGTTCCTTCTCCCAAGAGGTAGAAGAGAATTATATTTTTTTCGTTCACCTTATTTCTCTAATCCCCAAGACAGTGTGCGTTGCACTGTGGTTTTTATTTTGTGCCTGTCGGCCCAGTGCATCCGACTTCAGCATGCATTTTATGTAAGAGACTGCTTCCTCCTGCATTTTCTAAGGGTTTGCTTCCCCAGGATAACGGCCGGTGCTGTGATGGGGATCGAACCCAGCACCTTCCGGTTGTGAGCCGTGCCACTTAACCACTAGCCCACGTCGTCCCCTAAGAAGAGGAGTGACTAAGAGAACTGATTTGTTGTTCGGTGTTTCGTGTATAGAACAATAGCAATGAAATTATCCTAAACAAAATTTGTTCAAAAGGTATCGTGGAACTTATTTCTCTTCGTCGTCGTTATCAAATTCCTGCCACCAAGCTATTACATGGGCTAGTAAGTAGCTAGATGCTGTCCGGAGAATGGAATGCGTTGTGTCGTAGTTTACAGCTTGACTGCCATATTTTCACCTTTCGGTCCAACACATCCACACCCGAGGGGTCAGCCGGGGTCTTTGTGTATGACAAGAACAAGAAAACCATCCCTGCCTCACAGAGAGTATGTCGCAAGAGGCGACTAACTGTGTGGCATGGAATCACACCGACCATGGTTAGGTGGTTTGTTAAGGGCAGCATAGATGGCGCCTAACAGAATGCGGGTCTACTTTGCTCTAGTGTTTTAGTCTATTAAGATGGACTCGCACATCGGTTAACCACCCTCCAAAAGTGCTTGTCCCAGCGGAGTATTAGGATTATTAAGCTGCTCGAGTCTTGCCGACTAAGCAGAAGACCATTCTCTCGGCTACATCCAGCTCATACCAGAGCTGGCACCTGCACAAGGCCATCTGCTTCTGTAGAACGACAGGTAGACTAATAACTAAGAAGACCATCCGACTTCAGCAGGCCGTTTTGAGTACCGGGTTAGCCTTCCCTGTTCGATACCTTCTCCTTAGCCAGTCTGCTCTGTTGCAGCCTGTTATCTAGGATCACCGCGTGGAGATGTAGAAGGTTCTTGGCAGCTCTGGTTCGCTGGTCATGACACTAACAGTAGGGTCAAGATGCTGAGTAGCGTATGAGCTGCAGTGGTCAGCGACTCATAGCTGACTTCTAGTGTCAGGGCCAGCGAATCAAAGCTGCCATGACCCTTCTACACCTCCACACGGTGATCCTGTATAACAGGCTGCAGCAAGGCAGACTGGCTAAGGAGAAGGGATCGAAGAATGAATGCTCACCCGGTACTTAAAAAATGATTGCTGAAGTCGGATGTGTTGGACCGAAAGGTGCAAATATCGCAGTCAAGCTGTAAACTATGACACAACGCATTCCGTTCTCTGGACTACATTCTGCTACTTAAGCCCTTTCAGTGTTTGGTAGTGGGAGATTTAGAACGAAGGAAGCCACACTAACAGTCAGCTATGGGTCGCTAACCGCTGCAGCTCATGCAAAGCTCAGCATCTTGATAGTGGAACAAGGGCAATGGGCAACGGAATGTTGGATCGGCAGCTGTTGTACAACTGATAATACTAGTTTCATCACCACCTCTTGCTATCTTAATGATGCAACTCAAAACTAAAGGCATCAGTTCAATCCCACAAGATAGGCATTTGAAAAAATGTTAACAGCTGGATCACACCTTAAGGGACTGCGAGAGTCATGACTCTTGTGGTCTCGATCTCCGTAGAGTGTCAAGAAACTATAGGGGCCGAAACACTTGTTAGAACGGCGCGTGGAGGCCACTTCTGGTGATCTTTGCTTGGCTTGGGTTGGCTTCGTTCGTTCTCAATCTCCCGCTACCAAGCCCTGAAAGGACTTAAGTATCAGAATGTAGTCAATAGAACGGAATGCGTTGTGTCGTAATTTACAGCTTGACTGCGATATTTGCACCTTCCGGTCCAGCACATCCGACTTCAGCAAGCATTTTTTGAGTACCGGGTTGGCATTCCCTCTTCGATCCCTTCTCCTTAGCCAGTCTGCCCTGCTGCAGTCTGTTATCCAGGATCACCGCGTGGAGGTGTAGAAGGGTCTTGGCAGCTTTGATTCGCTGGACCTGACGCTAGCAGTCAGCTATGGGTCACTGACCACTGCAACTCATGTGCTGCTCGGCATCTTCATCCCTCTGGTGATCTGATTACTCTCCTGCTGTATAGTTTTATTTCAGTCTTTTTTAGCATTGATTTTTGTTTTACAATAGTCCGTTTTCATGTTTAATATTTTCGTTGTCTAGTCCGTTATGACTACCTTTTCAGATAGTAAGGATGGGTCAGATAGTAAGGATCGGTCAGATAGTAAGGGTCGGTCAGATAGTAAGAGTAAGGGTCGGTCAGATAGTAAGGATCGGTCAGATAGTAAGGATCGGTCAGATAGTAAGGGTCGGTCAGATAGTAAGAGTAAGGGTCGGTCAGATAGTAAGGATGGGTCAGATAGTAAGGATCGGTCAGATAGTAAGGGTCGGTCAGATAGTAAGAGTAAGGGTCGGTCAGATAGTAAGGATCGGTCAGATAGTAAGGATCGGTCAGATAGTAAGGGTCGGTCAGATAGTAAGAGTAAGGGTCGGTCAGATAGTAAGGATGGGTCAGATAGTAAGGATCGGTCAGATAGTAAGGATCGCTCAGATAGTAAGGGTCGGTCAGATAGTAAGGAGTAAGGACCGCTCAGATAGTAAGGGTCGGTCAGATAGTAAGGAGTAAGGATCGCTCAGATAGTAAGGGTCGGTCAAATAGTAAGGAGTAAGAATCGCTCAGATAGTAAGGGTCGGTCAGATAGTAAGGATCGGTCAGATAGTAAGAGTAAGGATCGGTCAGATAGTGAGGATCGGTCAGAAAGTAAGGAGTAAGGATCGCTCAGATAGTAAGGGTCGCTCAGATAGTAAGGATCGGTCAGATAGTAAGGAGTAAGGATCTGTCAGATAGTAAGGGTCAGTCAGATAGTAAGGATCGGTCAGATAGTAAGGATCGGTCAGATAGTAAGGATCGGTCAGATAGTAAGGATCGGTCAGATAGTAAGGATCGGTCAGATAGTGAGGATCGGTCAGATAGTAAGGATCGGTCAGATAGTAAGGGTCGGTCAGATAGTAAGGAGTAAGGATCTTTCAGGTAGTAAGGATCGGTCAGATAGTAAGGAGTAAGGATCGCTCAGATAGTAAGGGTCGGTCAGATAGTAAGGATCGGTCAGATAGTAAGAGTAAGGATCGGTCAGATAGTAAGGGTCGGTCAGATAGTAAGGATCGGTCAGATAGTAAGGAGTAAGGATCGGTCAGATAGTAAGGGTCGGTCAGATAGTAAGGATCGGTCAGATAGTAAGGATCGGTTAGATAGTAAGGAGTAAGGATCGGTCAGATAATAAGGATTGGTCAGATAGTAAGGAATAAGGATCGGTCAGATAGTAAGGAGTAAGGATCGGTCAGATAGTAAGGATCGGTCAGATAGTAAGAAGTAAGGATCGGTCAGATAGTAAGGAGTAAGGATCGGTCAGATAGTAAGGATCGGTCAGATAGTAAGGATCGATCAGATAGTAAGGAGTAAGGATCGGTCAGATAGTAAGGATCGGTCAGATAGTAAGGAGTAAGGATCGGTCAGATAGTAAGGATCGGTCAGATAGTAAGGAGTAAGGATCGGTCAGATAGTAAGGAGTAAGGATCGGTCAGATAGTAAAAATCGGTCAGATAGTAAGGATCGGTCAGATAGTAAGGATCGGTAAGATAGTAAGGAGTAAGGATCGATCAGATAGTAAGGATCGGTCAGATAATAAGGATCGGTTCGGTCAGATAGTAAGGGTCGGTCAGATAGTAAGAGTAAGGGTCGGTCAGATAGTAAGGATCGGTCAGATAGTAAGGGTTGGTCAGATAGTAAGAGTAAGGGTCGGTCAGATAGTAAGGATGGGTCAGATAGTAAGGATCGGTCAGATAGTAAGGATCGCTCAGATAGTAAGGGTCGGTCAGATAGTAAGGAGTAAGGATCGCTCAGATAGTAAGGGTCGGTCAGATAGTAAGGAGTAGGGATCGCTCAGATAGTAAGGGTCGGTCAAATAGTAAGGAGTAAGAATCGCTCAGATAGTAAGGGTCGGTTAGATAGTAAGGATCGGTCAGATAGTAAGAGTAAGGATCGGTCAGATAGTAAAGATCGGTCAGAAAGTAAGGAGTAAGGATCGCTCAGATAGTAAGGGTCGGTCAGATAGTAAGGATCGGTCAGATAGTAAGGAGTAAGGATCGGTCAGATAGTAAGGGTCGGTCAGATAGTAAGGATCGGTCAGATAGTAAGGATCGGTCAGATAGTAAGGATCGGTCAGATAGTAAGGATCGGTCAGATAGTAAGGATCGGTCAGATAGTAAGGATCGGTCAGATAGTAAGGATCGGTCAGATAGTAAGGGTCGGTCAGATAGTAAGGAGTAAGGATCGCTCAGGTAGTAAGGATCGGTCAGATAGTAAGGAGTAAGGATCGCTCAGATAGTAAGGGTCGGTCAGATAGTAAGGATCGGTCAGATAGTAAGAGTAAGGATCGGTCAGATAGTAAGGGTCGGTCAGATAGTAAGGATCGGTAAGATAGTAAGGAGTAAGGATCGGTCAGATAGTAAGGGTCGGTCAGATAGTAAGGAGTAAGGATCGGTCAGATAGTAAGGATCGGTCAGATAGTAAGGATCGGTCAGATAGTAAGGATCGGTCAGATAGTAAGGAGTAAGGATCGGTCAGATAGTAAGGAGTAAGGATCGGTCAGATAGTAAGGATCGGTCAGATAGTAAGGAGTAAGGATCGGTCAGATAGTTAGGAGTAAGGATCGGTCAGATAGTAAGGATCGGTCATATAGTAAGGATCGATCAGATAGTAAAGAGTAAGGATCGGTCAGATAGTAAGGATCAGTCAGATAGTAAGGAGTAAGGATCGGTCAGATAGTAAGGATCGGTCAGATAGTAAGGAGTAAGGATCGGTCAGATAGTAAGGAGTAAGGATCGGTCAGATAGTAAAAATCGGTCAGATAGTAAGGATCGGTCAGATAGTAAGGAGTAAGGATCGGTCAGATAGTAAGGATCGGTAGATAGTAAGGATCGGTCAGATAGTAAGGATCGGTCAGATAGTAAGGAGTAAGGATCGGTCAGATAGTAAGGAGTAAGGATCGGTCAGATAGTAAGGATCGGTCAGATAGTAAGGAACGGTAGTACAGTTCTCAATGAAATTGCTTGTGTTGCAGAAATAAATCAGTTGGAACTAATTTAATTTCCCCTCCATCCGTGTGAATCTTGGGGCTTCTTTTCTGATGAGGATCGAAAACTGACACTAGATCTTCCTGGTTGTCGTTAACATTGACTAAAGAAAGTAATGTTAGTGGTTAGCACCCTCATCATGAAGAAATTTTACTACAAAAACTAACTTGAAGTGTCATGTGAGAACCCTACAATATGTTTCATGTTGCGCTAAATAGAGAGAAGAAATAACATTACTTACCGAATCAAGCTTCAAAAATTATCAATCCTGAAGTCAAAACAAATAACCACAGACAGCATTCAATCGAAATGTTCCAACAAAATCCTAGAACAGAATATTCCCTTTTTGAATAGTTATAGAATGCATAGTCTAATTAAGTATATGAACTGGAAACATCATACTGCGAAATGTGCTATCCATGTTTCACAAATGTGTTTTTTCCCCCATTTATCACCCTACCGCTTCAGTTACAACTTTGACAGTAAGCATTCTCTGAAAGTAAGCTGCGAGTTTCTCGTGTGAACCAACGCTGAGTTGGTGACAAACCACATCTGTCGCGAACGAGTAACAAGTAACTGAGTGTTTGCGTGAGGGATCACTGTTCTGTGTGGTGTGTATTAAGTTCTCTGCCTAGAAGGGGGTTTAACACTTTCTGTGTCACATACCCTTTTACCATTGTTGTGACTGTTATGGACACACGTGACAGGTCCAGTGGTCTGTGGACATATGGAGCACTCGTGGAAGTATGTGCAAAGGTGTAACACACGGAGGAGGGCTATATGTAAAGATGGGATATTGTTGAAGCTTATAGATATTTACGACACGCTGAGAAGTCTATGTAAAGATTGACACTCCGATGAAGTCAATGTAAAGATACGACACTCATGAAGTCTATGTAAAGATTGACACTCGGATGAAGTCTATGTAAAGATACGACACTCGTGAAGTCTATGTAAAGATTGACACTCGGATGAAGTCTATGTAAAGATACGACACTCATGAAGTCTATGTAAAGATACGACACTCATTAAGTCTATGTAAAGTTATGATACTCATGAAGACTATGTAAAGACGTGACACTCATGACCTCTATCTAAAGACATGACACTCATGACCTCTATGTGACACTCTGATGAAGTCCATAGACACGTCTGGCATTCGAATGACAATTTTGAGCTGCAGACAATTTAATTGTACATATGGGTCTCTAGGCTGTCAATTCAAACTTCTGGGCTTCGATGCAGTCTAGTGAAACTTATAAACATCTTGTCAGTCTAGTGAAATATATAGATCTTTGGGCAGTCTAAGGTTATCTATAGATCTTTTGGCAGTCTATGGACATCTATAAACCTTTGGGCAATCTAGGGACAGCTTAGACCTGTTTGCAGTCTAAGGACATCTATAACCTTGGGACAGTCTAGGAACATATATAGTTCTTTGGGCAAACTAGGGCCATCTTAGACATTTGGGCAAACTAGGGACATCTATAAACCTTTGGACAGTCTAGGCACATCTATAGGCCTTTGGACAATCTATGAGCACTTATAGACCTTTGGACAGTCTAGGGCAATCAATATATCAGAAGTGCGTCAGCATGCGCATCGTACGTAAAGTTCAGTTGTTGCAATTTGGTCCTGTTTCAATTGAACACTCCTCATAGAAATAAGCGATGGGTAAGACGTAATCCAAAAATTCCAGCTGAAGCTGGATGTGCCGGACAGAAAGGGCAAAAATCGCAGTCAAGCTGTAAATTACGACACAACGTATTCCGTTCTCGGAACAACATTCTTCTACATACAAGGCTCTTTTTCATGGCATGGTAGCGGGAGATTGAGATCGAAAAAAAGGAAGGAGATTTTACCTTTGGTCGCTATCCACTTTACAGGACCCCCTCTAATCTGGTACGTTATCTTAGTCCTTTTTTTTTTCGCTTTGGTTTTCCTTCACAGAATCCCCATCGACAGGTATCTTTGTAAAATCCCTGTATGTTCCCAGCGTCTTTCTAGCGCTGGAAAAAACAAAATTAACGACCAACAACGCCAAGGGCTTCACTAGCAGGATAAAAGCTAACGACCAGGAACTCGAAGTGGTTGACCGTTTTAAATATCTTGGGTCGATTGTCAGGGATGAAGAATCAAAATGTGAGGTGTTGGCCAGAATAGCACAGACAACAGCGGCGTTTGCACGGCTTAACAAAATCTGGCTGGATAAACGATCAGCACTATGCACGAAAATAAGATTAATGCGTACACTGGTCCTGTCAATATTCCTCTATGCTTGTGAGACATGGACAGTTACAGCTGACCTTCAACGAAGGATACAGGCCTTGGAGATGAGATGTTTCTGAAGACTTTTAAACGTCACATACAAAGATCGAGTTACAAATGAGGAAAAATTCGAGATAGAATTACAACATCAATAGGGCCTTTTGAGGACCTCTTGGCAACTGTCAAAAAAAGGAAACTCGCTTGGTACGGTCACATATCGAGATCAAATGGTCTTGCAAATACAATCCTCCACGGAAAGGTGCATGGCAGACGACAAAGAGGCCCTCCCAAAAAGAGATGGGAGGACAATATTAAAAAATGGACCAATCTCCGACCAGAAGATCCACAGGCAGCGGCATCTGACAGAGAAGGGTGGCGTGGGATTGTGAGGATGTCTTCATGTGTGCCCCAACGACCTCACCGGTTATGGGATGACCTGACCTGTATGTTCCCATCCCCGTTTGATGAGTTCATCCCCTTTCCCCTTATTTGTTAGTGTATAATACCATTGCCCCTGGGGAGGAAGACTAACGTCTGGTCACGCAAAATATACTGATCAGACATGTTAATCAGGGTCAGGCAAAACATACTGGCCAAGACCCTCACCTCGGCTTCCTAGTAGCCCTCCATGGAAACGGGATGTCTTCCCGGAAGCCTGGCTAACGCAGCAGTGAGTAACGCGATGATGAAGCCAAGCATAGCACAACCGCCTGGAGGACCACTAGTCCACCTTCATCAGCATGCTCGGGATATGAGGAAAGCTAGTACAACCCGTCACTTAACGAATTTCTCAGGGCGTACATAAGAGTAACCTACTTATTGTGGGAATTCCCAAACAACAAGAACCATTTCCTCTGAAGACGGCCTTCTGGTGGTGATGTAAGTTTTGTTTTTGTTTTCGTCCCCGTGCGGTTTCTGAACCATGCCTATACATAATGTTTTACACTTTATTTTAATTCACAGAACAGCCGCAGTCAAGACTTATTTTTAAAATATTTTAATGAAACCAGTAACAGATGTGGGCCGACTTCTCGAAATATGTTGTTGTTGTTTATTGCTCACAATGAAATAAATGTACTCTTTTGTGCGTCCTGAAAAGGGCGTTAAGTTACGGGTTGTATTAGCTTACATCACATTCCGAGCGTGCTGATGAAGATGTTGTTGTTGTTGGTCTTGTTTCGAATGCACACAATGAGTCGGTTACTCTTATGTGCGCCCTGAAAAGGGCGTTAAGTGACGGGTTGTTGTAGCTTTCCTCACATCCCGAGCGTGTTGATTAAGAAGGACCGGGGTCCTCCAGGCGGTTGTGCCATGCTTGCCTCATCTGCGTGTCGGTCACTACTACGGAGATCACGTCGAATCTCATCTTGTTAGCCAGACTGTTGTCCTCGACAACAGCCCGTTTCCAGGATGACCAACGAAGAGGTCAGGTGAGGGTCTTGGCCAGTATATTACTTCTGACCCTGGCTAATATTCTCTGATCAGTGTGTTTTACCTGACCAGACGTTAGCCTCATCGTCCCTGCTGATGACGGTAGACCGCGGTCCTTCAGGCGGTTGTGCTATGCCTGGTCGCATCTGTGTGACACTCACTACCACAGGGATCATGTCGATCCACATCTCGTCAGTCAGACTGCCTTCAAAACAGCCTGATCACAAGGAACGCTACATGGAAGAGTGATAGTGGTCTTGGCCAGTACATTGTGCCTGACCCTGACACAAAGCACTGGTCCGCAAGTAGAGCTTGACCGGACTACCGTCTCAGTTCCTCTTTTCAAAATATAAACGCCTTTATCTCAGACCAAACAAACAAGAGATGTACAAAAGGATACAGTATCCAAAGTTAATAAAACAACAGTAACAATCAATAACAATAACTATTCCATTATATCGCGAAAAACACGATGCCCTGTTGCATACGATCCATATATCGAATTGCAACAAAAACGAAATATATTGAATGCCAGTTGTTGTGATATTCTCCATGATATTATTGCTGGTACTGTCAATAACATTGAGGTTAGTTGTCTGCCTTCATAAATAAAAGAAATGTTTCATTTCAGGTTGTAATTTTTTAATAAGTCACAGAGGCACTTTGTCGTTGGGGATGAAGTGTTAGGAACTTCTTTGTACTAAGTACATCTTGTATGAGGCGGGGTGTCCAGTTACCTGCCTCTTCCATTTTTCTTTTCTAGTCGTATGTCAGGTACCAATTTGCTGGTGTTGTTGTTGTTTACTCTTGTTTGCTCTTTTACCAGCCCTGAAAAGAGCGTGAAGTGGCTGGTTGCAGCAGCTCTCTTGACAAATCGAGCACGTTGTTAATAGGTTGTTGCGCTATGCTTGACTTTATTTGTGCGTCGCTTACTACAACGGGGATTACACAACGTTAACCAGATTGCCATGAAACAGCCCTGTTTCCAGGGAGAACTGATCATTTTGCCACTTGACCTTGACTAACATAGTCTAATCAGTATGTTTCGCCTGACCGGACTATTGCTTCCTCTCTCAGGTACCCATATACACAATACCCATCTACAGCTCCGTCAACTGGAGCGTGCCAGTAGCGGGCGTTGAACTCCATAGATCTGTCTTGAAATGCTGGTGCTCTACCACTAAAGTAAATAAACGCCCACTTTCAGTTAAAGAGAAGGGAAAATAAAAATGTCACGTTTCCTTCCCCATTTGAAGTTGAGAGACTCCCTGAAAGGATTAGCAGTCGTGAAAACAAACGAAGTGATTATATTTTCAATCAAAAATCACAGATCCCCAGAAATATGTACGTTTGCTCTGTGTGATGTGTGGACTCCAAGCTGGCAACCTTTGATCTCAGTCGATATTTTGTGCTTAGTGGGGAAGATTACCTTTCGTCCTGCATGGCTAGTTTCTCGAGCTAGATACTGAGGGAAAGTTTAGTTAACATTATGAAACTCGCTACATGGAATGAAAGAAGGGCAAAGAATAGTAACAGGGTAACCTGCTGGGCAAGTTGTAAGGGGCGACTAAGGAGAGTTGGACAAAGGGTTGTTTCCCCCTGCCTCTTGAAAGATTAAGTCAGAGGCATGTCAGTAGATGCAGGCATGATACAATTGTGTGTTGACGTGTTTGTTCAAGAGCTATGCGTCACAGGGGGCTAAAAGGTTATGATTGGTTGATTGACTGATTGATTGATTGGTTGATTGGTGAAGCGGTTAACAGTATTTCTTAGTATTAGGTGACCTGTACATCTACAATGGCATTTGTGCAGGTCTCCACTCTTGTGCGAGTTGGTAGTGGCCGGTGGATGCATTTCTCTGCTTTGGGGGCTGACCTCGAGCAGTAGTCAATTGTTTTGTTTTGTGCTGGTCTCAACTCTTGTGCGAATTGGTAGTGGCCGGTGGATGCATTTCTCTGCTTTTGGGGGCTGACCTCGAGCAGTAGTATATTGTTTTGTTTTGTGCTGGTCTCAACTCTTGTGCGAGTTGGTAGTGGCCGGTGGATGCATTTCTCTGCTTTGGGGGCTGACCTCGAGCAGTAGTCTATTGTTTTGTTTTGTGCTGGTCTCAACTCTTGTGCGAGTTGGTAGTGGCCGGTGGATGCATTTCTCTGCTTTGGGGGCTGACCTCGAGCAGTAGTCTATTGTTTTGATTTGTGCTGGTCTCATCTCTGTTTCCAGTCGATTCTGTTTGTTTTAGGATCGGGAATGCTGGAAGCTTTAGTTGGCTGGGTTGTCCTTATTGTCCGCCCGGGTACTTCTTCTTCTTCTTCTTCGTTCGTTGTCAATCTCCCACTACCAAACCCTGAAAGGGCTTAAGTAGCAGAATGTAGTCCAGAGAACAGAATGCGTTGTGTCATAGTTAACAGCTTGGCTGCGATATTTGCACCTTTCGGTCCAACACATCCGACTTCAGCAACCATTTTTTGAGTACCGGGTTAGCATTCCCTCTTCGATCCCTTCTCCTTAACCAGTCTGCTCTGCTGCAGTCTGTTATACAGGATCACCGCGTGGAGGTGTAGAAGGGTCTTGGCAGGTATGGTTCGCTGGCCCTGACGCTAGCAGTCAGCTATGGGTCGCTGCAGCTCATGCGCTGCTCAGTATCTTGATCCCCGCCCGGGTACAACAGAGTGGTTACTGTGTTCCAGTGTTCGTCTTTCCTTCTGACTACATGGCCAGCCCAACGGTGCCTGGGGTTGTTGGCATGCTGTAGGACATATGTGACGTATGACAATGCCCGGATGTCACTGTTGTGCAGACCCATATGGCGCTGTTGTCTAAGTGATAGGCCCACGAGACAGTGCCCAAGCGAGACATGTGTTGTCCTTTGCTGGTTCTCCTTGGCTTTTGTCATAGACCAGTATTTATTTATTTATTTATTTAAACTAGAATGTTAACTCATTAATGGAAGAAGGTCCTTCTCCAGTCTTCCAGTGATATCGTAAAAGATTACTGAAGCAGGTTATACATGGAACTAGCAATCTCACTATGTAGACCAAATTGCTATAGAAAATATTATAATTGCAATAGCAAACTGCCGTGGTGGCGCTAAGCTCCGTTAGGCGCGAAATGAAGATAAGACACAAGTTTTGTATTCCTGTCTACGGGCAGACAATGCAGTTCTTCAAATGGTTATACCATCTTATTGTTGGTATAATCGTCCCAGAACAACCTGAAAGCAAATCCTGTCCTATGTCCAGGATAGATCTCTTTGTGACAGACGGTAGAATATGCCCATTATTTGGACTGTGCGAGATTG
Organism: Ariolimax columbianus; assembly: GCA_036924085.1. Classification (NCBI taxonomy): domain Eukaryota; kingdom Metazoa; phylum Mollusca; class Gastropoda; order Stylommatophora; family Arionidae; genus Ariolimax; species Ariolimax columbianus. Next base: position 21,451,356 of record JAVGWX010000008.1, read on the forward strand.
TGCTACAAGGCGACTTATAGATCAATCTAACATTTCTTTTGTTGAGGCTTACCAAAACATGAATTTGCTCACTACTGTCATTCTTAGTTCGTAGTTCCTAGATGACCTGTACTTCCACTGAGTCAGATGCCCCTATGCAGGTCCCCAGATCTGGTATGATCTGGATGTAGCCGGGAGAAGGGCTTCCTGCTTAGCGGGCTAGGCTTGAGCAGCTTAATACTCCGCTGAATTTTGGAAAAGCGCTTAGACGATGTGTGATTTCATCTTAATAGACTCAAACACTAAAGCAAAGTAGACCCGCCGTCTGTTTTGCGCCATCAATGCTGCTATAAACAAACCACCTAACCATGGCCGGTGTTATGCCATGTCACACAGTTCGTAGTCTCTTACATCATGCTCTCTGTGAGGCAGTGGTGTTATTCTTGTCCTTATCATACATAAAGACCCCGGCTGACCACTCGGAACTACTGTCATCCATGCAGCTAAGTGTGGGATTGTGTATTTGGAATTTACATCGCATACCCCAAAGGTGACATAGACAACCACTTTATACCAGCAGGAGAGACCTGAACCAATTTCAGAGTTGAAGCAAAATCTTTACATGCAACTCAGATTCATATAGGCCAAAAAACAACTACACTGCCGAAGACGGATTTGTCGGACCGATGGTGCAAATATCGGAGTCAAGCTGTAAATTAGCGACATACGCATTCCGTTGTCCTTGCTACATCCTGCTGCTTGGTAGCGGGAGATTGAGAACGAACGAACGAAGAAGAATAAGAAGAAGAAGAAGAATAAGAAGAAGAAGAAGAATAAGAAGAAGAAGAAGAAGAAGAAGAAGAAGAAGAAGAAGAAGAAAAAGCAATAGACGACAACTACAGAAAAAACGATATTTAGCATACTCCAAAAGCGAAGTCCAATCTGTCTCAATCCCGAAACAAGATAGAGTCTTATATAAATTGGAGTATAACATAGAGTTCTTCTCCAAATCAAGAAACAGATTTAGTCCTACCGTGGATACTGGCCCACAGAGAATAGGGATCAAAGCGGGAAAGCAAATCTGGTCAAACAGACGACGTGATGAAACCGGGCTATCTGGTCGCGTGGCACAGATATCGCAGCCTCGCTGCAAACTATGACATAACGTTATAATGTCGTCTTCAGGACGAATGCTGAAGAAGAAGAAAAAGAAGAAGAAGAAGAAGAAGATAAAGATGAAGATGAAGAAGAAGAAGAAAAAAAAGAAGAAGAAGAAAAATAAGCAGAAGATGTAGAAAAGAAGTAGCGTAAGAACAAGAACAAGAGCAAGAACATGAAAAAGGAGGAGGAGGGAAAAGAAGAAGAAGCAGACGAGGAAGAAAAGAAGACGAAGAAAAAGAAGAAGAAGAAAAATAAGAAGAAGCGTAAGCTACTAACAATTCTCTCTGGATAGTCGACAGTTTTCACAAAACCTATTAATACCTACACTTGAATTGTTCTCCGGGTGAAAAGTATATGACCCCTGTAACCTTTCATCATTATCAGGTGCCTTGTCGGTTAGTGCTGCCGATCATGGACCTCCATCTATTTCTATCACTCTGTTGTTGATTGTCGCCAATGCCATTCTCCCAGGCTGTCCAGCATCTTCTCTCTCGACCTTTCTCTCTCTCTCTCTCTCTCTCTCTCTCTCTCTCCTGCTATCTTTCCCGTTGTCACGACGTGCTCCAAGCCACCTTTTCTTATAGCTCGCCCAAAAAGGATGACTGTCTTGTTTTGATTCCTGCAATAAGTTGTCTTTGTGATTGTGCCTCCTCGAATGCTGTATCATCAGTCTTCTTTGCAGTCTATGGGATCCGTAGTATTCTTCTGTAAAACAATATCTCCGTTGACTCCAAAGATCTAAGCGCTTGTTTGCTTATTGTCTATGATTCACTGTCATATGTCAGTACTTGATCTACGTAGAATCGAAGGACTCTCTCAGTTCCAGCGACAAGGTTTTGTTGTACAGTATTCCTTTCATGGTATTGAATACCGATTTTGCTTGGGCTATTGTGCATTTGATTTCGTAATTGCACCTTCCATCTGATGTTAGGTATATGCCCAGGTATTTAAACGCGTTAATAATAATAATGTTCCCTTAGGATTCAGAGGCCTGTTGCGTCGAACGGCCATTACCATGTAAAATTGCCAAGGCTATGTTCATGCGTAGCGTGTTAACCGAAATCACTACAGAATCCCCTGGAGGATCTGAGTACTCCGCTGCATTGGAATGGGGGCAACGAGAAGTATGTGTTAGACCAATGTTTGTGTCAGGCTTTCTATGTCTGTCCGTTTCTGACTCCCTTTTTTGTGTGTTCCGCCTCTGAGACCTCTGGATTGTGTCTACTTCAGCGGGACCCTTGCTGTGCTGATAATACGCGTTACCTTGTCTCAATTCGGTCCCCTTCACTTTGACGCACCATTGTAGAGACTCCGGTTTCTTCGTCATTACCATCACATCCGATTTATTTTTATTTAAAAAGCCGAGGCCTATGTTTTCCCTTTGATGAGCTACCATGTTTACCATTTTCTGCAGCTCGACACAACCTAGGTAACCTTTCAGCAAGTCGTAAAATGCACATAAAGAGAGTTGTGCAAACGGCTAGCCACCTCATCGTGTGCAGGCCATTACTATAGAAAGACCACAGCAGAAGCTATAACCTCGAAACAAGGTCAGTTGTTGAGGTAGTCGATGCTTTAATTTGAGCCAATATGTGTCAGTAGCATGTTCTTTGCAGAGAGTCGCTTCTTACAATCGCCAACCTATTTGGATGTTAAGAGTTTCGTGGTAGATGTACAGTACGCTAGGCTGCTATTAGTTTTCGTAGGACTAAGAGCGATCACATCTAGATAAACAAAACAAATCTGTGTCTGCCAAACTGAACACAGCGAGATTCGAACCATGTGCGTTGGGATTGCGAAACAGACGTTTCACCATTAGGCCCCACGTAAGCCAAATACAATGGCAAATAAATAAATCAAATATAGTTTTAAAGTCAGTTTATTTTTTCTCACGACATACATATGGCTTTGTCTCTTTATAACATAAGCTTATCAAAACCAGTACAGATGAGAGTGAGAATGAACACAGGATAGGCGTGTGCATTATATAGTCATAGAAGGCATTTTTTTAAAAACTAAGTGAGATACAAACTTAAAAACCATTTATAAATTATCCTTTATTTCTTAATTCGAGGAGCGTTCAAATCTTGCCGGAATTTTTTGTTGGAACTACTATCATTAGTTAGGTGTCATATTCTTGTCACTTGTGTCCTATTTCTGCTAGGTGGCCCACTTGTCATGGGCCAGTCAGGTGACGCATAAATAGAGATGGCGGACAACTGTTAGTGCTTGCATGGAACAGCGTGTTGTGATTACGTTTTTGTGAAAGAAGGCATGAAACGTGCAGAAAATTACAGAAGACTGCAACCACAAAAGAGTGATGAGACACAACTGCAGTAAAACATTTGAACGAAGTAAACTTTCTTAGAGAAGACCGTACATCCGTGAGTGATGATCCCGACAGTGGTGGCTCTCAACCCATCAAAGTCATTCCTCTGAATGTCCAAATTGTGGAACGTCCTATTCTGAAAATTCGACACATAACCTGTCGTAAAATTGTACAAGAGGCAAGTCTTTATCTGAGCACGGTGAACACTATTATTCATGAACATTTGCATTTTCGGAGGATTTGTGCACGTTGAATGCCAAGACAGCTTTTCGATTTTGACTTGCAGAGAAGCGTTCAAGCCTGCACTGAATTGAAAGAACGTTTTGACATGGAACTGCGTGACTTTTTAGATCGCTTGATTACATGTGACGAAACCTGAGCGCATCATTATACCCCTGAATCAAAACGAGCATCCAAGCAGTTGAAGCATACGCAATTACCACCACACAAACAATTTCGGACAATTGCGTCCGCAGGTAAAGTAGTGGGACAAATTTGATATTATTCGTATTGATTTTCTACTCAGTGGTGCCACTATCAACAGTGAACAGTACATACGCACTGTGAGTGATGTGCATAACGGTCTGCAGAAACAACGGCCTGGTTTATCACAAAGGACTCCTGCTGCTGCAAGATAACGCTCGGCCTCATACAGCTCACCACACTATGTGCCATTTGCAGCAACTCGGCTGGAAGATATTGCCACATCCACCTTACAGCCCAGACCTCTCTCCAAACGATTTCCACCTGTCTGTATAACCCTAAAAGAATTCCTGGGAAGTCAAAATTTCAGCACTGACGCCGAAGTGAAATAGACTGTCCTGGATTAGTTCAGGCATACTGTCAAATCGCTTTACGCTGTAACGTTTTCAAGCATTACTTAAACGCTGAGATAAGTGCATAAACGCAAATTATATTAAAAAATAAATGGCATTTTGACTAACTGAAAAAATGTCCTTTAAAAAAAAATGTCCCAGTCCGACTTGAATGCCTGCCCAGTATAATGTCCACTAACATTGGTGCAGCTATCTCATTGGTCTATTAGTGCACCAGAACCTGCTGCATTGAAGTCTCTGGTCTGGTGTGTCAACGCGGTCAACGCGGTTCTCTTAACCTTTCTGTTACCTTGGACCTCCTTTAAACACTAAAAAGCCAGAAAAATACTGAACTTAATGATTTAAGAGCAGTACTCTGTCAAGTATGCCAGCAGTCCGCACCAAAAAGAGTAGTGGTACAGTGGTTCCATCCCACTGTAACATCCAAGGCAACGAGGAGGCAGACAGACTGGCAGAAGAAAGTGCAAGACTACCACAACCAGACCCTAGTGTGACCTACGAAGAGTCAAAAAGGCTTATTAGGGCCAGATACATGACCAAATGGGAAACAGAACATACTGGCTACACAAAAAACGATGCCTACTACCAGTTGAACAGAAGAGAGCAGGTCGTGGTCTTCAGACTTCGCACTGGCCACAATAGACTGAGGTACCACCTATTCAATAAATTGAAGATAGGTGGCACTGAAGAATGCACGTGCGGTCCTGGAAAAATGACCGCTGAACATTTACTGCAAAACTGCCCGACATACGAGGATCAGAGAAAGCAGACGTGGCCATCACCAGTGGCAACACTAGACAAGCTCTATGGCAGTGTCGACAGCCTCAGGATGACCGCTGCTTTTTTCGAAAAAAATCAGGGTGACGTCTGACAGCGTACGAAGAAGAAGAAGAAGAAGAAGAAGAAGAAGAAGAAGAAGAAGAAGAAGAAGAAGAAGAAGAAGAAGAAGAAGAAGAAGGACCTCCTTTACACATCTATTGTGGCCGCGGACTCCTAAAATATTGAATGTATGAAAATGTTCAGGGGTGATTTATCTGGGTATTTACAATGGTAGACAATCTGTGCAGGTTCATGAGCTGTGCCACTCAGCGAGACAAATGTGCCGGCTAGTGTCAGGGTAAGCGACCCAGAGCTGTCAAGACCCTTCTCCATCTCCACGCAGTGATCCTGGATAACAGGCTGCAACAGGGCAGACTGGCTAAGAAGAAGGGTTTGAAGAAGGAAGACTAACTCGGTACCCAGTTGTTTGGGGAAGATGGAGGCGAAAAGTAACATCAGGAGAAACATACTAATCAAGACCTCCACCTCACGCCTTCGTGGGACTCCCTGGAAACGTGATGTATTTTACACCAATGAAGTTGGAATCGACACTGTGATTATTGAGGCGTCTTCTATTGCACTACAGCCAGGAGGACCAGTATCAACTTCCTCAAGTACGAATCGGGATGTAATTGAAGCCACTGTAACCTGCTACCAACAAAACGTCATTAGGAGGTCAATTAATTTATTACAAAATTACTCGCTGTTCACGACATCGGCATAGAGTTCAACTCCAGCAACCGTAACGCTCCAGCCAGGCAGCTGGAAAAGGGGTACCTGACTTTCACTTATGAAAGAAAAATACAGCGGGGAAAGGAACTACCTTCAATACTTCATGTCAGAGGAACTATCTTCAATACTTCATGTTAGAGGAACTATCTTCAATACTTCATGTCAGAGGAACTACCTTCAATACTTCATGTCAGAGGAACTATCTTCAATACTTCATGTTAGAGGAACTACCTTCAATACTTCATGTCAGAGGAACTATCTTCAATACTTCATGTCAGAGGAACTATCTTCAATACTTCATGTCAGAGGAACTATCTTCAATACATCATGTCAGAGGAACTATCTTCAATACTTCATGTCAGATCCGACCAGCCGGTATGTCCCATGGAAGACACAAATTACCCTTTCTTTAACACTTTCGATTACAATATTCTTCTTCTGGCAAAGATACGCTTGCTTCAACAAAAAACAGTCCTTTCCGTTATATCAGCGCAGCTGAGCAATAAACAATTTGAAATCCCCAGCACTGTATTGTGCTCTTCGTTCTGAAAACGGCCACAGTAGGAGTAATTGTGGCAATTATGAAGTGATGGCTTTCGTAACAATTCGTTTTATATGCTAAGGTTCCTAGTCTCTTTAGTTGCATTTTACTATATGCTTTGGCAGCCGTAGTGCTGTTTTGTAATACTTGTTAAATAGTAAGTCTTTCTGATAAAAAGGTCTTCATCTCGGCTAATTATGTCCGAAGACACACGGTTATTCAAGATACAAGGTAACCGTCTGTTTCATATTGAGACAAAGGATTAAACTCAACAGAAAAGTGACTTCAGTCTGAAAAAAATTGGACCAATTGTTATGTTTAGGCTGACAGTACAGGAAATTGGTCCTTTCATTCCACGACAAAAAGTAATGTTTCCAGGAAATTACATTTGGGCTCAGATGGAAGTATAAAGCGTTCTTCTTTGTGGCACGTAAGGCATATTTGATGGCCTGGATGGGCGACCACTAGCGAGGTGTTTTTCATTAATTAAGTAACCAATGTGTTCGTTAATAAATCAATGCATTCCAACCACCGTTACGTCGATTCCTTTGTTCATCTATTGATTTATTAGTTCGTACAGCGATCCATCCGTCCACGCATTAATTAGTCCATCTACCCATCCATTGTTCATTCATTTGCGCATTCATTTGTTAGCCAACACGCAATAATCTTTCTACCCAACTAGCATCTATCTATCTATCTATCTATCTATCTATCTATCTATCTATCTATCTATCTATCTATATATCTATCTATCTATTTATATATATATATATATATATATCTAACTGTCTATCTCTCTGTCTGTCTATTCATGTCTGCCTGTCTGTCTGTCTCTATGTAGACAGACAGACAGACAGCTAGATAGATAGATAGATAGATAGATAGATAGATAGATAGATAGATAGATAGATAGATAGATAGATAGATAAATAGATAGATAGATAGATAGATAGATAGATAGATAGATAGATAGATAGATAGATAGATAGATAGATAGATAGATAGATAGATAGATAGATAGATAGATAGATAGATAGATAGATAGATAGATAGATAGATAGATAGATAGATAGATAGATAGATAGATAGATAGATAGATATGGGGTCGCTGTAGACAAGAGGTTAAGGCACTCGCCTCTCACATTGATAAAAAGAAACGGTGGGCGATCGAATCCCGCAAGTTTCAAGCAAAGCCTAGTCTCACAATAGTCTTGCTACTGATCCAAGGTAACTCGAGAAAAGAGTGAGATCTATGACCAGCGCAGCTTCTTTCTCAGTATAATCTAAATACAGCGCACATCACATTATTAAGACGAACCGTCAGATGTTGAGATCATCATCCCTTGCAATGGGAAATAACTTATATGTATATACGAGTCGTGTTTAAATTAAATCGGACACAACTACAACAAGCGTACATACGTTTGATGCGCATGCTGACGTCACTTCTGGTGTAAACAGCATATAAAAACCGTCCAGTTTGCAAAATGTTATTATCCACTCATCTGAGTGGTCCTGTGTTCATTCCCCAGTTGAGGCGGTAATGTTTTTTCATACCGCAACGGCTCCCGGGTCGACCCAGCCTTAAATGGGTTCAGTCCGGGAAGTAAAAGCGGCGAGGGAGAGGAGATGGCTACCACCCTCATATAGCCGAGCCTTTGAAATGTGAGATCGCTAACAGCTTACACCCGTACGGCAGTAATGATATGGGTTACTTTACTTTACTTTTACATAGTTGCCTCAGCAGGCCGTTGAAAACATGGCGGGTGTGATACGGAATTCGTCCAGAGTTGATCAGCGAGCAGTTGTTCTGTTTCTAACAGCTGAAGGATGTCGAACATTTGACATTTATCGCAGAATGCAGGCAGTGTATGGTGACAAAATTTGTCGAAGAACTGAAGAACTGAACAACGATGTTTAAAGAAGGACGTGAGTTAACTAAAGATCTTCTCAAACCGGGTCAGGCGCATATTGTTGCGTCAAAAGATGCTATCGTAAAAATTGATGCAGCAATACGGATGGACCGTCGCCGGAGCTTACGTTCGTTAGTAGAGAAATTTTCTGTGTCGCTAGGGACTGTTCAAATGGGGGTTAGCAAGAAATTGAAGTATTGGAAGGTATATTCACAATTGGTACCTCGGTTGCTAACCAACCACCGGAAGCAAGAACGCACGGGAAACGCAGAGAAGGTGATTCGTTTCTTTTGTGCATAGTGGCAGGTGATGAATCATCGTGCCACCACTTTGAGCCGAGCAGCAAATCTGCTAGCATGCAATGGAAACATCCTGGATCACCGAAAACAAAAAAATTTAAGTCACACATTTCCACTGGTAAGGTTATGCTGGCAGTGTTTTTTTACCATAAGGGACTTTAGTTGGTAGACTTTAAAGAGCCTGGCGTGAACATCAATGCCATCCGCTACAATGACACACCAGACAACCCGCATACAGCAATCAAGAATAAACGACCCGGCATGCTTTCGCGTGGTGTGATTCTGTTGCACGGCAATGCGTGTCCACATGTCACGAACATTGTTCAGAAAGCGTTAGTCCAGAAAAGTTGGGAAGTACTGTCACAACCATAAATAGCTCCGATGTGTCCCCTTGCGACTCCCATTTGTTCGGACCCTTAACAAAATTTATGAAGGGACAATGATTCGAATCCGACGCAGACGTCATGGCCTCAGTGACCAAGTGGTTCAAAGAGCAACCAAAGTCATTTTTTTCAGATGGCATCCGACGTCTAACCCAAGCAGTGTCATGCGTGTGTGAATGCCTATGACAACTTTTTTCTAACTAACCCTGTGGTATGCTTGCTTCATATTAATTGCTATAATTAATTATGTTACACCAGATGATGTAACTTTCATATTTTTTAACAAAGCCATTGGGTCCGGTTTTATGTGAACACGCTTCGTATATATATATATATATATATATATATATATATATATATATATATATATATATATATATATATATATATATATATATATATATTCCATATATAAATGCATACTTATATTTGGTTGTATGAACTGTGGGGCAGGGACTGTCCCTTGTGGATTGGCCTTTACAGCCATAGCAGACAGTGTCGAAATACAGGAGACAGAGTTGGACAAAACATACAGGGCCCCCACGCCCATGGTCTATAGAAATTGAGACGTCTATGATGTATATATATATATATATATGTGTATCTGTGTGTAGATGTAGGTGTGTGTGTGTGGGTCTATTGTCGTTTGTGAGGACTGCCAACATCAGCCAGTGCTGTACTACATCATTGAGACCGCGTGTGCGCTTGTGACTGATCAAGGCAAGTAATAATAATAATGTTCGCTTAGGCGTCTGAGACCCGTTGAGTCGGTCGGCCACATCCATGACCCACAGCCGTGGCGTGGTTCCAGGCCTAGTCCAGGGCGATTGGGGAATTTGCTACTTGCTGGGGACATACTGTTCTACGCCTCCAGCCGGTCGGGGGAAGACCTTTGGAGATGAGGAAGGACTTGTATAGTATCTTGTGGGCCTGCGTTTGCTGGTCCAGCCGTACAACATGACCGAACAAAGAAACTCGGCGTCTGTCAAGTGTATCCTGGTCCAACCGTACAACATGACCGAACAAAGAAACTCGGCTCCTGTCAAGTGTTTCCTGGTCCAGCAGTACAACATGACCGAACCAAGAAACTCGGCGCCTGTCAAGTGTTTCCTGGTCCAGCCGTACAACATGACCGAACAAAGAAACTCGGCGCCTGTCAAGTGTTTCCTTGTCCAGCCGTACAATATGACTGAACAAAGAAACTCGGCGCCTGTCAAGTGTTTCCTTGTCCAGCCGTACAATATGACCGAATAAAGAAACTCGGCGCCTGTCAAGTGTTTCCTTGTCCAGCCGTACAATATGACCGAACAAAGAAACTCGGCGCCTGTCAAGTGTTTCCTTGTCCAGCCGTACAATATGACCGAATAAAGAAACTCGGCGCCTGTCAAGTGTTTCCTTGTCCAGCCGTACAATATGACCGAACAAAGAAACTCGGCGCCCGTCAAGTATTTCTGAGATTGGGTGGAGGCTTGTTTTAGCAGAAACCTCCACATTTCGGATGTAGTCATGCAATCAAATGCTCAGGCTACGCCGCTGGCTGCGCATATGGAAGGCTTCCAGTCTTGACATGCATGTCATGTTTCAACAAATTATCCAGTTTCCAGATCCGTAAAAAAGGACTGGGACCACGCAGGACTGGTAGATGCATATTTTTGTCCCAAGGGAGATCTTGCCATTACTCCACACACGACGGAGATCGTGTATGGCAGACGCAGCTAGTCCGATCCGCCATGATATATAGGGACCGCTGCGCCCATCGCATGATATAATGCTACCGAGGTAGATGAATTCGTTAGTGGCCTCAGCGGTGTGACTTTGAGTTTCAATACCCTGAGATGCTGTGTCGGAAATGTGGTTCTTTGGTCTTGCCCTTTGAAATAGACAGGCCAAGGAGGGCGTTTCACTGTCTAGTATTTCCAGACAGCGCTCCAGCTCAGATCTGACTGTACCGAATATGACAAAGTCGTCCGCGTAAACGAGAACAGTGAAGATTGACTGACCAATAACTGATGCACGCTGAGGCGGTCAAGAATCCAGTGGACTGCCCGTCAGAATAGGTCGGGGGCCAGAACACATCTCTGTCTGACACCCGATGGCTTGGGAAATATGTCAGAGAGAGTGCCACCCAGTCGAATTCTGGCGCCGGTGTCCTAGGGAACCTGTCAGAGAGATCTCCACCCAATCGAATTCTGGCGCGCGGCATGGACAACAGCAGCGAAGGCGAAATTCGATAAAGTTAACAAACTTCAAAACCAAGCCATGAGAATTATAACAGGTGGCATGAAGTCAACGCCAATTGTAGAACTTGAAAAGATTACAAAACTGCAATCCATGACCGATAGAAGAGACTGCAGAGCCCAGCTGCAGTCAGAGAAACTCCGAAGACTGACCGACCATCCAATGCACCAGAGACTAAACAATTTGGGAAATGGGAAACTAAAGCGGAGAAACTTTGCAGAAATAGCCAAAGCAAAGATGCACGAAGATCCCATAAACGCACTAACAACACCAAAACCCATCACTACTGTACGAAAACCTACCTGGAGGCAGTATATATTTCCAGAGGTGGTAGAAAATATACCAGGTATTGCAAACAAAAACTGCCAGACTGAAAAAGAAAGGAGAGATACTACCCTAAGCTTCATAACGAAAAGCTACCCAAGCATGGACTGGACCCATGCATACACCGACGGTTCTGTAACAAACACAACACAGAACGGAGGGGCAGGAGCATTCCTGAACCTACCAAATGGCAGAAAAATAACACTGTCATTCGCTACTGGTAAGTACACAAGCAATTTCAGAGCGGAGGCAGAGGCACTGAGGGCGGCAGTGGAAGAAATGGTGACACATAAAGAAAATGAAAGCCATATAGTCCTGCTTACAGATGCTCTCGCCGTAGTCACAGCGCTAAAAAGCCAGAAAAACACTGAGCTTAATGACTTAAGAGCAGCACTCTGCAAACTGTGCCAGCAGTCCGCATCAAAAAGGGTAGTAGTACAGTGGGTCCCATCACACTGCAACATCCAAGGCAACGAGGAGGCAGACAGACTGGCAAAAGAAGGTGCAAGACTACCACAAACAGATACCAGTATGACGTACGAAGAGTCAAAACGGCTTATCAAAGTCAGATACATGACCAAATGGGAAACCGAACATACTGGTTACACCAAAAACGATGCCTATTACCAGTTGAACCGAAGAGAGCAGGTCGTTATCTTCAGACTTCGCACTGGCCACAATAGACTGAGGTACCACCTATTCAACAAATTGAAGATAGGGTGTACCGACGAATGCCCGTGCGGTACTGGTAAAATGACCGCTGAACATCTGCTACAGAACTGCCCGACATACGAGGATCAGAGAGAGCAGATGTGGCCATCACCAGTGGAACTGCAAGACAAACTCTATGGCAGTGGCGACAGCCTCAGGATGACCGCCGCTTTTTTCGAAAAAATAATGGTTACTGTCTGACTGCGTACGCAGAAGAAGAAGAAGAAGAAGAATTCTGGCGCAAGTGTCCTAGAGAATATGTGAGAGAGATCGCCACCCAATCGAATTCTGGCGCCGGTGTCCTAGGGAATATGTCAGAGAGGGCGCCACCCAATAGAATTCTGGCGCCGGTGTCCTTGTGTAGCTCCTTGATCAGGTTCAACAGGGGGGAGGGAGGGACGGGGTGCCTATTCCCTGGAGGGCTTTCCATAAAGCCGGCTGGTCAACCGAGTTGAAGGTGGACTTCAGGTCCGCGTATACAGCGTACAAGGGGCGATTGAAGGCCCGGTGTAGTTCGGCGAGGAAGCGCAGAGCGTCGGTTATAGAACGGCCCTGGGTGAAGCCAGACTGTTCTGTGCGACGTTTTGTGTTTAAGAGACACGCGAGTGTAGTCAGTAGAACGTGGGTGAAAAAACATTCCCTGGTACCGAGAGTAGTATTACAGGCTTGTAATTACTGCCGTCTTTGCGACTCCCATTGCCTTTGTACAGGGAGACGACGATTCCTTCTCGCCAGTTGGCCGGCACGTGAGCCGTCCTCCATACTTGCAGGAATAAATGATGGTGGGCAGAGCTGATCTGGTCGATGGCGTGTTTCAACAGCTGGGATGTGATCCGGGCCTGTCGCTCGTCGATTTCTGAGTTTCCGAATAGCAGTATGGACTTCAACTATAATAGGGAAAGGTGGGGGGGGGGGGGGGATGTTCGATGTTGGTATCCGTATCTAGGGGAGGATCCGGAGATTCAGCAGACAGATCGGAATATGTCGTTGCTGGTGGGTGGTTAAGAGCATTTGTGTAGTGCTCCTTCCGCCTGTTCGCTACCTCCTTGCATGACGAGCACAGGGAGCTGTCAGACTTATTGACGAACTCTACGCTTTTTTCCCGTTCTGCTTTCCTCCAGGGTGGAGGAGCCTGATGGGCGGGTCTGAGGTCATGCGATCTGAGACCAGCTTCGACTTTGTCATAAATTTCGTTGAGAAAGCGTTCCTTGTCTGCTCTGGCCGCCGGGCGGGATTGGTCTTTCAGCCGTCGTCGTTCGGCATGAACAATGCGAAGCCTGTCTGAGTTCCTCTGGAGTATGATGTCATACGAGGTATCGGAAAGCCACTGATGCCTCATTGGGGTCCTTGAGTCGGTGATTAGCTTGGCGGTCTCGCATGTGGCGTTCTCTATGATTTCTCAAGCTGCCTCCTGGTCATATGGAAGGAGGCCCGATGCAGCCAGGATTCCCCTGATATCATCCGCATATTTCTCCGCGACACCTGGGTTAGCCTAGAAAAGCTGGATATTGTACACATAGGTCGGCACAGGTTTTGGAGGGGCATATGGTTTATGTAGCATCTGGTCATCAGCAAGCCATGGTCAGTGTTGGCAGGGGCCTCAGCACAGTGAAAGACAGAACAGACAGTCACCCAACCGAGACTTCTCACAAGAATGTTGTCGAGTTCCTTCCTAGTCCCTCTTGTCGTTAGAGATCCAAGTGTGTCGGTGGATGTCTAGGCGGTGGTACCATGAGCAGATAATCTTCAGACTGAAGGCGGCGCAAAATGACTTAAATCTGTGTGATCATCTGCATTTCGGGACCGGCGTGGGCTAGTCGTTAAGTGACATGGCTCACACCCAGAAGGTGCTGGGTTCGATCCCCATCACATCAGCGGCCGTTATCCCGGGAAACCCTTAGAAAATGCAGGAGGAAGCAGGCCCTAACATAAAATTCATGCTGAAGTCGGATACACTGGGCCAACAGGCACAAAATAAAAACCACGGTGGAACGAACTTGGGGATTAGTTAATAAGGCGAACGAAAAAAAAATACCTGCATTTCCACTGCCGTACCGGCTCAGGACCGATTCACAACCACTAGTCTGGGACTCTGAAACTACGTTGAAATCACACAGTAGGATGAATTCATAATGTGAAGGAACTGTGGCTGAGGCATTGGCCAGATCCTGGTATAAGTCGTCTTTTGCCTGGGGTTGAGCCTCGTCTGTGGGGACGTATGCGACTATTATTGTGAGATGTCCATGTTTATGTATCAGTCATGCCACGAGGAGCCTGTCCGAGATGGCCTGTCAGGATACTATACTGTCTCTGAGTGGGGGGGGGGGGGGAGAGGGGGGGGGGGTCTTATGAATAAACCCACACAATATATGTGTTGAAGGCCACCAGAGTGCAGCAGACAAGCGTCTTCGACATCTTGTTGGCCTTGGCCCTTTAGTCTTACTTCGGTTACACCAGCTATCGGAATGTTGAATCGACAGTGTTCTAGCCAGCTCCGAAACATAGCCAGTCCCATTTAGTGTCAGTACATTCCATGTTGCGACCATCATTGGGCCCCTTATATCCGGTGGCAACGCTGCTGCTGGCGAGGGTGCTGGTGGCACGTTTCGATAGAGATTCGCAACCCCCGGTTAGGGGGCTGAGGGGATGCTACCGTGTTCTGTATGATCAGTGAATGGGGCGATCTTCCCCTGGAGGCTCTTTGGGGAGTGTGGATACTCTGCTGTCTTGGGACGGGGCCGTGTGGTGTACTCCGTCTCATGTGTGTCAGGCCGGTGTCCATGTCTGTTTTCTGACGTTTACGCACCCCCATCTCCCTCTCCCTCTCTTTCTCTCTCTCTCTCTCTCTCTCTCTCTCTCTCTCTCTCTCTCTCTCTCTTTCCCTTTCTGTCCTATGAGATGATGCAATATCATTCTACGCAACTTTCACTGACGTGTGTACGCTATTTTCAGTTTGACCTCTAAGCTTGAAGTAAGCTCATTTTAACTAGCGGCCATGTGATTTCCACGACAGGTATACGACACAAGCAGAACGACGTCACATCCGGATTTAGCCAGGTTTTTCCCAAGTTAACCTCACAATTAAGAGCTCGTTTAATGGATTTTTTGCTTTGTTTTTTTTCATTCACATTTTCTATCTAAGTTCACAATAGAATCTAGAAAAAGAAATTTTACAATGCAATAACATGTCGCTAATATCAACTCTTCCATAACTAACTAACTTGGGATGAATATCACATTTTGTTTTTATCATGTCAACTAATAATCATTTTTCTTCGGCGTTCGTTGGAAAAAGTACGTTTATCATGTTAGGTCATAATTTACATCGAAGCTGCGATATCTGCGCCTTTTGGCCAAACACATCCGATCTCATCACGACATTTGTTGGGACCAGATTTAAATTCCCTAATCTCTTTGCTAGGCCGCATGATTGCAGCCAGTTTTCAGGTCAGCGTCTTTGAGGCGAAATAGGATCTCCGTTCTATAAGAATGCCCACTTTATAATTAAATGAGATATCAGACCTGGTCAGGCTGTGCGGAGCTGCCGCTCCAACTTGGTAAAGACTACAGACTTCATCATGGTAGTTGGTGCTGGGTTCGGCTCACAACCCAAAGGTGCTGGGTTCGATCCCCATCACAGCACCGGCCATTACCACGGGGAAGCAAACCCTTAGAAAATGCAGGAGGAAGCAGACCCTTACATAAAATGCATGCTGAAGTTGGATGCACTGAGCCGACAGCCGCAAAATAAAAACCACAGTGCAACGCACACCCGCCTTGGGGAATAGAGAAATAAGGCGAACGCAAAGAAAAAAAAAAATCATGGTAGCCAGGAGTGAAAAAGAAGCAAGAAAGAGAATAGGGATAGCCAAGCTGGCAACATTCGACACACGCTGACATCCAAAGAGATAAATCAACAATTGTGTATGAGAATTGTCTTTTGTTATGTACACTCGTGACTACTGTATGGCGCAGAAACATTGACAATGAATACGAAGTTGAAAAAGAGTATTGAAGCTTTCGAAATGTGGGTATGTAGAAGATTGGGTCATATTTCTTGGAGAGAAAAGAAAACAAATGTGAAGGTATTGGAAAAGTTGGGGGTGAAAGGAAAATTACTGACCAGAATCAGGGTTAGAAAGTTCAGTTATGTTGCCCATATAACAAGAGATACCTCCATATTGAAGACCATTACCAGAATGTATGGTGGGAGGCAGTTGCTCAAGAGGTAACGTTTTAAGTGGGGGGATCACATCATGAGATGGACTGAAAAAAGCCTGTCAGATTGTACCAGTACGACCAAAGATAAAGTACATTGCAGATTCATTGCAAACGGCCGTCGATGCGGAAATAGCATTTGAACTGAACTCAGGTGTTTCAAATTATTTGTCTTTTTTTTTTTTTTTTTTCATAAACAAGCTCTGCTCAGTTGCATGTAGTCTTTATGGTTATATCAATGGGCGAAGACAATCAGCAAATGGTCACTTTGGAGACCTAGACTCTTGAACATCGTTACAAAATACATTTTGTCCTTAAAAGAACTATTGTCCTCTTCGTCGTCTTCTTCGTTATTGTCTTCGTCATCTTCTTCGCCATTTGTACTTAAGTAGTTAGCGCGCTGGCTTCGCATCTAAGTGGTCCTGGGTTCATTCCCCAGTTGGTGCGAAAATGTTTTTTTAGACCGTAACGGATCCCGGGTCAACCTAGCCTTAAATGGGTACCGGTTCAGTGCGGGAAGTAAAAGCGACGAGGGAGAGGAGATGGCTACCGCCATCATTTAGCTGAGCCTTTGAAATGTGAGATTGCTAAACACATCACACCACTTCGGCAGTAATGCTATGTGTTACTTTACTTTACTTTACTTTAATCGAATATATTTCTCCATAAATTCTGAAATTTTCTTAGGTTTCCATAATCGGCATAACGTTTTTGCTTGCAATTGGGTTTTTAAGGGCCACGCTGTCACTCCACTCCTCTCGTGGAGTCTGCGTCCCTGGAGAACATGTTTGAATCCATGCACACAAAAAATGTATTTCCTAAATACCAACAGTTTTTGTCCATGTCAGTGTTTAACATTACACAAACTCCTGACTGTCTGTCGTACTCATTTCTTTCTCCTTCTAATCGATACAAATTTTAAAAATCTTCTGATTTTGTCCACTTTTAATCGATACAAATTTTAAAAATCTTCTGATTTTGTCCACTTTTAATCGATACAAATTTTAAAAATCTTCTGATTTTGTCCACTTTTAATCGATACAAATTTTAAAAATCTTCTGATTTTGTCCACTTTTAATCGATACAAATTTTTAAAATCTTCTGATTTTGTCCACTTTTAATCGATACAAATTTTTAAAAACCTTCTGATTTTGTCCACTTTTAATCGATACAAATTTTAAAAATCTTCTGATTTTGTCCACTTTTAATCGATACAAATTTTTAAAATCTTCTGATTTTGTCCACTTTTAATCGATACATGAATGCCTTCATTATGTTGTCAGCGATGCACTTCCTAAATACGAGATCTGTTTTCCATGGCAGAGTTTACCATTCCACGTACTAGAAGTGGTCTGTTGTTTACGTGTCCTGTATAGATTTTCAATTCTTAAGTTACATAAAACACCGTCTGTCGCTAAACAGTGAAATCAATGCGGGGAGGGGGGGGGGAGTGTCTAACCCTGATACCAGTGTCAGTGAGATGTATGCACAGGCAGGTGTTTGCTGTCCTTAAGATCTTCAACAGGTCACTTCGAAAACGGAAAGGCACGAACTGTTACGGACAGATACGATGATGAGATGTGATCTGTTTCTTTTATTGGCAGTTAGATAGAAATGACGGTTGAACTGAACGGTCGAAGGACAGACAATAGATAAATAGATAGGCATGCGGTTAAAAGAGTGTGTGTAAACATGGGTGGATGGATGGATGGATGGATGAATGAATGGGGTTGGATGAATGGATGGATGTATAGATGGATGGATGAATGAATGGATAAAGGGTCTGGTGAAACATACTGATCAATGAGGGAGCCAAGAAAAATCAGGGTCAGGTGAAAGATACTGATGACTGTGAGAGCGAATAATAATCAGGGTCAGGTGAAACATACTGATCAAGGTGAGAGCGAAGAGTAATCAGGATTCGGTGAAACATACTGATCAAGGTGGGAGCGAAGAGTTATCAGGGGCAGGTGAAACATACTGATCAAGGTGGGAGCGAAGAGTAATCAGGGTCAGGTGAAACATACTGATCAAGGTGGGAGCGAAGAGTTATCAGGGGCAGGTGAAACATACTGATCAAGGTGGGAGCGAAGACTGATCGGGGTCAAGGGAAGCCATTTGATCATTGTGGGAGAGAGGAGAAATCAGGGCCAGGTGAAACATGATAAGCAACCCCCCCCCCCCCCCCCCCCGTACATGAGGTGCCTAATCGTGCCACTAGAAACATGATGGGTCTTATCAGGAGGACCAACAATGTCTAAAGTGACACTGTAATAACTAAAGTGGTGAGCTTAGTGATAATCATTGCACTGCACTACAGCCAGGAGGATCCCGGCACACTTTCTCAAATACACTTGGGGATGTAAGGAGGGTAACTGTAACCCGCTACCAACGAAACATCGTCAAAAGTTGGACTCCATTCAACAAAAGTTGAACTCCATTCAACAAAAGTTGGACGGCATTCAACAAGAGTAGCTTCGAACAACAACACGAATGGACGTGAGGATGCATGGATGGATGGATCGATTAAAGAATATATGGATAGCTAGCTGTATGGAAGGACGGACGGACGGATTGACGGATGGATGGACAGATTGGTGGATGGATAAATGGATAAATGGATGAAGGTGTTTACGGATGGAATGATGAACGAGTGGGTGAATTGAAGGATAAATAAAGGAAAGGTATGAATGAACGTGTGGACGGGCGGGCGGTTTGATGGATTGATGGATGGATAGATTAATGGATGGATAGATGGATGTAGGTGTTCACGGATGGACTGATGAACAGATTTTTGGATTAATTGATGATGGATAGATGACGTAATGCATGGATGGATGAATGGATGAATTGATGGATGGATTACAGTCGGGTTAATGGATAGATGGACTAATGAACAGATGAATGGGTGAATTGATGGATAGATGAAGGAATGGATGGATGGATGGATGGATGGATGGAGGGGTAGATGGATGAATGGATGGATGGGTTGACTGACAGACGGATGATAGATGGATGGATTCACAGATCAAATATATAGAGACATTGACACACGAACAGATAGGTAGATAAATAGACACATAAACAGACAGGCAGGTCGAACGGCTAACCGGTGGTGATCGATAAAGCACAGGCCCACCAGCATACACTAATACACTTTACATGCTCTGTAGCAATTTATTTTGCATGATGAAGTTGCTAACTCCATGCAAAACTCTCTTTAGCCGTCTTTAAGACAGCAATGAAGGCGCGTCGGTTTTAATCGTTTATCATGTATAGGAGACGAGATCAACAGGAGGAAAAGGACCAGTTGGTAGTTTTTCACTTGAATTAGGAAAATGGCTGCCGGCTTTTGTTCTCTTAGCAATTGTCGGCTACTTCTTGTGTTAGATCATACCTCAATTACGAGGTTTGGCAATGTAGCCAAAGATTCGCTGAATTGGAATCCACATGTGAAAAGATGAGGTTTAGGAAGTTGGTGTTATGGGCGAAACTCAAGATGACGGCTCCCAAAAAGGAATCAGTGCATAGCATTTACTGCAATTTGGACTAAATATTACCGTGAAGAAAATCAAGGCGTTTAAGATCAACGCCATTAAGCAAAGAGCCAGCCGTCATGCTTGGAGATGAGCAATTAGACGAGGCTTATACCCTCACATATCTGAGCAGCCCCATTGATACTTCAAAGGATGCACAGGCAGATGTTAGGGCTAGTATTGAAATGGCATGGGTAACATTCCTGTTAGTGAAGAAAATTTGGAAATCCAGGGAAATAAAGGCATACCAAATTAAGATCGCTTAATGTCAATGCCCAGTCAGTAATCATAAACGTAGCAGAAAGTTGGAGCATAACAAAGACAAGGCAGAGACAACCCCAGTCGTTTGTCAGAAAATGTATTCGCTAGATAGTGGGCATTGGCTGGCAAGACATGGTGAGGAACGAATACCTATGGGGAAAGGAGCCAACAAAAACCAATAAATCAACAGATCAAACATAAGAAATGTAGCTTTAGTCGCTAGATAGAGCACACGCTACGGAAATCACCATCAAACGTGGTCAGACAGGCTCTGACATAAAAATCACATGAGATGAGGAAGAGATAGACTGGGAAACAGTTGGAGAAGAGACTGTGAAAATGAACTTCGGTCTCTGGACGTCAATTGGAAATAGTTTGATAGGGTATCTTAAAATCGTTTTTACTGGTCGAGGGTTGTCAATGGCATATATGTCCTGAGAGTAAGGACGACGTGATAATAGATTGATAAATTGATCGAATGATGGATTTATTTATTGATTGATTCGCTATAGAACTATGCTCTAAAGAGAACTAAGTGTTGAGTCAAGCGAGTCTCCGTCTTCTTCTTCTTCTTCTTCTTCTTCTTCTTACTCTCATTCGTTTGTTCACTCTGCCATATTTGAAGATGTGCTTCTAGCTCTTTCGTGTAAACCTTGTTGGATACTTGTTACACTGGGCAATGGGCAGGGCAAAGTTTTGGACAGCTCTCTTCCCTAAAAAGATTTACATTGTCGGTTACATAAATGTAACAGTAAATTCAAGCATATACAATATGTAAAGATCGACCGGCATTTGTAGAAAGACATGCAAAATCTAATGTACAGTCCAGAATAAAGTTCAAATGGGCTAGCAACACTACACTGGTCTAATCCAACATACTCGAAGGTGTTGGAGCTAAATAAGATTTCCAAATAATGTTCGAGTTCTTCACGAGAACTCATCTGGCGGTGGAGACATCAAAGATGTGATCACATGAAGAACAACAAGAACTAAAACAATCTTAATAATAAGAACAGAGTGAAGAAGAAATAAAACACGTTTTTCTAACAAGAGGAAAAAATAAACAGAAAGAAAACAATTATAAGTAGGAGAAGGAAGTGACGATGAAGAAAGAAGAAGAAGCAGAAGAAGAAGAAGAAGAAGAGATAAAAAAGAAGAAGAAGAAGAAGAGGGAAAAAAGAAGAAGAAGAAGAAGAGGGGGGAAAAGAAGAAGAAGAAGAAGAAGAAGAAGAAGAAGAAGAAGAAGAAGAAGAAGAAGAAGAAGAAGAAGAAGAAGAAGAAGAAGAAGAAGAAGAAGAAATAAAACAATGATTTATCAATCAGTTTCCGTGGCCTCGTCAACAATTACGGGAAATACGTCAGACAAAATGGCCGCCGAGAAGAAACCCAAGGCTCAAGATATAGACAACCTCCGGATGTCTGCATTATCAGCTTAATTTCTCAATCGATTTCTCAAACCTTCTTTGTTCAATACTGGAATACGATCGGATCACGGTTCTAAATGTAATCTGTGAATAACGTGTCTTTTCCTATTTGCGGTTTCTAAGTGCTTGGACGTGAGACACGCATATCGTGTGCTTTGTCTGAGGCCAACACAATGATTCAATAGCGAGCATGTTTAAGGGGTGTTTTGCTGGTATGTGTACGTGCGTTACCGGAGCCTGAAGTGGGAACAAAGAATAGATGCACTGCAACCTTCCAGGTGTGCAATTAAACGCGCCTACGGCGTACTGGCTACGTTATCCTATAGAAACTTGAGGGTGACAAAAAAAAGTCAAGAATGTTTGTGTTTTTTTTTTGTGTTTTTTTTTTGCGTTTGCATAATTTCTGTAATTCCCAAGGTGGGATGCGTTGCACTGTGGAGTTTATTTTGCGCCTGTCGGCCCAGTGCATCCGACTTCAGCATCCATTTGTATGTAGGAGTCTGCTTCCTCCTGCATTTTCTAGGGTTTGCTTCCACAGGGTAACGGTCGGTGCTGTGAGGGGGATCTAATCCAGCACCTTCTGATTGTGAGCCGTGTCGCTTAACCACTAGCCCACGCCGTCCCGTTAAAGAAGTCCCAAAAGTAATCTGCAGCTCCTGGTAGAGTACGACAAGTTTTAGTTCAATGGCAGAATTCCACAACTCAAATATTGCTTGTAGCGCGGCTCGGTCGTTTCCTGGAGATTCAATGTTTAGTTCACGTGTGCCATTTACTTCCATTTCTTGTCTGTTGCTCTGTTTATTTGATCTTAGAGTGTTGATAACATACATGCCTTTGTGATCGTGAATCTATGCTTGGGAGATATAGACAATTGCAGCTGGCCTGCAGCGGAGGATACAGACCTTGGAGGTGAGATGCTTTCGAATACTTGTGAACGTTACACACAAAGACCGAGTTACAAATGAGAAAATTCAAAGAAAGAATGACTTCAATGACATGACTTTTTGAAGGCCTCTTGGCAACGGTCAGAAAATAGAAACTCGTTTGGCGGGGACACATGTAGAGATCTTCTTCTTCTTCTTCTTCTGCTTTTTCTTCTTCTTCTTCTTCTTCTTCTTCTTCTTCTTCTTCTTCTTCTTCGTTCGTTCTCAATCTCCCACTACCAAACCTTGAAAGGGCTTAAGTAGCAGAATGTAGTCCAGAGAACGGAATGCGTTGTGTCGTAGTTTAAAGCTTGGCTGCGATATTTGCACCTTTCGGTCCAACACATCCGACTTCAGCAAACATTTTTTGAGTACCGGGTTAGCATTCCCTCTTCGATCCCTTCTCCTTAGCCAGTCTGCCTGCTGCAGCCTGTTATCCAGGATCACCGCGTGGAGGTGTAGAAGGGTCTTGGCAGCTATGGTTCGCTGGCCCTGACGCTAGCAGTCAGCTATGGGTAGCCGACCGCTCCAGCTCATGCGCTGCTCAGCATCTTGATCCCGGACACATGTTAGAGATCAAATGGTATTGCGAATAGGATTCTGTCCAGGAAGGTGCAAGGCGGAAGTCGAAGGGATCGTACCAAGAGGAGGTGAGAGGACAACATAAAAGAATTGACAAATCTCCAAAAAGAGGCCCTAAGAGGGGTGAGGTGGGGTTCAGCGGGTGTCCCAACTACCTCGCCGGTTACAGGATGACCTGATCTGACCTTTACCTGGAACTCAAAGCCTATGCTGCCTTGCAGGAAGAATGAGGACAGCTCAAGGCTAGGGGAATCAACCAAAATAAAACGATTTACCGAAAGTGGATGCACCTTGCCGGACGCGCAGATTAACGCATCTCAGCTGTAAAATTCGGCTCTACGTGTCAAAGGATCACATCAAACAGAGGAGAAGGATCACATCAAACAGAAGAGAAGGATCACATCAAACTGAGGAGAAGGATCACATCAAACAGAGGAGAAGGATCACATCAAACAGAAGAGAAGGATCACATCAAACTGAGGAGAAGGATCACATCAAACAGAGGAGAAGGATCACATCAAACAGAGGAGAAGGATCACATCAAACTGAGGTGAAGGATCACATCAAACAGAAGAGAAGGATCACATCAAACTGAGGAGAAGGATCACATCAAACAGAAGAGAAGGATCACATCAAACTGAGGAGAAGGATCACATCAAACAGAGGAGAAGGATCACATCAAACAGAAGAGAAGGATCACATCAAACAGAAGAGAAGGATCACATCAAACTGAGGAGAAGGATCACATCAAACAGAGGAGAAGGATCACATCAAACTGAGGTGAAGGATCACATCAAACAGAGGAGAAGGATCACATCAAACAGAAGAGAAGGATCACATCAAACAGAGGTGAAGGATCACATCAAACAGAGAAGGATCACATGAAACTGAGGAGAAGGATCACATCAAACAGAAGAGAAGGATCATATCAAACTGAGGAGAAGGATCACATCAAACAGAAGAGAAGGATCACATCAAACAGAAGAGAAGGATCACATCAAACAGAGGAGAAGGATCACATCAAACTGAGGTGAAGGATCACATCAAACAGAGGAGAAGGATCACATCAAACAGAAGAGAAGGATCACATCAAACAGAGGTGAAGGATCACATCAAACAGAGAAGGATCACATGAAACTGAGGAGAAGGATCACATCAAACAGAAGAGAAGGATCATATCAAACTGAGGAAAAGGATCACATCAAACAGAAGAGAAGGATCACATCAAACAGAAGAGAAGGATCACATCAAACAGAGGAGAAGGATCACATCAAACTGAGGTGTAGGATCACATCAAACTGAAGTGAAGGATCACATCAAACAGAGGAGAAGGATCACATCAAACAGAAGAGAAGGATCACATCAAACAGAGGTGAAGGATCACATCAAACAGAGAAGGATCACATCAAACAGAGAAGGATCACATCAAATAGAAAAGAAGGATCAACGCATGAACTCCAGCGGTCAGCAACCCATAGCTAAGTGCGCTAGCTTCAGGGCCAGCGAACCAAAGCTGCCTAGACCCTTCAGCACTTCCATACGGTGATCCTGACCAACAGTCTGCAACAGGGCAGGCTGGCTAAGTAGAAGGGATCGAAGAGAAAAGGCAACTCGGTACGCAAAAATGTCTTCTGAAGACGGATGTGTCGGAACGAAAGGTGCAAATACTGCGATCAAGCTGTAACTTCGACAACGCGTTCCGTTCTCTGGACTGCATTCTTCTTCTAGCAAAGCCTTTTTCGTGACTTAGTATCGGGAGATTGAGAACGAACTAAGAAGACGAAACAGGAGAAAAAATGGGTACTAAACTACAAGGCATGGAGTTTCCTCTCTACTGAACGGTAAAGGTAGCTAATTGCAATGCTGTTGGGAAGGGGGCATCAGAGATTTCATTGGAATGGACCTCTATTTTATTAACAGTCAGTCGAGAGGAAAGAGTAATCAGGGTCAAACGGAACAAATTATCCAAAACCCCCACCTCACGTTCTCGATCGTGCTCCTGGAACTGGTTATGTCTGGTCAATATGGTGGACATCTACACTGTAATCCTTACTGAGGAACCTCGTATTGCATTACAGCCAATAGGACCCCGGTTCGCCTTCTTAAGTACACCTCGGTATGCAAAAGAACCACTGCAAACCCGGTGCCAAAAAAAACGTTATTAACTTCGAATTAAAGCAGTAAACCAGGTACTCCTCCATTGTTGGATTGACTGGAGCGTGTTCATATTGAGAATCGAACCCTGTATCTGTGTTATGAAAAGCGAACGCTCTATTAGTCTGCCACCCAGACGTCCGATGCCCTACTTAATAAGCTGAATGGAAGAGCCTAAAATTCGCCTTCCGTCTAGACGTATCAATCGACCAGTAACAGGCGTATTGTTCTCAAGTGAGAGAAGACGTAGGAATGGCTACATAAATAGCTTCTTAGTTGGGTCTGTGTGTTTGATTAACATCTGCTTAACGTAATCGTAGAGCGCTCGCTTTAATAGACAGAAGTACTGGGTTCGCCTCCGCTTTCGACACGACCTAGTCAAACCAGCTGGAAATTGATACCTAGTTTTCTGTAAGAGAAGGAAAGATACTACACTGATCAAGCGATAATGTTCATCATCATTATCTTCATCATGTACCATTTCTTTTATAGAACGTCGCTCCCATTTCTGTCTGTAAGAAATTCGTTTTCTTACCAAAACTCTAGCCTAAGCCACAGGCATTCCTCAATATCTTGGTGTCATCGTCCTCTTGGTCTACCCCTTCCTCTTTTACCTGGCACCATACCTGCCATCACTGTTCTTTCAAGACCGTTGTGTCTCTTGATGTGACCAAAATATTTGCATTTTCTAATATTATAATATTAAAATAATTTAATTTTAATTTTTCAAAATAAAATACAAGCAGGTTTAGATGTCCGTTTTCTGACTACAAGGTAATGCGTTAAACCCATTCATCCGGAAAAGTTAGTTTTCTTTCGGATACAATTCAAATCTAGGCTGTACAGTGCGTGGCGACTGCAAGAGCAAGTTGCCTTTATTTCTCAACCCTATGAACTATCATGGTCGACCTCATCAATGAAAATAAAGTCGCGATTATATATTTTAATTGCATATCTGTAAAGGTGGAAGCTGAGTGGCTGAGTGGTGAAACTCGCTCGGTTTTTACAATCCCAACGTTCCGGGTTCAATCCCCACTTCTGTCCAGTTTGGCAGACACTGGGTTTTTTTTCCCCGGGGTAATGCTCCTCCCCGAACGGAAAGTAATGAAACTTATAACAGCCAAATAGGTGGCGGTTGTAAGAAGCTACGTTTTGAAAAAGGACAGGCGAAAAGTAAAGGTCAAAGCTCGACTTCATCGCCGAAGGTTCGGTCTCTCTTCGCAGAAAGGTACCCCGCCTGCCGAGAGCATCGCATAAAACATGAAACCAAGAATCTCCGTAGCTTCAGCGATGGACCCAGGAATCTCCGTAGCTCCAGCGATGAACCCAGGAATCTCAGTAGCTCCAGCGATGAACCCAGGAATCTCCGTAGCTCCAGCAATGAACCGAGGAATCTCCGTAGCTCCAGCGATGAATCCAGGAATCTTCGTAGCTCCAGCGATGAACCCAGGAATCTCCGTAGCTCCAGAGATGAACACAGGAATCTCCGTGGCTCCAGCGATGAACCCAGGAATCTCCGTAGCTCCAGCGATGAACCCAGGAATCTCCGTAGCTCCAGTGATGGACCCAGGGATCTCCGTAGCTCCAGTGATGAGCACAGGGATCCCTCCAGCGATGAACCCAGGGATCTCCAGCGATGAACCCAGGGATCTCCAGTGATGAACCCAGGGATCTGCAGTGATGAACCCAGGAATGTCTGTAGCTCCAGCGATGAACCAAGGTATCTCCGTAGCTGCAGCGATGAACCCAGGAATCTATCTAGCTCCAGCGATGAACCAGGAATCTCTCTAGCTTCAGCGATGAACCCAGAGATCTCCGTAGCTCTAGCGATGAACACGGAGATTTCCAGTGATGAACCCAGGGATATCCAACGATGAACCCAGGAATCTTCGTGGCTCCAGCGATGAACCCATGCATCTCTGGACAAATTACCATCATGAATCGACCGTCGCAGCTTGAATTCGAACCCCGACCGTCTGAACACAAGGCAAACAGCTGACCATTTCGCCACAGAGACAATTAAAACTTAATTCGAGGGACAGTCATTAAGTAATAACAACTTTACAAGAGTGCGAACCAGATATTGTGTGTGTTAGTCATCGTGTATGGCAACAAACTTGGTCCGCCTGTCCACTAGCTTGTGCTTATAGAAAAATGTTTGTTGATGTGACCTTTAACCAATTTTGCACTGCCTCCAGTACCTTGTCAGCTGCCATTGGTCCCATCTACTACACACTTTCTTGCAACGTCACAAACCATGTTGATATCTACGGCTATTTCATAAATTGTGACTCACCTGTTGCCACAGACTATATGGTCCATCTGTTTCATCGTGTCAGTTGCCACGGCTGACGGTCTCCCATTCCGCGATTCATTAATAAATCTTAATTTACGTCTTCTCTTATTAAACCCTTCTACTCTGTCCTACATTCTCCTCTGTCTCAAACAACTTTTTCCATGCTGAACCTTCATTCTTCTGTAGATTTCAGGTTTCACTTTCTGGTCACACAAAAACAAAGAATACCATCTCATTGTTCTTCCACGTTGCAAGTCGACAAGGCGGGCGGCCATGTTGTAAGCTATATTGCTCATGCGCATATTGGACGATCGTCATTACCCTATAAGGGGTATTGTTAAAGAGCAATTTTGTGTATGGCGTTTATATAAAACACCCGAACGGATCATCTGATGAACTGTCCAATGCTTGCAGGGAGGTTTGCTCCAACTATGAAGCTGAGATCACTGCGCTTGAAGCCGCATTGTACCATCTGAAGATCGTTTTTATGCCTTTCCTTCAAAGGTCCAAAACACTGTTATTTTCAGAGATTCAATGGCAGCTCTTCATCTTCAACCGTTACAGGTTGCTGGCCATTGTAGACCTGACCTTATCCAAATATCTCTAGACATTGACCACATTATCACTTCCAGTGCTGACAAAATAGTTTCGCAGCGGATCCCTGGACACTCAAGCACACCGACTAGCAAAGAAGGGATCAAGACAAAAACAGCCACACACAGCAATAGCTTTATAAAACAGCTAAACAGTTCATAAGATCAGCAAACAAAGAAACTTTACTGAACAGATGGGCCATGGAAAACACGGGAAGGGAGGTCTACAGACATATGGCAAGCCCAAGTCCAAATTACAGTGTAAATAAGCTCACAAGAGAGATTCCGAGCGCTATTTTCCGACTGAAAATCCAACACATCCCACTAAACAAACACCTGAACAGAATCCAACCACAACATACTCCTGATTGCCAGCTGTGTACACACCCATATGAAACCTTTGGTCATCATTTCTTCGAGCTCAGCGCTCAATGATTTTAGGAAAATGCTTCTTCACCCGTGGCCAGATACATGGAACACTTTGTATGGCACTAGACAACAGCTGATAAACACGTGCAGATACCATTACATGGCATTGGGTTGAAGGATGAGAGCCCGGATGGTGCAATAACAACAACATGTGCACTTTATAAGAAAATGTATATTACTTAGTAACCGCTCCACCCACCTCCCCAAGCCCCGTATACTGATTATGCAGAGCAGGCGTTTTCACTCTGGTGCTCGCGAGTACCACAGTGCTCTTTTAAAAACATTTGGTGCTCGCATCAGGCAAGTAAAAAAAAAGGACTCACGAGCACTAACTCTCATGAGGCCCGTTATTCAAATCAAACTTTGTTTTGCAAACCAAAACAATCCATTATATTTAAGGCGACCTGAAAGTTCTTAAGTTGCGCGTTTGAGGCCAGTAAACGTATTTACCGTTTTATGTTCTCAAATATTTCCCACTGCTGACTTGATTCGGGGGTTTCCATGATGCTAGGGTCAGCGTTGCGCTGCATCATTGGTATATTCCGCTTTATTCGCTCAAGACAAATTGAATAGGCAATGTCGTGTTTGTTACTTTAAACAAAATAATATATACAATGTGAAAAATGCGGTCAGTTTGTTGTTAGATTATCTTAAAAACATAAGTTATGCGTTGGGAACAGTGTGGTCAGAATTTGTTGTTAGATTAAGTTTAAAACTCTAAATATGATGCATGGACAAATTTATAGCGCGTAAACGCAGCTGTGAATATTTGAATAATTTGGTAGCTTCTTCATCGAAAAACGGATCCAGCATACTGGTATGTAGTAAACCAAGAAGAACGAAACTCTTTTCAAGATAACTGGGAAAGGGAATTTCTTGTAGTAAATAATGACGACAATGCAGGAGTGGTTTGTCTTTTATGCAATGCTATTTTATCGGGGTTCAGAAGAGCAAAATTTCAATATACATTATAATACGCACTATGGTGTGAGTGGTGAGGAGTACAGATGTTGTTAGACGCAAGGGTATGTAAAATAGGGGATTCTGTGGCGAAGTGGTTAAGCCGTCGGATTCGTGATCAGGTGGTGAGGGTTCGACCCCGGACTCCGCCGTCTTTTTCATGGGTGCTTGATGCGGAGTCCCCTGCATCTCGTAATCGCTCCCTAGTCGTCTTGTCCTTGACTTGCCACTGGGGTCGGGCGGCTCGAGACGAGAGAGTGGGTAAAAAGTAGGGCAGTTTATCCTTTCTAAAAACAGCGCTAGCAAAATAAATGAGGCCATCGTCGACTACGATGGACGGCGCCCTTTGCCTTTGTTTATTATGTAAAAAGACGAGCTGAAATCGCAACTCAAGCGCCAACAGAAATATTGTTCGTCTAGCAAAGCCGTTAACAAGCTTTCAACTGAATTGTCTTTATCAGTGTCTCATAAACTTATTAAGAATGACACGGTATTTTCAAGTGGGGATGTTGTGAAAGAGTGTATCATTTCGGCAGTGACCACTCTGGTGGAGAGTATACCTGAAACGTTTAGAATTGTTCTGATTAATTCTGCCCCCCAAAATGTGCCTAGTAATGACAAGGTTGGTAAACGCGTTGAAGCTCGTCCTGGCTCAAAGTAAGCAGAAAACTTTACTTAAAATGTCTGAATGTAGTTACTTTTCTCTTGATCTTGATAAATGACGGACATTGCGTCTCTCGCACAATTCAAGTGTTTTGTGCGCTGCGTCAACGATCACTTAACTGTATAGCATTTATTTCTGACAGTGTTACCGCTCTCAGGTACTACTACGGGTCAAGACCTTCACCATGATGTTACCGCTCTCAGGTACTACTACGGGTCAAGACCTTCACCATGATGTTACCGCTCTCAGGTACTACTACGGGTCAAGACCTTCACCATGATGTTACCGCTCTCAGGTACTACTACGGGTCAAGACCTTCACCATGATGTTACCGCTCTCAGGTACTACTACGGGTCAAGACATTTAGAATCGTGTTACCAACTTCGTAGTATCCAATGATATCGATATATCAAAGTTGGTGTGCGTGGTTATAAAGAATTTGTCAGTCTTCTGAGAAATGATAAACGCTTTCCGCCTTTCATTCACTATCATTGCTTAATTCATATTGAAGTCCTAGCTACTGATTTGGAATACGTTCCTGAAATGCCAGAACACTAACAAGTGATTGCTAAGTTGATCAACTCTATTATTGCAAAACCCTTTAACAAACGTCTGCTGAAAGTCCTCTTGCATGATTTATTGGCGCCATATTCAGAACTAATACTTCATGTGGACATACGTTGGCTGAGTCGTGGCGATGCAGTTACAAGGTTCTGGTAAGTGTCCCAAGAAATCAAAGCATACATTTCTTCAAAAAGGTCTACAACAAACTTGCCTCAATTATATGAGGATCATTCCAAGATAAATATTGCTTTCATGGTGGACCTCTTTCAGTATCTGAATGGGCTCAATAGACAATTTTAAAGTGAACAGAACACAATTTGTGGAATGAAAGAAATAATATGTTCATTTTGGTTAAAGTTAGAAAGATTCATTTTAACAGTAAGTAAGAATGAACTTCAACATTTCCCAGAACATGCACACACACTCTGGTCGAGTCTTGGATACGCTGACGCTTAGTGATTCTTACAGTCCTAAAATTGTTTAGCTAGCAATTCAAGATCTTTTGAACGATTTTCATAGGCGGTTTCATATTTTGGAAGAACATGAACAGTTGTTTAACATGATGTATAACCCCTTTCAATTCAGTGTGGACTTAATCAGAGAAATCCAGATTACCGAAGAGAATAACATAGTTGTTCGTTCGAAAATTGAATTGATAGACCTCCAGTCCTTCTTAACGCTGAAATATTTGTTTGAAAAGGAGAAATTCATAATATTCTCGGGAGCAGAAGATAAAGAAATGTTTCAAATACTGTGGAGTGTTTCTCTCAGATGTCTGGCTATGATTGCGACGACCTACCTGTGCAAAAAAAAAAGCTTCCTCACTTATGAAATACCTGAAGAACAAAACATGATCACAATTAACTGATTCACATCTGCAAGACTGTTTACGTAAAGCTATTAACAACTTCTCCTTGGACATTACTGAACTTCTGACATGTAGGTATAAATAACTTCTCCTTGGACATCACTGAACTTCTGACATGTAGCTATAAACAACTTCTCCTTGGACATCACTGAACTTCTGACATGTAGCTATAAACAACTTCTCCTTGTACATCACTGAACTTCTCCTTGAACATCACTGAACTTCTGACATGTAGTTATAAACAACTTCTCCTTGGACATCACTGAACTTCTGACATATAGCTACAAACAACTTCTCCTTGGACATCACTGAACTTCTGACGTATAGCTAGCTACAAGCGACCTCTCCTTGGACATCACTGAACCTCTGACGTATAGCTAGCTACAAGTGACCTCTCCTTGGACATCACTGAACTTCTGACGTGTACCAACAAGCGACCTCTCCTTGGACATCACTGAACTTCTGACGTGTAGTTACAAGCGGCCTCTCCTTGGACATCACTGAACTTCTGACGTGTAGCTACAAGTGACCTCGCCGTGGACATCACTGAACTTCTGACGTGTAGCTACAAGTGACCTCGCCTTGGACATCCCTGAACTTCTGACGTGTAGCTACAAGCGACCTCTACTTGGACATCACTGAACTTCTGATTGACTTTCAAGCTTAAGGATGTCATTAATCCGGTGAGAGTTTTTTTTTTTTAATTGTATTATTTTTCTAAAAATGAAACCCATTTATTGCATGATGCTCACGCACTTATTAAACATGAACGATGCGCGCATTCTTAAAAGGGTGAGAACCCCTAATGTATAGCCATATTTTTGGTGTGGTGTGACGCCACTGTCTGTTCTCCCCATCTACTTACTACCCACCCCCACCCAACATCCCCCTCCCCAAATCCCCCAACCACCCTGTTGTTTTCGACAGTGGTGTTGTGGTACTGGCTCATTTAATTCGTTTTCCATTTTGACATAAATTGCCATAGATTTTTTTAAACAAACATGGGCAGGAATATATTTATACTGTACTTAGAAGACATGGATGTACATTTTAATAGAAATAATAATAATAATAATAATAATAGGGCATTAAATGACATGGGTAACTATTAGAATGTAAGGCATGTCTCACATGTGCAGAACGTAGACAAAAGTGGGAACTGACGCTGGCACTAATACCACATCTCTTTTTTTTCGTTCACTTTGTGACGGGATCAAGATGCGCAGCAGTGCATGAGCTGCAGTGGTCAGCGACCCAAAGCTGAGCAGTGCATGAGCTGCAGTGGTCAGCGACCCAAAGCTGAGCAGTGCATGAGCTGCAGTGTGGTCAGCGACCCAAAGCTGAGCAGTGCATGAGCTGCGGTGGTCAGCGACCCAAAGCTGAGAAGTGCATGAGCTGCAGTGGTCAGCAACCCAAAGTTGAGCAGTGCATGAGCTGCAGTGGTCAGCGACCCAAAGTTGAGTAGTGCATGACCTGCAGTGGTCAGCGACCCGAAGCTGAGCAGTGCATGAGCTGCAGTGGTCAGCGACCCAAAGTTGAGCAGTGCATGACCTGCAGTGGTCAGCGACCCAAAGTTGAGTAGTGCATGACCTGCAGTGGTCAGCGACCCGAAGCTGAGCAGTGCATGAGCTGCAGTGGTCAGCGACCCAAAGTTGAGCAGTGCATGACCTGCAGTGGTCAGCGACCCAAAGCTGAGCAGTGCATGAGCTGCAGTGGTCAGCGACCCAAAGCTGAGCAGTGCATGAGCTGCAGTGGTCAGCGACCCAAAGCTGAGCAGTCCATGACCTGTAGTGGTCAGCGACCCAAAGCTGAGCAGTGCATGAGCTGCAGTGGTCAGCGACCCAAAGCAGTGCAGTCCATGAGCTGCAGTGTGGTCAGCGACCCAAAGCTGAGCAGTGCATAAGCTGCAGTGGTCAGCGACCCCCGCTAGCGCCAAGGCCAGCGACACGGAGCTGTCAAGACCTTTCTACACCTCACGTTGCGATCTTGGATACCAGACTGCAGCCGGGCAGACTGGCTAAGGAGAAGGGATCGAAAGGGAAGACTAACCTGGAAGTCAAACATGCGTTCTGGAGTCGGATATGTCGGGCTGAGAGGTGCAGGTATCACAGTCAAGCTGTAAACTACGACACAAAGCATTCCGTCCTCCGGACAACGATCTCTTACTTAACTTAACTTAACGTCTTTATACTGGTTTAGAAGATCCTGTAGAGTCTGTATACAACCAGTTACATTTACATCACCTTGCTCTAAAAGCTATGCGCATCCAGTTTATTCTTAAATGCATTAACTATCCCTGCCTCCACTACCTCCCCTGGTAATGCATTCTAAGCAGACTTGCAAAGCCCTTTTCAGGGCTTGGAAGTGGGATTTTGAGAACAAGCGACGAAGAAAAAGAAGAAGAAGAAGAAGAAGAAGAATTTGTGACAGTTGACTTTCCAAAAACCTCTACACCTCACGGTAGAAGAGGAGCGACTAAGTAAGACTTTCCAAAATCTAATTTGAACAAGCGCAAGAATTCCAATACTGAGGGACTTTGTTTACGGAAGTTGGAAGACTTGAGAGATCAAATTTGCTCCTTCTTCGTAGTTTATCTTAAATTTAAGTTAGATGTCAGCATACTTATGCTACTGCCACCATTACTTAAACATGCGCATCAGTAAGGCAAACAACAACATATAAACAGAACATGTGTATGTCAATGTTGCTCGTTTGTTGCCGTTGTTTGTTTTTTTGTTTTTTTTATATTGTTCTTGCCGTTGCTTTCGGTATTGTTGTTGCTGTTGCTGTTGTTGTTGTTGCTGTTGTTATGTTTGTCTGTATTTCTGTTGTTGTTGTTATGTTTGTTTTTGTTGCTGTTGTTGTTGATGCTGTTGTTGTTGCTGTTGTTGTTGCTGTTGTTGTTATCTTTGTTGTTGCTGTTGTTTTTGTTGCTGTTGTTGCTGTTGCCGTTATTGTTGTTGCTGTTGTTGTTATCTTTGTTGTTGCTGTTGTTTTTGTTGCTGTTGTTGCTGTTGCCGTTATTGTTGTTGCTGTTGTTGTTGTTGCTGATGTCGTTGTTGTGATTTATTTTGTTGTAATTTCTTTTGTTGCTGTTCTTGTTGTTGCTGTTGCTGCTGCTGCTATTATTGTTGTTCCTTTTGGTTTTTAGTGCCAACAATGGATAAGATTACTCTTTTGTGCGCGCTGTAAAGGTCGTAAGGTGGCGGGTTGCAGTAGTTCTCCTCACATCCCGAGCGTGCTGATGATCGATGACCGGGTTCTTCCAGACGGTTGTGCTCCACTTGCAGTCAATGGACTTTGTCCTTATCCATCAGACTACACCAGATAAAAGTGATGTTTCAAGGTGTAGATCCTCACGGCATTGCCTTAAGCGGTCAAAATCTGGAGGCAGTAAGATGCACCATCACTGACAACCTTTCACTTGATGCAGAGCTGCAAAAGCGATTAGGAATGGCCTTTACGGCACTTACTATGCTGTCACAAAGTGAGTGGTAAAACAGCTTGCTGACCATCTCTCTAAAGGTTGCAGTGTACGTGAGTGGTAAAACAGCTTGCTGACCATCTCTCTAAAGGTTGCAGTGTACGTGAGTGGTAAAACAGCTTGCTGACCATCTCTCTAAAGGTTGCAGTGTACGTGAGTGGTAAAACAGCTTGCTGACCATCTCTCTAAAGGTTGCAGTGTACGTGAGTGGTAAAACAGCTTGCTGACCATCTCTCTAAAGGTTGCAGTGTACGTGAGTGGTAAAACAGCTTGCTGACCATCTCTCTAAAGGTTGCAGTGTACGTGAGTGGTAAAACAGCTTGCTGACCATCTCTCTAAAGGTTGCAGTGTACGTGAGTGGTAAAACAGCTTGCTGACCATCTCTCTAAAGGTTGCAGTGTACGTGAGTGGTAAAACAGCTTGCTGACCATCTCTCTAAAGGTTGCAGTGTACGTGAGTGGTAAAACAGCTTGCTGACCATCTCTCTAAAGGTTGCAGTGTACGTGAGTGGTAAAACAGCTTGCTGACCATCTCTCTAAAGGTTGCAGTGTACGTGAGTGGTAAAACAGCTTGCTGACCATCTCTCTAAAGGTTGCAGTGTACGTACAGATAATGTGGGATTAATACACTACTCCATGCCACCGGATAGTAGAAAAGCAGACTAAATGTTTTTCTTGTGGGCTGCTTGAGGTGCATATCTTGAATTTCATGGATTGACAGAGTGATGAACAACAGGTGTTAGACCGTGCGAAGATTGCCAGTTTAGTTACGATCCACTGCCAGAGCCGCTTGCGGTGGCTTGGCCATTTGTGAAGAATGGCGTATGGGTGAATTCCAAAAAGTAGCCTATACGGAAAGTTGACCTCGGGCAACCGTAACAAAAGTAGACACTTCCAGCGCTACAAAGACATTTACAAACGGGATCTGTAAGCGATAGTGATGACCTCGTACTGGGAGAAATTAGCCCAAAACAGACCTGACTGAAGACAGACTTTGCGTGCTGGACTGCAAGCAGACTTTGTGTGCTGGCCTGCAAGAAGACTTTATGTGCTGGCCTGCAAGCAGACTTTGTGGGCTGGCATGCAATCAGACTTTGTGGGCTGGCCTGCAAGCAGACTTGGTCTGCTGGCATGCAAGCAGACTTTGTGTGATGACCTGCATGCAGAATTTGTGTGCTGGCCTGCAAACAGACTTTGTGTACTGGCCTGCAAGCAGACTTTGTGTGCTAGCTGCAAGCAGGGGAAGCCAAGCTGCGACAAAATGCAGACTCCAACCGTGAGCGACAAAAGCAAGGACAACAACTGACTTAGCCCCCTCTCTAGCGTAAAGTCAATTATCTCTGGAGACTAACAGGATGCCAATCAATCAATCCAATTTTCAGGGGAGGAAAATGCAATTCAATTCAAGTGCCGTCTCCGCAACGAAAGTTGTTTGCAAATTCTTTTTCTTCTTCTTCTTTCGTACTGCTCTTGTCATGCGGCGTACAAAGCAGTGAGATGCGTTGATTTCTTGTTATTACCAAGTGGAAGGCTTGTGCTGTCGTTAGGTGTAACTTCCTGAAAGTGTCAGAGACACTCTCGATCCATCGACGTTTTGGCCTGCCTCTTGCTCGTGGTCTAAAGACCTGCATATGATATGCACTTGATGCAGGCTGGTCATAATGCAAACTGACTAATTGAACAAAACGCTTGATTTGTTTAGAGTCAAGGTAGACACTAACTAGGTTTGTCCCAACTATCTGCCTCAGCGGAGTGTTGCGGATTTATTTCACAGATTGTCTTTCCGGTTACACTCCTCTTGTCTGTAAAGGACCCACAATATCCGCTTCCTCTTGTAATGACTGTACACTCTACCAGACTAACATTAGTCTTATAGCATCCTACTTACAGCACTGTCTGTCTCTTGTCCGCTGACGTGCAACCTTCCCCTCTAGTATTGTTTTCAATAAAATATCGTGTCTCTTTATATCACCAAAATATTTTACTTGCCTAATTGTAATGGCTATCAAAAGTTCTCTACTCGTGCCTACTCTCGTCAGGACGTCGCTATTTCTTTGTTTCTCTTAAAAAAACTGCGTCAGATTTTTCTGTATAATAACATTTCGAGGGCTTCTGTTCTGTCTTCTGTTTGATCATAGTCCATGTTACTGCACAGTATAATAATGTTGAATATTCTAGGTGGCTTCAATTGAAAACCTTAAAAGCGGGAACGAAATTCGAAAAATCATGCCTTTGTACTGTAACGTGTAAACATGGTTCGTAATGATGCCAAGAGTGCCCTGTTTGTCCCTTGACGGTTTAGGCGAATAATATGACGTTATAATTTAAGTTAAAAGATGTCTGCCCCACTGTTGACATGCACTAAAGTGGAGCAGCGTTCTGCTGTCCGTTCTTTTTAGCAGCGAAGGGGTGAGACATATAGCAATTCATTGGAGAATGAAGGCCCGGTACGGTGATACATGTCTTTCACTCACAGACAATCGGCGAATGGAAGTCCAATAAGGTGATGCATGCGTTTCACTCACAGACAATAGGCGAATGGAGGTCCAATAAGGTGATGCATGCGTTTCACTCACAGACAATAGGCGAATGGAAGTCCAATAAGGTGATGCATGCGTTTCACTCACAGACAATAGGCGAATGGAGGTCCAATAAGGTGATGCATGCGTTTCACTCACAGACAATAGGCGAATGGAAGTCCAATAAGGTGATGCATGCCTTTCACTCACAGACAATCGGCGAATGGAAGTCCAATAAGGTGATGCATGCCTTTCACTCACAGACAATCGGCGAATGGAAGTCCAATAAGGTGATGCATGCGTTTCACTCACAGACAATCGGCGAATGGAAGTCCAATAAGGTGATGCATGCCTTTCACTCACAGACAATCGGCGAATGGAAGTCCAATAAGGTGATGCATGCCTTTCACTCACAGACAATCGGCGAATGGAAGTCCAATAAGGTGATGCATGCCTTTCACTCACAGACAATCGGCGAATGGAAGTCCAATAAGGTGATGCATGCGTTTCACTCACAGACAATCGGCGAATGGAAGTCCAATAAGGTGATGCATGCCTTTCACTCACAGACAATCGGCGAATGGAAGTCCAATAAGGTGATGCATGCCTTTCACTCACAGACAATCGGCGAATGGAAGTCCAATAAGGTGATGCATGTATTTCACTCACAGGCAAAAGGCGAATGGAGGTCCAATACGGTGATGCATACGTTTCACTCACAGACAATAGGCGATTGTTCTTTACAAGGCAGTGAACGGCTGCAATCAACTCTTGGGGTCATTACTATATGTGCCTGACTTGGTCGTAAACAGTTTGTCACAGAACTAGCGCCGTTTTAGAACTTCCTACCCGACTCATACACATGCTAGAGTGAAAGCATCCATCGCCGTACTATGAATGTCTAAAGGCTTCATCTCTTCGCTGCTAACAAAATGGATAACATAACGCTGCACCTTCTTGGTGCATGTCAATAATGGGGCGGCCATCTTTTAACTGCAATTATGACGTCATTGCGTCTGTCTGCACCGAGTTGACACTTGCAAGACACTCTTGGCATCCTTAACAACATGTGTAACAGTTCCCTGTAGAGCATAAGCGTATAGTACAGAGGAAATAGAGTCTAACCATTGTCCATGTTCAAATACACTTTCCGTAAAGTGTGTCCTATCCAACCCAACATCCCACTTTCGATCTTTTTAAAGTAACGCAGAGATTTATTACAATTTAAGGCACATATCGCAACACATGCGCACTGACGGGCTAGCAGAAAGCAAAGACCGTCCAATAGGCACACTTTGTATGCCCCCTTTGGATATGTACCAATTCGATAATCTAATATATTCGTAGTCACGCCACTGCATCCCAACAAGATCCTTACTGCAACAATTACAAAGAAACCCGACTGTAACCATATGACGTCCGCTGTTTGCCGTATGGTTTCTATCTAACTTGATTCGCCAGACTAAACTTTTTATTTCATTTAGTGAGTGCCTTTCTTTAATAGTCAGAAAGTGAACTCCGTTCGCCAGTGACATGTCTCCAGCCTCGAGCGTTATTTAATTACTAGTGATTTCAGATACGCGCTGAAGGTCTTTGTAAAGACAGTGAGACAATGAAATAAAATATACTTGTACATTATCTCTAAGAGTTATCAATATTCTTTCTTCAAACGTTCGTAGTAGTGAACAAACGGGATTAGTGGTTAGCCTAGGGTTCTCCTACGTTCCTCTTTCTTGATCTCGATCTCTCTCCCTCTCTCTCTTGCTCTCTCTCTCTCTTTCTCTCTCTCTCTCTCTCTCTCTCTCTCTCTCCTTCTTATTCTTCTTTACTGTCCTTCAGCTACTTTCAGACGTTAAATGTAATATGTCTCTAAAATGTAATGGTTAGTCGGAGATTGCTATACATTTTTCATCGTCTTTATCTTCTTTTCATCTGTATTCGTCTTCTTCGTCTCTATTCTTCCTATTTTTCTACTCTCTATTCTTGTTCTTCTACTCTCTATTCTTGTTCTTCTCATTTCTATTCTTCTTCACTCTATTCCTCTTCTTTTTTCATTTCTAATCTATCTTTTCTTCCTCTTCTTTCTTCTTCTCATCTCTAATCTTACTCTCTTTCTGTATTCTTCTTATTTTTTTCTCTCTATTCTTGTTCTTCTCTGTATTCTTCTTGTTCTCATTTCTATTCTTCCACTTATCATTTATATTCATCTTCTCTGTATTGTATATTCTTCTTCTTTTTCTATTCTTTATTATACATCTTCTTCTGCTTCTTGTCTCTGTTCTTCAACTTCTCTATTATTTTTCTTAACTTAACTTAACGTTTTTATACTGGTTTAGAATTGTATACAGAGTCTATTTGGAGGGTGGTTTTTACCGATGTGTGAGCACATCTTAATAGGCTCAAACACTATAGCTGAGTAGACCCGCAGCCAGTTAGGCGCCATCTATAACTTTTAACTTGAATTTTGTTCGGGCAGCGGCCGTTAAGCCTGCTCTTTTTTTATTTCCAAGTGCCTAGGGATTTTTAACGTGCTTGACACTGAACCAGGCGATCCACATGAACAAAATCCTGGTCTCCTCCGAGATATCGAACACGCGACAACCGGCACCAGAGGCGGACACCTTACCTCGTGATCACTGTGTCCCCATTTCTTGTTTTTCTCTCTATTCTTCTTTTTCTTCTTCTCTCTTTTCTTCTTCTTCTTCCTCATTTTATTATTCTTTAACTGTATTCATATGCGAATTAAAATATATTTAAGGAAAGCTGTGGCATAATCATAATCATTACTTTATACTCTCCTTCTTTCTTTCTTTACCTCTCTATATGTGTTTCTCACTCCCTCGTCTTCTTCTTCTTCTTCTTCTTCTTCTTCTTCTTCTTCATCTTCAACCTTTTTTGAACGACAGCATGAATATCTCTAAAGAAAGATGTGATCACCTGGGTTCCCATTTTTCTTCTCCTT
Organism: Ariolimax columbianus; assembly: GCA_036924085.1. NCBI lineage: Eukaryota > Metazoa > Mollusca > Gastropoda > Stylommatophora > Arionidae > Ariolimax > Ariolimax columbianus. The sequence continues at coordinate 21,492,060 of JAVGWX010000008.1, forward strand.
CGCTTTCTCTCACTCTCTCTCTCTCTCTATATATATATATATATATATATATATATATATATGTGTGTGTGTGTATGTGTTTGTGTGTGTGTGTGTGTATGTGTGTGGGTAGGTGTGTGTGTGTTCTTTATATATCTACCTCTTTTTATGCGAATGTCATTGTCCAATTATTTTTCGTCTTTTTTCTTTTGCCTTGGGACGTTAGCTTCAACCAATTTAAGGCAGTATTAAGTCAGCGTGAAATCCCATTTAAGAAATTATTAGTCAGCGAGAAGTCGAACTTGTGAAATTATTTGTCAGCGGGAAGTCGAACTTGTGAAATTATTAGTCAGCGAGAAGTCGAACTTGTGAAATTATTAGTCAGCGAGAAGTCGAACTTATGAAATTATTTGTCAGCGGGAAGTCGAACTTGTAAAATTATTAGTCAGCGGGAAGTCGCACTTGTGAAATTATTAGTCAGCGAGAAGTCGAACTTGTGAAATTATTTGTCAGCGAGAAGTCGAACTTGTGAAATTATTAGTCATCCGAAGTCCTGTTTAAGGAATTATTAGTCAGCCGGAAGTTTTACTGTTTTTATCCACCACCGCCTCTGACCAAGACCGTGTTCCGCCTTCACGTGGCGGTCCTGGAAACAGGCTGCACTAGTCATCCCTGTAGTCTCTCCAACGGATGTGGATCACAGTGGGAAAGCAAACCTGGTACTAAAAGAAGTCAGCTGAAATCGGTTGTGTCAGGCCGAAACGTGCAGATATCGCAGCCTATCTGTATACTACGACACAACGTCACAACATCCTTTTCAGAATGAACGCCGATGAAGAAGGCCACTATGTTTCTCTGCCATTTGTCCCGGATGCTGGTAATAAAGGGGCGCATAACCAAATTGTTTCGATGACTACTTGCCGACATGGAGGGTGGCGAATGGAATCCCCGTGGGGAATACTTTGTTTTTATGTTGGGGATTGTTGTCGAATGTCCACAATGAATAGTTGTACTTCTGTGCGTCCTGAAAAGGGTGTTAAGTGGCAGATTGCACTAGTTTTCCCTCAAATCCCGAAACAGATGATGAAGGTTGACCGTGGTAGTCTTATGCTTGGTAACGCTTTCTACTACGGGGATCACGTCGGTTCACATCTAGTCAGTCTTCTTATTCTTCATCGATCAACTGATGCTATGCGTCTAGTCCGGTGAGGTTCACGAAGGTGACTGTGTGTTTCAGGTCTTCGCTGGCCCCCACAGCTTTTCGAGCTTGGTCGCTCCCTCAGGCCAGACTGCCTCTCTTTGGTCTGTATAGATAGGGCATTCTTGCAGAATATGTTCTGGTGTTTGCTCCACAATCGTACGAGGCAGTGTCTCTGAGACCCATTCTGTGGAGGTCGGGTTTGAGTCTACAATGTCCCGTTCTGAGTCTGAAAATCTTTGTCTGCCCATCTCTGCCAAGTTTGTCTATGCTGCCATTTTCTGCCTTGTATTATTTGTACTGTTCTCTCAATTCTGTCCTCGTGTATCTGCGTGACGCTTTCTAATAAGGGGATCACGTCGATCCACGTCTAGTCAGCCACATTGCCTTGAAAACATCATGTTTCCAGGGGACGCTACGTGGAAGAGAGATAGTGGACTTGGTCAGTATATTGTGTCTGACCCTGACGCGACGTACTGATCAGTATGTTTTCCCTGACCGGACTTCTGTCTGCGTTCCCCATCTGCTGATGAGGAAATAAACACATATAACCAGCACACGACGATGCGATAACAGTGGCCTAGCGGCCTGTAGTCCTCAGTCTTTATAAAACCCTCGACTACCCTAGCAATGGGAATAGAGTCGTATATATAAAGAAAGAAATGCTGCGTCAAAGCGAAGCAGACCGAATTAAGAAAAGTTAACACGCCCAATTACCTGTTCACGTACATAACATGGAAGATGCAATTTCAAAATAAAATGCAGAATATCCCAAGAAAAATCAGTCTTCCAGACCATGAAAAAAACATTGGGCAACAAAACCTTGTCGCTGGAACTGAGAAAGGGAGTCTTTGGAGGCTACGTGGAACCAATACTGACATATGGCAGTGAATCATGGACAATCAGCAACCAAGCGCATAGAACTTTGGAAGCAACGTAGATGTGATTTCAATGAACGGACCAGGACAAAAGCAAACCATAGCTACGTTACGGCTACAAGGCCTTCGTCGGAAGCAAAAAAACGAACGAAAACAATTAACAAATTAATTTTTAAAAACACAACGAGATGTGCAATGAGCTGTTTAACCAGACTGCTTTAACAACCTGTTTGCTCTGTACAAGTCAAGGGCGTGGACTTGACGTGACGGGGAGAGGGTCTTGTACATAATGTTGCGCCTGACCCTGACAATATTCGTGGATCACAATGTACGAAATTATTTTGTTAAATGTTGATGTAATATCACAATATTGTTTGCTTAGTACAGACAGACACTACATTACATTTATAATGATTACACAAGTGCGAGAGGTATTTTCGTGACGCCATTGCGTGTGACAGAGAGAAGAACAGTCCAAGTACCACGCTGATAGCATATTGTAAGTGACGATTAGCAGTGTAGTCTAAATTCTCTAGAGAAGAAGACTCTCCAATTGTTGCAATCCCCTGCAGCGTCTATAAGACCCATTCTGTGGATGTGCACATTAAGTCTGCAATGTCCCGTTCTGAGTCTGATTATCTTTGTGTACCCAATTCTGCCAAGTTGATTTATGCTGGTCTTTTCATTCCGTCGTCATGGATCATGTGTGAGTGTCTTTGCTTCTTCAAAGCTCTGTAGATGGGGAGTCTGCGTACCTCCACTTCCGGCTTTTGCGAGTTCATCTGCCTTCTCGTTTACAAGGATCCCAAAGTTGGCCGAAATCCACTAAAAGGTTTTTTGGGAACAGCAGCCGGATGTTACATTTTATTTCATGTAAGAGTCTTATCTTATTTGGGGCGTTTGCTGGAAGGTGATAAAAACATGAGTTGCTGCACGCGTACCAAAAGCATGTTGATTGGGAATTAGGCTTCGAGGTTTGAAATAACGCTAGAGAACCAACCTATAAATTGTAACCCATGTAAAGGAGGGAGACAAATCGTTTCACAAACGAACATAAGAAAGGGCAGAAACAGTATCACTAATTTTCAGGGATCAAGATGCTGAGCTGCAGTGGTCAGCGACCGATAGCTGACTGCTAGCGTCAGGGCCAGCGAACCAGAGTTGCCAAGACACTTCTACACCTCCACGCGGTGATCCTGAATAACGGGCTGCAACAAGGCAGACTGGCTAAGGAGAAGGGATCGAAGAGGGAATGCTAACCCGGTACTCAAAAAATGTTTGCTGAAGTCGGATGTGTTGGACCGAAAGGTGCAAATATCGTAGTCAAGCTGTAAACTACGACACAATGCATTCCGTTCTCTGGACTACATTCTGCTACTTAATCCCTTTCAGGGTTTGGTAGCGGGAGATTGAGAACGAATGAAGGCAAGGCAAGGCAAGCCAAGCCATGCCACTAAAATTCATTGTTTTAATTTTTTCAATTAACCTTTTACAATCCATTCTAATTGATCAGATGTATTTCTTAAGACACGAATCTTATGAGTTACACCGGATTATAAATAGTTCAGACACGAATCGTATGAGTTACACCGGACTGTAAAAAGTTCAGACATTAGTCTTGTGAGTTAGGCCTGACTGTAAAAAGTTAAAAACGAATCTTAATAGTTAAACCGGATAGTAAAAAGTGAAGACACGGATCTGACCAGTTTGGAATGACTTTACAGGGTTAATAACTAAATTCAATCAGTGGTAATTTTGGTCCATGTTAACAGTGTGCTATCAAAGAGCAGTGCTGGTGTATGTGTTTGTTTTTTTTTGGTTTGTTGTTTTGTTGGGTTTTGGAGGAGTGTTTTTTTCTGTCATGTGGCCAGAAAAATGGCTTTTCGCAAAGGATTCTCATAAGAAAACGAAAATCAATGTAAAAATAGCCAAACAGGAAGCAAACAAATTACTAGTGTTAAAAGCAAACAAATTACAGATGGTATAAAGCAAACAAATTACAGGTGTTAAAAGCAAACAAATTACAGGTGTTAAATGCAAATAATCATGAACGCGTACAGGTTTATTTACTTCCTGGTTTGATACGTATGGATTGTTATTACTTGAGCTCATTATATTACATCAATATTACCCAGTTTTATTGTGTCTATCATCAAGCTGATATCAGCGCGTGGAAGAACATAAAGTGAACACCGTACTCTGTTATACAAGGTCAACGTAGTGTCCAGGTTTTAACTGCAATTGGGAGATACAATCTTAGAGCAGGTTCTCATTTACGGCAGCATGGATTATGAGTTTGCACTGTTCGGTGGAAAACAAATAGAAGTCTGGGGACCGAAGATGTAGCCCAGTGAATGAGCTGGCAGCAGTCAGCTACTCTAAGCGGGCTGTTTGCGTTAGGGTCAGCTAACCCGAAGATGTAGCCCAGTGAATGAGCTGTAGCAGTCAGCTACTCTAAGCTGGTTGTTTGCGTTAGGGTCAGCTAGCCAGAGCTTTTTTTTTATTTGCGGTAGCTTTATTTCTCAATTCCCCAAAATGGTGTACGTTGCACTACGGTTTTTATGTTGCGCCTATTGGTCCAGTGCATCCGACTTCGGCATACATTTTATGTAAGGGTTGCTTCACCCTGAATTTTCTAAGTGTTTGCTTCCCCGGGGTCACGGCCGGTGCTATGATGGGGATTGAACCCAGCACCTTTGGATTGTGAGCCGTGTCACTTAACCGCTAGTCCATGCGTCCCCAACCAGAGCTGACTAAGGCTATATTCCCCATTCAAGATGCGGTACTGGAAACAGGCTGCGCCTCTGCAGTTTGGCTAAGATAATAGGGATCGCAGTGGGAAGGCAAACTATGTATCCACTCCCCCCTCCCTCACCTCAGTCGCATGGAACAGCGTGTTGTGAAGAAGTTTCTTATGGAAGGAGACGTGAGTCCTGCGAACATTGGTGGGTTCTCGACCCACCAGTCATTCCTATGAGTATTCAAAATGTAGAACGTTTTATCCTGGATGCTGATTTTCTACCCCGTGGTACCACTATCAACAGTGAACAGATGTACATAACCGTCTACGGAAATAGAAACGGCTTGGTTTGATCACAAAGAGCGTCCTGCTCCTGCAAGAAAACGATTGACCTCATCCGGCTCACCGTACTATGTTCCATCTGCAGCAACTCGGCTGGGAGGTATTGTCACATCCACCTTACAACTCAGACCTCGCTCCTAGCGATTTCCTCCTGTTTGGATTCCTAAAAGAATTCCTGGAGATCAGTATTGATGACGATGTAAGACATGCTGTCATGGATAGGTTCCGACATACTGACAAATCGTTCTGCGCTGAAGCTTTTCACGTATTATTAATACGATGGGATAAGTGTATAAACGTTGCCAGAGATTATTTCAAAAAATAAATGGCATTTTGACTACCTAAAAAAAATTATTTCATTGCAAAAAAAGTCCTGGTTTGACTTGAAGGCCCCACGTACAGGAATATGTCACAAATGTTAGCGTGCATAACACAATTATACAGTCCCTCGAACCTTTAAGATATCTCTATCAGTGGAAGAAACATGCAAAGCTCGAATAGTACGGGCATGTAATAGGATCAAGTGGACTCAAGTTCAACTCCAATGCCATCTCAGAATCGAAGGCCGCTGCAATGGATCTGTAGTTTGCACTATCTCTTGCCGTAATGGTGCAGTCTTACATGCGTTTTCCAATCCATCTCCTGATATTATTCATTCACTTATAACGTTCTATGCCTCTTGGACGACTGTCTTCTATTCTACCCTCTAGTATGGTCTTCAAGAAGGAGGTATTTATGTTTCTAAGAATCGACGTCACTGCACTCTGAGCATACCCATAGGTGCTCAGTCTCTCTCATCAAATGGTGCTCCATCGTTGTTCTGAACCCCAGCATGACCTGGACAGTAGATCCATGTCAACCCATGGAGTTTGAGGCATCAACAGCTGATATCTACTAGTACCTAGGCCATCCCTTCTGTACCTTCTGAAGCACGGCTTGCGCGTCTGTCACGATGACTGCACTTGTTAAAGAAGTCTCAGATATCCATCTCAGCGCTGAGGTCACTGCTTCCCTCTCCATTCTCAAACTGGAGATTGTTGACATGTATTCTTTACTGCACTCGGCAACGACCTGTCCTCTCACTCTATCCGCGAAGCTTCAGTCTGATGTTCTGTTGAGCCACACTGATCCGTCAGTGTATTTTTACGGAATAAATATGCTGCGTGTTCAATGAGGTATATGCTTTGTTATATGGCCAAAATATAAGTGGACTATGAAACAAGATACTCAGAAGCACATTCCCCGGTAAGAGAAAGAAAGGTCGTCTCAAGGGGTGCTGAACAGAGGAAATTTGAAAGTGGACGGGCCGAGTCTTGAAGGAGTCCCGAGGTTGTGACGATGGCCAGACAGAAATGGCGACAATTTGTTTATGAAGCAGTAGTAAGATGTGATGTCCCTACGACCTCTTAGAGTTATAGGAAAGACACCAAGAGACGAGACAAGAAGCGACCCGAGACGAAACGCTAGATGAGACACGAGACGAAACCAGACCAGTAGAGACGATACGCCAGACGAGAAGAAACGATACAAGAAATGAGACGGGACGAATAAAGACGAGCCGAGACATGAGACGAGACGAGATAAGAAGAGACGAGACACGAGACGAGACGAGACGTGACGCGAAAAGAGACGAGACGAGAAGTGAGTCGAGACGAGGCTGGACGTAAGACGAGGAGAGACACGAGACGAGGCGGGACGCGAGACGAGGCGAGACGCGGGATGATTCTCGAGGCGAAACGCGAAACGAGACGAGACGAAACGCGAGACGAGACAAGACAAGACGAGACGCGAAGAGACGAGACTTGAGGCGAGTCGAGACGAGACGAGACAAGACGAGACGAGGCGAGACGCGACACGAGATGAGGCGAGACGCGACACGAGACGGGACGCGAGACGAGATGATACGCGCCACGAGACGAGGCGACACTAGACGAGACACAAGATGAGACAAGCCGAGAAGAGACGAGGTGATACGAGATGCAACAAGAAGGTACTCGTGGCGAAGACCTGTTGGTCAAGCTAGTATGGAATGGATATCTGAAAATTATCCAACTATTTGAGTCTAAAATTATAAGTCCTCTCTATTGTTTATTTGTCTTGTTTTGTTTTTTATCTGCTTCTGCGTTCGTCCTGAAACGTTGTGACGTTGTTTTAAAGTTTAAAGCGAGATTTGCGCCTTTCTGCCCGACACATCTGATTTCAACGAACTTTTTGGAGTACCAGGTCTGTCTTCTCACTCTTATTCCTATTATCTTAGCCGAACAACACTTGTGTAGCCTGCTTTTATTTCCACCGCATGGGGGCGGGATAGGGTCAAGGTCAACTCTGGTTTGCAGACCCAGGCGCAAGTACCCAACTATGAGTCGCTGGCTGATGTCCATTAATTTTTTGTGCTGCATCTTTAGACCCTAATTGTATGTGATTCCCCGGAATTATTTTGACAAAATTTAAACAAACCCAGAGAAATGACCAAAAACTAAAAAAAAATTTAATTCCTTTAAATATTTTGTGTCTTGCATATGTAGTAACAAAGATCAAATAAAGAAATTAAGACAAGAATCAAGATGGCTGCTGCCGCCATGTCAAGCCTGAATGTGATCTGAATATGCAACATCAGCACCGCAAGACAAGTTAAATAAATTATTAGTGGAGTCTATTCTTTTTGTCCGGATGTGAGAACTGGACATTAACAACTGATATGGAAAGAAAGGATACAAGCTTTGGAATATAAATGCTGCAGGAGAAGTTTGCAAATATCGTATAAAGAACATGAAATAAATGATTATGTAAGAAACAAAATACCTTACCTGGCAGGTGAAAAGGAATCACTTGTCAGTAGTGAAACTTCGAAAACTGGCATGGTTTGTGCACGTAACAAGGCAGGACTCCATCTAAAAAGTAATGCAAGGAACCGTTGGATGTGGAAAGGTGGAGGAGGACAAAGAAAGTCATGGGTTGATAACATTAAAGAAAGGACAGGATATGATTTGTTCACACTCGTTCATAATGCAGAACATAGCGAACTATGGAGGGCGTGTTGTTGTTTCCATCGTGGACATTTACGACCTTACTGTGTTAAGGGTTTATTGATTGATTGAATGCACTACTCGTCCCCGAAGCCATTTAGAATCGTACATTCGGTCAATCCTACTATCATCAGGTGGTTTGTGAAACGCCTCTAGGGGTATCAAGAGATAAATACAGCCGAAGACGAACCGAAAGTTAAAAAATCGCAGTCAAGCTGTAAACTAGCGACACAACGCATTCCGTTCTCCGGACTACATCCTGCTACTTGCAAAGTCGTGTTCAGGGCTTGGTGGAGGGAGATTGAGAACGAACGAAGATGAAGAAGATGAAAAGATAAATAATTGTCATTGCGGGACTGAGTGGTCTGAAGATAAGACATCGGTCTCGGGTGTTAGAGGTCGCGGGTTCACATCACGGGGGGAACCGGGATTTTTCAAGGGGACTTCCTGGTATTTTCTGGATCTCTAGGTAGTAGAGATCGGACGCCCGTGTGTAGTTTTGCGCACGTTAAAAATCCCTCTGAAGTTGGAAACCGAAAGGAGTAGGCTTAACGGCCGCTTTTCCGGAAAAAAATTCAAAATATGTTAACAATCTTGGCTTGGCTTCGTTCATTCTCAATCTCCCACTACCAAACAATGAAATGATTTAAGTAGCAGAATGCAGTCCAGTGAACGGAATGCGTTGTGTCGTAGTTTATAGCTTGACTGCGACATTTGCACCTTTCGGTCCAACACATCCGACTCCAGCAAGCACTTTTTGAGAACCGGGTTAGTATTCCCTCTTCGATCCCTTCTCCTTAGCCAGTCTGCCCTGCTGCAGCCTGTTATCCAGGATCCCCTCGTGGAGGTGTAGAAGGGTCTTGGCAGCTCTGGTTCGATGGCCCTGACACTAGCAGTCAGCTATGGGTCGCTGACCACTGCAGCTCATGCGCTGCTGAGCATCTAGCCAATCTATTGCGGGATCCTCGCCTGTACTACAGAGTTTTGATGAGACTCTCTAAACATGTAGAGACGAACAGAGCACCTGTGGGTTAAACCGTTGATTCTTCGACTAAACTAAACTAAAACTTACCTAAACTAAATGATAACCATTGACAACAACAAGAACAATACTTAACTCAGCTGTGGATCAAGGTCGAGCGACAATCGCGATCAGGGACCAATAGAAAGGCTGTATATGTTGTTAGTCACACATCTATGATCTTGACTACCTTTACTGGTCAACGTGACCAGTAGGTTTCCTGGAATCCTGATGTTCAATGGGGCAGATCGGTGATTGGTTCCAGTTAGTTGAAACGTGAATGGTGTAGAGAGAATGAGTAGGAGAGAGTGGGGTTTGGAGGAAGGGGTGGTAGAGGGGTTGGAGAGATGGAGTGGTGGGAAGGTGGGTGAGAGAGGTGGGTTAGAATAAGTGAAAGTGAAGGGTCTAAGAGAGGGTTGGAAAGAGGGGCGTGGTTGAGAGAAAGGAGGGAGAGATGGAGTGGAAGAGAAATGTAGGAGAAAGATTGGGTGAGAGTTTCAATTGGAAAGAGTAGAGAGAGAGTGTGTGTGTGAGAGAGAGAGCGTTGGTGATAGAGAGTGGGGGCTAGAGAGAATGTGGTACAGAATGTGGGTTATAGAGTAAGGGTTAGAGTATCGGTATGTGAATATGATTAGAGAGTATGAGAGAGAGAGAGAGAGGCATGGACAATTGCGATAGAGTGTGAATTTGTGTGTATTTGTATGCCGTTGTGTGATTGGGGTAGAGTGGTAATAGATAATTCAGTGAGAGGATGTGTGTGTGTGTGTGTGTGTGTGTGTGTGTGTGTGTGTGTGTGTGTGTGTGTGTGTGTGTGTGTGTGTGTGTGTGTGTGTGGGTGGGTGGGTGAGTGAGTGTCTGAGTTGATGAGACACGTAATAAATGGATCATTGAGGGAGGGCTTGTGTGCCTTTGTGTGCTGGTCTTGTGACAGTGACATATGTCAGTGACGGTGTACTGTTTGGATGCGATACTGTTAAGAGCAGCAGAGATGGCACATAACAGGATGCCGATCTACTTTGCTCTAGTGTTTGAGTCTATTAAAATGGACTCGCACATCGGTTAAACACCCTAAGCGGCACTTGTCCCAACGCTGCTCGGGCCTAGCCTGCCAAGCAGGAAATCCTTCTCACGGCTACATCCAACCCACACCAGAGATGGGGCCTGCTCAGGAACATCCGCCTATGTAGAAGTACCAGTCGATTAAAGTTAAGACCAAACTGTAAAAGAATGCCGAATGAAAATCGCTGTTAAAGTATCTTCTGTGAGGAGCGCGTGGCCGAATTGTTTCGAGGCCTGCCTGCCGACAAGGAGGGCAGCGGTTCGAATCCCCGGTATGGCAGGTGTTGGTTTTCTGTTGGGGGTGATATATACAAACATAGCCAGCACACGACGTGGCGACATCAGTGGCGAAGCGGTATGTAGTTCTCAGCCTTCAAAACCCCTCGACTACCCCACAATGGGAAAAATGTCGTATGACAGTTTTTTAGTATGTTCTGTTATTTTGTTAGTAGATGAACGACACGGAGATAATGACACACGGCCATCGTGTACCATTCCTGGATAAACTTCAGGAAAATGTCAATGACTTCACTGCTTTCATTAGCTGTACTGCTGAAGATATGATAGGAACAGTCCAATTCGACAGTAATGCGTCACAGTCGTTCAGTATTCGCAGTGGTGTTAAACAAAGCTGCGTCCTAGCTCAGACATGACTATTCCTTCCGCTGCTATTGAAGGACGTATTTGAGAATGTAACAAAAGGGATTTGTTTTCACACTAGATTAGATGGTCGTATGTATAATCTTGCGAGACTTCAAATCTAAAACTAAGATCAGGGAAGTTACTGTCAGGGACTTGTTGCAGGTGATCCTAGAATTGTCACTAACACTTAGCAGGAGCTCCAGAGCTTGATAGATCGCTTCTTCAAGGCGTGCAAAGACTCCGGCCTCACAATTAGTCTGAATGAAAGAAATGTGCTGGGACAAGACGTAGATGCCACACCAACTATTGCTATCCACAATCACGAAATGGCAGCTGTGGACCAGTTCACTTACCTGTGGTCCGTCATCACACGAACTGGCAACTGTGGACCAGTTCACTTACCTGTGGTCCCTCATCACACGAACTGGCAGCTGTGGACCAGTTCACTTACCTGGAGTCCCTCATCACACGAACTGGCAGCTGTGGACCAGTTCACTTACCTGGGGTCCCTTATCACACGAACTGGCAGCTCTGGACCACTTCACTTACCTGGGGTTCCTCATCACACGAACTGGCAGCTGTGGACCAGTTCACTTACCTGGGGCTCCTTATCACACGAACTGTCAGCTGTGGACCAATTCACTTACCTGGGGTCCCTCATCACACGAACTGGCAGCTGTGGACCAGTTCACTTACCTGGAGTCACTCATCACACGAACTGGCAGCTGTGGACCAGTTCACTTACCAGGGGTCCCTTATCACACGAACTGGCAGCTGTGGACCAGTTCACTTACCTGGGGTCCCTCATCAATGATAAGCTCTCCGCAGACAGCGAAATAGGCAATCGGATTGGCTAAGCTGTTCCCATATTTTCCCGTCTCGCAACACGTGTAATGGAAACTCCAAACTCAAGCCCATGTTATACAATGCCTGTGTTGTCAGTACGCTTCTATCTGGTAGCGAAACGTGGACAACATATACCACACGCAGCAAAGGCTCAACACCTTTCACATACAGAGCCTGATCCTTCCTTGACGCCTCATATAGAGGGAGGGTGACAAATACGGAGATGCATTCTAGCACCGCTCTTACACATTCCACGACAGCGAAGACAATGCTGGGTTGATCATATTTCTCGTATGCAAGATGGTTCCACCCTGGGTTGATCATGTTTGTCGTATGCAAGAGGGTTCCACCCTGGGCTGATCATGTTTGTCGTATGCAAGATGGTTACACCCTGGGCTGATCATGTTTGTCGTATGCAAGATGGTTCCACCCTGGGTTGATCATGTTTGTCGTATGCAAGAGGGTTCCACCCTGGGCTGATCATGTTTGTCGTATGCAAGATGGTTACACCCTGGGCTGATCATGTTTGTCGTATGCAAGATGGTTCCACCCTGGGTTGATCATGTTTGTCGTATGCAAGATGGTCCCACCCTGGGTTGATCATGTGTGTCGTATGTAAGATGGTTCCACCCTGGTTTGATCATGTTTGTCATATGCAAGTTGGTCCCACCCTGGTTTGATCATGTTTGTCGTATGCAAGATGGTCCCACCCTGAGTTGATCATGTTTGTCGTATGGACGATGGTCCCATCCCCAAAGATATTCTCAATGGGCAGCTGGCGTGTGGTAAAAGAACAGCTGGTTGACCACAGCTGAGGTTCAAAGATGCATGTAAGCGGAAGAAGAAGGCACTGTTCTTGTTTGCGAATGCTCACAATGAGTAGGTTACTCTTTTGTGCGCCATGAAAAGGACGTTAAGTGGCTAGTAGTACCTTTCCTCACACCCCTAGTAAGCTGATGAAGGTGGACCGGGGTCCTCCAGGCGGTTCGCCTATGCTTGGCTTCATCTACAAGTCACTCACTACTACGGGGATCACGTCGATCTCTCACCTAGTTAGGATGCCATGAAAACAGCCTGTTTCCAGGGAGAGCTACAAGGAAGCCGAGATGAGGGTCTTGGCCAGTATGTTTTGCCTGACCCTGACTAACATGTCTGATCAATATATTTTACCTGACCCTGACTAACATGTATGATCAATATATTTTACCTGACCCTGACTAACATGTCTGATCAATATATTTTACCTGACCCTCACTAATATGTCTGATCAGTATGTTTTGCCTGACCCTGACTAACATGTATGATCAATATATTTTACCTGACCCTGACTAACATGTCTGATCAATATATTTTACCTGACCCTGACTAACATGTCTGATCAGTATGTTTTGCCTGACCCTGACTAACATGTCTAATCAATATATTTTGCCTGATCCTGACTAACATGTTTGATGAGTATATTTTTTCCTGACCCTGACTAACATGTCTGATCGGTATATTTGCCTGACCCTGACTAACATGTTTGATCAGTATATTTTTTCCTGACCCTGACTAACATGTCTGATCGGTATATTTTATCTGACCCGACTTTAGTCTTCCGCCCCAGAAGGCACTGGATGTGAATCTCACATCTTGAGAATACATAGCTGCAGACCTATCCAAATTTAGAACCAACCTAAAGAGCCACCTAAGCCTGTGCGAAAATAGGAGCATGCATGCAACACAGAGAAGTGAATACAACACCGCAAGGTAAAGGAGAAACAAAAACTCAGGAGAGAAGCTACCACAAGATCACATCAACCTATAGTCAGACATGACTGACAAGCGGCTACTTATTTACGCAAGTTGACATCTAACAGCGTTGAGGGAAGTATCTCTAGAAGAACAAGATAGTGGGTGTGCTTATCACGTAAGGCTTGCCACAACTGCTCGTTTTAGTCCCACTGAACTTAATATCGGAGACGCGCGAAGAAGAAGACGAAGAAAGGAAAGAGGAAGAGGAAGAAAAAGATTAAGAAAAATAAGAAGACTGAAAAGGAAAAGCAGAAGAAGGTTGGAAAAGAAGATGAATGGGAATAAAAAGAATATAAAATAAAAAATGATTATAATGATAAAAAAGAAGCTGATTAATGGGAGGAATAAGAAGAAGAAGAAGAAGAACAAGAAGAAGAAAACGAAGAAGAAGTAGAAATAGAAAGATAAGAAATGATGAAGATAATGATGATAGGATTATGATGATGATTAAATTATGAAGATAGCCAAGAAAAAGACAACATAAAAAAAGAAGAGCAAGAATAACAAGAACAAGAAGGAGAAGAAAAAGAAGACGAAGACGAAGAAGAAAAAGAATGAAGCAGAAGGTATCCTCCTGGCTGTAGTGTAATGAGTGACTCCTTAGTAAGCTGACGACCGTATGAATTACAATGCCGAACCCCAGCTCATTCATTAGACAGCCTGTTTCTGGGGGCAGAAACTAGGACGAGAGATGAGGGTCGTGATCAGTATGTTTCACCGGATCCCTGATTACTCTTTGCCCCCACACAAACCCGACTAACTAGCTACACTGTGTAGTTACAAGGGTAATAATATATACAAATAGAACAATGTGGGTAAAACGTAAACCAACCACACACCCCCACACATGCCGTATTATTCCCACAAAATCTCTTCATTTTCTTATTTCTCTCAGCACCTTCAATCTCTCAAAAAATGTATCATATTTTCTTCTATCATTAGTACGCCCCTAAGATTGATGTGTTTTATGTTCGTTCTTTCTATGAGTGACCTTCGTCTGCCCTTTATTTTTGCTAATCCTTTCTTTGTTCATTTTTTCCCTTGACATCAGTAAAATCTTGATTATTTTCATCGAATTTTGCATTTCGAAATCATAAGCTTTTTTTTTTTTAACGCTAGAAATACTTATTAAGAAAATAACATCTTCTCGCGCTGTTTTATGTAGAACGAGAGAGCAGTGCAGTTTATAATGTACGTATGACAGCAAAATAATATCGTATTTACAGTACAATCATAGCCCAGACCTTTTCTTTTTTTTTTGCTGCGCTAAAAGTGCGAGTTCTGTACAATAATTACTTTCATATTATGTATCGAGTTTTTGTAGTCGTACTTGTGCGACACAAATCTGAGACCTCGGCTCAGGGTAAACATAAATCTTCAACAATAAACCACAATTACGTGATACAGCCTAACACATTACTCGTGTCTACGTGTGACTACGTGTGTGTGTGTGCGTGCGCGTTTGTGTGTTTGGTTGCTGTTTATTGTCGCATACTGCATACCGAGTAGCGCGGTAGCTGTCAATCACACCGGACAAGCAGAAATTGTAGGAGTCGACATAATGACACAAGAAACGAAGATCCGCATCTTCGACTTGTACGGCCCACCAAACAAAGACCTGTCGCTCTCGAGTATGGAAATCAAGGACTCCAGATCTTATTAATAGGCCGGAGGACAGCCCTAGCTTCTATTCTAGAACATGGCATACCACCTCTACTCCAGACTTGGCCTTTTGCACGGTGGATATTCACCACAAAATAGACCGCCAGGTGCTAAACCAATTGGCGACCACAGACCAATTAGGCTAGAAGTTGATATGGAAGTAGGCCCACAGGAAATAAAACCGCTCCCACGTTGGAACTATAAATGAGCCGACTGGGACAGATTTGCAATCCTGACAGATGGGCTGTGTGAAACCATCAACACACAGAATAACAACATGAAACCCATGGTGGAAAGCCTAAGCAAAGCAATAATGCAAGCAGCCACCGAAACCATCCCAAGAGGGGCAAGGAAAAACTACAAGCCATATTGGAATGATGAATTGCAGAAAGCGGAAGACGAAGTCTCAAATGCTAGGAACATGGCAGAGAGAGAACAATCTATGGAGGCAAATATCGCCCTCAAAGCCACCACGGCGAAATACAAAAGAACACTAAACCAAATAACAAGAAACAGTTGGAAAAACAAAACAGAAAGCCTCAATTTAGATAAAGAGGGAAACAAACTATGGAAGTTAGTCAGAGCCATGAATGACGAAACACTATCAAACAAACAAATTACCATCAAGCAGGGTGACAACATGCTCACTGGAAAAAAAGCTGCAAACGCCTTTATAGAACATTATGCCAGAGCAAACCACATTCATGTCCCTACAAATAGGCATACAGACATTAATGAAGAACAAAAGAGCCACGACAACATCAATATAGCACCAGAGGAGCACGTAATGGCAAAACTAACAATGAATGAAATGGAAGAGGCCATGAGAACTCTAAAGAAAAAGAAATCGCCCGGAAAAGATGGCGTAACAAACAAAATGCTAATGGGGTTGGGCCAAACAGCAAAGAGGAAGTTACTATCAGTTATGAACCAAAGCTGGAAAAGGGGAATTGTACCTCAGGCATGGAAAGATGCTGTAATTATACCAGTACCAAAGAAAGACAAAGATAGAGCAGATCCAAATGGATACAGGCCTATCAGTCGGCTGAGTTGTGTAGGAACACTGATGGAGCGTATAATAAACACCAGACTGATGTGGCATCTGGAAGAAAAACACATACTAATTCCACAGCAAGCAGGCTTTGGACAGCACAGATCCACTGAGGACCAGATCACTCTCATAGCCCAGGAAATAGAGGATGCTTACCAGAAGAAAAAACACACAGTAGCGGTTTGGGTGGATTTAGAGAAGGCATTTGACAAGGTCTGGAAAGAGGGACTTAAAGTCAAGCTACGAAGCAGTGAAGTTTGTGGGAAAATGTACAGATGGATCAGCCATTACCTCAAAAACAGAACAGTCAGAGCTCAAATACAAGGGCAGATGAGTAAAAAGGTGACACTTGAGCAGGGAGTACCCCAAGAGGGAGTACTGTCACCCACACTTTTCCTGGTGTATATAAAAAACGTCTCAGAGAATATACCAAGAAGAGTCCACAGCTCCATGTTCGCAGACGATCTGGCTATGTGGACCTCTGAAAAAATCTCACCATAGCAAGTAATCAGATGCAGCAGGCCCTAACATCGTTGGAGGAGTGGGCGAACTCATGGCTGGTCAAAATAAATGAGGAAAAAACAACATGTACGATATTATCGCCTTCAAACAAACCCCAAAACACCAAAATAAGTCTTAACGGCAAATATCCCAAACTACCTGGGAGTCACATTTGATCGGCGCATGACATGGACAAGTCAGATCGAGAGAAATCGAATGAGAGCCAGAGAAAGAATGGCAATCATGAGGAAACTTGTTGGCACAAGCTGGGGAGCATACGAAAGTATACTAAAGAAACTGTACACTGGAAGAGTGAGACCAGTTCTCGAGTATGGCATTGTGGCATGGACAACAGCAGCAAAGGCGAACTTTGATAAAATTAGCAAACTCCAAAACCAAGCCATGAGAGTTATAACAGGAGGCATGATGTCAACGCCAATTGTAGAACTTGAAAAGGTTACAAATCTGCAATCCATGACCGACAGAAGAGACTGCAGAGCCCAGCAGCAAGCAGAGAAACTCAGGAGACTGACAGACCATCCAATGCATCAGAGACTAAATAGATTTTGAAATGGGAAACTAAAGCGGAGAAACTTTGCAGAAATAGCCAAAGCAAAGATGATCGAAGACCCTATTATCACATTAACACCAAAGCCCATCCCTACTGTACACAAATCTACCTGGAGGCAGCATATACTTCCGGAGGTGGTAGAAAATATACCAGGTATTGGAAAAAAGAACAACCAGACTGAAAACGAAAAGAGAGACATAACCCTGAGGTACTTAACGAAAAACTACCCAAGCATGGACTGGATCCATGCATTCACCGACGGTTCGGTAACAAACATAACACAGAACGGAGGGGCAGGGGTATTCCTGAGCCTACCAAATGGTAGAAAAATAACACTGTCAGTGGCAACTGGAAAATACTCAAGCAAATTTCAGAGCGGAGGCAGAGGCACTGAGGGGTGCAGTAGAGGAAATGGCGACAGGCAAAAGAAATGAAAGCCATGTAATCCTGTTTACAGATGCCCTGGCCGTAGTCACAGCACTAAAAAGCCAGAAAAATAGTATTAATGATTTAAAAGCAGTACTCTGTTAACTATGCCAGCAGTCCGCACCAAAAAGAGTAGTGGTACAGTGGGTTCCATCCCACTGTAACATCCAAGGCAACG
Source organism: Ariolimax columbianus (assembly GCA_036924085.1). Lineage (NCBI taxonomy): Eukaryota > Metazoa > Mollusca > Gastropoda > Stylommatophora > Arionidae > Ariolimax > Ariolimax columbianus. Next base: position 21,509,974 of record JAVGWX010000008.1, read on the forward strand.
AGGAGGCAGACAGACTGGCAAAAGAAGGTGCAAGACTACCACAACCAGGCCCTAGTGTGACATACGTAGAGTTAAAAATGGCTAATTAGAGCTAGATACATGACCAAATGGGAAACAGAACATATTGGCTACACAAAAAACGATGCCTATTACCAGTTGAACAGAATAGAGCAAGCAGGTCGTGGTCTTCAGACTGCGCACAGGCCACAATAGACTGAGGTACCACGTATTCAATAAATTGAAGATAGGCACTGACTAATGCTCGTGTGGTACCGGGAAAATTACCGCTGAACATTTGCTGCAAAACTGCCCGACATTCGAGGATCAGAGAGAGCAGATGTGGCCATCACCAATGACAACACTAGACAAGCTCTATGGCAGTGTCGACAGCCTCAGGATGACCGCTGCTTTTTTCGACAAAATACAGGCTGACGTCTGACAGCGTACGAAGAAGAAGTATGTTTTACCTGACCCTAACATTGTCCGATCAGTATGTTTTGCCTGACCCTAACATTGTCCGATCAGTATGTTTTGCCTGACCCTAACATTGTCCGATCAGTATGTTTTGCCTGACCCTAACATTGTCCGATCAGTATGTTTTGCCTGACCCTAATATTGTCCAATCAGTATGTTTTGCCTGGCCCTAACATTGTCCGATCAGTATGTTTTGCCTGACCCTAACATTGTCCGATCAGTATGTTTTGCCTGACCCTAACATTGTTCAATCAGTATGTTATTATATTGTCTGACATTAATATTGTCCGATCAGTATGTTTCGCCTGACCCTACCGTTTTATTATACCAGTTCTTCCGCGGGGAATCTAAAATGGGTAATTTATATTGCGATATTCATCACTCAGAGAAACGAACGCATTTGACGCTTGATCTGGATAGATCACCCTTTTACCGTTGGATTGGACAGCGCTCAGAGTGCACTCATATCAAGCAAGGAAGGAATTAGGACATTTGACGATTTAGACAGACATGTCATAAAACGGGAGATATTGAAAGAGCTGTCGAAAAATCAACTTATTACTCTCCGGAAACTAAAATTAACATTGCAATCCCACTGCAGTATTGACGTTTCCAAAAGTACTCTTTGGAAAATTGTAAACGGCGTCGGCTTTACATTCAGGAAAACTTCAGGCGGCAGGATTATTATATGTGAAAAGCCACATTTGGTTGCTGCTTGTCAGAAGCAAATACCTGAGAAAGATACGTAAACGGTGTAGGTAAGGCTATGGTATTGTTTACTTTGATGAATCCTGGGTCAATGCTCACCACACTTAAGGTAATGAATGGCAATCAGTTGACGGTGAACAGAAAAGATCAATTCCAAGTAGCATCTGGCAGCGCATTATACTAAAGTATACCGGACGCAGTGAAAACGGTCAAGTCCATGACGCTGAACTTATTTTCCAACCAAAAAGTAATGACTTAGAGACTGCCACGCTGAAATGAATGGACACATTTTCTGTCAGTGTATGACGAATGATCTGCTTACAATTCTGGATAGATCATCATATCTAGTAATATATAATGAATCCTATTACAATGCATTATCAGAGGATTACAAAGTACCAACTTCATCAAATACAGAAGCTCAAATTAGGGAATGGCTAGCTAAGGAAAAAGTGAAATTCGAAGACGCGTATTTCAAACCAGAGTTGGGGATCAAGATGCTGCAGCGGTCAGCGACCCATAGCTGACTGCTAGCGTCACGGCTAGCGAACCATAGCTGCCAAGACCCTTCTACACCTCCACGTGGTGATCCTGGATAACAGGCTGCAGCAAGGCAGACTGGCTAAGGAGAAGGGATCGAAGAGGGAATGCTAACCCGGTACTCAAAAAATGCTTGCTGAAGTCGGATGTGTTGGACCAAAAGGTGAAAATATCGCAGCCAAGCTGTAAACTACGACACAACGCATTTCGTTCTCTGGACTACATTCTGCTACTTAAGCCCTTTCAGGGTTTGGTAGCGGGAGATTGAGAACGAACGAAGGAGAAGAAGAAGAAGACAGAGTTGTTGCAGCTTGTGAGGAAGACAAATAAGACAAAGCTGTATTATATTGACAAAATCATTGAAGAGTACGGTCACACTTTTCTGCGACTACCTGCATATCATGCGCATCTAAACCCTATAGACCTGGTGTGGGATAAAGACAAAGGACAAGTTGCCGAACCAAACAGAACATTTAAAACGTGTGATGCTGAAGTGCTGACACGTGAGTACCTTTCAAAAATAGACATTCAGTTCTGGTAGAAGTGTGTTGAATATGTGCTCTGGGAAGAAGAACAGTACTGGCAACGAGACGGATTACAATTTGTCCAGCCAGTAACAATTATCAACCTCTTTGAATTGACAGATTCGGATGATTAATATCATTTTTTGTGGACATACTGATTAGCAGACTTGGATGAATTAGCGTTTGTTTATCAAAAAAATTTGTTGTACATACAACGGCAACAAATATATAACAATATTCAAATGCTTTAAGCAACATAAAATTAGCTGCGTAGTTGATACAATCTTGAGGGTCTAAGAGTTACCGAAACAAACAATTGATGTATCAAAATATTAAGCAGAAACGCCTATAAACAAAATACGACGAGACATTTAGCTGCTTACTGCAAAATCTTAAATTTAATGTCATTTCTTTGCAATGGTCATAAAAGATCAAACGAATTTTCCGATGTACAAATGTCTTAACATGTATGGACTAAACAATATTAATGTTTTAGCATCATGGATATTCTAAGTCTGCATGCGAAAAATCCTTTGGATCTGACATGCAATTTAGTGGAAAATTGCTTCAGACCTTGCTCATGAATTAAAAGACGGTCTTTAGGTACCCAACTTCATCATGTAAACTTATTGCCCCTAAACCGCCACTGCAAATACTCGGATACATTCTTCCTGTAAAGGGGCCTGCTGTCATGGGAACTCTATGCTCTACCTACACCGAAACATATAGATCAGCCTTGTTAGTCAGGGTCAGGAAAATATACTGATCAAACATGCTAGCCAGGGTCAGGCAAACATACAGAACAAACATGTTAGACAGGGTCATGAAAAACAGATAAAACATCTTAGCCTGGGTCAGGTAAAACATACTGATCAAACATATTAGTCTGGGTCAAGCAAAATATACCGCTCAGACATATTAGTCAGTGTCAGGCAATATATATACTGATCAGACATGTTAGGCATGTGGCCATCGCCAGTGGCAACACTAGATAAGCTCTATGGCAGTGTCGACAGCCTCAGGATGACCGCTGCTTTTTTTGAAAAAATACAGGTTGATGTTTGACAACGTACGAAGAAGAAGAATAAGAAGACATGTTAGGGTCAGGCATAACATGCAGATCAAACATGTTAGTCAGGGTCAGGCATAAGATGCAGATCAAACATGTTAGTCAGGGTCAGGCAAAGTTTACTGATCAAACATGTTAGTCAGGGTCAGGCAAAGTTTACTGATCAGACATGTTAGTGAAGTTCAGGCCAAATTTACTGATCAGACATGCTAGTCAGGGTCAGTCAAAATTTACTGATCAGACATGCTAGTCAGGGTCAGTCAAAATTTACTGATCAGACATGCTAGTCAGGGTCAGTCAAAATTTACTGATCAGACATGCTAGTCAGGGTCAGTCAAAATTTACTGATCAAGACCCCCACTTCCTCGTAGTCCTTCCTGAAAACGGGCTGTCTTCGGGGCAACCTGGCTAACGAGGTGAGGGATCGACGTGATCGCCGCAGTAGTAAGCGAGACGCAGATGAAGCTAAGCATAGCACAACCGCCTGGAGGATCCCAGTCCACCTTCATCAGCACGCTCGGGATGTGAGGAAAGTTACTGCAACCCACCACTTAGCGTAATTTTCAGGGCGTGCAATAGAGTAAATCTACTCTTTGTTGGCATTAAAACACAACAACCACAACCTGAACAAAAAAATAATAATCACCATCATGAAACGCGGCTCCGCCACTCCACTCCCTTCCTTCTCCTCCTCCCGCCCCCTCCCCCTACTCTGGCCCTGCCTCACCCCTCCCATCTTCCTTACACCATTACATAAGACAACTACTGTTATCAATCAATGAGGCAATGTCCTTTACCTTAAAGTGCATAGGCTATTGAAACTATACATTGTGGAACAGATTTCATCGACCACACAAAACAAGCGTGCTTGTGTCCATAAGCGTGCTAGCTTGCTACAACAGGTGGATGACCTGTCTGTTTCCCTTTCATTTGTCCCCATTTATTCCCGAAATGTCAATAAACTCTCGCACGACATATTTGCTAGCCTTCCATTGAATGTTGATACCTAATTTGTACGTAATTTCAACTAACTTAATCTATTTATACTGGTTAAGAAGACGATGCAGAGTCTGTATTCAACTAGTTTCTTCTACTGAACTTTGTCTAAAATTAACTATGTGCATTATATCTATTTTTTAATACATTAACTGACCCTGTCCCCATTATTTCCTGTGGTAATGCATTCAAAGCATTTACCCCTTTCTGACTTTAACAACATGTTCCTAATATCTAATTTGGACTTTTCTTAAATTAATTTCTGGCTTTGCCTTTTCTTTTGTGTAGCCGGTTGTACATTGAAAAACTAGGTATAGCCTAATTTATCGTTTCTGTTGATTAACTTACGAGGCGTGTTCAAATGAAACGGGACTGCGCCAAGTGAGCATACATACGATTTACACGATGACGTCAATTCTGGTGTAAACAGCACATAACAAAAGTCAAGTTTGCAAAATTTCTTTATCCTTCGACATAGTTTCCTAAGCAGACCGTTGAAAACATGGCGAGTGTGATACGGAATCCGTCCAGAGTTTATCAGCGAGCGATGATTCGGTTTCTAACATCTGCAGGATGTCAACCTGTTGACAATCATCTCAGAATGCAGGCTATGTATGGTGACAAAAGTGTGTCGAAGACAACAGTGAAGAACTGGACAACGATGTTTAAAGAAGGACGCGAGTTAAGGAACGATCTTCCGAGACCAGGTCAGGCACATATTGTTGCGTCAGAAGATGCCATCGCCAAAATTGATGCAGTATATCGGGTCACCATACACTGCCTGCATTCTGTGATGAATGCCAACTGGTCGACTTCCTTCAGCTTGTAGATGTAGAAACCGAATCCCCGCTCGTTGATAAACTCTGGACGGATTCGGTATCACATCCGCCATGTTTTCAACGGTCTGCTGAGGAAACTATGAGTCAGAGGATAATGACATTTTGCAAACTTGACGGTTGGTATGTACTGTTTACACCAGAATTGACGTCATCATGCGCATCGTAAATACTTTCACATACGTTCACTCGCTGCAGTTAGGTCCGCTTTCATTTGAACACAGCTCTTATAAACATTTATTAAATCACCTTGAATTCTTCTTTTTTCTAGACACTGTAGGCCTGATTTTCTCTTTCCTCATAACTATAAATCCGGATTCTGACCATCAGTTTTGTCGCTGATATTTCCTTTCTTGCACCAAGTGCGTTTCGTCGGTCGTTGTAAGCTCGTGTTGTAGGATTTCTGCCATGTAATTTATCCATCTGCCACGTGGTCTTACTCGTGAGTTGTAACTGGGTTTTCATATGTTACATGCAGGTAGCTGTAAGTGATAGCTTTGAATTGCCGAGTCGTTGCCTTGGTATTAATTAAACACAATGATTAGTTTATACCGTCAGAGATAAGAATACACGTCCAGCTAACAAAACATATCCAATGGAAGTGGATGGACTAATTACAGAAAAACTTGAGGACAAACAACGGAAACATTTTCAAGAACTTTTGTGAGGAAGCAGAAGCTGGCGAGCTTATAATCGAAGATACAAATGTCCATAAACAAATATAGTATTCCTAATTGCTGTCTCGTTAGTATTAGCAGCGGTATAACAACACAAAGATGAAGATCTCAAGCAATGTATGTTCTCTCTGACACAGCTTTAGTAGAACATCATAGGCTGCTAATTTAGTTGATCTTCTCCCTCTGCAATATCGAAAGCTGCAGACAGACTTGCAACGTGTGGAGGAGCGTCCCCACAAACAGACATGAGAATCACATATAATGAGGCCAAGATCATAATTAAAGCCAACTTCAGGGGAAAATGGGCGGATCAACATTCCTAGGACCAAAGAATAAGACAACAACGATGATTTAACTAGAGGGGATCAAGATGCTGAGCCGCTATGAGTCGCTGACTGCTAGCGTCAGGGCCAGCGAACCAAAGCTGCCAAAACACTTCTACACCTCCACGCGGTGATCCTGGATAATAGGCTGCAGCAGGGCAGATTGGCTAAGGAAAAGGGATCGAAGAGGGAATGCTAACCCGGTACTCAAAAAATGCTTGCTGAATTTGGATGTGTTGGACCGAAAGGTGCAAATATCGCAGTCAAGCTGTAAACTCCGACACAACGCATTCCGTTCTCTGGACTACATTCTGCTACTTAAGCCTTTCAGGATTTGGTAGCGGGAGATTCAGAACGAACGAAGTCAAGCCAACCATTTAACTAGAGAAGAGCAAGTCATCATCTTCAGACTGAGAACTGGGCATAACAGACTCAAGGGTCATCTTTACAACAAAACCAGGATTTGGACAGATGACATGTGTCCATGTAGGGAGCATACGATGACCGTGGAACACATCCTACAAAACCGCATGGTTACTCAAGTAGAAAAAAAGAGAGCAATAGTGGCCTGGCGAGACAGATATGAGACAAACGTTGTGATGAGATAAAACAGACTTACAAACTTTGGTAATCTTGGTAAGAGAAGCCGGGACCTTGACGATGAACAAAGATGAAGATATCATTTAAAACGTTTCTGTTTCTGGCTTGGCTTTGTTCTGTTTCTATCTGGCTGGCTTTGTTCTGTGTCTATCTGGCTTGGCTTTGTTCTGTTTCTATCTGGCTGGCTTTGTTCTGTTTCTATCTGACTGGCTTTGTTCTGTTTCTATCTGGCTTGGCTTTGTTCTGTTTCTATCTGACTGGCTTTGTTCTGTTTCTATCTGGCTGGCTTTGTTCTGTTTCTATCTGACTGGCTTTGTTCTGTTTCTATCTGGCTTGGCTTTGTTCTGTTTCTATCTGGCCTGGCTTTGTTCTGTTTCTATCTGGCCTGGCTTTGTTCTGTTTCTATCTGGCTTGGCTTTGTTCTGTTTCTATCTGGCCTGGCTTTGTTCTGTTTCTATCTGGCTTGGCTTTGTTCTGTTTCTATCTGGCTGGCTTTGTTCTGTTTCTATCTGGCTGGCTTTGTTCTGTTTCTATCTGGCTGGCTTTGTTCTGTTTCTATCTGGCTGGCTTTGTTCTGTTTCTATCTGGCTGGCTTTGTTCTGTTTCTATCTGACTGGCTTTGTTCTGTTTCTATCTGGCTTGGCTTTGTTCTGTTTCTATCTGGCTTGGCTTTGTTCTGTTTCTATCTGGCTGGCTTTGTTCTATTTCTATCTGGCTGGCTTTGTTCTGTTTCTATCTGGCTGGCTTTGTTCTGTTTCTATCTGACTGGCTTTGTTCTGTTTCTATCTGGCTGGCTTTGTTCTGTTTCTATCTGGCTGGCTTTGTTCTGTTTCTATCTGGCTTGGCTTTGTTCTTAATCTTCCGCTACCAAACCCTGAAAGGGCTTAACTAGCAGAATCTAGTCCAGAGAACGGAATGCGTTGTGTCGTAGTTTACAGCTTGACTACATTATTTGCACCTTTTTGTCCAACACATCCGACTTCAACATGAATTTTGTTGAGTACCGGGTTAGCATTCCCTCTTCGATCCCTTCTCCTTAGCCAGTCTGCCTTGTTGAGCCTGTTATCCAGGATCACCGCGTGGAGATGAGAAGGGTCTTGGCAGCTCTGATTCGCTGGCCCTTACGCTAGCAGTCAGCTATGGGTCGCTGACCACTGCAGCTCATGCGCTGCTCAGCATCTTGATCCCTCTTTCTATCTATCTTGGTGACATTGAGGATTTTTCTCTAACATTTCATTTCACTCGTTGCAATTTTCCTTTCATGTGGATTGAATAAGGACAGCAGTCGAAGATACAATGAATGAATTGATACGGCGAGTGTAAGTGAAACAGCTATTCGAGATTATATTTTGCCTCCAAGTGGTGGCCCTGGAACCACACTGCATTCGTGCAGCCTGGCTGATAGAAAGGGGATCGAAAAAGAAAGGCAATCCTGGTCTAAAAATAGCGCGCTGAAACCGGATGTGGTAGGCCAAACGGCGCAGATATCGCAGCCTCGTCAACCATGACACAATGTAACAAAACGCAAGCAGAAGAAGATGAAGAAGGGGAAGTAGAAGGACGGGAATAATAAGGAGAAGAAGAAGAAGACAAATAATACAAATAAGAAGATCAGGAAGGAGGAGAAGAGGAACACGAAGAAGAAAAGAAGAAGAAGAAATAGAAATATAAGAAAAATAAGAAGAAGAAGAAGAAGTAGAAGAAAAAGAAGAAGAAGAAGAAGAAGAAGAACAACAACAACAACAACAACAACAAAAATAGGGAAGAAGAAAGAAAAGAAGAAACATTTGAAATAAAAAGAAAAAGATTAAAAAGAAGAAACAGAAGAAGAAAAAGAAGATGATGGTGAAGAAGAAGGAGAACAAGAAGAAGAAAAGAAGAGACTTTTAAAATGAGAAGAAAACGATAAAAAAGAAGAAACAAGAATAACAAGGAGAAGAAGAAGAAAAAGAAAACGAAGAAGAAAAGAAGAAGTAGAAAAATTAAAAAAAGAAGAAAAACCAGAAGAACAAATAGAACAAGTACAAAGTTTGACAGTGGAAGTAATTAGAAGACAAAAACAGTAAATTCTGTGACAAACCTAACAAAGAACACGATACAAAATGTCCGTTGTGTGACGTCACATTTATTCTAGAAGAATTACGACCAAGAGGATGTACTGAAAATCAATTGATTTACTTCGTTTTCTCGTGTTCTTTTCTTTTTCTCTTCTTTGCACTTTGCCAGGTTTCAATAAGATAATGTTTAAAGACAGCGGAGGTCAGTCTGATGAACCAAACAGCTTTACAAATAATCCGTGCGTCCCCCATCTAGCGAGATAACAGACCGCCGTTTCATTAGATATGCGGATTAGTGTATCTGATCTCAACAGACGTTTCTGTCTGGTTTGCCTTCATTAAACCTTGATTATCCTCCATCCTTCAGCGTAGCAAGTTTGTATCTCTCGTAGTCTGGCACCAAACCTTAGATCTATCTCTTAAGAGACCATGTTGATAGCTCTTCTGCTTTCGGCATATCTCTTAACAGGGTTGCCAGAAAAAAATTTTTAAAACAGCCGAATAACATCTCGAAAACCGGCCAAAAGTAGCCCAATAGTAAATGACTCAAATTGAGTGAAACTTTTAAAATTATTGTTAAAGATGAGCATATAATAATACTAATGTTATATTTTTAGACACGAAACTTTTTCTGGCGACACATAAAAACTGCCAAATTTTAGAGATTAACGGTGCAATATAAGATGAAAATAGATATTAACAATAAATGTAAGTAATAATGTTATCAAATAGAAACTCTATGTTACAACAAAAATTGAATATCAACTTGCAATGAATGAGTTGAAGCATCATAGTGGTCCGTCTCTGCTCAGGCACTAGTTCTGTTTCACTATGTTCATACACATCGGATGACGGCTAGCGTGAAGCAGACAGCTTGTACGAAGATTGAGAGGGTTTTCTCCAACATTTATGCATGTATTTTTGCTGACTTTTCCCGAATCTTTGCACTATCCTTTCCCCTACTTTGTTCACGTATCCATAACAACGATTTCAATAAACTGAAGTTGGGGACGGCGTGAGCTAGTGGTTAAGTGACACTGCTTACAACACAGAAGGTGCTGGGTTCGATCCCCATCACAGCACCAGCCGTTACCCCTGGGAAGCAAACCCTTAGAAAATGCAGGAGGAAGCAGACCCTTACATAAAATGCTTGCTGAAGTCGGATCCGCTGGGCCGACAGGCACAAACTAAAAAACTACAATGCACAGCCTTGGGGATTAGAAAAATAAGACGAACGCCAACAAAAAAAATCCCCCAAAAAAATCCGAAAAAAAAATCCAAAAAAACAAACAACTGAAGCTACATTATCAATTCTGCGCACTATTTAAATAATTGTGGCCGATCGGAGTAAAAATTGTAATCTTCCATTTAATTTCAGTCTAAGATAAACCTAAACTTAATGAACATAATGATGATTTCGCTGGAAAAAAAACACATTTAACTGCAGAGGCATTTCTAACATCGTGAATACAAATGTCTGTGAAAGATGGCACAAGAAATAGCTGTACAAAAATTTCACAACCCGCAAATGACCTAAATTTTCAGCAAGTCTTTGAATAAAAGAAGCCATATTGGACAGAAAAACCGCGGAACTGGCAACCCAATCTATTAGGTTCACAAGGACACGCGATTCTCTACCACTTAACGAAGTGGACAAGAGAGATCAGTAAAACATTTCAAAACCACGATGACATTAACAAATGAAACAAACAAAACTGACCTTCATGTTACTACTCTATAATAATATGTTCCATAGCGTGGGGTGTACGTCCGACAGAAAGAGGTGGGAGATGGTGGAATTTGAATATTGGGAGTGGGGGGGGGGGGGGGGGAATAGAAAACGATGTTCCATCCGTCATCTTATCACCGATATAACTGGGAAAATCTCATCACCGATATAACTGGGAAAATCTCATCACCGATATAACTGGGAAAATCTCATCACCGATATAACTGGGAAAATCTCATCACCGATATAACTGGGAAAATCTCATCACCAATATAACTGGGAAAATCTCATCACCGATACAACTGGGAAAAAAGCCAATGTCGACAATAAATAATCAATGATCCAGCACTTAATTTTCGAGAAAAAAAAGCTGGCAGCACTAGTACATCAGGCAGGAAAACACTTGGTGGCGTGTGTACAGGTTTGGTCATTCTTATAAGTAAAATTTCAATTTAATGTTGTGTTGTTCTTGTAAATACGAGACAAGTTTATTTTTTTAATGTTTTTTTATTTTATTTATAGTTAAAGTTTTCTAGGCTAGCATAGTTTTTTATGCAACATTTTTACATGTTGTTAGTTTTCTGGTTACTCAAATGTTGCGTAACTATCAATTGCAACGAAAATAACACTTTGTCACAATTGAACAGGGTTCGTTCTACAGTTGAAAACATAAACATAATCTCTCATATTTCCTTGTTTCTTTTCCCTGCTTCTGACGGTACATTTAAACAAATATTCTTTTTTATTATTATAACTTTCTATTCACCAAATGTATTGTTATGTCTTTGTGGTAGTATAAAATCCACACATGCGGCTACAGTAGCGACAGTTTTGTGAATAATTAGAGAAGACATCGCATTGCATAAAACAGATGTGAAATAAATTATAAATTGAAATTGTAATGGCCATATTTGTTTAAGGGTAGAGATAACGCGTGAAGCAGCAAAAGTGTTAGGGTCCAGCAACGGCCATCTTGATAATTAATTTTATCATGATGGACGTGGTCCAACCTAACACAGGGTAGGAATCAGGTCAACTGGTATCTAAGAGACGGTCATTAGCGCGCTATTTAATCTCACAGCCCGATAGCCACAAATTAGGCCTTCCCTGACCAGATTTATATTTTTAGAACAACCTAAATTTATCATCGCGCTTTGCTACTGCGAACAGTAGACTTTATATGTGTCTTTAGTAGTATCAATACTTGTTGTGTGTCATTCATTTTCTTATATAATTCCCACAAGCATACAGTGAACTTTATGACCTATTTATTTCACTTCCATTTGCTGACTCAAGCACAAGTGAGTCGTGCATGCAAGAAAAAAGTAATTCAGTATTCACATGAGTATTCTAAGTACTTTGGTCACATCAAGAGACACAAAGGTCTTGAGAGAACGGTGATGGAAGGTATGGTGCCAGGCAAAAGAGGAAGGGGCAGACCAAGAAGACGATGGCACAAAGATATCCAGGAATGCCTGAGTATGACTGTGGCGGAGGCTGGAGTTTTGGCTAGAGAACGAGTTTCTTTCAGACAGACTGTGATGGGAGCGACGTTCTACAAAGAACATGCTACATGATGATGATGATTCTAAGTTAGAATTCATGGAAAGGAAGACTAACTTCTGGCAATGCAGAACATACTAATCAGACATGTTAGTCAGTGTCAGGCAAAACATTCTAATAGTTGTCCATCACAAGTGATGAAGACCACTCTCTTTGTTCAGCCGTTTGGACAGTCGTATCTCTTGCTGTGTCCGCTGAAATGGGGGACTTGCGCGGTGATGTGGATTAAAGTGAGGAAGAAACTGCGTCTTTTGTCAACCTCACTCACAGAGCCTAAGCTACCTTTTGCCAGTGGCAAGACATTCATCGAGACGACTGGAGATAGCATAGGCAAAACATACTAATCAGACATATTAGTCAATGTCAGGCAAAATATACTGGCCAAGACCCTGACCATGGCATCCGTGTAGTCCTTCCTGGAAACAGGCTCTTTTCACTACAGCCTGACTAACAAGGTGAGGGATTGACGTAGTAGTGAGCGACACGCAGATGAAGCTAAGCATAGTACAACCGCCTGAAGGACCCTGGTCCACTTTCATCGCCAGGCTCAGGATATGAGAAAAGCTACTACAACCTGCCACTTTACGTCCTTTTCAGGACCCACAAAGAAGTAATCCTACTCCTGGTGGGTATTCAATAACAACAATAACATGTTAAGTTTCATAACGGGTCCTCGGGATGTACAGCCACCATTTTGTTATTGTGTGAACATGTTTGATCAAGGGATCAATGAAAACAGGTCTTCTCAAAGCACATGTGAGGGTGAAGCAGGGTTTACGTGAACTATGATTTATTTTTCTGCTTCTTTTTCTTCGTCTTCGTCTTTTTCTTATTCATTTTCTTCTTCTTGTTCTACTCATTTTATTCTTTTCTCCTTCTTCTTTTCTTCTGATTCCTTTGCTTTTTTTTTTCTTCTTATTCTTCTTTTCTTCTTCTTCGTCTTTTTTTCCTGTTTTGTTCTTATTTTCTTCTTTTTCTTTTGTTCTTCCCTTCTTCTTCTTCTTTTCTTCTTCCACAGCTTTTCTTCTCTTTTTCTTTCTTTTTCTTATTTGTTTCTTTTCTTTATCGTTTTCTTATTTTCTTCTTCTTTTTTTTACTTTTTTCTACTTCTTTCTTTTTCATCTTCTCCATCTTCTTTTTTTGTTCTTTTTTTTTGTTCTTTATCTTTTTTTTCATTATTTTCTTCTTTTCCTTCTTATTTTCTTATTACTATTTTTTACTTCTTCTACTTGTTCTTTTTCTTTGTTTTCTTCTTTTTTTTCTTCATCATCTTCTTCTTATTGTTACTATTTGTAATTCTTTTCTTCTTTTCTATTTGTTCTTCTTTTACTCCTTCATCTTTTTAAGTGCGCGTATTGAAAAGCACATTTTTTTACATTGTGTCATAATTTACGAACCTGCAAATTATGCGACGTTTGGCCTACCACATCCGATTTCAGCACTGTAATTTAAGTCTCTGAAGGAGAAGTGTGAGGCAAGATGTTTTTTACAGAATTCATTGTCCTCCGTACGAACCGCTACCCAAAATCCTACTCTATGCGCTGGTTAAGAATTGTCTCTGCTCATAACTAAATATGGAAAATAAATCATTCTGAGGTGGATTTATTTAAGCCAACAGAATCAATTTTTCTCTACCCAGTTATGGTGCTCCTGTCATGTTATAATGGGAAAGAGAAGTGGCTGTTTAAAATGAATGAAGGACACCAATCCTGAAATATTGCCTGTGCATTGTGAAATATACAGAGAAAAAATAGTTTCCAACAAAAACTATCACGTGTTCTAAATAAGATCATTTTGGTGTCCGGCCTCCCACCCGTTAGGGGCAATATAACGGGTTTTTTTGTTTTAGAGATATAAAAACAAAGATGATCACTAGAGATGACACTGGGAAAACGACCACTGGAGACGGTCAGCCACTCCTAGATGAGTGGTAATAGACAGCAGGGGAGGAGGGATCAAAGAAGAGTTAATTGTATTAAGAGCAGCAGCAGGTAGACGTTTCCATTCAATAAAGAGGATTCCTCAGCAAAAGAGAAATAAGCAGGAAAACAACGATGGATGTATACCGCTCAACCTATGTGCTTATCCTGACACATGGATGTAAGTCATGGACAATGACTACAGCCCAAGAAAAGCAACTACAAACTTCAGAAATGAGGTACCTAAGAAAGGTGGTGACGAAAAGGGACAAGATCCGTAACCAGACAATACGTAGAAATCTCAGAGCCCAACACCTGTAGACACGAGTGGAGCAGTCCCAACTAAAGTGGTTTGGCCAAGTCTGTAGAATGGAAGAAGATGGATACCAAGGCGATCATGGGCGAGGAAAAGGCAAGGGCGCTGATGAGAGATGGGCGCTGTCACAGGGGAATGTAGTTTACACTGAGGTAATATGGGGGCTATCACAGGGGAATGGGATTTGCACTGAGGTGAGATTGGGGGCTGTCGCAGGTGAATGTGATTTACACTGAGGTGAGATTGGGGGCTGTCGCAGGGGACTGATTTACACTGACGTGAGATTTGGGGATGTCACAGGGGAATGTGATTTATACTGAGGTGAGATTGGGGGCTGTCACTGGGAAATGTGATTCTCACGAGATGAGATGGGGGCTGTAACATAAGAATGCGATTCTCACGAGATGGGATGGGGGCTGTCACAGGGGAATGTGATTCTCACCGAGGTGAGATGCAAGCTGTAACGGGGAAATGTGATTCTCACCGAGATGAGATGCGGGCTGTAACAGGGAAATGTGATTCTCACCGAGATGAGATGCGGGCTGTAACGGGGAAATGTGATTCTCACCGAGATGAGATGGGGGCTGTAACAGGGAAATGTGATTCTCACCGAGATGAGATGGGGGCTGTAACGGGGAAATGTGATTCTCACCGAGGTGAGATGAGGGCTGTCACGGGGAAATGTGATTCACACGGAAGTGAAATGGCTATCACAGGAAAGTGTGCTTGCAAAGATTCATTGAACTACTCAGTGCTCTTAGTAAGTTTGTAAATGGCAAAACTGATATGAAACTTCTACAAACATTTTATGACCAAGCATTTGTGAGTGGTTGTTTTTTGTATACATATCCTTGAAAAGTTGAATATGTTATATAAGCAATTATAGGAAGAAAATAGTACCCTTGTTGATACAAGGGCGAAGATACTAAGCTTCACTGAACTTCTGCATACAAGTCGATAGAAGGTTTTATCAGAACATTTGACACATTTTATTGGTTAAGTAAATGTAAGGAAACTGGCTAAATAAGTCTGAGGTGACTGGCTATATAATGGTAAGGTTACTGGCTAAATAAGTCTGGGGTAACTGGCTAAATAGGTGTGGGGTAAGAGGCTAAATGAGTGTGATTTAATTGACTTAATAATAAGCGGAGTTTAACTGGCTAAATAAGTGTGATTTAACTGGCTAAATAAGTGATTTTTAACTGGCTAAATAAGTGTGGTTTAACTGGCTAAATTAGTGGTTTAACTGGCTCAGTAAGTGTGGTTAAACTGGCTAAATAATTATGATTAACTGACTCAATAAGGTTGAGGTGCGTAGCTAAATAAATCTGAGGTAACTGACTAAATAAGTGTGATTGAATAAGTGCGATGTGACTGACTAAATAAGTGTGATTTAACTGCCTAAATAAGGGTGATTTATTAAACTTAATAAGTGTGATTTAACTGCCTAAATAAGTGTGAGGAAACTGTCTAAATACGTATGCGATAAATGACAAAATACATGTGAGGTAACTGGCTAGAGTGTGAGGTAAATGACAAAATAATTGTGAGGTAACTGGCTAAATTAGTGTGAGGTAACTTGCTAAATTCGTGTGAGATAACTGGCTAAATAAGTGTGATTGAACTGACTAAATAAGGGTGATTGAACTGGCTAAATAAGTGTGATTGAACTGGCTAAATAAGTGTGATTGAACTGGCTAAATAAGTGTGATTTAACTGACTAAATAAGTGTGATTGAACTGACTAAATAAGTGTGATTGAACTGGCTAAATAAGTGTAATTGAACTGGCTAAATAAGTGTGATTTAACTGACTAAATAAGTGTGATTGAACTGACTAAATAAGTGTGATTGAACTGACTAAATAAGTGTGATTGAACTGACTAAATAAGTGTGATTTAACTGGCTAAATAAGTGTGATTGAACTGACTAAATAAGTGTGATTGAACTGACTAAATAAGTGTGATTGAACTGACTAAATAAGTGTGATTGAACTGACTAAATAAGTGTGATTTAACTGACTAAATAAGTGTGATTGAACTGACTAAATAAGTGTGATTTAACTGGCTAAATAAGTGTGATTTAACTGGCTAAATAAGTGTGATTTAACTGACTAAATAAGTGTGATTTAACTGACTAAATAAGTGTGATTGGACTGACTAAATAAGTGTGATTGAACTGACTAAATAAGTGTGATTGAACTGACTAAATAAGTGTGATTGAACTGACTAAATAAGTGTGATTGAACTGACTAAATAAGTGTGATTGAACTGGCTAAATGTGATTTAACTGGCTAAATAAGTGTGAGGAAACTGTCTAAATACGTATGCGATAAATGACAAAATACATGTGAGGTAACTGGCTAGAGTGTGAGGTAAATGACAAAATAATTGTGAGGTAACTGGCTAAATTAGTGTGAGGTAACTTGCTAAATTCGTGTGAGATAACTGGCTAAATAAGTGTGATTGAACTGACTAAATAAGGGTGATTGAACTGGCTAAATAAGTGTGATTGAACTGGCTAAATAAGTGTGATTGAACTGGCTAAATAAGTGTGATTTAACTGACTAAATAAGTGTGATTGAACTGACTAAATAAGTGTGATTGAACTGGCTAAATAAGTGTAATTGAACTGGCTAAATAAGTGTGATTTAACTGACTAAATAAGTGTGATTGAACTGACTAAATAAGTGTGATTGAACTGACTAAATAAGTGTGATTGAACTGACTAAATAAGTGTGATTTAACTGGCTAAATAAGTGTGATTGAACTGACTAAATAAGTGTGATTGAACTGACTAAATAAGTGTGATTGAACTGACTAAATAAGTGTGATTGAACTGACTAAATAAGTGTGATTTAACTGACTAAATAAGTGTGATTGAACTGACTAAATAAGTGTGATTTAACTGGCTAAATAAGTGTGATTTAACTGGCTAAATAAGTGTGATTTAACTGACTAAATAAGTGTGATTTAACTGACTAAATAAGTGTGATTGGACTGACTAAATAAGTGTGATTGAACTGACTAAATAAGTGTGATTGAACTGACTAAATAAGTGTGATTGAACTGACTAAATAAGTGTGATTGAACTGACTAAATAAGTGTGATTGAACTGGCTAAATGTGATTTAACTGGCTAAATAAGTGTGATTTAACTGGCTAAATAAGTGTGATTTAACTGGCTAAATAAGTGTGATTTAACTGGCTAAATAAGTGTGATTTAACTGGCTAAATAAGTGTGATTTAACTGGCTAAATAAGTGTGATTTAACTGGCTAAATAAGTGTGATTTAACTGGCTAAATAAGTGTGATTTAACTGGCTAAATAAGTGTGATTTAACTGGCTAAATAAGTGTGATTTAACTGACTAAATAAGTGTGATTGAACTGGCTACATAAGTGTGATTGAACTGGCTAAATAAGTGTGATTTAACTGGCTAAATTCGTGTGAGATAACTGGCTAAATAAGTGTGATGTAACTGGCTAAGTAAGTGTGATTTAACTGGCTAAATAAGTGTGATTTAACTGACTAAATAAGTGTGATTTAACTTGCTAAATTCGTGTGAGATAACTGGCTAAATAAGTGTGATTTAACTGGCTAAATAAGTGTGAGATAACTGGCTAAATAAGTGTGATTTAACTGGCTAAATAAGTGTGATTTAACTGGCTAAATAAGTGTGATTTAACTGACTAAATAAGTGTGATTTAACTTGCTAAATTCGTGTGAGATAACTGGCTAAATAAGTGTGATTTAACTGGCTAAATAAGTGTGAGATAACTGGCTAAATAAGTGTGATTTAACTGACTAAATAAGTGTGATGTAACTGGCTAAGTAAGTGTGATTTAACTGACTAAATAAGTGTGATGTAACTGGCTAAGTAAGTGTGATTTAACTGACTAAATAAATGTGATTGAATTAGCTGAATAAGTGTGATTGAACTGACTAAATAAGTGTGATTTAACTGGCTAAATAAGTGTGATTTAATTGGTTAAATAAGTGTGAGATAACTGGCTAAATGAGTGTGGTTTAACTGATGCTGATGTACGTGTTATTATGGATCACTTCCACAACAAAAGCCTGCGATTTAAACGACAGATTTTCTGATGTAAATAAAAATTGATTTTCTGTTACGGATAATTTAGCCAATGTTAGTAAACAACTGTTGTGGTCTTGCAGTATTTATGGAAGAGCTTTCCGAAATGCAAAATGATTAGTATTTTAACTATCAGAAATGCAAAATGATGAGCTTATTTTAACTATAAGAAATGCAAAATGATCAGCCTATTTTAGCTATCAGAAATGCAAAATTGTGTTTATTAGAAATTTATCATAAATGCAAAATGATGAGTCTATATTAACTATCAGAAATGCAAAATGATGAGTCTATATTAACTATCAGAAATGCAAAATTGTGTCTATTAGAAATTTATCATAAATGCAAAATGATGAGTCTATTTTAACAATTAGAAATGCAAAATGATGAGTCTATTTTAACAATTAGAAATGCAAAATGATGAGTCTATTCTAACTATTAGAAATGTAAAATGATAAGCCTATTTTAACTATTAGAAATGCAAAATGATGAGTCTATTTTAACTATTAGAAATGCAAAATAATGAGTCTATTTTAACTATTAGAAATGCAAAATGATGAGTCTACTAAATTTATCTATATTATATTTCACAAAGTTTATATAAATAAAAGTCTTTGAGGAGCTGATGTGGTAGCATAATCCAAAACAGGCTGGGAAACTGCTTAAGATGGAAGAATATTAATGTAAAAGAATAAAGCAAGCCAAAATTTCGGATTGCCAAACTGTCGAGAAAACAAATGTTTTCTGGTATGGATCTTCGAATTTTAAAAATCAATATTTACTTTTTGGTAAAACGGCGTTGATGAAATCGATATTAACAGCAGCCAGGCAGCAATAACAATAGACAGCAATGAAAATGTACAACGCAATGATACGATTTCAAAGAGCTTAACAAGGCTTTCAAGTTTTTAAACTTTATAAAAGCAAAATAGTCTTCTTTTAGAATGCAAGTCTGAATATTCAGAACACAAGGTGTCTGACGTGAAGTAATATAAAGATGTGCAGCCTAAAAACAAACATCGTTGAAGACAACGCAGATGAAGCATAGCATAGCACAACCCCCTGGACGACCCCGGTCTACCTTCATCAGCACGCTCGGGATGTGAGGAAATCTACTGCAACCCGTCGCTTAACGTCTTTTTCATGGCGCATAAAAGAGTAAACCTCCTCACTGTGGGCATTATAAACAAGAACAAGAAAAAGATAAATTCATATTTCATCATCATCATCAAGATAAATTCATATATCATCATCATCATGATAAAATCATATATCATCATCATCATGATAAAATCATATATCATCATCATCATCATCAAGATAAAATCATATATCATCATCATCATCATCAAGGTAAATTCGTATATCATCATCATCAAGATAAAATCATATATCATCATCATCATGATAAAATCATATATCATCATCATCTAGATAAAATCATATATCATCATCATCATGATAAAATCATATATCATCATCATCATGATAAAATCATATATCATCATCATCATGATAAAATCATATATCATCATCATCATCAAGATACATTTATATATCATCATCATCAAGATAAAATCATATATCATCATCATCAAGATAAAATCATATATCATCATCACCATCATCAAGATAAAATCATATATCATCATCATCATCACGATACATTCATATATCATCATCATCAAGATAAAATCATATATCACCATCATCAAGATAAAATCATATATCATCATCATCAAGATAAAATCATATATCATCATCATCAAGATAAAATCATATATCATCATCATCAAGATAAAATCATATATCATCATCATCATCATCAAGATACATTCATATATCATCATCATCAAGATAAAATCATATATCATCATCATCAAGATAAAATCATATATCATCATCATCAAGATAAAATCATATATCATCATCATCAAGATAAAATCATATATCATCATCATCATCATCAAGATACATTCATATATCATCATCATCAAGATAAAATCATATATCATCATCATCAAGATAAAATCATATATCATCATCATCAAGATAAAATCATATATCATCATCATCAAGATAAAATCATATATCATCATCACCATCATCAAGATAAAATCATATATCATCATCACCATCATCAAGATACATTCATATATCATCATCCAGATAAAATCATATATCATCATCATCATGATAAAATCATATATCATCATCATCATGATAAAATCATATATCATCATCATCAAGATAAAATCATATATCATCATCATCATCATCAAGATAAAATCATATATCATCATCACCATCAAGCGTCATCAAAATCTTTTACATCTGTCGGTCCTTTGATCATTTCAACTCTTCCTGGTTGCGAAGTGTGGTGGTAGCTTTATATTTCGGCTGGAGTGAAAAAAAGACAAAACGAAGATATCTATGCTTTTTCCCATATTGTTTGTCGTGCCGTTATTAATGGTTTTTTTACTGACTTCCTTCTGCCTTGGATATGTCCTGCAAAGTTGGGGTCGCAAGGTTGCCTGTGATGTTTTTTCTGAGTTTGTGTGAAAATTGAAGCCAACGCCAGCCACTGATACAACAATAAGGAGAAGAATATGACGCGTGATGCTTTAAACGACGAGGCGACCCTGGAGACAGGCTGCACTAGAATAGTCGGACTAAGAGAATAGGGAAAGGCAAACCCGGTAAACAACAAAATGCTGGTGAAATTGAATAGTCGGTCCGAAAGGCGTAGACATTGCAGCTTCGCTGTAAACTACGACACAACGTTTTTTTCATGAGAAAACACGGAATAAAGAGGAAGAAGAAGAACAACAACAAAAAGAAGAGGATACATAACTTCAGAGCGTGGCCTAGTGGTTAAGTGGCACGGCTCACAACCAGAAGGTGCTGGGTTCGATCCCCATCACAGCACCGGCCGTTACCCCAGGGAAGCAAACCCTTAGAAAATGCAGGAGGAAGCAGACCCTTACATAAAATGCATGCTGAAGTCGGATGCACTGGGCCAACAGTCGCAAAATAAAAACCACAGTGTAACGCACACGCGCCTTGGGGAATAGATAAATAAGGCGAACGCAAAAAAAACCAAACAACAGCAGCAGCAACAAAAAGAAGAGGATACAAAACTTCAGAGTTATTTGTGTGAAGAACTTGCAGCAAATATATGAATCATCTTCTACAAAACGGCTACCGAGCAGAAAATTATTGTCTGGGTATTTGAACCTCTACACCTCACGGTAGAAGAGGAGCGACTAAGTAAGTAAGTAAGTATTTGAACTGAGTGATTACATACTATCGTTGCTACCCTTGAGCAGCAAAAAGAGTTTTGTGATTCACTTAGAGATGTCACTAGACAGTCATCTTCCCTTTTACATTATCTGTAATGTTAGGTAGCAAGGGTGGCCAGACTCCTTCAGGCGAACTAAGCAAGGCAGCGGTCAGAAGTGAATCGTGCGTCAGTGACTACCATCTCACTGTTCTGAACTGGGAGACGATAAGGCACGAAGACTTTCAGAAAGAGTTGGGGGGGGGGGGGGGGGGGGAGGGGGGGGGAGGTTGTGAGTACGAGGGGATTGGAATGACATACTATGAACCAAATATTCCATCTGTGGAAATGTTATTTGCCTTTTTCTGTAAATAAAAAGACAAAATACGATTTTTGTTTAGTAGTTTTATTTGTGGCTATCATCTAGAAGGCGCCTTCTCGTGTCTTTTTTGGTTTGTCTTTTGGGCTTTCATTTGGTTAATAATAAATTAGTAATATTTTCCAATCGCAAGCGAAGATGGCGGCAGCGTCAGACGTGTGCTGCGAGTAGTAATCGCATATGGAGGTCGATGTGGCATTCGCCTTTCAAAGCAATAAACCGATACGACGTGGGTTCGAGCCCGACAGGTTTCAAGCTACCCCTGGTCTCAAAGAAGGTGGGACTAGATTACCTGCATCCTCAATTACCTCCAGTCGTCTCGACTCATGTCTTGCCACTAGTCCAAGGTAGATCGAGACCAGAGAGTGAGGTTGATGGCCAGCACAGTTTCTTGTTCATTATAATCCAAAAACATCCCAAGTTACATCATCAAGACAACAACCACCTGATGGTGTCGCCACCATCGCTTGCTCTGTTCTGCCGTCGTATCCTGAGTTCCAATCACAAACAGCTCGTATTAAAAACACGTAGCTGTCTGGTGTGTCTGCAAAACATGACAATGGCTATGAGTAGTAAGTGTGTGGGTGGATTCTTTCCTGCGGCTTACTAGATCCGGGAAAGATGCGGTTTGTGCTTGCTATCTTCCAAGCTTTCCCTTGTTTCTTCTTCTTCTTCTTCTTCTTCGTTCGTTCTCAATCTCCCACTACCAAACCCTGAAAGGATAAGTAGCAGAATGTAGTTCAGAGAACGGAATGCGTTGTGTTGTAGTTTACAGCTTGGCTGCGATATTTGCACCTTTCGATCCAACACATCCGACTTCAGCAAGCAGTTTTTGAGTACCGGGTTAGCATTCCCTCTTCTATCCCTTCTCCTTAGCCAGTCTGCCCTGCTGCAGCCTGTTATCCAGGATCACCGCGTGGAGGTGTAGAAGGGTCTTGGCAGCTATGGTTCGCTGGCCCTGACGCTAGCAGTCAGCTATGGGTCGCTGACTACTGCAGCTCATGCGCTGCTCAGCATCTTGATCCCTTTCCTTTGTTTATATTGAACCCACCCAGCAGTGTCATCATGTCCACTAAGTGCCATGGGTTACAAAATAATATGGGCAGAACACCATATTTCCTATGAGTCGCATGGTGTGATGGGATCTTCACTTTATTGTACTCAGCAGTGTTGGGTCCGCATTCCACATTTAGTGGTGCTGGCAACCGCAAAGTTGCCAATGTGTGAGACCTTGCTACACGGCGTTTCCTTCCATCACATCTAGGAGGCATGTCAAAAGTGCCAAGTAGCTATCCATACGTAATGTAAAGCCAGGCTAGTGGTATGTGTTCAAGTCATACTGGTACATAATTCAACATTTGATGACAATGGTTTCCATAGTCTGCTCTCCACAACTACAGATTGGTTTCCTTTGTGAGAGAACGACTCTTCTTATAACTTAACTTAAACTTAACATGTTTATACTGATTTTGAAAACTCTGTAAAGTCGGTATATCATCAGTTTCTTTTACATTCCCATGATCTAAAAATACATATGCGCATCCAAAGTATTCTTGACCTTGCCTTCACTATTTCCTATGGCAATTCATTCCAAGCATTCCCCACTCAATATTTGCCAGTATCTAATCTGGACCTTTCTTTCATTAATGTGTGGCTGTGACCCCTTGTTCTTGTTGGTTCTTTTGAAAAAACTTGTTATAGTCTAATTTATTTGTTCCTTTGATTATATTATAAACCTGTATTGTCCCCTACAATTCTTCTCTTTTCTAGAAACTCTAGGTAGGTTTTCCCTCATAACTACAATTCTGAAATTACACTATCAAATTTGTCTCTTTTCTTTATTTCCTTTCCAGCATGTTTATATCCCCTCTATAATAGGAATTCACCTGTACACAGTACTCCAAAGTAGGTCGACCTAATGCTTTATACAGTTTGATTATCACTTCCTTGCTCCTATGTTTAATATCTTATGTTATCATACCTAACAATGCATTTGCCTTTTTCACTACCTGGACCTGCTCACTCAACATAACCTGTATGAATTATTATAACCACTAGAGCCTTTTCCTTTTCTTCTTAGTTCTTAGTTCTCAGTTCTTAGTTCTTAATCGACGTGTACTTCTATGAGTAGTACGCTGGGGTCTTTGTGAATGACAATAACAAGAATAGCACCACTGCCACACAGAGAGCATGACGTAAGAGGCGATTAACCGTGTGACATGGATAACACCGGTTATGGTAAGGTGGTTTGTTTAGAGTAGTATAGATACGCCTAACAGGCTGGAGGTCTATTTTGTTCTAGTATTTGAGTCTATTAAGATTGGTTAACCACTCTCAGCGGCATTTGTCCAAACGCAGCGGAGTAATAAGCTGCTCGAGCCTATCCCGCTAAGCAGGAAATCCTCCTCCCTGATACATCCGATCGTACCAGAGCTGGGACCTTTTCTATCTTTCTTATATTCCAAGGCGTACAGAAAAAGGCGTGCATGAACACTTATGGATGTAGTGCAATGCAAGGCTTCTTAACAGGTTCATCATTATATCGGTTCCAGCGACTATCATCACCTCGTCAGCCAGGCTGCTGTAACCTACTATGTTTCCATGTGCACGACATGGACCTTGAATCGTGGTTAGTATTTTTCCTCTTACACAGATAAGAGCGAAGTAGCGTAGTTACTGAATACAAATTTAACAATCCATTTGGGTTGTGGGTGGTCTATATTCTTAAAACATTAAGAACCACTGTCCTTACCTGAGATGGCGAATACTCTTCCCTCACAACAGCTGATGCAGCGCTTTTATTATCAAGGAAATAAAACCTGGTTTATCGCTGAACGATAAATTTGGGGTCAGGCCTTCCACGTTATTAACTAGACTGACATTAACGCAGCACATAAAACAACACCGAATATCTAGTTAATAAATATATTTCCCCTGACAAGCAAAGCATGTTAGAGTTACGTTCTGTTATGGTCAACAGGACCTGCATTGGGACACTTAGGGTAGACCGAGTTCTGTCCAGTCTCTTTCATCGTCTTCTGCAGCTTAATCATTCTCGTCTTCTGATCTTAAGGAAAACGAGTCATCCGATCTTTTCTTCTTATTTTTTGCTAATTACTTGTTAAAGTTTTCTTGCAACCCTAAGACTGCTTCACGCTGATCATACATTTGGCTTATGTGACTGACAAGATTTTCAATTATGTTAGCTCGGGAGTCTCATATTCTACATAGATTAGACGTACATCACTCTTTTACCCCCCCCCCCTCCCCCCCCCCCCAATGCCCCGCGCTAATGTTAGTTGTACCTTACGACTTGTTCTCAATCTGGTAAAGGTTTTATTCAGAGCAATCCGTCCTAGAGACAACGATTAATGATGTCCTGCAGATGATCGGGGTTAAAAGAGGATAGATCAACGAAATCTGATTCAGACAATTATAATAGTATAGTGAAATACAAAGACTAAAACACCTTTAAGATAACAAAAACAGAAGGAAAGTTGTAGGCAAAAGTGTTAGAGGTAATCGGCGCTATAATAGTGCCAGTAGTAAACAACACTATAATAGTGCTAGAGGTAAATACCGCTATAATAGTACCAGAGGTAATAAACGCTAAAATAGTGCCAGAGGCAAAGAACGATATAATAGTACCAGAAGTAAACAACGCTTTAATAGTGTCAGAAGTAAACAACGCAACAATAGTACAAGAGGTAAACAACGCTAAAAGAGTGCCAGAGGTAGACTGCGCTATAATATTGCCAGAAGTAAACAACTCTATAATAGTACAAGAGGTAAACAACGCTAAAAGAGTGTCAGAGGTAAACAGCGCCATAATATTTCCAGAAGTAAACAACTCTATAATAGTACAAGAGGTAAACAACGCTATAATAGTACCAGAGGTAAACAGCGCTATAAGAAGGCCAGAGGTAAACAACGCTATAATAGTACCAGAGGTAAACAGCGCTATAAGAAGGCCAGAGGTAAACAACGCTATAATAGTACCAGAGGTAAACAGTGCTATAATAATACCAGAGGAAAACAACGCTATAATAGAGAAAAGGTTTCATTGCATTGAGGAATTTATGGACATAACAATCTTCAAAAGGCTGTTCACATCGTCGTCAAATCCGCAGAAGATAAACTGAATCTGCACGTGTCTATGAATAGGATGAGAAAAGAATTGAGAAAAAAAATGTAAAAGTTGATTAAGGTTAAGTTTAATCAAAATTTTAAACTGGGTATGGTCAGATACCGCATCGAGACGAGAACACAAACAAAACCTACGTTACGACCAATAGACTTTCATCAGGGACAACAAATAACGACAAAACTGAACTAACAAATTAACATATAAGGAAACAATAGTCTACTTATCTGTTTGTTATCTATTTGTGAGTTCAGTATTGTTGTTATTTGTTGTCCCTGATGAAAGTCTATTGGTCGTAACGTAGGTTTTGTTTGTGTTCTCGTCTCGATGCGGTATCTGACCAAACCCAGCTTTAAATTTTGATTAAACTTAACCTTAATCAACTTTACATTTTTTTCAATTTTTTTTTCTTATCATATACATCCACAGAGCCGCCACAGCCTCGCCTTATTTTAATTCTATGAATAGGACAACACTCCACTGTTGTCTAGCCTATTTGGTCCGTAGATATTTTCTGCTGGCCCGCGAAAGACTTATTGTGACTCCACCTCTTAACTGTAGAGTTCGCTTTTAGGTGAACTAAGTTCAATTAAATTGTTGGGCGTATATTCAACTACAGATTTGGTATGAGAAGACCTTTTCAGCTCTGTCAGTGAACAAAACCAAACAGAGAAATCGAATGGATGTCAATCCATCGCTTTGTCTCTCTGAAACAACGCTGTAGCCACAGTTATCAGATATTCTAATGAAGAAGCAGTTACAGATTTCGCACTAACTTTACTTGAATAACATATTGAGAATATGAAATCATTCGGCCACATCATATACTAAAAACGATACTAGACGGTATGGTACCTGGCAAAAGAGACAGAGGCATACAGAGGAGAAGATGGGCAAGGAACGTTACGAAAGCTCTGGGATTGACAGTGGCAGAGGCGGGAGAGCTGCCCAGGGAGTGAGTGTCATACATATCGGTTGTCAAGAGAGCGACGTTCTGCAAAGGATAGGCCACATGATGATGAAGATGATTGCTTTCTCAAAAGCTCAAGACGTTCTTTTATCAACATTTTTATTTACTTCCCGGTTTCTTGTTATTTTAAATAACTACAATTTTCATTTTAATACTAGATTTAAAAACAATACACAAAATAATACATATAAATAGTGTGTCTGTTTGTGTTTATTTTTAATTCTGTCTGAGCAGTCCACGAAAGGTTGTTCCTATTTTCACCCGTCCGCGGGTGTAACAGGGTTGGAAAACATTGGGCTAGTCCATCTGATGTTCTGCTTCGTCTATTCAAGGATGGTCTAGTTCATCTGACATGCTGTTCTGTCTATTGTAGACCAGTCTAGTCCATTTGACATTTTGCTACTTCCATTATAGACTGGTCTTGTTCATCTGACATGTTGTTCCTGCCATTACAGACTGGACTAGTCAATCTTACATATCGCTCCTTCTATTGTGGACCGGTCTAGTCCATCTGACATATCGCTCCTTCTATTGTGGACCGGTCTAGTCCATCTGACATGTTGCTTTTTCTATTGTGGACCGGTCTAGTCCATCTGACATGTTGCTTTTTCTATTGTGGACCGGTCTAGTCCATCTGACATGTTGCTTTTTCTATTGTGGACCGGTCTAGTCCATCTGACATGTTGCTTTTTCTATTGTGGACCGGTCTAGTCCATCTAACATGTTGCTCCTTCTATTGTAGACTGGTCTAGTCCATCTTACATGTTGTTCCTTCCATTGTAGACTGGTCTAGTCCATCTGACATGTTGCTCCTTCTATTGTAGACTGGTCTAGTCCATCTGACATGTTGCTTTTTCTATTGTGGACCGGTCTAGTCCATCTGACATGTTGCTCCTTCTATTGTAGACTGGTCTAGTCCATCTTACATGTTGTTCCTTCCATTGTAGACTGGTCTAGTCCATCTGACATGTTGCTCCTTCCATTGTAGACTGGTCTAGTCCATCTTACATGTTGCTCCTTCCATTGTAGACTGGTCTAGTCCATCTTACATGTTGTTCCTTCTATTGTAGACTGGTCTAGTCCATCTGACATGTTGCTCTTTCCATTGTAGACTGGTCTAGTCCATCTGACATGTTGCTCCTTCTATTGTAGACTGGCCTAGTCCATCTTACATGTTGTTCCTTCTATTGTAGACTGGTCTAGTCCATCTTACATGTTGTTCCTTCTATTACAGACGCTGCTGACCATGTATGGGAGTCAAGTTTGGCACAACAGAATGTTGGATTGCAGTAAGGCCTGTCATTTGAGAGACTTACCCACGTCTGCTACTACTACTACTACTACTACTTCTACCACTACTACTACTACTACTACTACTACTACGACTACCACTACTACTACTACTACTACTACTACTACTACTACTACTACTACTACAACAACAACTACTGCTGTTAGTAATACTACAACTACTACTGCTACTGCTGCTACTACTACTGCTACTTCTACTACTACTACTACTTCAACTACTACTACTACTAGTGCTACTGCTGCTCTTAGTAATACTAATACTGTTACTACTAATAATAATAATACTGCGGTTACTGTTGCTACCGCTGCTACTACAACTACGCTACTACTACCACTACTACTGCTGCTACTACTACTGCTACCACCACTACTACTACTACTACTACTACTACTACTACTACTTCTACTACTACTGCTACTACTACTACTACTACTACTACTACTACTACTTCTACTACTACTACTACTGCTACTACTACTACTACTACAACTACTACTGCTACTGCTTCCACTACTACTATTACTACTACTTCTACTACTACTACTACTACTACTACTACTACTACTACTACTACTACTTCTACTGCAACTACTAATACTTCTACTATTAATACTTCTACTGCTACTTCTACTGTTACTGCTACAACTACTACGCATCTTTCAAGTTTTCTGCTTGTAGATTAAGATATTCTGTAACTATTTATAAACCTATTCGTATAATACGCGCGTCACAACACAAATCACTCGAAGATTAAAAACAGCGATCAATACAAAATAACGGCGCTGAGCGCAAGCACAGAAAGTTGAGGAAAATAGAATATTAAATGGACCGACATTTTTTGGTTGGGGTGCGTTATGTCTTGTAAGTCGGCCTTCTAGAACGTCATAAATTTGATGGAAAAGTGTCAAATTCTTTTCCTTTCTTTTCTTTCTTTTTTCGGAGGCAGATGGGTGATGGGGGTGTACAGGTGCGATTTTTGTGTTTAGTAGTGGTTTAGATTATGAGGCTGCAGGCTCCCTGAACAGCCTTCCTTGCTGACTATTAACAACCTACTTGGATGGTAACAGTGGCTCATTTCTTTCATCCCCAATCCGGTAATCCATGCTTAGGATCCAAGTAGAGAAACAATATATATGCGACAAACAAACTACACCAATCTTCTATTTTGCTTTCCCTTTTTGAGTGCCTGTGCCTTTCAGCCTCAGGTTATGAAGACGTTTTCTGACCGGATCCTAGTATGTGCTTCGTACATACGGAGCTTTACTGCTTCTGTTTAATCCGCTATCCATATATTGTGTGGTCGGCCATTGGCTTTTTATCCAGTGTATCTGTATAGCATTGCTTTTTTATGGATACTATCCGGTGTTTGACGTGTCACGTAGCCGAACCATTTGGTTTGATGTCTCTTGATGAGGTCTAACACTGGTGGTGTACCTACTTGTCTCTTGATGAGGTCTAGCACTGGTGGTGTACCTACTTGTCTCTTGATGAGGTCTAGCACTGGTGGTGTACCTACTTGTCTCTTGATGAGGTCTAGCACTGGTGGTGTACCTACTTGTCTCTTGATGAGGTCTAGCACTGGTGTTGTACCTACTTGTCTCTTGATGAGGTCTAGCACTGGTGGTGTACCTACTTATCTCTTGATGAGGTCTAGCACTGGTGTTGTACCTACTTGTCTCTTGCTGAGGTCTAGCTCTGGTGTTGTACCTTCTTGTCGTATACTATCTTCGCATCTGATTCTATCAATTCTTGTTACTCGAAGCATTCTACGCAGTCATTTCATAACTGCTTGGAATACATTGCCACGGGAGCTAGTGGAGGCAGGGACAGTTAATGTATTTAAGAATGAATTTGATGCGCATAGCTTTTAGAGCAAGGTGATATAAATGAAACTGATTGTATACAGACTCTGCAGTCTTCTAAACCAGTATAAAGACGTTAAGTTACGATGTGTCTTTAATCTTTGCCTGTCAATGTTCAATGCTGGGACTGATTTCACAATGTGGGTAGGAAAAGTGTGTTTAATAGCGATCTTTTTGTATCCATTATCCCTTGCTTACATAGTCATATCGGAGACCTATACCAAATGATTTGGCTTGGCTTGGTTTCGTTCGTTCTCAATCTCCAGCTACCAAACCCTGAAAGTGCTTAAGTAGCAGAATGTAGTCCAGAGAACGGAATGCGTTGTGTCGTATTTCTACAGCTTGACTCGATATTTGCACCTTTCGGTCCAACACATCCGACTTCAGCAAGCATTTTTTGAGTACCGGGTTAGCATTCCCTTTTTGATCCCTTCTCCTTAGCCAGTCTGCCCTGCTGCATCCTGTTATCCAGGATCACCACTTGTAGGTGTAGAAGGGTCTTGGCAGCTCTAGTTTGCTGGACCTGACGCTAGCAGCCAGCTATGAGTCGCTGACCACTGCAGCTCATGCGCTGCTCAGCATCTTGATTTGACTTGCTCTTTTACATCTATTTTGTACTTTAGTGTCGCCTTTGCCGTCTGCTGAAATCATATTACCCAGGTACATGAAATACAACATTGCTTTACAGAAATAGACTTAACCAGTACTTCTAATAAAAATTAGCAAGATGGTAACATGTTGGTAATTAACAACAATAACAATGTTGAATATCGTAAAATACTCCGCTTTAAGTACAAACCCGAACTGATTTTCGCAAGCAAAATATGGACTTCTAGCAGCGAGCGATTTGATCCCTTGTGAAAGTTCATTCCGGAACAATCCTGGCCCACAGAGGGGAGGTAATCGCTTTTTATGGGAAACTAATCCCTGTAAATCTTGTAAAGGATCACATCTAGGAAAAGAGACGACTACATTTTGAGGTCCCTATGGAGTAGAACGCTGTAGAGCTTTTGTTAGATGGAGCTATTCAATCTGTCTGTTCTGGCACTAAGAACATGGCGATCCTTGGTTAATCCTTTTTAATGCTTAAATGCTGAATTGTGAGTCTTGATCGAGCACGTACAGAGGAGAAGAAGGTAGAAGAGTAGGCGGGTTAGTACGAGGGATAGAATTCACAGCCCATAGATTCTTCGTAGGATTTTAGATCTTCATCGGAATATGTCTTCTTCCCCTTCTTCTTCGTTCATCTTTAGATCAAGGTCCCGGTTTCACTTACAAAGGATTCCATTTTTTTTTTGGGGGGGCGGCGTGGGGGTGGGGTGAGGTGGTGGGGTGAGGGTTGGGGGGGGAGGGTTGCGTTCGCCTTATTTCTGTAATCCCCAAGGCGGTGTGCGTTGCACCGTGGTTTCTATTTTTGCGCCTGACGGTCCAGTGCATACGACTTCAGCATGCATTTTATATAAGGGCCTGCTTCCTCCTGCATTTTCTAAGGGTTTGCTTCCCCGTGGTAACGGCCAGGGCTGTGATAGGGATCAAACCCAGCACCTTCTGGTTGTGAGCCGTGTCACTTAACCATTACCCCACGCCGTCCCCTAAACGATTCCGTTATTTGTAAAGTTGTTTTATCTCAATATAAATATGGACTCATATCTGTCTCGCGAGGCCAGTATTGTTCTCTCTTCCTGCGTGAGCGTGCAGCTTTCTAGGATGTGTTCCACGGTCGTGGTATGCTCCCCACATGGACACCTGCCATCTGTCCAAATCCTGGTTTTGTTGTAAAGATGACCCTTGAGGCTGTTATGCCCAGTTCTCAGTCTGAAGATGTTGACTTGCTCGTCTCTAGTTACATCACAGTAGCTGACTTCTTTTCGGAAGTCGGGGTTGTTGATCAATCAATGTGTTTCTTACGCTGGCTGTAACTGTGGCTTTGGCCTCATTATACGTGATATTCAGGTCTGTTTGTGTGGAAGCTCCTCCACACTTTGCCAGTCTGCGTGCAGCATCGCCTTTGTAATTGCAGTGGGATGGGATCTACTGTATAATCAACCTTGAGTGTTCTGCTGCGATCTGTATCAGGGAGTACATACATTGCTGCAGATCTATCTTTTTGTTGCTTTAGATCTGCTAATCTGATGTTTGTCCATCACAAGTGATGAAGACCACTCTCTATGTTTAGACGTGTGGATAGTCTTTTCTCTTGCTGTGTTCTCTGAAATGGGTGACCTTCGCGGTGATTTTGATTAAAATGAGAAAGAAACAGCGTCTTTTGTCAACCTCACTCTCTGGTCCTAGCTACCGTTGGCCAGTGACAAGATATTTATCGAGACGACTGGAGATAGCATAGGATGCAGATTTTTCCTCAGGGTTTACTCCCGAAGCCTTTCCTGTAAACAGGTATCCCGCAAGGCAGCAGGGGGGGGGGGGGGGGGATATGACATCTAACGTTGTGTGACGTGCCTTTTCCATAACCACAAGAAGTCGTAGGGACATCACTCAGCGTGTGAGTGAGTCTGGCATCTCTCCCTGGCTGTGTTCAGTTCATTATAGTAGTGTCTAGATTTCTCACACGCCAACTTCGTTAAGTTCAGCCGTGTAAGCTAGACCGTGAAATTCGATACAGGTTTAGCGTAGTGTCATTCATATAGATGTCCAGACCAGGATATCACAAAAAACGAACTAATTAACCAGTCCAAACGTATAACAACACCACGTTTCCATGAACACAAGTGTAAGTCGTCGAGTCGTGTGAATTCCAGGCAAATCCGTGGTCTGGCGGCACCCATAATGAACCAAAACAGCAGAGCAATGTTGACATGTAGCCAGTTACGGCGCCATCTTTGTTGCAGCTAACACTGACGCGGCATCAGTCAGGAACACTATGTTGTCTTGACGGACATTTTTAGCTCTTGGATTATAAGCTCGGCTGCGGCACCAGTGCCTTTGCTTCGGTACCGAAGTTATTGGAGTATGTTCCCATTGCTAGTTCTAAAGTCTCTTCTCCGTCCCTTAGTCCGTAATAGATCCCTCCACCTCCTTTCTAAATAAGCTGTTGTCATCCAGAGGAAGTTAGTATCTCGTTACAGCTTGTTCAGGAATGATGGTCATATGTCCTTCCCAGTTCTCTTACATGCAGATGGGGAACGGGTTCAGGAAACAGGCCACGCCATCATCTCTCTTTGTTGCTCCATACAGAGCACAGGCTACTCCTTCTGGTGTTCCAACGTTATTAAGTCTGAATCAGGGAGACAAAAATTGATCGGAATTGGACCTGTTTTTACGTACAAGTAGAAGAGACGTGACGGTCTTGGCCAGTATATTTCGCCTGAAACTCTGACTAATCATTTCCGTTCAGCATGCTTTGCCTGACCATACGTTAGTCTCCTCCCCTCCCCCCCCCCCCCCCCCCCCATGCCATCACCATTATTGAAACACCCTGACATAAACATGTCCACAAAACGATTGCTGATCAATAGTATATTCATGCCAACGCTCTGTTACTAGTGCTAAACGGGAACGTTTACAAAATCTCCAGAGAGACAGATCACTACTACATGTGAGATGAGATGCCTCCAGAAAACAATCAACGTAACTCAGGTCATCCCGTAACCAGTGAAGTCGTTGGGGTACACATGAAGACATCATCACAACCCTAGGTCATCTTTCTCTGTCAGCGGCCGCTGCCTGTGCCTCTTCTGGTCGGAGATTGGTCCGTTCTTTTATGTTGTCGTCTCAGCTCTTTTTGAGACGGTCTCTTCGTCGCCTGCCTTGCACCTTTCCGTGAAGGATTGTATTTGCAAAACCATTTGATCTCGATATGTGACCGTACCAAGTGAGTTTCCTTCTTTTGACAGTTGCCAAGAGGTCTTCAAAAGGCCCTATTGCTGTTGTAATTATATCTCGTATGTCCTCATTTGTAACTCGATCTTTGTACGTGACGTTTAGAAGTCTTCGGAAACATCTCATCTCCAAGGCCCGTATCCTTCGTTGAAGGTCAGCTGTAATTGTCAATGTCTCACAACCATAAAGGAATATTGACAGGACCAGTGTACGCATTAATCTGATCTTGGTGCGTAGTGCTAACCGTTTACTAGGAGAGACAGAATGCGCAGTGAAGAGGTGCGAAACATAGTTGAAGCAAGACCCTGAATATATTAATGAAGAGAGAATCATGTAGTTCGACTTCCTAATGAGAATGCAATCACACCAACTACCCATGTGTGCCTATAACGCATGAAGTTTGGATTTTCGCAACTGTGGAAGATCGAGAACTAGATGGATAGGAAATGTTGTGGATGTTCTAAATCATCATGGGATGACGACTACTTCAGCGACGCGTCTGGTCCTAGACAGAAAACTAATGCTGCCCACGACACTTCACGGCACAAGTGGATAAAACAAGACAAGACTATTTTATTTTTTTTGCTTAGATGTTTGCCTCACTAGTTTCTACTGGCGGAGGCGCGCCATTTTCCAGCCCAGACCGTAGTCCATTGGGCGATATCAGGACGCATAAACCAGTGCTTGGATGCATGTGTGCATCTGTATGTACCTATGCTAGGTTTGTGCGCCCTCAGAAGCTAGCCCAACCAAAGTGCAATGGAAGGGCTTTACTACGAGGGCGCGTGTGAAAGTTGTGCAAGGGTGTGACTGTGGGACAGAGTCAAATGAAACAGAGTGAGGTGAAAAGAGTATTTTCAAACACATTGCAAATCTCCTGTCTTTATGACTGAAGCGATTGGGCACAAGTTAATTATGTACAAAATGATAATGCTGTTCAAATATATGTACAGTGAATGACTGTTAGTAAGTTATGACTGTAAATATGGAAACCTGATGCTCCATCCAAGTTTTTCATGGTATCTAATCAAAAGTTCTAGATATAACAAACTTGACATTATCTTCCTTGGAACATAATTATCTCCCTATTTCACCCTCTGTATCACTTATATTCAACATCACCTCTCAATTTTGATCCATTTTAATAGACCTTTATATTGATTTATACAGGTAATTGTCATTTTCTTACAGGGTGAATCTGTGTCTTAATTTTATACAATGCACTGTGAATATGGCAGAAGCTTGAGCAGAGCAAATCCAGGAAGGCTGACAGAACTGTTCAAAGCCAGTGCGCTTTCGGTTGAAGCTGGACAGATTTCGTAAAACACAGAGAAAATGTCATTTCAAAAAGTACTCACTGTCATGAAGAAGTGATCATTTCAAAAGATTGGTTTGATTATGAGAGCTGATTTTTGGATACCGTAAATAAGGAAAAGATTATGAATCTTCTTCTTTACGTTCACGATCTTCTGGTCCTGCTATATCTGCAGGCCAGTCGCCATGATGAAGTCTGTAGTCTTCACCAGGTCGGAGCGGCTGCCCCACAGCTTTTGTCTCAGCTCCGCACCCTCTGGCCAGGTCTGGCATCTCAGTTACCTATAGATTGGGCATTCCTGTAGAATATGCTCAGGGTTCTTGCATCCTGTTCCACATGGGCATTCATCGGTGTGCGAGATCTTCAGTCGGTAAAGATGTTCTAGTAGTCTGCAGTGTCCAGTTCTCAGACTAAATAAGGTAGTTTGTTGATTTCTTTTGAGTTGGTGAATTGGGTCTGGTGTACAGCTTATGTTTCTGTCTTCTCTCCTTTGATGTAAATACTGATTTCTGATGATGTTCTTGATTTCTCTGTATGAATATGCAGTCTTTTTCAGAGCATGATTCTGTGAAAGGATCACTCTCAACAGTGATTTGTTGTGTTTTGTTCCTTGAATTTGTTTTGTTTTTCCGTGCAGATGATGATATGATTATAAACCTTGGCACAATATGAGTTCTGGTGAGTTTTGTTATTTAGTAGGCCTAAGAATGTGACGTTTCATGGGTCCCCCACCCGAGGTTACAAGAGGTGAGAGGGTGACCTGGACCAACCACTTTATGTGTGATATTCTGAGCTGTGGGGAAAGGGTGAGGGATGATATTCTGAACAGGGGGGAAAGTATAGGGGGGGGGGATGATATTCTTAACAAACGTGTTAACGAGGGGATGAGGCAATGCAGCACAAAAGGTTAAGAACCACTGGCCCATGCCCTACATCCGGTAATGGTGGCGAACTTAAACCACTCATTTAACCACTTATTTTGTTTTCTGTCGTTTCTTTCTCTTGACAAAAGCCAAGTGGCTGTAGCCAAGCTTTCGATTTGTTTCTGTCGTTGTACTGTCGCTGATCCAGTGCCTGTTTGTGGCTGTATCGGCTATTGAGCCTGAATCAAAGAGCTTAGGTGCGCTGCTGTGATGTCAGTGTCTGTCACAATTTGTTTTGATATAATGTTACTACGCCATGCCCAGATCGCTTTATTTGCCTTTTATGACATGCTCTGACTAGTGCTGTAGTTGTATTTTTTTTCTTCTCGGTCGCTAATCTGGAAATTCATTCTCCCACTAAAATGAAAAGAGATTTATGCTGATGGAGGGAACATTAAATACAGCAGCGCTTGTCGCAAATTAGTTTAATACTGCTAATGATGTGAATTTCAATATCAAAACCTCTTTCTCGATCACAAAATTGTGGCATGTTGATAGCTTGAGCAACAATAATAATGTCACAGTGTAGGAAAATATTACTTTAAAAGCAAAAAAGAGGGGATTTCCGCAACCAAAATTCGAACATCCTTTCGCAACCAATTAAGAAGCAATACGTTTTCCTCAATGCTAAAGGACACAAAGTGCGTCCTTGACCAAATCTATAGACAAGCTACCATTTTTTTTTTAAATCATTCCTTAAATTGATTCACCAGGCCTGATGATAAACGATAAAAAAGGCAATTTTAAATGTGTGTCCCTATGTGTCTTTCCGGTTCGAGCGCCAACATGGCTGCTGATCTGATTCGCTCCTGAATCATGTGTGTATTTCTGTGATATTTGGGTCTACAATTGCAATGTTACAGATCCCTCTTGGATAACGTGTTTTATGGTTTTATGTGCGCTTTTTCCAATTGGACTTGTGCCTGTCAAAGCGCCGAGATGTATTTCAGTCGATATATTATAAGGTAAAATCCAACATAGAAAACACAGAAGCGATTAATTGAAAACAGCCAAGTTGGAAACTTGGCCGGAAAAACAATACAAAAAGGCATAACCTTCAGAGTTATCCTGTGATGCCATGCTTGAATAGACTGGATCATAGAAAAATTCACAATGTGGAGGGACATGCAAAACATCCATTTCGCAGAACGAATTGAGAAAAATCAGAAGTGTGCCAGCTGTCTCAATACACAACATTGACATTCGTACCACTGTGGTCCACTCGCCCAGACGGAAGATGTGATTTTCTGGCACAAAACCGAGTAGAGTGTCGAGAGCTGATCCAACAATCTGCAGTATTGGTGCCCCAATGACCTTTTAGGTTACTGGTGATGATGAGGATGATGATGATGATAATGATCATTATGAGAATGATGATGATGAAATGGATTAACAGCCAAGCTAGTTGTTAAACAATAAAAACGATTTTAAAAATCATCAGAGGCAAAATAATAACATAGGACGACCAATAAGAAAGAGCTTGGATAGTTTTAACATCGATGCATGGGAGTGAGTCAACAACAGAGTCGACAAACACTACTAAGAACAATATTCTGTGGCGATTCGTGGTCCAAAAAAAGAAGGAAATACATCTAATATTGGAAATATCAGAAATATCAGTTTGGAACTTCAATGGATCGAACAAGTGAACTATTTCTCACATTTAGCTCAAATAATAACAGAGAACGTTGGTAGATATAAGATATAAGAGCAGGAATTGCAAAGGCAAAAATAGCGTTCAGAGAGAGACAGAGAATACTTAGTTCGAAAATTACAAACATACTTCTCCGTTAAAGAATTCTCAATACAAATATCTAGTCTTTGACAGTATATGGTTCGGAGACATTAATCCTAAACACGATAGACGATAGATTTTTGTAGAGCTTGGGGATAACTCTCATGACCCTAAACCGTCGCCGTTTGGTCATATGTGTATATGTCACTCGCCTTACAGAGGATGCCCTCGTCTATCATCTATAAACGGAGGCCAGGATAATTAATGATGGGAAGCAACCCACTTCGTTATGGTCCCGCAACGAAGCCATCATTACACCACCTGGCTATGTCAAAACAGAAAGACATCATCCTCACTGCATGCGGACTAGAACTCAGCACCTCATGGAGCTCATGAACAGTTGGTTGGCTCTTATCGCCTAAGCGGGATACCTACCTACCTACCTACCTACCTACCTATCTGAAAACGTTTGAAGTGTGCTGCTATCGAGAGATGGAAAAGATCAGCTGAACAGGGAAATCCTTATAGAATGATACTAGAGGCTGTGGACTCGACACGAAAACTGGTGATAGTAGTAATAACGCAAACATCTTAGCTTGGACACGTTCTGAGACACGCTGGGTCAGTTCAAGCCGTCCTTGAAAATTTATTTGTTTTTAAAGGCAAGAGACGCAGAGGGCCGCCAAGGAAAACCTTCATTGCACAGGTTTACTGGGCTGAGGTAGTAAAATCGTATACCAAATTCAGAAGGGCAGTAGAGAAAAAAAACCAAGATGAGTGGGACACTTCAGAGGGATAAAGATCCTTAGCAGTGCATGAGCTGTAGCGGTTAGTGACCCAAAGCTGATTCCTAGTGCCTGGGCCAGCGACCCAGAGCTGCCAAAACCCATCTCCACATCCACGAGGTGATCCTGGATAACAGGCTGCAACAGGGAAGATTGGTTAAGGACAAGGAATCGAAGAGCGAAGGTTAACCCGGTATCCAAAAATGCCATGCTCAAGGCGGATGTGTCGGATCGAAAGGTGCAAATATCGCAGTCAAGATGTAAACTACGAAACAACACATTCTGTTCTCCCGACTACATCTTGTTACTTGCAAACTCCTTTTCATGGCTTGGTAGAGGGAGTTTGAGAACAACAAAGAAGAAGAAGAAGAGGAAGAAGAAAAAGAAGAAGAAGAAGAAGAAGAAGAAGAAGAAAAAGAAGAAGACGAAAAAGAAGAAGAAGAAGAAGAAGAAGAAAAAGAAGAAGAAGAATAAGAAGAAGAAGAAGAAGAAGAAAAAGAAGAAGAAGAAGAAGAAGAAGAAGACACTTCAGAATCTTCAAAACCAGCCGTAGGACTGTAAAACTGATGACGACGTTTTTACTGTGTTCGTTATAAATGTTGAATTGTCCAAAATTAGCCATACTAAATTGGTTAGTATTTGCCATTACCTTAAGTCAGCGAACTATGAAATGGACAAGACGAGCTACAATTTGCCAGGACTGGTATCCTGTCTAAAATAAATTAAACCGTTTCCTGTACTTTTGTTGCCATATTTTCATCACAAGCAAAAACAAAATAAGATGTTGCAAAGCCCACAGTAGCTATTTTATTTGCAATGATGGATATGTACGTATCAATTAAAGACCTGTCCGCTCCCTGTTGAACATAGGGGCTCAACAAATTCTCGCCGTCTTTTTATCATGAGCCATCTGATCCAATTCTGACCCCGTCCTGTTTTCTGCCTTATCATGTGTTTCCAGTTCTCTTTTCCACGAATGTCTTGGTATTCCTCTACTTTTTTTCCCAGTAGACTCTAGAACAGAGCATGTCTGGTAATGTTATCAACTGTTTCCGTATTGTATGGATTACACATCGCCATTGATTTATCCGTATTTCGTGCTTGTATTTGTCAAGTATTTTCCATCGGTTCTACGTTGGTGATCTTGTCGAACCATCTCCTTCCTTGTATTTTGCTCAGGCAACCATTTACAAAAGTATGTACCTTTTTCATAAGTACCTGTGTTGCCCTCCATGTGTCAGAGCCTTATAATAGAACGGATTTTACGTTGAAGTTGAAGATTTTTATTTTGATGGTGGTTTTAATTTTTTTTTTACATCCATAAATTTCTCAATGTAATGAAATCTTTTCTTTCCTTCTGTATTTTTAACTAAATATCGTTCTCTGTACCTCCTAATATGTCTATATTGCTGCCAAAGTATGTGAAATACTCCACATTGTGAAGGTGGGTGGTTCCCAATTCAATTTTATCGTTATTAATTGCATTTATTTTTAAAACCTGTGTTTGGTCTCTGTGTATTTTTAGCCCCAATTGTAGTGACCTCTCTTATTTTGCATCTGGTTGTGGTTATGGGACAGACGCGCCAAATCATCGGCAAAGTCGCGAGATCGTCGTCGTCTCGTCAATGTCCATTTTGTTTTGTTTTGCGATCGCCTTATTTCTCTTATCCCCAAGGCCGTATGCGTTGCACTGTGGTTTTTATTTTGCGCCTGTCCGCCCAGTGCATTCGACTTCAGCAATCATTTTATGTAAGGGTCTGCTTCCTCTTGCACTTTTTAACGGTTTGCTTCCCCGGGGTAACGGCCGGTGCTGTGATGGGGTTCGAAACCAGCACCTTTCGGTTGTGAGCCGTGCCACTTAACCACTAGGCCACGCTGTCCCCTTAATGTCCATTTAATGTCTCTGTTGCTTGACTATAATGTCTACTTCCTAATCCAGTCAATGGCCAACAGGAATGATAATTGTGATAGACAGCCCTAATTTCAGAGGATTAAGAAAGCTGACTTTCATGTAGCAATTGACATCTCGTTCCTTCATATGTTTCATGGATTATATTCGAGAACTTTGGGGGCACTCCATAGTGTCTGGGCAACTTGCATAGTGATACCCTGTCCAAGCTGTCAAAGCTTTCTCGTAGTCCACAAATTCTATAATAAGCGGTGAGTTCCATTCCACACTTTGGTTCCTTTATTATTCTCAGTGTTGCTTTCTGGTCTGTACAGGTCCTGTTTTGTCAAAAACTGTCCTGCTCCTCCCTCATCTTGTCATCTATGACATTTTTGAAATCTCTCTAGAATGATCCTATTCAAAACTTTGCCGGGTACTGATAATAATATTATTCCTCTGTAATTGGTACGTGGCTGTAAATTTTCCCCTTTTTTTTGGCAACTTTATTACATAGCCTTCTTTCCAATCACCCTCTACAGGTGTATAAAGTAAAGTAACCCATGGCATTACTGTCCTAGGGATGTGAGAAGTAAGCGATGTCACATTTCAAAGACTCGGCTATATGAGGGCGGTAGCCCTCTCCTCTCCCTCGACGCTTTTACTTCCCGGATTGAACCGGTACCCATTTAAGGCTGGGTCGTCCCTGGGTCCGCTGCTGTCTGAAAAAATATTTCCGCCTCAACTGGGGAATGAACCCAGGACCGGGATCAAGACGCTGAGCAGCGCATGAGCTGCAGTGTTCAGCGACCCATAGGTGACTGCTAGCGTCAGGGCCAGCGAACCAGAGCTGCCAAGACCCTTCTACACCTCCACGCGGTGATCCTGGATAACAGGCTGCAGCAGGGCAGACTGGCTAAGGAAAAGGGATCGAAGAGGGAATGCTAACCCGGTACTCAAAAAGTGCTTGCTGAAGTCGGATGTGTTTGGCCGAAAGGTGCAAATATCGCAGTCAAGCTGTAAACTACGAAACAACGCATTCCGTTCTCTTCTGCATTCTGCTACTTAAGCCTTTTCATGGTTTGGTAGCGGGAGATTGAGAACGAACGAAGAAGAAGAAGAAGAAGAAGAAGAAGAAGAAGAAGAAGAAGAAGAAGAAGAAGAAGAAGAAGAACCCAGGACCACTGACATTTGAAGCCAGCTTCCCAGTGTATACCAATGTAAACATGTTATCATAATTACTATGGATGTATCTGTTAACCATATTACTGGACATGCTGTTAACTTAAACTATTACAAAATAAAATATTTAACCAAATAAACAGTATCATTATAAATAACGTTGTACGTTGCTATGAAACGGAAATACGCCATATATAGCCTGGATAATAATATAATATTTTGTTACATAATGATGTATGTCGTTAATTAAGAAGCAACGCCAAAGTAAAATCATTAATAATTTTACGGCACATCTGGCCACTTTGTGCAACAGTCTTACGCCGGCAAGATTTTGGTCAAACTCGACAAATAGCTCTTCTTCGTACGCTGTCAGACGTCAAATTGAATTTGTTCAAAGAAAGCAGCTGTCGTCCTGAGGCTGTCGACACTGCCATAGAGCTTGTCTAGTGTTGCCACTGGTGATGGCCACATGTGCTTTCTCTGGTCCTCGTATCTCGGGAAATTATCCAGCAGATGTTCAAGTGTCATTTTCCTTGTACCACTGGTGCATTCGTCAGCAATACATATTTTCAGTTTATTGAATAGATGGTACCTCAGTCTGTTGTAGCCTGTGCGGAGTCTGAAGACCGCCACCTGCTCTCTCCTGTTCAACTGGTAATAAGCCCCATTTATTGTGTAGCCAATATTCTATGTTTCCCATCTGTCCATTTATCTGGCCCCAATAAACCTTTCGGACTTTTTCATAGGTTACACTTGAATGTTCCAGTGGGATAACAGAGTACTTATCTTAGGTCACTTAGGTATGCATTTTACTGGTTCTTTATCGCTGTAATCAAAGACATGAGATCTGTAAGAAGACAGTTTAAGAAGTCCTAGAAAGTTCCCATTATTTTGTGCACCAAGCTCTACCCCCAGAACATCTCCCAGGCTCTGACAAGGTTGGCATTAGAGAAACCACTTGACAGAGAACATGGCGTCTATATTACTGTTCTCTCGAGAACATCTACTTTATCGGAGATAGTTGCTTTCCATCGGCGCAGCAAATACAAAATAGCATTTTTGTGCTGCACTCTTAATTCGTGCTTCTGTATTACTGTGAAGTGTTTCCAGCTATCACATCGTTTTGTTGCTAAGCACATTGGCCCTGTCAATATTCCTCTATGCGTGTGAGATATGGACAATTTCAGCTGACATGCAGCGAAGGATACAGGCCTTGAGGACAAGATTTTTCGGAAAACTTCTAAACGTCACGTACAAAGATCGAGTTACAAATGAGGAAATACGAGAAAGAACTACAACAGCAATATGGTCTTTTGAAGACCTCTTGACAACTTCCAAAAGAAGGTACTCGCTTGGCACGGTCATATATCGAGATCTGACGATCTTGCAAATACGACCGTGCACGGAAAATTGCAAGGCAAACGACGAAAAGGTCGTCCCAAGAAGAGGTGGGAGGACAACACATTTATTGGACCAATCTCCGACCAGAGGCGGCACAGGTAGCGACCGCTGACAGAAAGAGAGGGCAAGGAATTGTGAGGTTGTCTTCATGTATGTCATAACGACCTCGCCGATTACGGGATGACCTGACCTGACTGCTAAGTACGATTCAGAAAAGGAAACAGCTTCTAAACGAAACAGTACATTTTTCAAGTAGATAACGAATAATATTGTATCGAATCTCAATTGAATGGATTCCAAAATAGGCTCCTGTTTAGTTCACTGAATGAAGGAGGCGATAACAGAGACGTCAAAAAATACGTTTTAAGACTGTCTTCAGGAGTGCCTTAAGTGCTGTCGAGTAGACACACCTGGAAAACCCTGGTTCAATGTCGATCAACCTTGAAAGTTGGGGTGAAAAAGGATGTTGCAATCAGGTTTTCCGTGTTCAGGATATACGCGCAACAGGAAATCTAGAGCAGAAGATATACCAGAGGCAGCTAAATATTATGTTTACCAGTCGTGTCATAAAGCTTTCAGCGCTCTCATTGGCTTGATCAGTCACGAGCGCTCTCACATACTCAAGGATGCAGTATTACATGGGATGATGTTGGTGGTCCTTATTCATGACGATGGACGAATTTATTATTAACGATTACAGACGAATAGTCCGCCGGGAGATTTGTGTATGACAAGGACAAGAATAGCATCACTACCCCACAGAGATTATGTCGTAAGAGGCGATTAACTGTGTGTCATGGCATAACACTGGTCATGGTTAGATGGTTTGTCAAAAGCAGCATAGATGGCGTCTAACAGGTTGCGGGTCTACTTTGCTCTAGTGTTTGAGTCAATTAAGATGGACTCGCACATCGGTTAACCACCCTGCACGGCACTTGTCCCAACGCAGCGAAGTAATAAGCTGCTTGATCCTAGCCAGCTGGATATCCGCCTGCGTTCTACGTCCAGCTCACGCCAGAGATGGGGCCTGCACAGGTTTGCCCGGCCCTGTAGAATTACAGGACAATGAGGACTAAGAACGATAATCCAGCCAACAAACAACTATTGATTATATTAGAATATTAACTTTGTCAGCAAACCGTTTATATTCAAAGTAAACAAGGGTAGTTACATAACAAACACTGCCATG
Organism: Ariolimax columbianus; assembly: GCA_036924085.1. Classification (NCBI taxonomy): domain Eukaryota; kingdom Metazoa; phylum Mollusca; class Gastropoda; order Stylommatophora; family Arionidae; genus Ariolimax; species Ariolimax columbianus. Next base: position 21,554,595 of record JAVGWX010000008.1, read on the forward strand.
TGGGATGAAGTGTTAGAGATAACTGTAAGAGGTATCCTTTGTAAGGTGTATGTGTCCAGTTCCCTTCCCCGCTGACGTGTTTTACATATCACAAATAAGTAAACAATTTTGCCCCTTATCTGTCACTGCCGTCAGTGATGAGGGACTAAAAACTAAATGCTTCTAAACATCACCTTTTGGGAAAGTCAGTCTCTTTCCACACTGTCATGCCTACTTTAAGAGACAATCAAGTAGCAATTTATGTTTGGGTTGGATAGAACGTGTAGCTACCGGCGAACGAACCCTGTAACTTTGTATGAGAAGCAACAGTTCTAACATCATAGCTTTGAATACATGTTCTGTGGTACTATAATCCGTCCTATTCACATTTATGTTGTAGCATTGTTTCCTAATACCTTGTCACGCCTCTATGAAACAACATTTATTTATACTGCTCATCTTAAGAAGTATTTAGTTCATTATTACAGTTAGCTCCAAGATCTAATCCATCATTTTGTTGTGGACACATAATGTTAGTGTCTTTAAAGCCGGGTCTGCAGTATATGTGATATGTTTTATTTTTGCAACTGTGTGAAAGATGGAAATGGAAATATCGTTTTACAGATTCCAATTCCAACAAATAGTTACATTAAAACATCAACTTCAAACTCGACAGTTAATTCTATAACGTACAAAGGGACACAACTAAATAAATTACTAAAACAAGAAGAAAGATTTATCTCTCCTATAAAAAAATTATGCGAGTTGTCTTCCGGGGTCTTTGTGTATGACAAGAACAAAAATAGCACCACTGCCTCACAGAGAGCATGTCGTAAGAGGCGACTAACTGTGTGACATGGCATAACACCGGCCATGGGGTTAGATGGTTCGTTTAGAGCAGCATAGTTGGTGTCTAACAGACTGCTGGTCTACTTTGCTCTAGTGTTTGAGTCTATTAAGATGAACTCCCACAGAGGTTAACCACCCAACTCAGCGGAGTATTAAGATGCTCAAGCCTAGCCCGCTAAGCAGGAAATCCTTCTCCCGGCTATATCCAGCTCATACCAGAGCTGGGACCTGGACAGGGGCATCTGCCCCTATAGAAGTACAGGTCGACTAAGAACTTTGAAGAACCAAAAAAATGGCGTGAGAGGTTCCAGATCACATCTCTTTGTGCGTTATACAGACATGGAATAGTCCACTGCCACTTTGAGAGCATGTTTCTTTAATTGAATAGCTTTCACATTTAGCGTTTATTCAATAAAAACAATACATCTAATTTATTTGTACATCACGCCATTCACACATATAAAAATGTTGCTGAGTGTTAAGTAGTCTTTTGTGATTGAAAGAAAGTCCTATAAACATTACCTCTAATTCGATAAAGAAATCAGTGAATTACTTTCTTTCTTATGGATCACAAAAAGGAAAAAGAAAAATCTGCATAAGAATGTTTAACATGAATTCAACATTCGCCTATTGTTGGTGATGTATTTCCAGCCGTCAACTTTCACATGTCAGGATAAAAACATAGAATAATATCACTAGTAGGTTTGATCTCTGCACAACACATGTTTCTATTTTTAATTTTAACATCCACGAGAACTGAGAACATCGTCTTACATACATAGTCGCTTCGGGAGAAGACTAAACTCTTGTCATACAAAACATTTTGATCAGACATGTTAGTCAGAGTCCGACAAAATCTACTGGCCAAGGCCCATACTTCATCTCGTAGCTCTCCCTGGAAACGGTCTGTTTTATGACAGTCCGGTTAACGAGGTGGGGGATTGAAATGTAGTGAGCAACACGCAGATGAACCCAAGCACAGCACAACCACCTGGAAGACCTCGGTCCACTTTCATCGAGACACTCATAGTGTGAGAAAAGCTACTGCATTTCCCAACTTAACGAAATTTCAGTGTGCACAAAGTAGTAGAGTTACTCATTGCAGGCATTCAACAACAACAACCTAGTCGCTCCACTTTCACTTTGGGATAAATGAGTTACTTTGCATTTTTTGTTGCTTATAGTTTCTACATAACGGGTTAGCCAACCCCATGTCCAAACCTCCTTATTCTCCTCTTGTTACATTCTTGGCAAGAAACAATGTAATTATTTGTTGTTCCTCATTCAGGCCCTGAAAACACACTAGCTGAGAACATTGCTTCCCTCAGATAAGTGGTCATAAATGACGTCAACTACTTGTTGACCATTTTGGTATGATCATGGAAACATTGAGTAAGTATTAAACCAAAAGTTCAACAACGGTATTAGAGACAACACCATCTTCAAAGTTGAGTACAAGACAGGTAAATAAGTTGGTCTTCTTCAAAAGAAAAAAGTACAATTTCGATGTGTAACAAAGGATTCGGTCATGTGTAGTGGGATTTACACGCAACGCTGTTATCACGTGAAGTTTAGTCTTTTGTATGTGTGTCAGAGATAAAAACATATTTTTTATTAATTAAGTCAAAATATTTGTAATTTTTAGCTGTACCTGCTGGACACTTCATGAACCCCCATCAGGACACTCCATCATTCTTCAATAGGGCATTTCAGGGACCCCACGATGAAAACCACTGTCATACACGAGTATTGGCTGCCACACTTTACACAGCCCACAACAACAATCCCACACAGGTTTTTCTTCATGTACGACAGCTCAAATATAAAATATGGGATCAAGACCCTGAGCAGGGCATGAGCTGCAGTGATCAGTGACCCATAGCTGACTGCTAGCGTTAAGGCCAGCGAACCAGAGCTGCCAAGACCCTTCTACACCTCCACGCGGTGATCCTGGATAACAGTCTGCAGCAGAGCAGACTGGCTAAGGAGAAGGGATCGGAGAGTGAATGCTAACCCGGTACTAAAAAATGCTTGCTGAAGTCAGATGTTTCGGACCGAAAGATAAAAATATCACAGCCAAGCTGCAAACTACGACACAACGTATTCTGTTCTCTGGACTGCATTCTGCTACTTAAGCTTTTTTTAGGGTTTGGTAGTGGGAGATTGAGAACGAACGAAGTCAAGCCAAATATAAATATCTAAACTGGTATTCATAATTGACTGATGTGATATCATCACGGATTTTGGGTCTTGTCCTGATCTTGTCTTGATCTTGTCTTGATCTTGTCTTGATCTTGTCTTTATTGTGTCTTGATCTTGTCTTGATCTTGTCTTGATCTTGTCTTCATCTTGTCATGATCTTGTCTTGATCTTGTCTTCATCTTGTCATGATCTTGTCTTGATCTTGTCTTCATCTTGTCATGATCTTGTCTTCATCTTGTCTTCATCTTGTCTTCATCTTGTCATGATCTTGTCTTGATCTTGTCTTGATCTTGTCTTCATCTTGTCATGATCTTGTCTTCATCTTGTCTTGATCTTGTCTTGATCTTGTCTTCATCTTGTCATGATCTTGTCTTGATCTTGTCTTGATCTTGTCTTCATCTTGTCTTGATCTTGTCTTCATCTTGTCTTGATCTTGTCTTCATCTTGTCTTCATCTTGTCTTCATCTTGTCTTCATCTTGTCATGATCTTGTCTTGATCTTGTCTTGATCTTGTCTTGATCTTGTCTTCATCTTGTCTTGATCTTGTCTTGATCTTGTCTTGATCTTGTCTTCATCTTGTCATGATCTTGTCTTCATCTTGTCATGATCTTGTCTTGATCTTGTCTTGATCTTGTCTTCATCTTGTCTTGATCTTGTCTTGATCTTGTCTTGATCTTGTCTTCATCTTGTCTTCATCTTGTCTTGATATCGTCTTGATCTTGTCTTTATTGTGTCTTGATCTTGTCTTGATCTTGTATTTATTGTTCGACGAGAACAGTTCCACTGTCCTGTTGTTCTGTTCTATTAGGAAATGACGTATCTGTACTCTTGGCAAGGGGCCCTCCGCAAACAATGAGAGTATGGATATTGGTAGTTCTAGTAGCTCGCTGGATGCACACATTCCTGCTTTGTCCTCTCAGTGGCTTATCTGGTCTTGATTCCCATTATATTCATACGAAGATATTAACAGTCCAGTCTAACCATATGGAGCAAATAACTGTGTAACATCCCCTGGGCATACGACTCTGTGTGTGGCAGATAAGAGAATATGGCCACTACCACCATGAAAGATTGTCATAAGGGACAACTGACACTGTTATCTAACCTTTCCAGGAGATGAGAAACACTATGTGTAACAAAGATCAGAATAGGAGTACTACCACACTGATAGCATTTCGTAAGAAACGACAAGCAATGACGTTTAGGGTACGACACATCAATTCATGGAATCTCGGAGACATTCACACAGACAAAAGACATACTCAGTGTAAAGTTAACTTCTGGATATGAAAGAGATCTCTAGAAGCAATATCTCAATTATGGTACAGCAATAAAAGAAGGAATAACATGTTCTCTGTCTGAACACGAAGCGGAAGAAAAAAACGATGGTTTTGCGGACAACATCATCATGTAAAATGATGGTTTTGAAACGACAATAGCAAATGTTGGAACACATGCTCCCTATAAATAGGGCAGCTTTAATGGTCGCCAAATGTTTTATTTTGAACTAATTAACAAATCCTTTTCTATCATGCTGCCATGAAGTGTTATAGATTTTCATTTTTGTTTGTGTGTGACTTATAGTTTCTACTTAGCGTAGTTGTAGAGCACTCGCTCTTCACCGAAAAAGTACGGGGTTCAACTCTCGTTACCTCCACGCTTCAGTCAACTTAGTTGAAAATTTGTACACATGTCTTATTGTTATGGAAGAAAAGACAGCGAGGAAGGGAACTGGTGCCCCCAGCTGATAAACAAGTTGAGGCTTCTAACACTTCGATCCCTAACAGCTGTGTCTGCTATGGAATTTCCTTTACCTCTTTAGTTTCTGCAGGCTGGAACAGCCAGCCCCAGGTTATGCCCTCCTCTGTCGTCTCTTACAATATGCGTGTGCAGGTTACAATGTTATTTTTCGTTGTTCTACATTCAGGCTTCAGTAGCAATTCTTCCATTACTGTATCATGTGACCAATTGTTTACAGGAGATGTTTGACAACATATTGTTGCATTCTTTAAGATACTCCATTCTCAGCTCGACATGTTTGAAAATGTTGGAATGTTTATACCGTTGTGTTGGTTAAAGTCTGGATAGTAAGATACTTGGAGTAACAAGAATGGATAGATTCAGGAACAAAGATATTAGAAGAGAGGTAGGTACAACACAAGTGCTAGACCTCATCAAGAGACAATAAACCACATTTTTCAGTCACGAGACACCTCAAAGGCCAGATAGTATCCATCAAAGAGCTTTGCTATACAGATACAATGGATACAAAGTCAATGCTCTAACACGCAAAAGATGGATAGCAGAAATAACGGAAGTAGTAAAACTCCCTTTGTACTAAGCACATACTAGGGCCCGGTCAAGAAACTTCTTCGTAACGTGACGCTGAAAGATATAAACAGAAAAAAGCGAAATGAAAGAAAGAGAGGATAAGTAAGATATTATGTAATACAATAAATCTATGTCTGGACACAGGGATGTGGAAGTTGGAAATCTATTTTAGTGATTGTATCTGATGGTAAAACTGACTGACAGTGATAATAACCGAGTCACCTCAAGCTATCTATCTATCTATCTATCTATCTATCTATCTATCTATCTATCTATCTATCTATCTATCTATCTATATGTCTATCTATCTATCTATCTATCTATCTATATATATATCTATCTATCTATCTATCTATCTATTTATCTATCTATCTATTTATCTATTTATCTATCTATCTATCTATCTACTTATTTATCTATCTATCTAGCTGTCTATCTTCTCTCTCTCACTCTCTCTCTCTCTCTCTCTCTCTCTCTTTCATGTAGTCTTTGGAGGATAAAAAGATGGATAGGCATTGCTCAAACACTACGCTGGAACAAAAACAAGAATGCAACCTACGTTGTGATCAGAAGACTTTCATCATAGACAAGACACGTTACACACACCAGCACTGTACACATTATTTAAGTAGAGAATAATACACATACCAGCACTGTACACATTATTTAAGTAGAGAATAATACACAAACCAACACTGTACACATTATGGAAGTAGAGAATAATACACATACCAACAATGTACACATTATGGAAGTAGAGAATAATACACATACCAACACTGTACACATTATGGAAGTAGAGAATAATACACATACTAACACTGTACACATTATGGAAGTAGAGAATAATACACATACCAACACTGTACACATTATGGAAGTAGAGAATAATACACATAAAAAGAGAGACGAACACATAATAAAGATCATGGCAGCCATGTAGAACATTTTCACTTCTGCACTTCATGGTTACTGATCAACACAAATTCTGAGCTAAGTATACAAGTGTATGTATGCGTGCGTTCATATCTCTTCTATGTATGTTTATTTCTACTTTCTTGATGTGTGTATATATATATATATATGGTCTCGAGGTAAAGTGTTCGCGTCGGGTGCTGGAGGTCGCGGGCTCAAATCCCGGTGGAGACACCAGGATTTTATAAGGTGGATCATCCGGTAAATATTTCCCCTGATCTCTGAGTAGTGAGATCAGACACCCGTATGCAATGACGCGCACGTTAAAAAGGTCTTAGCAGTTGGAAATCGAAAAGAGTTGACTGAACGGCCTTAAAAATCTATTCAAATTATTCTAGGGATTCTCGCCTCAGAGAATATGTCGCAAAAAAAGTGTACTGTGTGGCCATAACAACAGGTCTTGGTTATGTGGTTAGCGGAGGGGCTTAGATGGCGCCTAAGAGGCTGCGGGTCTACCTTGCTCTAATTTACGCTTACACCTCCACCAGTCTCAAAAATAGGCGATTGTAAATTCCAGGGCCTAACAGATGCTGGGATTGACCTGGCAAGTCACCAGTGGATTTTCACCTGCCAAAAAATATGAAACAAAGGAGGTCACACCTCCCTCAACATCTAACGACATAAGTAGACTGAAAATAGATATATATAGACTAATCATAATTTAAAGAGTTGAAACCAGGACATATGACACAATTTGCAGGGCTAAAACCTGGACTAATTTAAATTAAACATATTTGTATTGTCAAGTAATATGTTATTCAATCACCGACACCTTCATATTTCTCACTTAAACAATGTTTTCTCTGAACTTCCTTATTCGTGTTAATTTTATCAAAAAGCTGTTAGCAACTTGATAGCAAACCTGTTTTAGTCACCAGAAGACCCTGGTCGTAGCTTCTAGCATTTTGCCCTCTCTTCTGACCTCAGGTTATTTATTACAGAAAAGACTCGTTCAACTGTTTTTTTTACTATAGCACTACGATTTTTGACTAATAAGTTTCTTTCTTTGGCACTCATTCCCCCACTAACCAAATCGGAACGCCAGTGGTCCGTTCCTACCTGTCTACATTATTTGCCCCAACTCCGTTTTCCTTTGTTGAGACAGTGAGTGACCTTGGCATAGTGTCCAGACGGACAGTGACCTTGGCATGCATTCAGGTACCTTTGTTCTGAGTCGTCAACCACATCACCCCTGCCTTAAACTCTCTTGCTCCGGCTGGAACTGTTACAATCACCATCATCATCAGAGTAAATGTTTCAACAATGGCTACTTCAGTTCTAATAAAATATTGACGTATCATTGTACTCAATGCCAGTCTGACAACTCCTGCGACCCACCGGTGCCAACAGTCTGACAACTCCTGCGACCCACCGGTGCCAAGTAGTATCGACCTGTCGTTCCCTTGGATACACGAACTGCGTGAAGAGGGGGTATCTGCTGACTGGGAAACAGCGGGCATCAATATGCCCAGGCAAGCGCTAGAGAGATCAACCCATAGCAAAGAAGCATACAGTTAAGATCGGCTGTTGGAACGTATGCTCTGTGACCAACAGGTATAACAGACTTCCTCCAGGTGATAAATAACACTTGCAAGACTTCAATCATACAGGGGGTGCTCAAAAGGATTCAGGTCGACATCAGCATCAGCTCTAGCGTGAAGTCTATTGTATTTCAAGACTGATAGGACGTCAATCAACTTCTACATTAATTGTCCATCGCAAGTGGTGATGACGACATGGCTACGTCGTCAGGACCCAGCGATTTGAAAGATTTTTTTTTTAATGTTTTTATTTTATTTTTCTGTGGTTGCGAATCTTCTTCTTCTTCTTCTTCTTCTTCTTCTTCTTCTTCTTCTTCTTCTTCTTCTTCTTCTTCTTCGTCCGTTCTCAATCTCCCACTACAAAACCCTGAAAGGGCTTAAGTAGCAGAATGTAGCCCAGAGAACGGAATGCTTTGTGTCATAGTTTACAGCTTGGCTGCGATATTTGCACCTTTCGGTCCAACACAACCGACTTCGGCAAGCATTTTGTGAGTACCGGGTTACATGACCAAATGGGAAACAGAACATACTGGCTACACAAAAAATGATGCCTATTTCCAGTTGAACAGAAGAGAGCAGGTCGTGGTCTTCAGACTGCGCACAGGTCACAACAGACTGAGGTACCACCTATTCAATAAATTGAAGATAGGTGGCACTGACGAATGCTCGTGTGGTACCGGGAAAATGACCGCTGAACATTTGCTGCAAAACTGCCCGACATACGAGGATCAGAGAGAGCAGATGTGGCCATCACCAGTGGAACCACAAGACAAGCTCTATGGCAGTGTCGACAGCCTCAGGATGACCGCTGCTTTTTTCGAAAAAATACAGGTTGACGTCTGACAGCGTACGAAGAAGAAGAAGAAGAGTACCGGGTTAGCATTCCCTCTTCGATCCCTTCTCCTTAGCCAGTCTGCCCTGCTGCAGTCTGTTATCCAGGATCACAGCGTAGAGGTGTAGAAGGGTCTTGGCAGCTCTGGTTCGCAGGCCCTGATGCTAGCAGTCAGCTAGGGGTCGCTGACCACTGTTGCGAATCGACTACGACATGGATGAGCGGCCTTTGATCTACAATAGGCTGCACTGGAAAAGTAGGAGGAGACAGAGGTTCGAACTCTAACCGATTGAATCATTTCTGTAAATTACTTAAATTGCATGTACAAGTTAGGGAAAACCATTTTATTTAGTGTAACTGGAATACGGAGAAGAAGGGGAGGGAGAGATGGAAAAATTATCAATAAATAGTAAATGAATAACTTACAGATGTCTCCTTCCTCTTCTTCGTTCCAAAGTCTGGTCCGATTGGTCCACCGGGTCTGTGTGTATGACAACGACAAGTATAGCACAACTGCCCCAAATAGAGCATGTCGTAAAAGGCGACTGTGTGATGGCATAGCAACGGCCATGGTTAGGTGGTTTGTTGATAATAGCAACATCTAACAGGATGTGAGTCATTTTGCTTTAGTGTTTGAGTCTAATAAGATGGACTCGCACATTGGTTAGCCAGTCTCTTCGGCACTTGGTACTTGTATCAACGCAGCGGAGTAACAAGCTGCTCTAGCCTAGCCCACTAAGCAGTAATTCCTCCCGGCTACATCCAGCTAACGCCAGAGTTGGGACCTGCACATGGACATCTGCCCCTGAAGAAGTACAGGTCGACTAAGACTTCTTCATTCATCATCAGATCAAGGTCCCGGTTTCTCTTACAAAGGAAGCCATTGTTTGTAAGGCTGTTTAATCTCCATACAGCTTTCGTCTCATATCTGTCTCGCGAGGCCAGCGTTGTTCTCTCTCGTCCTGCGTGAGACTGTAGAATGTGTTCCACGGTCATGATATGCTCCTCACATGGACACTTGTCACCTGTCCCAATCCTCATTTTGTTGTAAATATGACCCTTGAAATTGTTATGCAGATTAAATGACTGGGTTTGAACTTTTCGCACAACCCTGTCTAAAACTGGTAGGGTACGCAAACTGCAATGCGCATTGAATTTTCTAGATGTTTTTCAGTTAACCAGATCCTTGTTATGAATTTAGTCCACTTCATATTGGGAGGAATAAAAACTTTCACAGACGTAAGTACTGCCAAACACTGACATCAATTTGAGGGAATTTGATGTTATCAGTCGATCTTCTTGATGGTGCAAAATAATATTTTCAGAAGTCCAATATCCTCGAATTTCTTCACTTTGATTTTCGAATTGATACATTTTGCAAATCGATCACTTATATTGGCATGTTCGTCGAAGCAGTATTGGGGGTAACGTCTAAAGGTGCTGAGAAACACTTTAGCCGTGTCTGTTATATTGCACAATCTTGGAAACGATCCGCGAACTGGCTGTGAATATCATTAACAGCGCATGAAGAGGTTCTGAAATTAACAAGAGATATCATCTGCTTCCATAATAATAATGTTCGCTTAGACGTCAGTCTACCGCTGAGTCGATCGAACACAGCCATGGCCAGGTGCTTCAGCTTGTCGGCAGGTATCGTCCACAGCTGAAGGGGAGATGAACTTTCAATATCTGTCGATGAAGCCCTAGCCCCTTGAGGTATCATGATGAGTATCGACCGAGGCCCCTGCGGACTATTCGAGGGAGGCCGAGTGGCCCACTGCCTTGGTCGGGGATCGCAAGGAGTGTGTTTTGGTCCGGTGTTTGTATCGGCTTTCTCTGTTCCCGTTTACCTCCTCGCCGACCTCTGGATTGTGTACTTCATCGGGTCAGCGTGACCATTCTGATAATACGGAGAAAGGAGAGGATACGGAGAAGGGAGAGGATACGGAGAAGGAAGAGTTTACATCAAACCTTCAGTGATATGGGAGATAGAATCGTCATCAGGCCGAGCAGTATTACCTTTGAGTATTTCTTAAGTGAACTGAACTCTCGGCGGTTGTCGAGCGACGCTCTAGTCGCCATGTTGGCTCGTTTTCAAACGCTGGGAGCTGTGAGCATTGTTCACTTTGCGCTGCTAAAAATTGAAAAAAGATGCTATACATCAGCAAAATAAACTACCAAAGTGCACGAAACACCAACAGAACATGGTCCTGAATGCTAGCCATCAACTATATCACTTTTAGTCCGATTTGAAACTTCAGAACATCCGAAATAAACACAAACACCGGAGCGAATCGTGAGCGCAGCCTGTCAGGCGCATCATCCTACGTCATGCAATAGTTTATTCTACAAAGCATTAACGTATCCGTCTGTAAAGTGTAGCAGATGTCATCGTGTCTGTAAAGTGTAGCAGATGTCCTTGTGTCTGTAAAGTGTACCAGATGTCCTTGCGTCTGTAAAGTGTACCAGATGTCCTTGCGTCTGTAAAGTGTAGCAGATGTCCTTGTGTCTGTAAAGTGTAGCAGATGTCCTTGTGTCTGTAAAGTGTAGCAGATGTCCTTGTGTCTGTAAAGTGTAGCAGAGATCCTTGTGTCTGTAAAGTGTAACAGATGTCCTTGTGTCTGTAAAGTGTAGCAGATGCCATCGTGTCTGTAAAGTGTAGCAGAGATCCTTGTGTCTGTAAAGTGTAACAGATGTCCTTGTGTCTGTAAAGTGTACCAGATGTCATCGTGTCTGTAAAGTGTAACAGATGCCCTTGTGTCTGTAAAGTGTACCAGATGTCCTTGTGTCTGTAAAGTGTACCAGATGTCATCGTGTCTGTAAAGTGTAACAGATGCCCTTGTGTCTGTAAAGTGTAGCAGAAGTCCTTGTGTCTGTAAAGTGTAGCAGATGTCCTTGTGTCAGGAAAGTGTACCAGATGTCATCGTGTCTGTAAGGTGTAACAGATGTCCTTGTGTCTGTAAAGTGTACCAGATGTCATCGTGTCTGTAAAGTGTAGCAGAAGTCCTTGTGTCTGTAAAGTGTATCAGATGTCCTTGTGTCTGTAAAGTGTAGCAGATGTAATTGTGTCTGTAAGGTGTACCAGATGTCATCGTGTCTGTAAAGGGTAACAGATGCCCTTGTGTCTGTAAAGTGTATCAGATGCCCTTGTGTCTGTAAAGTGTAGCAGATGTTCTTGTGTCTGTAAAGTGTAGCAGATGTCATCGTGTCTGTAAAGTGTAGCAGAGGTCATTGTGTCTGTAAAGTGTAGCAGATGTCTTTGTGTCTGTAAAGTGTAGAAGATGTCTTTGTGTCTGTAAAGTGTAGAAGATGTAATTGTGTATGTAAAGGGTGGCAGATGTAATTGTGTCTGTAAAGTGTAGCAGAAGTCCTTGTGTCTGTAAAGTGAAGCAGATGTCCTTGTGTATGTAAAGTGTACCAGATGTCATCGTGTCTGTAAAGTCTAACAGATGCCCTTGTGTCTGTAAAGTGTATCAGATGCCCGTGTGTCTGTAAAGTGTAGCAGATGTTCTTGTGTCTGTAAAGTGTAGAAGATGTAATTGTGTCTGTAAAGTGTAACAGATGTCCTTGTGTCTGTAAAGTGTAGCAGAGGTCATTGTGTCTGTAACGTGTAGCAGATGTCCTTGTGTATGTAAAGTGTAGCAGATGTCCTTGTGTCTGTAAAGTGTAGCAGAAGTCCTTGTGTCTGTAAAGTGTAGCAGATGTCCTTGTGTATGTAAAGTGTAGCAGATGTCCTTGTGTCTGTAAAGTGTAGCAGAAGTCCTTGTGTCTGTAAAGTGTAGCAGATGTCCTTGTGTATGTAAAGTGTAGCAGATGTCCTTGTGTCTGTAAAGTGTAGCAGAAGTCCTTGTGTCTGTAAAGTGTAGCAGATGTCCTTGTGTCTGTAAAGTGTAAACGATGTCATTGTGTCTGTAAAATGTAGCAGATGTAATTGTGTCTGTAAAGGGTGGCAGATGTAATTGTGTCTGTAAAGTGTAGCAGATGTTTTGTGTCTGTAAAGTGTAGCAGAAGTCCTTGTGTCTGTAAAGTGTAGCAGATGTCCTTGTGTCTGTAAAGTATAGCAGATGTCCTTGTGTCTGTAAAGTGTAGCAGATATCCTTGTGTCTGTAAAGTATAGCAGATGTCCTTGTGTCTGTAAAGTGTAGCAGATATCCTTGTGTCTGTAAAGTGTAGCAGATGTCCTTGTGTCTGTAAAGTATAGCAGATGTCCTTGTGTCTGTAAAGTGTAGCAGATGTCCTTGTGTCTGTAAAGTATAGCAGATGTCCTTGTGTCTGTAAAGTGTAGCAGATATCCTTGTGTCTGTAAAGTGTAGCAGATGTCCTTGTGTCTGTAAAGTATAGCAGATGTCCTTGTGTCTGTAAAGTGTAGCAGATATCCTTGTGTCTGTAAAGTGTAGCAGATGCCCTTGTGTCTGTAAAGTGTAGCAGATGTCCTTGTGTCTGTAAAGTGTAACAGATGTCCTTGTGTCTGTAAAGTGTAGTAGATGTCCTTTTGTCTGTAAAGTGTAGCAGATGTCCTTGTGTCTGTAAAGTGTAGCAGATGTCCTTGTGTCTGTAAAGTGTAGCAGATGTCCTTGTGTCTGTAAAGTGTAGCAGATGTCCTTGTGTCTGTAAAGTGTAGCAGATGTCCTTGTGTCTGTAAAGTGTAGCAGATGTCCTAGTGTCTGTAAAGTGTAGCAAATGTCCTTGTGTCTGTAAAGTGTAGCAGATGTCCTTGTGTCTGTAAAGTGTAGCAGATGTCCTTGTGTCTGTAAAGTGTAGCAGATGTCCTTGTGTCTGTAAAGTGTAGCAGATGTCCTTGTGTCTGTAAAGTGTAGCAGAAGTCCTTGTTTCTGTAAAGTGTAGCAGATGTCCTTGTGTCTGTAAAGTGTAGCAGATGTCCTTGTGTCAGGAAAGTGTACCAGATGTCATCGTGTCTGTAAGGTGTAACAGATGTCCTTGTGTCTGTAAAGTGTACCAGATGTCATCGTGTCTGTAAAGTGTAACAGATGTCCTTGTGTCTGTAAAGTGTATCAGATGTCCTTGTGTCTGTAAAGTGTAGCAGATGTAATTGTGTCTGTAAAGTGTACCAGATGTCATCGTGTCTGTAAAGTGTAACAGATGCCCTTGTGTCTGTAAAGTGTATCAGATGCCCTTGTGTCTGTAAAGTGTAGCAGATGTTCTTGTGTCTGTAAAGTGTAGCAGATGTAATTGTGTCTGTAAAGTGTAACAGATGTCCTTGTGTCTGTAAAGTGTAACAGATGTCCTTGTGTCTGTAAAATGTAGCAGATGTCCTTGTATCTGTAAACTGCAGCAGATGTCATCGTGTCTGTAAAGTGTAGCAGAGGTCATTGTGTCTGTAAAGTGTAGCAGATGTCCTTGTGTATGTAAAGTGTAGCAGATGTCCTTGTGTCTGTAAAGTGTAGCAGATGTCCTTCTGTCTGTAAAGTGTAGCAGATGTCCTTGTGTCTGTAAAGTGTAAACGATGTCATTGTGTCTGTAAAATGTAGCAGATGTAATTGTGTCTGTAACGTGTAACAGATGTCTTTGTGTCTGTAAAATGTAGCAGATGTAATTGTGTATGTAAAGGGTGCCAGATGTAATTGTGTCTGTAAAGTGTAGCAGAAATCCTTGTGTCTGTAAAGTGTAGCAGATGTCCTTGTCTCTGTAAAGTGTAGCAGATGTCCTTGTGTCTGTAAAGTGTAGCAGATGTCCATGTGTCTGTAAAGTGCAGCAGATATCCTTGTGTCTGTAAAGTGTAGCAGATGTCCTTGTGTCTGTAAAGTGTACCAGATGTCCTTGTGTCTGTAAAGTGTAGCAGAAGTCCTTGTTTCTGTAAAGTGTAGCAGATGTCCTTGTGTCAGTAAAGTATACCAGATGTCATCGTGTCTGTAAAGTGTAACAAATGTCCTTGTGTCTGTAAAGTGTACCAGATGTCATCGTGTCTGTAAAGTGTACCAGATGTCATCGTGTCTGTAAAGTGTAACAGATGTTCTTGTGTCTGTAAAGTGTATCAGATGTCCTTGTGTCTGTAAAGTGTAACAGATGTTCTTGTGTCTGTAAAGTGTATCAGATGTTCTTGTGTCTGTAAAGTGTATCAGATGTCCTTGTGTCAGTAAAGTATACCAGATGTCATCGTGTCTGTAAAGTGTAACAAATGTCCTTGTGTCTGTAAAGTGTACCGGATGTCATCGTGTCTGTAAAGTGTACCAGATGTCATCGTGTCTGTAAAGTGTAACAGATGTTCTTGTGTCTGTAAAGTGTATCAGATGTCCTTGTGTCTGTAAAGTGTAACAGATGTTCTTGTGTCTGTAAAGTGTATCAGATGTTCTTGTGTCTGTAAAGTGTATCAGATGTCCTTGTGTCTGTAAAGTGTACCAGATGTCATTGTGTCTGTAAAGTATAGCAGATGTCCTTGTGTCTGTAAAGTGTAGCAGATGTCCTTGTGTCTGTAAAGTATAGCAGATGTCCTTGTGTCTGTAAAGTGTAGCAGATATCCTTGTGTCTGTAAAGTGTAGCAGATGTCCTTGTGTCTGTAAAGTATAGCAGATGTCCTTGTGTCTGTAAAGTGTAGCAGATATCCTTGTGTCTGTAAAGTGTAGCAGATGCCCTTGTGTCTGTAAAGTGTAGCAGATGTCCTTGTGTCTATAAAGTGTAACAGATGTCCTTGTGTCTGTAAAGTGTAGTAGATGTCCTTTTGTCTGTAAAGTGTAACAGATGTCCTTGTGTCTGTAAAGTGTAGCAGATGTCCTTGTGTCTGTAAAGTGTAGCAGATGTCCTTGTGTCTGTAAAGTGTAGCAGATGTCCTTGTGTCTGTAAAGTGTAGCAGATGTCCTTGTGTCTGTAAAGTGTAGCAGATGTCCTTGTGTCTGTAAAGTGTAGCAGATGTCCTTGTGTCTGTAAAGTGTAGCAGATGTCCTTGTGTCTGTAAAGTGTAGCAGATGTCCTTGTGTCTGTAAAGTGTAGCAGATGTCCTTGTGTCTGTAAAGTGTAGCAGAAGTCCTTGTTTCTGTAAAGTGTAGCAGATGTACTTGTGTCTGTAAAGTGTAGCAGATGTCCTTGTGTCAGGAAAGTGTACCAGATGTCATCGTGTCTGTAAGGTGTAACAGATGTCCTTGTGTCTGTAAAGTGTACCAGATGTCATCGTGTCTGTAAAGTGTAACAGATGTCCTTGTGTCTGTAAAGTGTATCAGATGTCCTTGTGTCTGTAAAGTGTAGCAGATGTAATTGTGTCTGTAAAGTGTACCAGATGTCATCGTGTCTGTAAAGTGTAACAGATGCCTTTGTGTCTGTAAAGTGTATCAGATGCCCTTGTGTCTGTAAAGTGTAGCAGATGTTCTTGTGTCTGTAAAGTGTAGCAGATGTAATTGTGTCTGTAAAGTGTAACAGATGTCCTTGTGTCTGTAAAGTGTAACAGATGTCCTTGTGTCTGTAAAATGTAGCAGATGTCCTTGTATCTGTAAACTGCAGCAGATGTCATCGTGTCTGTAAAGTGTAGCAGAGGTCATTGTGTCTGTAAAGTGTAGCAGATGTCCTTGTGTATGTAAAGTGTAGCAGATGTCCTTATGTCTGTAAAGTGTAGCAGATGTCCTTCTGTCTGTAAAGTGTAGCAGATGTCCTTGTGTCTGTAAAGTGTAAACGATGTCATTGTGTCTGTAAAATGTAGCAGATGTAATTGTGTCTGTAACGTGTAACAGATGTCTTTGTGTCTGTAAAATGTAGCAGATGTAATTGTGTATGTAAAGGGTGCCAGATGTAATTGTGTCTGTAAAGTGTAGCAGAAATCCTTGTGTCTGTAAAGTGTAGCAGATGTCCTTGTCTCTGTAAAGTGTAGCAGATGTCCTTGTGTCTGTAAAGTGTAGCAGATGTCCATGTGTCTGTAAAGTGCAGCAGATATCCTTGTGTCTGTAAAGTGTAGCAGATGTCCTTGTGTCTGTAAAGTGTACCAGATGTCCTTGTGTCTGTAAAGTGTAGCAGAAGTCCTTGTTTCTGTAAAGTGTAGCAGATGTCCTTGTGTCAGTAAAGTATACCAGATGTCATCGTGTCTGTAAAGTGTAACAAATGTCCTTGTGTCTGTAAAGTGTACCAGATATCATCGTGTCTGTAAAGTGTACCAGATGTCATCGTGTCTGTAAAGTGTAACAGATGTTCTTGTGTCTGTAAAGTGTATCAGATGTCCTTGTGTCTGTAAAGTGTAACAGATGTTCTTGTGTCTGTAAAGTGTATCAGATGTTCTTGTGTCTGTAAAGTGTATCAGATGTCCTTGTGTCAGTAAAGTATACCAGATGTCATCGTGTCTGTAAAGTGTAACAAATGTCCTTGTGTCTGTAAAGTGTACCAGATGTCATCGTGTCTGTAAAGTGTACCAGATGTCATCGTGTCTGTAAAGTGTAACAGATGTTCTTGTGTCTGTAAAGTGTATCAGATGTCCTTGTGTCTGTAAAGTGTAACAGATGTTCTTGTGTCTGTAAAGTGTATCAGATGTTCTTGTGTCTGTAAAGTGTATCAGATGTCCTTGTGTCTGTAAAGTGTACCAGATGTCATTGTGTCTGTAAAGTGTAACAGATGTCCTTGTGTCTGTAAAGTGTACCAGATGTCATTGTGTCTGT
Organism: Ariolimax columbianus; assembly: GCA_036924085.1. Classification (NCBI taxonomy): domain Eukaryota; kingdom Metazoa; phylum Mollusca; class Gastropoda; order Stylommatophora; family Arionidae; genus Ariolimax; species Ariolimax columbianus. Next base: position 21,571,892 of record JAVGWX010000008.1, read on the forward strand.
AAAGTGTATCAGATGTCCTTGTGTCTGTAATGTGTAGCAGATGTCCTTGTGTCTGTAAAGTGTAGCAGATGTTCTTGTGTCTGTAAATTGTAGCAGATGTAATTGTGTCTGTAAAGTGTAACAGATGTCCTTGTGTCTGTAAAGTGTAACAGATGTCCTTGTGTCTGTAAAGTGTACCAGATGTCCTTGTGTCTGTAAACTGCAGCAGATGTCGTCGTGTCTGTAAAGTGTAGCAGAGGTCCTTGTGTCTGTAAAGTGTAGCAGATGTCCTTGTGTCTGTAAAGTGTAGCAGATGTCCTTGTGTCGGTAAAGTGTAGCATATGTCCTTGTGTCTGTAAAGTGTAGCAGATGTCCTTGTGTCTGTAAAGTGTAGCAGATGTCCTTGTGTCTGTAAAGTGTAGCATATGTCCTTGTGTCTGTAAAGTGTAGCAGATGTCCTTGTGTCTGTAAAGTGTAGCATATGTCCTTGTGTCTGTAAAGTGTACCAGATGTCCTTGTGTCTGTAAAGTGTACCAGATGCCATCGTGTCTGTAAAGTCTACCAGATGTCCTTGTGTCTGTAAAGTGTAGCAGATGTCCTTGTGTCTATAAAGTGTAGTAGATGTCCTTTTGTCTGTAAAGTGTAGCAGATGTCCTTGTGTCTGTAAAGTGTAGCAGATGTCCTTGTTTCTGTAAAGTGTAGCAGAAGTCCTTGTGTCTGTAAGGTGTAACAGATGTCCTTGTGTCTGTAAAGTGTAGCAGATGTAATTGTGTCTGTAAAGTGTACCAGATGTCATCGTGTCTGTAAAGTGCATCAGATGTCCTTGTGTCTGTAAAGTGTAGCAGATGTAATTGTGTCTGTAAAGTGTACCAGATGTCATCGTGTCTGTAAAGTGTAACAGATGCCCTTGTGTCTGTAAAGTGTACCAGATGTCCTTGTGTCTGTAAACTGCAGCAGATGTCGTCGTGTCTGTAAAGTGTAGCAGAGGTCCTTGTGTCTGTAAAGTGTAGCAGATGTCCTTGTGTCTGTAAAGTGTAGCAGATGTCCTTGTGTCTGTAAAGTGTAGCATATGTCCTTGTGTCTGTAAAGTGTAGCAGATGTCCTTGTGTCTGTAAAGTGTAGCAGATGTCCTTGTGTCTGTAAAGTGTAGCATATGTCCTTGTGTCTGTAAAGTGTAGCAGATGTCCTTGTGTCTGTAAAGTGTAGCATATGTCCTTGTGTCTGTAAAGTGTACCAGATGTCCTTGTGTCTGTAAAGTGTACCAGATGCCATCGTGTCTGTAAAGTCTACCAGATGTCCTTGTGTCTGTAAAGTGTAGCAGATGTCCTTGTGTCTATAAAGTGTAGTAGATGTCCTTTTGTCTGTAAAGTGTAGCAGATGTCCTTGTGTCTGTAAAGTGTAGCAGATGTCCTTGTTTCTGTAAAGTGTAGCAGAAGTCCTTGTGTCTGTAAGGTGTAACAGATGTCCTTGTGTCTGTAAAGTGTAGCAGATGTAATTGTGTCTGTAAAGTGTACCAGATGTCATCGTGTCTGTAAAGTGTAACAGATGCCCTTGTGTCTGTAAAGTGTATGAGATGCCCTTGTGTCTGTAAAGTGTAGCAGATGTTCTTGTGTCTGTAAAGTGTAGCAGATGTAATTGTGTCTGTAAAGTGTAACAGATGCCCTTGTGTCTGTAAAGTGTATCAGATGCCCTTGTGTCTGTAAAGTGTAGCAGATGTTCTTGTGTCTGTAAAGTGTAGCAGATGTCCTTGTATCTGTAAACTGCAGCAGATGTCGTCGTGTCTGTAAAGTGTAGCAGTTGTAATTGTGTCTGTAACGTGTAGCAGATGTCCTTGTGTATGTAAAGTGTATCAGATGTCCTTGTGTCTGTAAAGTGTAGCAGATGTCCTTCTGTCTGTAAAGTGTAGCAGATGTCCTTGTGTCTGTAAAGTGTAAACGATGTCATTGTGTCTGTAAAATGTAGCAGATGTAATTGTGTCTGTAACGTGTAACAGATGTCTTTGTGTCTGTAAAGTGTAGCAGATGTAATTGTGTATGTAAAGGGTGGCAGATGTAATTGTGTCTGTAAAGTGTAGCAGAAGTCCTTGTGTCTGTAAAGTGTAGCAGATGTCCTTGTGTCTGTAAAGTGTAGCAGATGTCCTTGTGTCTGTAAAGTGTAGCAGATGTCCTTGTGTCTGTAAAGTGTAGCAGATGTCCTTGTGTCTGTAAGGTGTAGCAGAAGTCCTTGTGTCTGTAAAGTGTAGCAGATGTCCTTGTGTCAGTAAAGTATACCAGATGTCATCGTGTCTGTAAAGTGTAACAAATGTCCTTGTGTCTGTAAAGTGTACCAGATGTCATCGTGTCTGTAAAGTGTACCAGATGTCATCGTGTCTGTAAAGTGTACCAGATGTCATCGTGTCTGTAAAGTGTACCAGATGTCATCGTGTCTGTAATGTGTAGCAGATGTCCTTGTGTCTGTAAAGTGTAGCAGATGTCCTTGTGTCTGTAAAGTGTAGCAGATGTTCTTGCGTCTGTAAAGTGTAACAGATGTCCTTGTGTCTCTAAAGTGTAGCAGATGTCATTGTGCTTGTAAAGTGTAACAGAGGTCCTTGTGTCTGTAAAGTGTAACAGAGGTCCTTGTGTCTGTAAAGTGTAGCAGATGTCCTTGTGTCTGTAAAGTGTAACAGAGGTCCTTGTGTCTGTAAAATGTAGCAGATGTCATCGTGTCTGTAAAGTGTAACAGATGTCCTTGTGTATGTAAAGTGTATCAGATGTCCTTGTGTCTGTAATGTGTAGCAGATGTTCTTGTGTCTGTAAAGTGTAGCAGATGTAATTGTGTCTGTAAAGTGTAGCAGATGTCCTTGTGTCTGTAAAGTGTAGCAGATGTCCTTGTGTCTGTAAAGTGTACCAGATGTCCTTGTGTCTGTAAAGTGTACCAGATGCCATCGTGTCTGTAAAGTGTAGCAGATGTCCTTGTGTCTGTAAAGTGTAGCAGATGTCCTTGTGTCTGTAAAGTGTACCAGATATCATCGTGTCTGTAAAGTGTAGCAGAGATCCTTGTGTCTGTAAAGTGTAGCAGATGTCCTTGTGTCTGTAAAGTGTAGCAGAGATCCTTGTGTCTGTAAAGTGTAGCAGATGTCCTTGTGTCTGTAAAGTGTAGCAGAGATCCTTGTATCTGTAAAGTGTAGCAGATGTCCTTGTGTCTGTAAAGTGTAGCAGAGATCCTTGTGTCTGTAAAGTGTAGCAGATGTCCTTGTGTCTGTAAAGTGTAGCAGAGATCCTTGTGTCTGTAAAGTGTAGCAGATGTCCTTGTGTCTGTAAAGTGTAGCAGAGATCCTTGTGTCTGTAAAGTGTAGCAGATGTCCTTGTGTCTGTAAAGTGTACCAGATGTCCTTGTGTCTGTAAAGTGTACCAGATGTCCTTGTGTCTGTAAAGTGTAACAGATGTCCTTGTGTCTGTAAAGTGTAGCAGATGTCCTTGTGTCTGTAAAGTGTACCAGATGTCCTTGTGTCTGTAAAGTGTAACAGATGTCCTTGTGTCTGTAAAGTGTATCAGATGTCCTTGTGTCTGTAAAGTGTAGCAGATGTAATTGTGTCTGTAAAGTGTAGCAGATGTCCGTGTGTCTGTAAAGTGTAGCAGATGTCCTTGTGTCTGTAAAGTGTAGCAGATGTAATTGTGTCTGTAAAGTGTAGCAGATGTCCGTGTGTCTGTAACTTGAGATTAAGATCATGTAAATCTCCTGTCTACTAACATCGCAAGCTTGCAGATCCCCAGTGAGTTTGATAATTATTTGAGCGGACTACACTTCCTGTCCTTGAAAAGTTCAGATTTGAGCTTGTAAATCGCTTCAATACTTTCCCCTCGACCAACCCAGTGTACACTACAGAAGTAAAGCGAATGAACACACTCAGAATAGACATGCTGAAGTTTTAGAAAGTGGCGATAGTTAAGTCCCTTTGATTGTATCCAATTCGTGGACGTATCTTCAGTTAAATAAATTAATTGGTTTCAATTGATCCTTTGATGTGAACATACCACATAATAGTCTTGTCTTGTCTTATCCGCTTGTGTCGTGGGGAGCCGTAATTTTCTGTCCAGGGCGGGTAGAAGTAGTCGTCATCCCATGATGATTTATAATATCCGCAACATTTCCTATCCATCTAATTCTGGAAATTCTCGACCTGCAGCGGTTAAGAAAACTCGATTGCACGGTTGGTCAGGCTGCATTCTCTCTTCATTAATATATTCAAGATCTTAACTTAACTTAACGTCTTTATACTGCTTTAGAAGACTCTGCAGAGTCTGTATACAACTAGTGTCATTTACATTACCTTGCTCAACAAGCTATGTGCATCCAATTTATTCTTAAATGCATTAATTGTTCCTGTGTGCACTACATCCCGTGGCAATGCATTCTAAGCATTCACCACTCTCTAACTAAACATATATTTCCTAATATCTAATCTTGACGACTAGTTCATTTGTAGCTATGACCTCTTGTTCTTGTGTGTGGCTGTATTTTGAAAAAAAACTTGTTATAGTCTAATGTATAGTGCTCATGATCATCTGATTATCTTATAAACCTGTCACCTCAAATTCTTCTCTCTTCTAGACACTGTAGGCCCGTTTTTCTGAGACTTTCCTCATTACTGTAATTCTGGAATCCCACTATCAGCTTTGTTACTCTTTTTCGTATTCTTTCCAGCATGTTTATATCCCCTCTATGATAAGGACTCCACACCTGTACACAGTACTCCAATCTAGGTCTAACTAATGCTTTATACAGTTTGACTTTCATTTCCTTGCTCCTGCGTTTAATATTTCTTTTTATCATACCTAACATTGCATTTGTCTTTTTCACTGCTACCTTAACTTGCTCACTCACCTTACCTGTATGATCTATTATAACCCCTAGGTCCCTTTCCTTATCTATCTTTCTAATATTCTTTCTCTCCCATTCTGTAATTATGATCCATATTGGATCTACCCATGTGGATGACTGTACATTTATCTACATTAAACTCCATTTGCCAGCTTACAGACCATTCTTGAATTTTATCTAAATCCGACCTCAATATATCTGCTTTAGATGAGACACTACTGCATAGTTTTGTGTCATCAGCAAATTTTGCAATCATGGATCCAATATCAATGTCCAAATCGTTCATATATATCAAGAACAGAAATAGTCCCAAAACCGTGCCCTGTGGCACTCCACTTTTCCCTTCACACCACTCACAGTACTCCTTATTTATGCCCACCCTCTGCCTTCTTCCCGTTAACCAATTTTCAATCCATTTGGCAACTTCCCCACCTATTCCATGTGATTTTAACTTTCAAAATAATCTTTGATGAGGTACTCTATCAAATGCCTTTGCAAAATCTAGATAAATAACATCCACTGGCTTCCCTTATCTATCATTTTAGTAACCTCCTCCATGAATTCTAATGGATTTGTTGAGCACGATCTCGCTATAGTAAATCAATGCTGACTATCTCTGATTAGATTAAACTTATCTAAATACATTACCATGTTTTCTTTGATTATTGACTCAATTTACAGACTATGCTTGTTAAACTCACCGATCTATAATTTGCTGGATCTGATTTTTTGGCCTTTTTGATTAAGGGGATCACTCCTGCATCTTTCCAATCACCTGGAATAATCCCTTTTGTAAGTGATTGAGAACATAATATAGCCAATGGTTTTGTTAGTTGGTCTCTAATTTCAAACAGCAATTTGGATGAATACCATCTTGACCTGAACAATAATCCACTTTCAACCCCTCCAATTTTTAAAAAACCATTTCCTCTGTAATACAGATTGGTCTTAATCCTACTGTATCCATGCCTCTTTGAAAGATATCTATAGGCTCTGAGATCTTGGAGTAGTCCTCTTTCGTGTAAACTGTGTCTAAGTACTGATTGAGTAGATTAACTGCCTCCCCATTCTCACTTATTTTATTTTTTTTCTGTACTCTATATGAGAGGGCCTACTTTGTCTTTCGTTCTTAGTTTATTTCTAACATAAGAAAAGAAGCTTTTACTATCATTCTTGATCCTCTGAGCAAGTTTTTTTCGATCTATTTTTGCTGTTTTATTCAGTTTCTGAGCTATGTTTTGCTTGTCCAAATGTTTTAAATGTGTTTCTATTGATTTACCTGCCTCTATATATTTTGTTCAATGCTTTATTTTTCGCTCTTCTATATTTAACTATAAATCTAGTTCTCTACTTTTTATGTTTGGGGTTTAACTCCCTACATGGAACACATTCCCCTTTTAGTGTTTCTAGAACTATTTTAAAACTCTCCCACTCGTGTTCAACATCTGTTCCTCCGACAATATTTTTCAACATTATGTGACTCGCTGCCTCTTTCATCTTCTCAATATCTGCCTTAGAGTAGTTGTATGTTTATGTTTACTTCTTTCCCTGCAATAAGATCCCAACGGATGATTTGATGGTCACTTGAGCCAAACAGTTCCCCAACTGTAACATTTTCAATCATATTTTCCTCTGTAGTAAAAACTAAGTCGAGTGTGTTTTTGCCTTTGGTGGCTGCTTCTACATGTTGAATTTAAAAAAATTTCAGTTATGCACTTAACAAAAGGTTTTGACTCTACAAGTGCTTCTGCCATATCCCATTTTATTTCTGGATAGTTGAAATCTCCCATTAATAATAATTTCCCTTCACTTGCCTTTGCTATGCTACTAATCAGCTCCTCATCTTCCTCTTTTTGACTTGATGGACATCTATAGCACACTCCAATCACTGTTTTTTCACCCCCACTTTCTATTTCTCCCCATACACTTTCATTTTTGTTACCACGTGATAAATAATCTTTGATCATTATATTAACTGAATTTTGTTTTTTTTCTTCTACATAAAGTTTCAATTCTTTTCTTTTATTTACTATGCTTTTTACATTTGCATAAAAACATTTTAGTTTGTAATTTTGTTTTTCCACTTTTTGGTTTTTGCGTTATCATTTTTATTTTTGTTTTTCCACTACTTATTTCCCACTTCCCTGACCTCAACTCTCCCCTTTGACTACATCCTCTATAGCACCCTATTGCAGGCATATTTTTAGTCTCATAATTCATATGCCTTACTAGTTTAAATTTCTAACACAATGATTGAACATATACTTTGCTACAACATGCTGTCCTATCTCATTTAGATGTAAACCTCTCCCTTCTAACATTTTCTGTCTACATGTCTACTTTCACATCAATAAATTTCTTGCTTCAATTATAACTATATTTCACACCTCTTCGTTGCGCATTATGTCTCTCCTAGTTACGTTGATTGTTTTCCGGAGACATCTCATCTCACATGTCGTGATCTTTCTCTCGAGTTTTTGTTAATGTCCATGTTTGGCACTGGTAACAGAGAGTTGGCATGAATATACTGTTGATCAGCATTATTTTTGTGGACATGTTTATGTTTAGGGTGTTTCAATAATGGTGAGGGGAGACTTGGTGGTCTCGAAGTAAGCTGTCCGCCTCGGATGCCGGATATCGCGTGTTCGAATCACTGTGGAGGCCGAGATTTTTTTCATGTGGGTCTTCTGGTAAAAATTCCCCTAGCTGTAGATAGTGCCTAACTGGCTGCAGGTCTACTTAGCTCAGTGTTTGAGTCTATTAAAATAGACTGGCACATCAGTAAAAACCACCCTCCAAGAAACTGGTTGTATACAGACTCTGTAGAGTCTTCTAAACCAGTAAAAAGACAAAAGTTAAGTTACTTGTTTGAGTGCCTTTAAAAGGGCATTAAATAGCACAGCCTTTGGTAGAATGCGCTCGATGGTCTGGGCACGTCGTGGCATCAGCGTCAAGACCAAACTCAAAGTCTACCGTGTAACCATCATTCCAACCCTACTATACGATGGCGAAAGCTGGACTGTATACTCTGGACATGCAAGGAGGTTAAACCACTTCCACACAGGTTGCCTGAGGCGAATATTCCACATCCGTTGGCAAGATCGTGTCACTGACATCGAGGTTCTCTCGAGGGCTAACATGCCCAGCATCCATGCACTGCTAGAAAAAGCACAACTAGGATGGGCCGGACACCTCGTCCGTATGTCAGACGAGCGGCTCCCAACGAAGCTTCTCTACGGCGAGCTGAGAGAGGGATGGCGCGAGAGAGGCCGCCCAAAGAAACGTTTTAAAGACGGTCTGAAGGACTAAAAAGTTGCCAGATAGACATCGACACCTGGGAATGTCTTGCGCAAAACAGATCTGACTGGAGAAGCGCAGTCAAATCGGGTGTAGCTGCCGGTGAAGAGGACCGTGTTGTGAAAGCCCAGAGCAGACGCGAGACGCGGAAATTAAGAGCAGAGGGAACACCATCCCCTTCTACAAACCTCGTGTGCCCGATATGTAGCAGATGTTTTTGTGCTCGCATTGGCCTGTTCAGCCACATGCGCACCCACACCCAACAGGGAAATCTGTGACCAGGATGATGTCGGCGGTCCTCATCGACAACGATGGACAGCTATTAAATAGCGAGTTGCAGTAGCTTTCCTTACATCCCAATCGTGTTGATAAAGGTGGACTGAGGTACTCCAGATTGGTGTGATATGCTTAGCTGATCTACATGTCGCGGACTCCTAGGAGGATACTATCAGCCTCTTCGTTAGTCAGGCTGCTATGAAAACAGTTCATTCCAGGGAGAACTGCGAGGAAGTCAAGGTGGCAGTCCTGACCCCAGCTAACACCAACGTGTATATTTGGCCTGACCCCAACTAACATGTCTGATCAGTATATTTGGCCTGACCCCAACTAACATGTCTGATCAGTATATTTGGCCTGACCCCAATTAACATGTCTGATCAGTATATTTGGCCAGACCCCAACTAACATGTCTGATCAGTATATTTGGCCTGACCCCAATTAACATGTCTGATCAGTATATTTGGCCTGACCCTAACTAACATGTCTGATCAGTATATTTGGCCTGACCCCAACTAACATGTCTGATCAGTATATTTGGCCTGACCCCAACTAACATGTCTGATCAGTATATTTGGCCTGATCCCAACTAACATGTCTGATCAGTATATTTGGCCTGACCTTTGGTTCAGGACTGACAGTAACTTCCTCTTTGCTGTTTGGCCCAACCCCATCAGCATTTCATTTGTTACCCCATCTTTTCCAGGCGATTTATTTTTCTTTAAAGTTCTCACGGCCTCATTCATGGTTAGTTTTCCATCATGTGCTCCTCTGGTGCAATCTTGATGTTGTTGTCGCTCTTTTGTTCTTCACTTATGTCTGTCTGTAGGAACATCAATGTGGTTTGCTCTGGCATAATGTTCTATAAAAGCATTTGCTGCTTTTTTTCCAGTAAGCATGTTGTCGCCTTGCTTGATGGTAATTTGTTTATTTGATGGTGTTTCGGTCCAATTTCTAATACCTAGATATCCAGGGAAATACCAGAAAGTCTAAGTGAATAAATTCCTGTCTCCACCGTATTTGAACCGGCTACCTCCAGCACCTGAGACCAACGTCTTACCTCAAGATCACTCAGTACTCCTCTATGTTGTTGTTGTTGAGTGCCCACAATCAGTTGGATTACTCTCGTGTTCGCCCTAAAAAGGACGTTAAGTGGCGGGTTGTCATAGCTTTCCTCACATCCCGAGCGTGCTTATGAAGATGGACCAGGCGGTTGTGCTATGATTGGCTTTATCTGTGTGTACTTACTACTACAGTGATCACGTCTATCCCTCACCTTGTTAGCCAGGCTGCCATGAAAACAGCCTGTTTCGTGGAAGGGCTGTTTCCAGTATATTTTGCTTGCATGACCAGACGTTAGTCTTCGTTCTCGTCCTCCACTATAATAGAATCTAACACCAACGAGGTTGGCTAGCCCTTATGGTTAGAATTCTCATGCTGGTCTGGCTCTTGTCATTTTTAACTCTTTAGGGCTTGTATCACCCAGCTCGGGCCGCTCAAAACCTAAAAATGGCAACCCATTTTAACCAAAATGGACCTCTAAAACGTGGGTTTGTGATTCAATCAATTAAAAACCTGCCAGCTCCCTGCTGAGCATAGGTCCTCAACAAATACTCGCCAAGTCTTTCTATCATGAGCTATATGAGCCAATTCTATCAACATCATGCCTGCTGCCTTGACATTGGCATTCAATGTGTCTCCATGAGTGTCTCAGTCTTCCTCTACTTCTCTTGTCCTGTGGATTCCAGAACAGAATGTGTCTGGTAATGTTATCCACTGGTTTCCGTAATGTGTGACCTGTCCATCGCCTTCTCCATATTCCATGCTCTACTGGTATTTGTCCAGATTTTCCATCAGTTCCACGTTGGTAATCTTGTCCTACCATTTCCACCCTTGTATTTTCCGCAGGCAACCATTTACGAAAGTCTGTACCTGTGTCGTCCTCCATGTTTCAGAGATAGAATAAATTTTATGTTGGAGTTGAAGATCTTTATTATGGTGGTGGTTTTAATTTCTTTTGTCTTCCCTAAATTCCTCAATACAATGAAAGCTCTTCTCGCTCTCTGTATTCTTAACTGAACATCGTTTTCTGTACCTCCTACTAAGTCTATATTGCTACCAAAGTATGTGAAAGACTCCATATTCTGAAGGTGGGTGACTCCTAACTCAATATCTGTACGTGTTTTGTCTCTATGTATTTTTATCCCCAGTTGTACCAACCTTTCTTCGAGCATACATCTTATTTTGCATACTATTTTGTTTCGTGATATAGTTTATGAACTTTATTATTTTGACAGCTCTACACAATGGTTGTGTCCCTGCATGCGCAATTTATGTGTTTTTTTTGCGTTCGCCTTATTTCTCTAATCCCCAAGGCGGTGTGCGTAGCACTGTGGTTTTCATTTTGCGCCTGTCGGCCCAGTGCATCCAACTTCAGCATGCATTTTATGTAAGGGTCTGCTTCCTCCTGCATTTTCTAAGGGTTTGCTTCCCCGGGGTAACGGCCAGTGCTGTGACGGGGATCGAACCTAGCACCTTCTGGTTGTGAGCCGTGTCACTTAACCTCTAGGCCACGCCGTCCCCTCAATTGATGTTTAACTATACATTTTATTTCTGGTAGGTCAATTACAAATCATGATATATGAGATTTGAAACGTCTACCCATTTATTGAACGCAAGTTGGGCTTCAAGATCGTAGAAATAATTTATTTCATCAGACCAATGGTCCCGCATGTGGATTACTCATGGATATTCAACACAAACCTGATTCAGTCTTTGACTGAGACACATAATACTTCTTCTTCTTCATCGTACGCTGTTTACAGCGATATATGTTGCACTGTTTTATTTCGTTAAGCCTGTGGCTCAGTGCATCCGATTTCAACAGGCGTTTCTGTAGGGATGCCCTCCTTAGCCTTTGGCTGTCCCCAGCCTAACTGCAAGGCAGCAGTTGTTTTTGGTCAGAGGACTATCGAGTCTTCCCCACTCGAGACACATAATACAAAAGATAGATGTTAAGAAATTGACTACGGATATATCGGCGAAACGCGCAATGCAGCAAGTACCTAAAAAAATGTTTCTGCCAATTTCCATCTCTGCAATAATGTCTTCTTCTTCTTCTGCGTTCGTTCTCAATCTCCCGCTACCAAACCCTGAACTAAGGCTTTGCAAGTAGCAGGATGTAGTCCGAAGAATGAAATGCGTTGTGTCCATAGTTTACAGCTTGACTGCGATATTTGCACCTTTCAGTCCAACACATCCGTATTCGGCAAAAAATACTGTCATTTAGTGCTTTATACTAATATATAATCTTTATTATGAATACTTCATGTCACAGATATTTAATTATGTGTCTCATGATGTTTAAACCACAATTTTAGCTACATTTTTTTCAATAATAATTCATTTTATTTTGAATAAAACGTTGCCACATACAGCATTTCTGCTTTTTTGCTCGGGCTGAAAGACATAAATCGGAAAAATTAGCCAGACCAGAAAAGGTTAAAGGCTCATATCAAACTTTGAATGCAAGGCTGAAGATGCAACAATGAAGGAACTGACAGCAGCCAGCGACTTATAACTGGCTGCTTGTATCAGGGAATCATATCTGTTCAAGACACTACTTCATCTCGTAGTCTGGGAAGGAAGACTCCTCTGGTCAGGTAAAATATACTGGTTAGTCAGGGTCAGGTAAAATATACTGGTTAGTCAGGGTCAGGTTAAATATACTGGTCAGACATGTTAGTCAGGGTCAGGTAAAATATACTGGTCAGACATGTTAGTCAGGGTCAGGTAAAATATTCTGGTCAGACATGTTAGTCAGGGTCAGGTAAAATATACTGGTCAGACATGTTAGTCAGGGTCAGGTAAAATATACTGGTCAGACATGTTAGTCAGGGTCAGGTAAAATATACTGGTCAGACATGTTAGTCAGGGTCAGGTAAAATATTCTGGTCAGACATGTTAGTCAGGGTCAGGTAAAATATACTGGTCAGACATGTTAGTCAGGGTCAGGTAAAATATTCTGGTCAGACATGTTAGTCAGGGTCAGGTAAAATATACTGGTCAGACATGTTAGTCAGGGTCAGGTAAAATATACTGGTCAGACATGTTAGTCAGGGTCAAGTAAAATATTCTGGTCAGACATGTTAGTCAGGGTCAGGTAAAATATACCGGCCAAAACCCTCACCTCAGCTTCCATGCAGTCCTTCCTGGAAACGGGCTGTTTCCACGATAGCCTGGGTAATAAAGTGAAGGATTGATGTGATCCCCGTGGTAGTGAGCGACACACAAATGAAGCCAAGCATAGCACAACTGACTGGAGGACCCCTGTGTACCTTCGGGACGTGAGGAAAGCTACGACAACCCACCACTTAATGTCCTTTTTAGGGCGCACAAGAGTAATCCTACTCATTGTGGGCATTCAACAACTATCTTGTAGTCTTGCTAAGAGAATATGAATTGAAGAGGGAAGGCAAACCCCGTCTCCAAAATGCAGTGCTGAACTGTGCAAATATCACAGATTCTACTACATCCAAAGAACCTCAACAGTTGCTCTTCTGTGGTTACCCTCCCATTGTGGTATCACAGGGAATGAGAGAGCTGATGCTCTGTCCAAAGCAGGTGACAAGATGGAGCAACTTATCCAGAGGCAAAAACCATCATCAACAATCAGCACAACTCAAAATTAAAGAAGGACCTGAACATGAATAATAGATGTGAGCAATAGACTTCACCCAATCCACCAACTCTACAGACACCAACAAACCACCATCTTTCGCCTTAGAACAGGCCACTGCAGACTATTGGGTCACCTAAATCGGAACAATACATCACACACAGGTGCTGCCCATGTGGAACATAGACCCATGTGGAGTCCAGACTCCTGAACACTTCCTATAGGACTGCCCAATACACAGGGACCTACGATGCCAAATCTGGCCAGAGGGAGCTGATGTGATGTAGAAGCTGTGGGGCTGGCACCTGGATCTGGAGAGGACTGTGGACTTCGTCCTGGCAACGTGACTACAAATCTAGCATGACCAAAAAGCCTGAACACAGAAGAATAATAATCAGAGCATGGCTGTAAGCTAACACAACATCCTTTTCAGAACGAATGTCATAAATAAAGAAATGAAACTTTGAAAGCTAATATCTTCTATCGTATGTTCACATTTGTCGTGCGGAAGCTCTCAAGTATGCCTGAAAGATTTTTCAAAACAATTATTAAGAAAATACACACAAAAACGCATGCACACACATAAAAGATAATTGAATGCAGGACACGTATTTCAGAAAAAAAAATATATATACAACTAATATTCACAAGTAACAACACAACTAAATATAAAATGAAGTCAGATTAATTTATTTCATTTTGTTGACACTATCCCTGAGAAAACACATACACAGGCAGACATACTCATCGTACGTATCAGTCAGCCTAACTCGTAAATCTGGAACATCTGTACAAATTATATATGGAACCCTACCCGTGAAGGGTCTCTGTGGAAGAATTAATAGGACCACTGTTACCCAATGTGCATTTTAGAAAAGAGGGTTCTTGGTTGGGCATGGAGTTGGTTAACCATATCACTTATCGAGCTGGCAAACTACATCATATATGAAGTTGGCTGACCCCATCAAATATGGAGTTGGCTGACCCCATCAAATATGGAGCTGGCAAACTACATCAAATATGAAGTTGGCTGACCCCATCAAATATGGAGCTGGCAAACTACATCAAATATGAAGTTGGCTGACCCCATCAAATATGGACCTGGCAAACTACATCAAATATGAAGTTGGCTGACCCCATCAAATATGGAGCTGGCAAACTACATCAAATATGAAGTTGGCTGACCCCATCAAATATGGAGCTGGCAAACTACATCAAATATGAAGTTGGCTGACCCCATCAAATATGGAGCTGGCAAACTACATCAAATATGAAGTTGGCTGACCCCATCAAATATGGAGCTGGCAAACTACATCAAATATGAAGTTGGCTGACCCCATCAAATATGGAGCTGGCAAACTACATCAAATATGAAGTTGGCTGACCCCATCAAATATGGAGCTGGCAAACTACATCAAATATGAAGTTGGCTGACCCCATCAAATATGGAGCTGGCAAACTACATCAAATATGAAGTTGGCTGACCCCATCAAATATGGAGCTGGCAAACTACATCAAATATGAAGTTGGCTGACCCCATCAAATATGGAGCTGGCAAACTACATCAAATATGAAGTTGGCTGACCCCATCAAATATGGAGCTGGCAAACTACATCAAATATGGTGCTGGCTAACCACATCAAATATGGTATTGGCAAACCACATCAAATATGGTGTTGGCAAACCACATCAAATATGGTGTTGGCAAACTATTATTTAAGGATTTGACAAACCACATCAAATATGGAGGTGGCAAACTGTATTATTTAAGGATTTGGCCAACCCCATAATGAACAGTAAAATACTATAGAAACTATTACTGAAAGCAGACACATCTATGCTTTGATGCACGGTGCATGCTTCCTACAAGGAGGCCAAATGTAGTACTGGTCCCATGATTCTATTGGAGTGGATGTGAGGATAAGGATAATGATGTGAAAGGCCCAAAAGGGAAAGTGTTTGATTCTAGATTTGACTAACAGTGATCCTGAAAATATACATGATCAAATAATGATATGAAATGCATTACCAACAAAAATTGTCATTCTTCTCCTAATTAAAATGTAGTCCCATAGTGGATACTGTCATTGGGGATGAAGTGTTTCGAGATTTTTTGGACTTATGGTAAAAGTCTCCATACAGCAGGTACTGAACATCGCCAACAGAAAAGCCACATGCCTTGAACAACCCAGAAGGCATGCACTCTATCGTTACCGGTCGACGCTTGAACTGGATGGGACATGTCTTAAAAAAAGAGCCTGACGGCATCACTGGAACTGTCAGAGAGGTCGATCCAAACAATTTGGCAAAGAACCATAAAAGCTGATACACTTGGAATTGGGTGGGCCACATCCCAATGACACCATCACCAGAACTGCTAGAGAGAAGGTGAAAACAGTGTGTAGGCTAGGCTTTTTTTTATTTCACCCTAACAGAGGGAAAAAAAACTACCTATGCCTTACCAAAAATGTTGAACCCATGTCCACTTGGTCAAGAGACTGGTATTCTAACCGCCCACCCATGTATCTAACAGCTGAATTTGTCAGTATTGTTATACTGACAACATTGCCTGTTGTCAGCAGGCTCACATATTTGTATACTATATGTACACAATGAACACATGAAGCCATCAACAAGTGAGATTTCATTCATGGCAACTCTTCATACATCCTGCATAGTCATAGTTCTGACTCAGTTCTTTGTTTCAACAAGCACACAAATAAACAGAGAAATATCGTAAAGGGTAAATCACAGTCTCAGTGAGTTTAGTACATTTGCTTAGGCTGTCACACACACCTCAGCCACAAACAGAAATACCAACGCTTGGTTCAACACATGGCATGGTATCCATATCATTTGTATCCACACACACGCGCGCGCGCGCACACACACACACAAATATCAATATTTATTTTGTACGATGCAGCCATTTCTCATTATTAACTGAAATACCAACATTTAGTCAGAATAAATCAGACATTTCTCTACATGTAACCCACACAGAGAAATACCAACATTTAGTCAGAATAAATCAGACATTTCTCTATATGTAACCTACAGAGAAATACCAATATTTAGTCAGAATAAATCAGACATTTCTCTACATGTAACCCACACAGAGAAATACCAACATTTAGTCAGAATAAATCAGACATTTCTATACATGTAACCCACAGAGAAATACCAACATTTAGTCAGAATAAATCAGACATTTCTCTACGTGTAACCCACACAGAGAAATACCAACATTTAGTCAGAATAAATCAGACATTTCTCTACATGTAACCCACACAGAGAAATACCTACATTTAGTCAGAATAAATCAGACATTTCTCTACATGTAACCCACACAGAGAAATACCTACATTTAGTCAGAATAAATCAGACATTTCTCTACGTGTAACCCACACAGAGAAATACCAACATTTAGTCAGAATAAATAAAACATTTCTCTACATGTAACCCACACAGAGAAATACCAACATTTAGTCAGAATAAATAAAACATTTCTCTACATGTAACCCACACAGAGAAATACCAATATTTATCTGCATGACACAGTCAATTCTCATTATGTACTCAAACAGAAAAATAATTCATTTCTCATATATATATATTACAGTTCGAGAAATACCAATATTGAGGTCATTACTCATATGTACTCACACCGAGAAAAGACTCTATTTAGTCCAGGCAACGTATGCATTTGTCATATATACCAACATTTAGAGAAACATCTATATTTAATTTGCATGATCCAACCATTTCCCATCATCTACTAACAGTCAGAGAGGAATACAAATACTTAGTCTGTACAATTAAGCTATTTCTTATGAGCTATCAACAGTCCCAGAAATATTTATAATTAGTGGAAACAGTGTATTAATTACTCAGTATGCACCAGCAATGAGAAATATCAAATTCAGCCATCCCAAATGATTCCTCCATAAAGAAATATCAAATTCAGCCATCCCAAATGATTCATCCATAAAGAAATATCAAATTCAGCCATCCCAAATGATGCATCCATAAAGAAATATCAAATTCAGCCATCCTTCATGCTACATCCACTGATAATTATCAAATTCAGGCAACACTCGTGTCACATTCACAGAGAAATATACATTCAGCAATCCCTCATGTTACATCCACTGAAAAAGATCCATTCAACCATTTCTCACATTACATCAACTGAGAAATATCCATTCATCCATCCATGTTACAACCACAGAGGTATATCAAATTCAGCCATCCCTCATGTTATATCCACAGATAAATGTCAAATTCAGCCATACCTCATGTTATATCCACAGATAAATGTCAAATTCAGCCATCCCTCATGTTCCATTCTGCCCACAAGACAAACTGATAACATTGAATTTTGCTAACAAACTTATTTACCACCATACAGACACAGACAATAACCAGTGTCCACGTTCTCATGCTGATTCTATAGCACAAGGTGACACATTTGTCTCGGAGCCAGGCATAATGCTGGATAAAAAGGATATACTGCGATGAAGGAAATTATGCAAGTATTATACTTGTCCTGAAATGTTATGTGTCACAGAAACATTTCTAGGCGCCTTGGTAACATGGGATTTGTCACACCTGGTCTATACTGACGTCTGTACGTCATAGTTCTTACAGATTGTGCATGGTGCAGTACGAGATGGTGATATGGGAGGGGCCGTGCGCGCACCTTAACAACTTCAATGTTGTAGGCCTTTACTTTTCATGAGGTGGGGGGTGACCAGTTCCATTTTTTCTCGCTATCCTCCTCCAACAGTAAGTCGGGTACCAATTTACAGCTGGGCTGACTACTGATGCATGTTGATAATGATGATCAAACTCAGTACCTTAGATATAGAGAGATGGAGAAAGATTAGAGATTGAGGGAGAGAGAGATAGAAAGATGGAGGGAGAGGGAGAGAGAGAGAGAGATGGATGATGAGTCGTGGAACAGTTCACTGCCCAAACATTTTTTAAATTTGGATTCATCATCCAGGAAGGTCATGCCCTGATTGGAAGTAAAGCAATTTAGAAAATGTGTGCTGAAGTCAGATGCAATGGGTTGTCAGTAGCAAAACACAGTACAACATACTCTATCTTAGGAAACATGGTGATGGTGGATGACCAGCCGGAAATGTTGCAAGAGATGACTAAGTAGGGTAAGGCACGGGACTGGCTAGTCCATCTCAAGAAAAAGACACAAAAACTTGAACATCCAATGGTAGAAGAGAAGCACAGACTTCAAGTCTTATCTTACATTAAAAGGTCGTATCTTTTATATCTGGCTGACAGGCTCTTATCACAGGGAAGGACCCATATCATTCTGTTTCTAAGAATCTACGTCACTGCACTCCGAGCACATTCATAAGTATTCAGTCTCATTCAGTAAATGGTGCAGAGTTTGGATGCTGATGGTCACTGTAGCTTGCTGGTTGTACACTCTCCTGCTCTGTCCTCCCACTCCGCTCGAACCTTGTTTGATGTTGAAACTTTGCATTCTGTGGATTGCTGCTTCATCTACTGCAGTATCCTCATCCAACAGGCGGTCATTGATTGATTTCAAAATGCCCTTCTTACCCAACACTAACGTGCCCATGATAAGAGCTCTTTCATTGTCCTGAACCCAAGCACGACCAGAACAGTAGATCAATATCAACCCTTGGTTTTTGGGGGGAAGCATTTCTAGAGCTTTCTTTCTATCCCATTGTTGGAAAGACTTCTACCTTAACTCTACCAGACCGATTTACCCTTTTTCCGGTAATTTCCTTAACTGCCACTGTACCGCTGGACCGAATTTACAGTACTTTGGGTAGTACGTGAATAAAATGCGTCAGAATCTAAAAATAACCAACCAATCGTGGTCAATCCTCATGGTTAGTCATTGCAAATGTCTGCCCCCATGTTTGAATTGATTTTGTGGGGTTTAACGTGAACAAATTCGGAAAATTGACAATGAAATGAGCGGCTGATGAACCAATCACTTCAACAGGAAAGCAAAGTAAGTCTAGGCTTATGACAGTCCAAAAGGTGATCAATAATTTGGTTGATTCAGACTCTGAGGAGTCAGAATTTAATCAATTATACTTTTCCAGTTCAAGTGAAACAGACAGTGAGAGCTCGAGTGATGAGATGAAGGCTTTTCTTGGACTGAGGATCTATATGGAATACTCATGTATAAAGCCCAGCTATCAGGATTATTGGACAAATGAAGGCTCTTTGTTGGGTTTACTCCCGGATTTCGAAATGTTATGACTCGAGACAGATTCTTGGCCTTTTGCTGGGTGGATTGGCACACAAAGGTGGAATATTGAAGCTAGATGAAAAGTAAACCTATTTTCTACAATGTCTCCAAGTTACATCTTATTCTAACCACTTGTTTGCATGTAACTAACATTTTTCTATATCATGTTGGTTTTTTTCTCTTTAATGCTCAGGAGCCAAGGTATGGGGGACAGTTAGGTTCAGTGCCTCAGGTCTGGTAGGGTTAAAGCCCAGGACACAATTCTCAGGCTGAGAAATAAAAGTCGATTTCCCTGTCAATTCCTGTGTAGCCTAGACTAACATCTTTTAACTTCATTAATTTACAACCACAAAAGGGGTCAAGATGCTGAGCAGTTCATGAGCTGCAGTGGTCAGCGACCCATAGCTGACTGCTAGCGTCAGGGCCAATGAACCAGAAGCTGCCAAGACCCTTCTATACCTCCACATGGTGATTCTGGATAACAGGCTGCAACAGAGCAGACTGGCTAAGGAGAATGGGGTTGAAGAGGGAAGGATAGACTGGTACTCATAAAATGCCTCTTGAAGGTGGAAGTGTCAGACCAAAAGGTGCAAATATCATAGTCAAGCTGTAAACTATGACACAACATATTCCGTTCTCCGGACAACATCCTGCTACTTGCAAAGTCGTTTCAGGGCTTATTAACGGGAGATTGAGAACGAATGAAAATTAATCAGATAACTACAAACGCCACAGTCTAGATTCATGCCACAGTTTTTTTGTATCAACATGACCAATAAGAAGATTCATACTGCCACAACTGCCAGCATGATTATTCCCCGCGGCAATTATTAAGTCACACCGAAGATGACAAATTGAGCGAAGTCAATGAAGACAACTTTGCCAAATATTCAGAAAAGAGAATTCCACGACAAAATTTTTCAAAAAAATTTGAAAATATTAAAGTTATTGAAAACATCTTTTCCAAATACATCTTTCTCACACACACAAAGACTCACACACAGACACACACCCTGTTCCATAGTTGCAGTGCAGTTATCTTCCATGTAGTGAGATAACCAGCTCCAGTCATTATGCATGATATTGGTAATGAGAACAGTATCGTCTTATATAACTCTACTAAAACTTGATAAAACACAACACAGTACCATCAATGAGTGTCCACTATGTGTACCTGCACATTTGTTAAAATATTATGAGGTCCTTTCTCGGGTACAATAACTGTGTGGCCTAGTACACTACTGACTCCAGTAAAGGGAAGAACTGTTTGTTCGGGGATTGTTGTGTATGCTGGGGCAGACAGGCACGTCTGCGGAGGTGTTGGGCTCCGACTGCGCCGAGACAATGACTGAGGAGGAGGTGGAAGAACCGGGGGTTTACACATAGACAGCGAGTGGCCGGTTGGCCTAAACCTGTCTTTGCCGATGGACAAAGGGTCCAGGCAGGGCATGGAAGCATGTTCACTGTCTTCGTGTGGAGTCATGGTGCTGTAGCCATGATCGCTGTCGCCCCCTGCTGGACGTCGGTATGATGTGTTTACTCTGTATGGAGACATACTGGCTGGATTCTCAAAGGATGCCAGAACAAAGTTGGTATGGCCTGTTGGATAATGTCAAATAACTCAGAATTAATTTCAGAATGATTTTTTAAATAAATGGATAGTATATGTTGTTGTGAATGCTCACAATTGGTAGGTTTACTCTTTTGTGCGCCCTGAAAAGAACGTTTAGTGGCGGGCTTTCCTCACAGCGTGCTGTTGAAGGTGGACCGGGGTCCTTCAGGCTGTTGCGCTAAGCTTCGCTTCATCTGTGTCGCTCACTACTATGGAGATCACGTTATAAACAAAATCTATTTGACAGTACTGAATATCTTGTAGCAAATTGTTAAAATGCCCATGCGATACCTGGGCCTGAAATGGGAGCAAAGAAATCTAACACTGTAACCTGTCACGCATGTTGTAAGAGGCCGCTAAGGAGAGTTGGTAAACTTGTAAAAACTTAAAGCTTAAAAAAAATACTTAAAACAATAATGTACAAGTCAAATTATCATCAGTATCATCATCAATGCCTGTCATTCCTTTTGGGGCATTGGCCTGTGAAAATCGTTCTCTGACAAGTTCGGCCTTGACCTGCCCTTTCTGCCTATCTCCAGCTGGGGTACAGAGACGGAAGATCATTTTGAGTCTCTTCTGCGGGTGTTTCATGATCTGCCTGTATTCCCCAATGGTTTGCATGTCAGGGCCTTTCTGGCAACATTTGATGGTGATTTCTAGAG
This sequence comes from Ariolimax columbianus, assembly GCA_036924085.1. Taxonomy (NCBI): domain Eukaryota; kingdom Metazoa; phylum Mollusca; class Gastropoda; order Stylommatophora; family Arionidae; genus Ariolimax; species Ariolimax columbianus. Next base: position 21,593,509 of record JAVGWX010000008.1, read on the forward strand.
TGTGTGTTCTATCCAACCCTATTTCCTACATTTGATATTTTTCATCCACTGGTTGCTCCTTTCCCATTAGTCTTCATTCTTACTCCAAGTCTTGCCAGCATATACCCATAATCCTCCGTAGACAATCTCTAAAACACGCTGGGTTTCACTGCGTGACTAATAGAAAACTACGTTTCCCTGCGGAAGGTTTCATGGGAAGCCAAATATGTATAAACATCCAGATTAATGATGCAGGAATGGCCGTAAATGCGTATTTGAATGTAAATAGACGTCACTTCCTTTTTGTCCACTTTCAAATAGGAGCTGTGCTTGTGGATATTTATTTTTTTATTTTTTAAACATTATACTCTCTATTTCAAGATTATCCCATTATTAAGGTGGATGAAGTTAAGTTGTTGTAATGGATTTAGATTTAATTGAGGTAGATCTTTTTTGTTTGTTTATGTAAATGTAATAAATATGTTTGTAGTCGAAACTAACAGATATGCACATCTTGTAAACATTGATTATTCGTTCCCGGTGGCACTTAAATTTCCACAAACAAGAGATGTCGAAAACAGGTGAGTGCTGTTTTTGCTGAGTTTGTGTTGTTTTTCAACACTATCACCTTCATCTTCTTGTATCTCAGAAACTAACACCCACTCAACAAAAACAATAACACCAAATTCTTTATTCATTTATGTCTCTGCACACAACAAAATCATATATATAGACCAACAAACAAAAAAAGGTTGCAGGCTCTCAAAGTCAACAACCATAGCAAAACGTGACGTGCTAAAAATAATGCAGTTGCAGATGAAAATACGTGGTAAAGGTTATGAACAGAATGAATGACACAGTAGAGGTGTAATATGATCACTAGTACGAAATTCTTGTAAAGAATCTGATAAACAACAGCGTAATTGGAAGTAAGGAGATGCTGACATTGGATAGCACATACATGATGGAAACAAGCCGATACCATTACAAGGCAGTCTCTGTTCTGGAATTGCCAGGCTAAGAGAAGTAGGAGGAGACAAAAACACAGGGAGATATTGAGATAAGCATATGGGAGGTAAGGATTTAAAATTGATGAAGTAACTTACACTCGCCAGCGCTGACATCTTCAGCAGCTTCTTGCTCCTCATCATTGTAGTAGTGAGAGATTCGGTTGGTGTTGTCAGGCAGGGTGCTGATGTAGTGGTGGCTATGTCTGTGCACATGATGCCGGTAGCAGTAGACTCCCAGAGCCAGTAGCAGGAAACATCCCATGATCCCACCAGCAACAGGCCCAACTGGGGTACTCTTCACACCTACTGGTTCCATGCTGTCTGGCTCAACTGAGAACAAGTTATAAGATGTGATGATGTTGTTGTAGGGCAGGGGCTGGCCTAACAGTTTTAACTTAACTTAATGTCTTTATACTGGTTTAGAAGACCCTACAGAGTCTTTATTATACAACTGGGGGGAAGAACTGATGACGTTAATAGACTCATACACTAGACCCGCAGCCAGTTCGGCGCCATCTATAGCTGTTTTAAACAAACCACCTGGGGAAAGGTACAAATAACTTGGGTAGATTTTTAATTGAATTTTGTCTATACAGCGACCGTTAAGCCTACTCTTTTCAATTTCCAAACGTCAAGGAATCTGTAATGTGCTAGTGATAGTTGTTGTTCATGATAGTTATTGGTGATAGTTGTTGGTGGTGAGTTGTTGGTGAGAGTTGTTGGTGATAGTTGTTGGTGATAGTTGTTAGTGATAGTTGTTAGTGATAGTTGGTGATAGTTGTTGGTGGTGATAGTTGGTGATAGTTGTTGGTGGTGAGTTGGTGAGAGTTGTTGTTGGTGATAGTTGTTAGTGATATTTGGTGATAGTTGTTGTTGGTGATAGTTGTTGGTGGTGATAGTTGGTGGTGATAGTTGTTGGTGAGAGTTGCTGCTGGTGATAGTTGTTGGTGAGAGTTGTTGTTGTTGGCGATAGATGTTGTTGGTGATAGATGTTGTTGGTGATAGTTGTTGGTGAGAGTTGCTGTTGGTGATAGTTGTTGGTGAGAGTTGCTGCTGGTGATAGATGTTGTTGGTGATAGTTGTTGGTGGTGATAGTTGTTGGTGAGAGTTGCTGTTGGTGATAGTTGTTGGTGAGAGTTGCTGTTGGTGATAGTTGTTGGTGAGAGTTGCTGCTGGTGATAGATGTTGTTGGTGATAGTTGTTGGTGGTGATAGTTGTTGGTGAGAGTTGCTGTTGGTGATAGTTGTTGGTGAGAGTTGCTGTTGGTGATAGTTGTTGGTGACAGTTGCTGCTGGTGATAGTTGTTGGTGAGAGTTGCTGCTGATGATAGTTATTGCTGGTGATAGTTGTTCGTGATAGTTGTTGGTGAGAGTTGTTGTTATTGGTGATAGATGTTGTTGGTGATAGTTGTTCGTGATAGTTGTTGGTGAGAGTTGTTGTTGTTGGTGATAGATGTTGTTGGTGATAGTTGTTGGTGGTGATAGTTGTTGGTGGTGATAGTTGTTGGTAAGAGTTGCTGCTGGTGATAGTTGTTGGTGAGAGTTGTTGTTGTTGGTGATAGATGTTGTTGGTGATAGTTGTTGTTGATAGTTGTTGTTGGTGATAGTTATTGCTGGTGATAGTTGTTGGTGAGAGTTGTTGGTGATAGTTGTTAGTGATAGTTGTTAGTGATAGTTGGTGATAGTTGTTGGTGGTGATAGTTGGTGATAGTTGTTGGTGGTGAGTTGGTGAGAGTTGTTGTTGGTGATAGTTGTTAGTGATATTTGGTGATAGTTGTTGTTGGTGATAGTTGTTGGTGGTGATAGTTGGTGGTGATAGTTGTTGGTGAGAGTTGCTGCTGGTGATAGTTGTTGGTGAGAGTTGTTGTTGTTGGCGATAGATGTTGTTGGTGATAGATGTTGTTGGTGATAGTTGTTGGTGAGAGTTGCTGTTGGTGATAGTTGTTGGTGAGAGTTGCTGCTGGTGATAGATGTTGTTGGTGATAGTTGTTGGTGGTGATAGTTGTTGGTGAGAGTTGCTGTTGGTGATAGTTGTTGGTGAGAGTTGCTGTTGGTGATAGTTGTTGGTGAGAGTTGCTGCTGGTGATAGATGTTGTTGGTGATAGTTGTTGGTGGTGATAGTTGTTGGTGAGAGTTGCTGTTGGTGATAGTTGTTGGTGAGAGTTGCTGTTGGTGATAGTTGTTGGTGACAGTTGCTGCTGGTGATAGTTGTTGGTGAGAGTTGCTGCTGATGATAGTTATTGCTGGTGATAGTTGTTCGTGATAGTTGTTGGTGAGAGTTGTTGTTATTGGTGATAGATGTTGTTGGTGATAGTTGTTCGTGATAGTTGTTGGTGAGAGTTGTTGTTGTTGGTGATAGATGTTGTTGGTGATAGTTGTTGGTGGTGATAGTTGTTGGTGGTGATAGTTGTTGGTAAGAGTTGCTGCTGGTGATAGTTGTTGGTGAGAGTTGTTGTTGTTGGTGATAGATGTTGTTGGTGATAGTTGTTGTTGATAGTTGTTGTTGGTGATAGTTATTGCTGGTGATAGTTGTTGGTGAGAGTTGTTGGTGATAGTTGTTAGTGATAGTTGTTAGTGATAGTTGGTGATAGTTGTTGGTGGTGATAGTTGGTGATAGTTGTTGGTGGTGAGTTGGTGAGAGTTGTTGTTGGTGATAGTTGTTAGTGATATTTGGTGATAGTTGTTGTTGGTGATAGTTGTTGGTGGTGATAGTTGGTGGTGATAGTTGTTGGTGAGAGTTGCTGCTGGTGATAGTTGTTGGTGAGAGTTGTTGTTGTTGGCGATAGATGTTGTTGGTGATAGATGTTGTTGGTGATAGTTGTTGGTGAGAGTTGCTGTTGGTGATAGTTGTTGGTGAGAGTTGCTGCTGGTGATAGATGTTGTTGGTGATAGTTGTTGGTGGTGATAGTTGTTGGTGAGAGTTGCTGTTGGTGATAGTTGTTGGTGAGAGTTGCTGTTGGTGATAGTTGTTGGTGAGAGTTGCTGCTGGTGATAGATGTTGTTGGTGATAGTTGTTGGTGGTGATAGTTGTTGGTGAGAGTTGCTGTTGGTGATAGTTGTTGGTGAGAGTTGCTGTTGGTGATAGTTGTTGGTGACAGTTGCTGCTGGTGATAGTTGTTGGTGAGAGTTGCTGCTGATGATAGTTATTGCTGGTGATAGTTGTTCGTGATAGTTGTTGGTGAGAGTTGTTGTTATTGGTGATAGATGTTGTTGGTGATAGTTGTTCGTGATAGTTGTTGGTGAGAGTTGTTGTTGTTGGTGATAGATGTTGTTGGTGATAGTTGTTGGTGGTGATAGTTGTTGGTGGTGATAGTTGTTGGTAAGAGTTGCTGCTGGTGATAGTTGTTGGTGAGAGTTGTTGTTGTTGGTGATAGATGTTGTTGGTGATAGTTGTTGTTGATAGTTGTTGTTGGTGATAGTTATTGCTGGTGATAGTTGTTGGTGAGAGTTGTTGTTATTGGTGATAGATGTTGTTGGTGATAGTTGTTGTTGATAGATGTTGTTGGTGATAGTTGTTGGTGATAGGTGTTGGTAGTCATAGTTGTTGGTGAGAGTTTTTGTTGTTGGTGATAGTTGTTGTTGGTGATAGATGTTGTTGGTGATAGGTGTTGGTAGTCATAGTTGTTGGTGAGAGTTGTTGTTGTTGGTGATAGATGTTGTTGGTGATAGTTGTTGTTGATAGATGTTGTTGGTGATAGGTGTTGGTAGTCATAGTTGTTGGTATTGGTGGTGGTGTCTGTAATATTGTTGTTGATATTGGTGTTCATTCAAAGTGGCCTTATGATGCGCTGAAGACAGTCCCCAATCCAATTACCCATCATCTGTCCTCAATACTGATGGCATGACACTACTGATGGACAAGGGCCATATTCTTGAGTGCTGGACAAAGCATTTCAGTGAAATCCTCAACCATCTCTCACGCATCAGCAAGCAAGCAATAATTTGCGACAAACGATAGGCTCAACTTTCAACTAGACATTGATGAAGTCAAGAAAGTAATCAATCAAATGTCTAGCGTCTAGGCCCCTGGGTGCTCTTCCTGATGAAGTTACACAAAAAGGAGGGTGTTAACTCATGCTTCAACAGCTGGTAGACCTATCCATTCATTGTTGGATGATGGTCAGGTACCTCAGGATCTAAAAGATCCCAACACATCAACAAGTCCTTCCCATGTAGACACAACACAAAGCACATTCTGACCTATCTTGCACAAGTCGGCCTAATTCAGGTTCAACTAGGGGGTCGAATGAGTCGAGCCAGCGACTCATAACTGTCTGCTTGCATCAGGATCAGTGACCCTTAACTGACCAATACTCTATTTCCCCATCAAGTGGCTGTCCTGGAAACAGACTGCAACCATGCAGTCTGGCTAAGAGATACAGTTCGAAGAGAACAGGCATACCCGGTCCTAAAAATGCTATGCTGGAGTTGGATTTAACAGGCTGAAAGGCGCAGATATCGCAGTCTCTGTGTAAACTACAATGCAACGCCATAAATGTCCTTTTCAGGATTAATGTAGAAGAAACGGAAACCAAATTCAGATCACTCTAAAGTGCTGAATAACGCAGCAGTGAATGAGCTGACAGTAGCCAGAGACTCATATCAAGTTGCTACCATCAGGGTCAGCAAATCAGAGCTGACTAAAACACTATTCTGACTCCAAGTGGCGGCCCTGGAATTCGGTACTAAAAATATTGTGCTGAAACCGGATTTGTCAGGCCAAACGGCTCAGATATCACAACCTTCCTGTGACTGTAATATAACCCAGCGTAACAAAACGGAGAGGAATATTTTCACTCTAGTCTCTGATTACTCATTCTCCATGGTCTTATTAAGGATGTACTATATCGTGCTATACTTATGATCCTTTCTTCCAAGCTCGCTACTCATGTATAAATCATGGAGGTAATTGACTTACCATTAATTTCATCCCCATAAGGAGAGTGCGCTCCGACAACCCCACCAAAGCAGATTCGTTGGGACGCACAGTATGGTGACTCCAAAGGCATCTTGCCATCTTTCTGCACTTGACACCATTGGCAGTCCACAACACCCATACAGTCCCTGGTCAAAATAATACATGGGTCTATCAAAACATTAACAAGTAACAAAAATAAAAATGTCTAAATAAAAACAGTTCCATCTCTACAAATAAACTGGGTCAAAATATAAAGAACTCCATCACTGCAAAGAAACTGCATTAAAATATAAACAGCTCCATCCCCACAAATAAATAACGTCAAAATATAAACAGTTCCATCACTACAAATAAACAATGTCTAAATATAAACAGCTCCATCACTACAAACAAACAATGTTTAAATATAAACAGCTCCATCCCTACAAATAAACAATGTCTAAATAAAAATAGTTCCATCCCTACAAATAAACAATGTCTAAATAAAAATAGTTCTATCACTACAAATAAACAGTATCTAACTGCAAACATTTATATTTTGACAAATTTAAATGTATAATAACAAAACAGCTCCATCTCTATAGATAAACAATTCCAAAATGTATCAAGAATTCAACGTGGCAGCAATGAACTTACATTCTGTTTTTCCTCTTTTCACACTGTTGTTTAAAACATTGTTCAGGTTGTACTTTGAAGATAGTCTCCGAAACAGCCAACTTTTCTCTCTCTGGGTCATGGGGACAGCTTGGGTTTCTGTAAACAGTTACACAATACTTGTCACTACAGCTTTCTTCTCTACTTTGGTTTCTTTTACTTTTCTAAGATATTCCAACATTTATTTTGTACATATTCACAGCAATAAAGGATATTCTTGTTTTGAGTTTGTTCTTAATCTCCAGCTACAAAGCACCCTGAACAGAGCTTTGCAAGTAGCAGGATGTAGTCCGGAGAATGGAATGCGGTGTGTCGCTAGTTTACAGCTTACTGCAATATTTGCACCTTTCGGTCCGACGCATCCGTCTTCGGCAGCAGTAAAGAATACAGAAAGTAACTTGAATATCTTTGACTTGTTGAGCTGAGTTATCTTCAAACTGAATATCTTTGACTTGTTGAGCTGAGTTATCTTGAAACTGAATATCTTTGACTTGTTGAGCGAGCTGAGTTATCTTCAAACTGAATATCTTTGACTTGTTGAGCGAGCTGAGTTATCTTCAAACTGAATATCTTTGACTTGTTGAGCTTAGTTATTTTTAAACTGAATATCTTTGACTTGTTGAGCTGAGTTATCTTCAAACTGAATATCTTTGACTTGTTGAGCTGAGTTATCTTCAAACTGAATATCTTTGACTTGTTGAGCTGAGTTATCTTCAAACTGAATATCTTTGACTTGTTGAGCTGAGTTATCTTCAAACTGAATATCTTTGACTTGTTGAGCGAGCTGAGTTATCTTCAAACTGAATATCTTTGACTTGTTGAGCTTAGTTATTTTTAAACTGAATATCTTTGACTTGTTGAGCTGAGTTATCTTCAAAGTGAATATCTTTGACTTGTTGAGCTGAGTTATCTTCAAACTGAATATCTTTGACTTGTTGAGCGAGCTGAGTTATCTTCAAACTGAATATCTTTGACTTGTTGAGCTTAGTTATTTTTAAACTGAATATCTTTGACTTATTGAGCTGAGTTATCTTCAAACTGAATATCTTTGGCTTGTTGAGCGAGCTGAGTTATCTTCAAACTGTATCACTACTTCAACTACACTCAACTTTTTTGATCAACAGCATCCTTAATAAGTATATCAGTATTTTTCAGCGACACCCAAGTCAGAAAATTAGTCCATTTAATAGTTGCAGCGCGCAGTTGATTAAAACATTGGAATGTTTGGAGACACCGCTGAAATCGAGACGCGGCACCCCAGGGTTTTGCTGTACACAGTTTGAAAACTATTGCCTTAGGGGACTTGAAAGAGGCATCCAAGTAGATTGTAATTAACACAGTAATTGAGCATTCATTGGAAGTGATTTCAGTTGGTCAATCCATTTATTACGGAAGCATTGTAAAATCATAAAACAGCCCTGTTGTTGATTTCAATCTTCTTCTGCGTTCAGGTATTTGGTCATGCTAGATCCACAGTCCCACCGCCAGGATGAACTTTGAAGACAACTCAGCTCAACAAGCCAAAGTAGGGGGCGGCGTGGGCTAGTGGTTAACCTTACGCACTCCACATTATTTTTGAAAAAAATTTGACCTAATTAATTTTCTTAATTAGTCGCTGTGGTAGTCGTCTTTCAAAATTTGTAACTTTTATGTTTGTTTGTCAATAAATATAATTTTCTGGCGTGTAGATACACAATAGCATAACGAACATGTGGGTGTTATTGTTTTTGTTGTATGTTTGTTAGTTTTTGAGATTTAAAAAGATGAAGTTGAAAATTTATGAAAATCTCGGGAAAAATTTGGACTCGACCACTAGGCCTAGTCGCTTCGATAGAAAACCATGGAAACCACAACAACGTATCGATACTGTGTTTACAATATCGCCACAACTGTTAGTTTCAATTCAAACGTAGTTCTTTCATTTAAACAAACAAAATAAACAGATCTACGCGATAAAAATCTTTCTCAACAACCTACTTCCCCTTTCGCAAAAAGTCGGCTTGCTTCAAACGGCGTATACAAAATTAAAACTGTTCAAAAGCCATTTGTAATCGAACACACGATACTTTAACCGGCAAAATATTGTGTATATATGGAGGGCGTAGTTAGCAGTAAAAAATGGATGTCAAAAAAAAAAAAAAAAAATTTTTCCGGACACCGTTTTTGCAGGCCGAGCTGGTTCAAAGGGATCGGACAAGGGCGTGCTTAAGGTTAAGTGACAAGGCCCACAATGCGAAGGTGCTGGGTTTGCTTCTCATCACAGCACCAGCCGTTACCCCCGGGAAGCAAACCCTTAGAAAATGCAGGAGGAAGCAGACCCTTACAGAGAAGTCAAATGCACTGGGCTGACAAGCGCAAAATAAAAACATTGTGCAACGCACACTGCCTTGGGGAATAGACAAATAAGGTGAACACCAAAACAAAACAAAAAAACAAGAAAGTAATTTCTTATTTTGAAAATAACTGAATTCAACAAGTCAAGGATATTTGCCATTTTGAAAATAACTGAGCTCAACAAGCCAAGAATATTTGTCATTTTGAAAATATCTTAAGTTCAACAAGCCAAAGATATATGTCATTTTTAAAATAACTAAGTTCAACAAGCCAAAGATATATGTCATTTTTAAAATAACTAAGTTCAAACAAACCAAAGACATTTCTCATATTGAAGATCACTAAATTCAACAAACCAAAGACATTTCTCATATTGAAGATCACTAAATTCAACAAACCAAAGACATTTCTCATATTGAAGATCACTAAATTCAACAAACCAAAGACATTTCTCATATTGAAGATCACTAAATTCAACAAACCAAAGACATTTCTCATATTGAAGATCACTAAATTCAACAAACCAAAGACATTTCTCATATTGAAGATCACTAAATACAACAAACCAAAGACATTTCTCATATTGAAGATCACTAAATTCAACAAACCAAAGACATTTCTCATATTGAAGATCACTAAATTCAACAAACCAAAGACATTTCTCATATTGAAGATCACTAAATACAACAAACCAAAGACATTTCTCATATTGCAGATCACTAAATTCAACAAACCAAAAACATTTCTCATATTGAAGATCACTAAATACAACAAACCAAAGACATTTCTCATATTGAAGATCACTAAATTCAACAAACCAAAGACATTTCTCATATTGAAGATCACTAAATACAACAAACCAAAGACATTTCTCATATTGAAGATCACTAAATTCAACAAACCAAAGACATTTCTCATATTGAAGATCACTAAATACAACAAACCAAAGACATTTCTCATATTGAAGATCACTAAATACAACAAACCAAAGACATTTCTCATATTGAAGATCACTAAATTCAACAAGTCACGGCAGATAATGGGTTAAATACAGCAACACCATACTGGATCGTAAATTATTTTGTGTGTGCGTGAGTTCCACTTGGTTTTTAAAAATGATGTTGTAAATCTTACTTGTCTCCACTGTCCAGTAGCTGACCAGAGCAAAAGTCCATCTCCAGAGGACACTCACATGGACACTCACATTCTGTCTGCTCCATGCGCTTGCAGTTTAGACAGAGGCGGTCATACTGAAACAAAAATAAATAAATATCTTTTTAGTGAATCCATAAGCAACACAGACAAATAGATCATAAATAAATATGTCTTGTAAATGAATCCAGATAAGCGAAGAGTAATCAGGGCAGGCTCCATATCATGTCTTTGTTCGTAGTGCTCCTAGAAACAGGCTGTATCAGAGTAGTCTGCCAACAAGGTGGGGATCAACACTGTAATCCCCATAGTGGTAACCTAACTGAAGAGCATTGCAATGCACTATAGGAAGAAGTATGTAAGAGGAGCCACTGTAACCCGCTATTAAAAGAACATTCACGAGTAACTTCGAACAACAGCATAAATAAATCCACAGGGAACCCCCCCGAATTAGAACATAATAAAGGTGACCTATATATGAAATCACAGGGAACCCCCAATTAGAACATAATAAAGGTGATCTATTAATGAATCCACGGGGAACCAAAAATTAGAACATAATAAAGGAGACCTATAAATGAATCCGCTGGAAAACCACCATTAGAACATTATAAATATGTTTATTTGAGTTACAAGTTTCAAAATGCTGTCATAGATGGGAGTGAAATTAAGGATGAGCTATCAATAATAAGAAAACTCTCCCTAGACATGTACAATACATATAATCTGACAGTAAAAGCCCATCTCCTGGCCTTCTAGTACCTGGATTTTCTTCCTAACAGGATCAAATGTAAGGTGCAAGTCTGTAGTGCCATAAAACCAGAATGCTCCAGGTAGATAAAGCATAGAACTTCATCTACGAGATAGAAATCTCAGACTTCGTCCTCTTGGCATCTGAATTCAGGGGAGTGGTAACTTCGCTTAGTCACTCCTTTTCTACCCCCGTGGGAGGTTAGGGAGAGGAGACTAACATCTGGTCAGGCAAAATATACTGATCAGACATGATAAGTCAGGATCTGGCAAAATATACTGATTAGACATGATAAGTCAGGATCTGGCAAAATATACTGATTAGACATGATAAGTCAGGATCTGGCAAAATATACTGATTAGACATGATAAGTCAGGATCTGGCAAAACATACTGATTAGACATGATAAGTCAGGATCTGGCAAAACATACTGATTAAACATGATAAGTCAGGATCTGGCAAAATATACTGGCCAAGACCTCCACCTCGACTTCCTCATAGTTTTCCCTGCAAACGGGCTGGTTACATGCCAGAATTGCTAACGAGGTGGGGATCAATGAGTTACCTCGCAGTAGTGACACGCAGATGATGGGAAAACATTGCACAACAGCCTGGAGGAGCCCTGTTTATTTTGTTTGCTTAGATGAAAGAATTACGTTTGAATTGGAAACTAACAGTTGTGTCGATATTGTGAACACAGTATCGATGCATTGTTGTAGTTTCCATGGATTTTTTTATCGGAGTGACTAGCCCCAGTGGTCGAGGACCAATTTTGTTTTTGGTTTTCCATAAATTGTCACCATCTTTTTTGTATCTCAGAAACTAACAAACACACAACAAAAACAATAACAAGCACAAGTTATTTATTCAATTGTGTCTCTACACACACAAAAATCATATTTATTGACAAACAGAAAAGTTACAAATTTGGAAAGTCAATTCCCATAGCAAAATATAAAGTTGCGTAAATTTTCGCCAAAAAAAAATGTCACGTGGTTAAGGTTAACATTTTTAAACAAATGAACTGATACTGCCGAAGGCGTATACGTTGGACCGAAAGGTGCAAATATCACGGTCAAGCTGTAAACTAGCGACACAACTCATTCCGTTCTCTGAACAACATCCTGCTAATTGCAAAGCCCTGTTCAGGGGTTAGTAGCGGGAGATTGAGAACGAACGCATAAGAAGAACTGATAGAGCGACAACAAACATTTACGACAGCAAGCACTAAAACTCACCATGCTGCAAGGACAGAAAGCTGTGGCGGTGTCACAGGTGTGGTTTACAAGCCCCAAGAATGCATTTGTTCCAGGGATATGAGTAATCTGAAACAATACAGTGATTAACACTTCACTTATTCAAACAGTCAATCAGATTTGTACAGTTTACATTTAGAAACAGTCAATCAGATGTTTATACAGTCTACACATATAAACATTCAATTTACTATTTTTTACTTAGTCTGCATATATAATGGTTTACAAGCCCCAAGAATGCATTTGTTCCAGGGATATGAGTAATCTGAAACAATACAGTGATTAACACTTCACTTATTCAAACAGTCAATCAGATTTGTACAGTTTACATTTAGAAACAGTCAATCAGATGTTTATACAGTCTACACATATAAACATTCAATTTACTATTTTTTACTTAGTCTGCATATATAATGGTTTACAAGCCCCAAGAATGCATTTGTTCCAGGGATATGAGTAATCTGAAACAATACAGTGATTAACACTTCACTTATTCAAACAGTCAATCAGATTTGTACACAGTTTACATTTAGAAACAGTCAATCAGATGTTTATACAGTCTACACATATAAACATTCAATTTACTCTTTTTTACTTAGTCTACATATATAAACATTCAATTTACTCTTTTTTACTTAGTCTGCATATATAAACAGGCCATTTTTTAATTTTTTTTTACAGTCTACATATATAAACAGTCAATCAGATGTTTACACAGTCTACACATATAAACATTCAATTTACTCTTTTTTACTTAGTCTGCATATATAAACATTCAATTTACTCTTTTTTACTTAGTCTGCATATATAAACAGGCCATTTTTTAATTTTTTTTTACAGTCTACATATATAAACAGTAACTTTTTTTTTTTTAACACAGCATAAATAAACAGTCAATAAGATTTTTAATACTGTCCACTATATAATAAGTCAATCCGATTTTTAACATAGTCAACATATATAAACAGTGAATTGGTTTAATTAATATAGTCAACATAATTAAACAGTTATTATTTGACATCCAACATATAGAAACAGTCAATTGTATTTTTTTAAATATTCTATATATATAAACAGTCAATCGGTAATTTTACAAATAAACAGAAGATAATATTTTGAGGTAGTCAACATACATCAAGTCAATGAGATTTTGAAAGTTGGCTTATGGGCAGAAACAATATTGGATAATGTCACAGTTGATTTATTTAAACTATCAATTGGATTTTGACAGGGGAGGAGAATTTATCAAAGCACTCATGTGCGCTTCTGCAGCTGTGGTTTCTGTAAGAATTTGTTTTACATGGTGATATTACTATCCCCATGCACAACTCTCTTTAGTCAAGTTCTACTACATACTTCAAAGGCTAGATTGGTAATAAGCTTTCCTCCAGGGACACCACTCAAGTGTTTGTTGAATGTGTAACCAAATTACTGAAATGAACTAAAGATTTTTGTTTTATCAAAACTGAAGTTGAAAAACTGACCTGGTATCTAGCACACTGCTCTCCATGAACCAGATTGGTAAGGGTTCCTGTAAAGCTTGTGTTAAACTGAAGAGGAAGACAAAGTTTATCAATACAAATTGTAAAACACTCGAGTTATTCTGTTCTTCTTTGCATGCTTTTTAGCTTTTAGCATCCACATGAATATTTATAAAGACAGTAAAGTTTGAGGTTATTGCTTTCTTCATTTGTTCAGGATTTCTATTTGTGATGTCTTTTCTTTGTTCTGTCATGAAAACTGGATGACAAATATGAATTCATTCAGCATTCGTGAGTGAGTGAAGTGATTGAGTGAGTGAGTGAGTGAGTGAGAGTGAAGTGAGAGAAAGTTAGAGAGAAAGAGTGTGAAGTGAGTGAGAGAGAAAGAGTGAGAGAGAGAAAGAGTGAGTGAGAGAGAGAGAGAGAAAGAAAAGGAGAGAAAGAGAGAGAATGAAGTGAGTGAGAGAGAGCGAGAGTGAAGTGAGTGAGAGAAACAGAAAGAGAGAGAGAAAGAGAGAGAGAAAGAGAGAGAAAAGAGAGAGAAAGAGTGAAGTGACTGAGAGAGAGAGAAAGAGAGCGAGAGAGTGAAGTGCGTTTTGCCTGACCAGAAGATAGCCTTATCGCCCGCTACATCTGCTGTGACACAAATAGAAATTGATGGTGAGAGGCCATTGCAGGTCTCCCTTCTGCCAAAATGGTTGACAGCCCGAGCTAAGTGTCTCAAATTATGTGTATATTCCCTTGAAAATCGGCAGAATAGAGATAACACTAAATATACAGGTAATAAGCACAGAACTTAAGTCAGAGAATTCAAATACTTAAGCAGGGGACGGCGTGGCCTAGTGGTTAAGTGGCACGGCTCACAACCCGAAGGTGCTGGGTTCGATCCCCTTCACAGCACCGGCCGTTACCCCGGGGAAGCAAACCCTTAGAAAATTCAGGAGGAAGCAGACCCTTACATAAAATGCATGCTGAAGTCGGATGCACTGGGCCGACAGGCGCAAAAATAAAAACACAGTGCAACGCATACCGCCTTGGGGATTTGAAAAATAAGGCGAACGCACACCAAAAAAAAAATACTTAAGCAGTGTGTTCACACAAGATGGAAGGCTAGATAGATAGGTGTAACCAAGAGCACAAAAAGCTAACACAATTTCCTATTAGCTCTCATCATTACTAAGACATAAACACATTCCAAATGAAGACAAAGAGACAGTTGGTAAATAGTATTTTATACCAACTCTCTACTACCAGTGTCAGACATGGACTCTCACCAAGACACAAGAAAGAAAAATCATGGTATGCGAAATGAGGTGTTTGAGAAAAGCTGTCTGGGTCACAAGGCTGGACAGAGTACATAATGAAGTTATCAGACAGAAGGTGGGTGCAATACTATACATGGAAAGGCGGAGAATAAAATGGTTCTGGCACCTGACAAGAATGAAACCAAAGTTACCAGCTGCTTGTATCTACAATATAAGACATCAGGGTTGCAGAGTAAGAGGCAGACCACACAAAAGATGGATAGATGATGTCAGTGAGACACTGAAGACACATGAAATGACAACATCAGCGACAAAAAAGACATGTGACAATAAACTACCCTGTCTAACGACACAAGTGGATAGAAGATGATGATTCCATTGTCCCTAATGAAGGCCTTTGGTCTTCTTCTTCTTCGTTCGTTCTCAATCTCCAGCTACCAAACCCTGAAAGGGCTTACTTAAGTAGCAGAATGTAGTCCAGAGAATGGAATGCGTTGTGTCGTAGTTTACACCTTGGCTGCGATATTTGCACCTTTCGGTCCAACACATCCGACTTCAGCAACCATTTTTTGAGTACCGGGTTAGCATTTCCTCTTCGATCCCTTCTCCTTAGCCAGTCTGCCCTGATGCAGCCTGTTATCCAGGATCAACACGTGGAGGTCTAGAAGGGTCTTGGCAGCTATTGTTCGCTGGCCCTGACGCTAATAGTCAGCTATGGGTCGCTGACCACTGCAGCTCATGTGCTGCTCAGCATCTTGATCCAGGCCTTTGGTCTAATAGCATAGGTCTTATTTTTGTTACTGTCACAGCGTGGTATCTGAACCATATATATTCATGTTTTCATATTCTTTATTTTAACCCACAGTACCACCGTAGCCTCGTCTTATTTTTATGTTCGGAAGTGAACAAGAAGGAATAACTGAGACATTAAAAAACACTTACTGTAAAGTATCGTTGCACTGTCCGGTCATTATATCGATTACAAAGCTTCTTCTGTACAAAGCCCCTGTGGTTCAGGATATCATTCGCAACCAAGGGTTCCTGAAAATGCAAATAAAAGAGTGAACAGAATGTAACTAACCCAGCTGTTCTCAACATTTATCATAAAACAGATTTCCTGAAGTCATACCCTGATAATTTTCTCAGTCTTCTAAACATTTTTCAAATATCAGATTTACTAAAGTCATACCTTGATAGCTTGCCCAGTTGTTACCAACATTTATCGTATATCATATTTCCTGAAGTCAAACTCTATCGATTTGCAGTGAAATTTTGACTTTTCTTGACAAGATGAAATTTAAAACCTGCATAAACATTTTGTATCATTCTAAATACGCTATTACATATTATCTTTAGTCACTCCTCCTCTATCCCTTGGTTGACTGGAGGTTTTTTTTGTATACACTTACAATCAAGTGTGCAGACAAAAAGGTGACTGGCCTGTTGTGTTTTTGCATACATGATGAAGGTGTCGTCACCTTTTGGCCGTCATACAAGCCACTATTAAATAGGACATTGCCTATTACCAGTTGAACAGAAGAGAGCAGGTCGTGGTCTTCAGCCTTCGCACTGGCCACAATAGACTGAGGTACCACCTATTTAATAAATTGAAGATAGGTGGCACAGACGAATGCACGTGCGGCACCGGGAAAATGATCGCTGATCATATGCTGCAAAACTGCCCAATATACGAGGACCAGAGAAAGCAAATGTGGCCATCACCAGTGGCAACACTATACAAGCTCTATGGCAGTGTCGACAGCCTCAGGATGACCCCTGGTTTTTTCGAAAAAATAAAGGTTGATGTCTGACTACGTACGATGAAAAAGAAGAAGAATAGGACATTGTTCACATTTAAAATCTTTGCCATATTCAATTATTTATTTGATTAATATGGAGGGGTTCACTATAGCTGAGAAGTTAAGTATTGGTCTCTAAAAGAAAACTAAAGTGTGAAACACTGGGGTGTTTAGAATCAATCACGTTTCAAGCATCCCCTATTCTTAAGAAAGGTGAGATAAGCCACCTGTTTTTATCAGAGATGGAAGATAAACTCTGTGGTCCCATGTACACTTTGTGCACATAAAAGAACCCTTGCGAATTTACTGCTCTGATGGCTAGATTTTTTGGGCTGAAAAAAACTTCCGTTTTGCACCTGATGGCGAGAAAACTCGTTGGGCGATAACAAAACTATCCTAGAGCATTGTCTTTATCTTGTTATTCCAGCAGAACATGCTGGTATTTGAATTCAAAGGTATACTTTTCAGTCCTGCTCAATTTGAACTAGGAAAACGGCTTGTTTTGTTTTAAAGCGAATTTCGAAATTGTTTATTATCTTTTTTTTTTACTCGGATTGGAAGATTATCCCATTACTGAGAGTGATGAAGTTACATTTTTCTGAATTATTTCTTATTAATTTGTTTATGTAGATGTAATAAAAACATTTGTAGTGGAAACTAACTGATACGCAGATCTTGTAAAATTGCATTATCTGTCCTATGTGGCAATTTCCTAAATTTTAATCTGGTGCGATAGCCTCAGAAATAGGGAGTCTAATTGTTTGTGTTGTTTTTGATTTTTCACCATCTTCTTGTATATCAGAAACTAAAAACACACGAGGTGAGGTATAAAAACAAGGTAACTATCTCACTTTACCTCAAGCCTCTCTGTAGCACAGCAAACCCAAGCAGTTCCCATTACTTACCATATGAGTGATATGTCTCTGCTCTGCCGGCCCCTTCCCTGTGGGATCAATTAGGCCAGGATGTGCAATCAGGTAGCCCCTATCATCCATTAAAAAGCACCTGCGAAAAACAAGATTCAATGAGAATTGAGAATTCTTCTTGGACAATGAAATATAGGGTTCTACAAAGAAATGAAAACATGGAGACGTTAGAAGGCTAAAACAGAATAAATTAACAAATCAGTCATGCAATTATGATACGACGGATAGGTAATAGTAATTTTATTCAACAGTTCACAGAAGAGCGTGTACACGAAAAATCTTATTTCAGGACACAAAAAAGCCTCTTTAGCAATACCCTATGTAGGGGTTGTAACGGTCGAGCAGTATGTGCGTGTGCACCATAGTGTACAACATGGTCGCCCCACGGCCAACTTGCATTATGGAAGAACAACGAGGTGTTATTTGTTTCTTGTGGTCAGAGGGTGTGAAGATTCAGCATGGAGACAATTGTTAGTCAGAGAAGAGCGCGCAGAAAGATTTCAAAACGGAAGATAAAACGCCATTGATGAACCACGCCGCGGAAGACCAGCTAGCGTGTACAACATGGTCGCCCCACGGCCAACTTGCATTATGGAAGAACAACGAGGTGTTATTTATTTCTTGTGGTCAGAGGGTGTGAAGATTCAGCATGGAGACAATTGTTAGTCAGAAAAGAGCGTGCAGAAAGATTTCAAAACGGAAGATAAAACGCCATTGATGAACCACGCCGCGGAAGACCAGCTAACGTGGCGACTGGCGCAGTGAAACTGCAAGTCCATGGCAACAGGTGAGTCCCTATTGATGAAATTGCCGTAGATTTCAACATGACTCACGCCGTTTCGCATTTGTCCATGATGACCTTGGTTATAACAAGGTGTGTAGCAGATGGTCCGCAAGACAGCTGATAACAAGGTTATGGAGGCGGTGCAAATTTGGTCAAAGGTCACATCAAAAGACTCTTTTCTAGAGGGCATCCACAAGCTAGTGGACAGGTGGACAAAGTGTATTGCCAGACATTGGGACTATGTTGAAAAATAAGACAAAAACATGTATGGTTCATACTCTTGTAAAAATATTTTTCATAAAATTGCTGTTACTTAATGACTGTTCACCGTATCGTGGTTATGTTTCAACCGTTCTAGAAGGAAAATTATGCTGTAAGTTGGAGGAAAACATCAAGAGATGGGACACAGAAAAGTTTGTCTGTCAGACTGCATTACCAAACAGCAAGAGACATAAGACATGGAGATCTACTGCATTTAAACTTGTGGAGATTGCAACTGATCTGATAATACAACAAAAACCAAAATATAAAAAAGTGATGAGTTAAGAATGCTTCTGCAAGACTACCTCAACCAGATTCTAGGGTAACCTACGAAGAGTCCAAAAGGCTTATTAGGGCCAGATACATGGACAAATAAGAAACAGAGCATACTGGCTACACAAAAAATAATGCCGACTACCAGCTGAACAGAAGAGAGCAGGTCGTGGTCTTCAGACTCCGCACAGGCCACAACAGACTGAGGTACCATCTATTCAATAAATTGAAGATAGGTGGCACTGACGAATGCTCGTGTGGCACAGGGAAAATGACCGCTGAATATCTGCTGCAAAATTGCTCGACATACGAGGACCAGAGAAAGCACATGTGGCCATCACCAGTGGCAACACTAGACAAGCTCTATGGCAGTGTTGACAGCCTCAGGATGACAGCTACTTTCTTCGAACAAATTCAAGTTGATGTCTGACAGCGTACGAAGAAGAAGAATGCTTCTCCTGGGAAACTAAATTATTGGACATTACGACCACAAAAAATCCTGTTAAGATGTTGCAGTCTCTGGCAACCCTAAAACCAGTATGGCCTGCGTTGATCAAGCCCACATCAGAAGTGGATAAGAACACTAACCTCAACCACCTGCTTGGGGGTTGGGGAGTAGGTTGTCATGAACATATATGCAGAGCCAAAAGGTGCAGATATTGTGTTACAAAATGTAAAGTGTTGCACAACATATTGTACATTTGATTGTTTTTTTTTAAATTTTTTAATTTTGTTAAAGCAAATGAGCAAGAAGAATAATTTAGAAAAAGCAAAGGAAAAAAACAGATAAATACGATATTATGTAAGACAATAACTGTATCTCTGTACACAGGGATAGGAAATTCTATTGTAGTGATTGTTTCTGATGGTAAAACTGGCTGATGATATCCAAGTCAGTCCCTCCCTCCCTCCCCTCTCTCTCTCTTATTCTTATCCAACATACCTGACTCCTTTTGTCTCACAGTTATTGATGCTTGTGGCCAGCAGCTTGTGAAAGTAGCCCAGGGTGAGGTCCATGCCCATGACAGCCACCACTTTATCCAATGGACTGTGCAAGGCTGCAGGTCTACACAGAAATAAAGTTCACGTCATTCGCAGTCATAACACGATGCGATAGGATAAGGTGGTCAACATAGCATGCCAGGATAGTGTGAGACAAGATGTGCCAGGATAGTGTGAGACAAGATGTGCCAGGATAGTGTGAGACAAGATGTGCCAGGATAGTGTGAGACAAGATGTGCCAGGATAGTGAGACAAGATGTGCCAGGATAGTGTGAAACAAGATGTGCCGGGAAAATGTGAGAAATGACATGACAGTTATGAAATAGAGTGGACAAAACCAGATATGATCAATATGATAGTACACAGTCAAAAACAGATAAAACATGAACAAATCACAGAACAAAAACAACTGCAGGAAACAGACAAATATCAAGAGATACACATATACAGAGATGTGGGTACACAAATTAATGAATAAATGTAAACCACAAATTTGTTTTTGATTATTTTTTTTGCGTTCACCTTTTTTCTCTATTTCTAAAGGCGGTGTGCATTGCACTTTATGTTTATTTTGCTCCTGTAGGCCCAGTGCAGCCGACTTCGGCGTGCATTTTATGTAAGAATCTGCTTCCTCCTGCATTTTTAAGGGTTTGTTTCCCGAGGTAACGGCTGGTGCTATGATTGGGGAGCAAACCCAGCATCTTCGGATTGCGAGTCATGTAACTTAACCACTAGCCCATGCCAGCGCAAAAACCATTAATGAGAAAGACAAATTAAGAGAGAGAGAGAGAGAGAATGAATATTACACTGTACTTACTTTCCTTCAAAGATTGTATGGCTGATGGTCACAATGTAGCCAGCTCCACCTACATCCAAATATGGTGCTGACAAGGTCACGTGACCTGGGTATTCCATTGCTCTAGTGTACCTGGAATGAAGACACAAAAGTAAACAAGGATCAATAACCAAGTAAATCAATCAACAACCGGTCTTTGTCATCTTCCTCTGTCCTTTCTGATCAGCCTGCAGCATAAGGTCTCTTACAGAAAACCTGCATCAAAACCTTCATGCGTGCTTATTGAGTGGTGATTTGTGTAGCAATTCATTTTGCATGATGATGCTGCTAGTCCTATATGCAGCCTTCTTTCATTGTCTTTTACAAAATGCTTGAAAGATTACAGTGAAAGAAATACATATAAGATTGAGAAGCAGTTTTAGATGAGAATAGTAGCAGATGTTAACCAACCATCCATCACCACACACCTCCTCCGCTTCCTCTTGAGAGAGAGAGAGAAGGGGAGGGATGAGAGAAGGCAGGAGTAAAAATGGGAGGAGGAGCAAAAAAGTGGGACAAAAGAGTATAAGAAAACATGGAAAAGAGGAGAAAAAAAGAAGGAAAGAGAAAGAAAAAAAGAGAGAAAAAGTAAAGGGAAGAAAGTGCAAAAGAGAGAGAAGTAGAAGAGATAAAGAGTAAAGAGAAGTTGGTAAGAGAAAAATGTTGGGACTTACCATTCTCTCTTTGTAGGATCAAACATCTTGTCCAGGAGAGTGCCTGGGAATGTGCGCAACACTCCACTAGGAGTACCCACATATCTGTGTACAGAAAACAGGGTTTTAGGCTGTTAAATGGAGTCTTTGTTTATGACACAGACAAGAATAGCCCCACTGCCCAACAGAGATCATGTCGTAAGAGGTGAATAACTGTGTGACATGGCATTACAACAGCCATGTTTAGGTGGTATGTTAAGAGCAGAATAGACAGCGCCTAACAGGCTGCAGGTCTACTTTGCTATAGTGTTTGAGTCTATTAAGATGGATTCGCACATCGGTTAACCACCTTCTGTGGCACTTGTCCGTACACAGCGGAGTAATAAGCTGCTCGAGCCTAAACAGGAAATCCTTGTCCCTCAGAGCTGGGATCTGCACATGGGCATCCAGCACTGTAGAAGTCCAGGTCGACCAAGACTAAGACTCTTGAAGGATTACAGTCTTGAATGTGTAACACTGACACTGTGGCACATCCTCTTGAAAGACAACAATCTCTACCACTAACATTGTGCAATTGCCTGTTGAAAGGCTTCATGGCTACGGGTCTACCATATCGTTCGGTCTATATCTGCAGAACGGTATGCCACCTGCCGAGACCATCGCACAAAGCACAAACTCTGTAACTATAGCGATGAAGCCAAGGATATCCAGAACAAATTTCCATCATGAACCGACCATAACAGCTCGAATTTGAACCCCGACCTGTTGAAAGACCACACTTATGTCCACTGTTAACATGGCGCAATGTCCTCTTGAGGTTTTTATCTACCATTGACATGGCATCTAGACTGTGTACCGTCTAATGGCTGTCTACCGTCCCGCTGATTACCTTGTCTGTAATACTTGCCATTCTTACAACATGTGATGTCTCATAGTCAAGATGCGGAAAGGTTTACTAGCAATGATCCACTAGTTATTAATTTGTCGATACCATTGGTGTAACTGTTGCGGCTGTATCTGTGGTTTGCTTATATCATCACAATTTGGCTGGACTACCTCCGCTACCTTCTGTGGTTACAGGCAAACCAGATTAGTCATAGGATCTTTATCACTATGTGCGTGGCTTTGACTCTCACCTTGTGACAACACTTTATGAATATCTGGAACATTATTTCTGTGACAAACGTTATGAACATAGAGATTTGGTCCTAGTCATGCTACTTTCTCAGCCTATTAGATGTCACACCTTGCGTCACACCTTGCGGCAAACCTGTTTCCTTTTGCACTTCTGCTGAAGAGTCAAACCTTATAGATTTAAAAACTACAGCATTTAATCAGAATTCTCAAAACTCATTTGAGGGCCAAATGCAGTTTTCTGACAAAAACCATACAATAAAAAGTTTGATTTCACAAGGGCCACAAAGAAAAATAGTTTTTTAACTTAAAGGCCACACAAAAAACAAGTTTGATGACTCAAGAAACTCACAAAACAATAGTTTTCTTCTTCGTCATTCATTCTCAAACTCCCACTACCAAGCCCTGAAAAGAACTATGCAAGTGGCAGGATGTTGTTCTGAGAACTGAATGCGTTGTATCGCATCTTGACTGCGATATTTGCACCTTTCAGTCCAACACATCCAACTTCATCCTGGCATTTTTGGGTACCGGGTTAGCCTTCCATCTTCAATCCCTTCACCTTAGCCAGTCTGCCCTGTTGCAGCCTGTAATCCGAGGTGTAGAAAGGTCTTGGGAGCTCTTGATCACTGGCCCTGACTCTAGCAGTCAGCTATGGGTCGCTGGCAGCTGCAGTTCATGCACTGCTCAGAATCTTGATCCCAAAACATTTGAAAACCAAAAGACTGCACCACTGTAAATCCAGCATTAACAGACATGTTATATACAACTTACCACAAGAATCTATCAAGGTACTCACCTTCTAACAATATAATCATTGAGGTCACTGGCTCTGTATCTTCTCAGCCATTCATCATTGATACAGCCAGTTGCTGCTACATCATTCCGTACATCAGCCTATTTGAAACAAACAAAAACCAACATACAAAAGCTATAATTTTTGTGTTTATATGGATGACGAAGAAAGGTTGCATACCCCTGCAGTCCCCATTCACTGTACAAGCTAGATTTTCATTTCACTTACATAATACCAAAGCAACCGACATCAAAACCACTTGGCCAGATGCTTCTCACTTAAGAAAAAATATTCAGTAAATAAAAGGACATAATTTCATTTCACTGTATATATACATACAGTAATTGAAATGATATTATAGCATACAATAATATGGACATTTGAGTGAAATATACATGAAAAGACATAATTTCATTCAACAAAATTGCCTTTGAGTTAAAAAATAAATGAAAGGATATAATATCATTCAACAAAATGGACATTTGAGTTTACCTGCCTAATCTGAAAGTGTAGACTGCTTGTCAGATAACCGTTTAGAAAGAGACTGCTGGACACAATTTGTTAATATTCAAAGCAAGAAACCCCCAGGGAAAGAAATGAAGGGGTTATGTAACACAACGAGGTCTTCACCATATGCCATGCAGACTAGTGTAGAAGATGATGTATTTCCACAGCTTAGCGTGGCCGAATGATTTTGAGGACTGCCTGCCTGCCTGCCGACAAGAAGGGCAGCTGTTCAAATCCCGGTATCCAAAAACGATGCCTATTACCAGTTGAACCGAAGAGAGCAGGTCGTTGTCTTCAGACTTCGCACTGGCCACAATAGACTGAGGTACCACCTATTCAACAAATTGAAGATAGGGTGTACCGACGAATGCCCGTGCGTTACTGGTAAAATGACCGCTGAACATCTGCTGCAGAACTGCCCGACATACGAGGATCAGAGAGAGCAGATGTGGCCATCACCAGTGGAACTGCAAGAAAAGCTCTATGGCAGTGGCGACAGCCTCAGGATGACCGCCGCTTTTTTCGAAAAAATAATGGTTACTGTCTGACTGCGTACGAAGAAGAAGAAGAAGAAATCCCGGTATGGCATGTGTTGTTTTTCTGATGGGGGTGAAATAAACAAACATAGCCAGCATACAACGTAGCAACAGCAATGGTGAAGCAGCCTGTAGTTCTTAGCCTTTTTTTTGTGTGTGTGTCTCTAATTAAATAGGTGAATGCAGTCCAATAGGTCAAGGATATCAGGGACAAAGCAATACATACTGCATTGTACTAGGTCTCGGCTTATACTGATGTAGGAAGAACCGATTCCCTTCTTCATCTTCACTAACTGTAAATGAGGTACCAATTTACAGCTGGGTAAGCCGAGAAAGTGTAAAGACCGGGAATTGAACACATAGCTATACCATGAGACACAATCTATTGTTAGCTCATTCACTGTGCTGCATCTTCAGCCCCAAATGCCGTATCTGAACCTTACTTGTCCATGTTAACCCTTACCAGCTTGCAGGCGCCGTCCTCGACTGCCACAAAACCAAAATTTGCATTTTGTGATTTAGTTTGTGAAATTAAATTTTTGCAATGCCAATATGAATAAATGATGTTTAACTGTCAGGTTATTTTCGATGTGTAGACATTTTTTAGAAAGTTGTTATATTTCAAAGTCAATACATTTACAGCGATGAAAGTTGGGTTTCAAGACTAGTTAGATTATTTATTATTTGATCAGACCACTGATCACACATCTGGATTACTCATGGATATTTAAGACACGCCTGATTTAGACTACGACTGGGAAACATCATACAGAAGATATGTTAACGGAATTGATTGATATATCTGCGAAACACACGTGGTGAGTACATCCCCCATTCTCTTTCGCCCCCCCCCCCCTCTAAAATGTAACGCTTCATACTAATATATAATCTTCATTATGAACACTTCATGTCATAGATAATTTAATTATGTGTCTTAAAATGTTCAGATTGCAACTTTTGTTTAATTTGTTCAGTATTATTTTATGTTTAACACTTTGACGTCAATAATTTCAGCACTTGGCTCAGACAGAAAGACACAAATCAGCAAAATTATCCCAGACTGGAAAGGGCAAATATGGTCCTTATTTGAACTGTTATTGTTGTGTTGCAATATTACTATACCTTCAGTCCTGGGTTAGTGATGAGTCTGGTGTCGTCCTTGAGGTAAGCAATATAACTTTGAGCTGTTCTCTTAGTTTCCTCTTCACTAAGATGCTCAAATGGGTTGACGAAGCTGTTCGCAGATAGGAACACCGTAGACAGCTCTGTGAAGGGAAATGGTCATGATGAGATGACTAAATAATGGAAGGAACAGAATACTGCAATAACAAGGTACACAAAATGGTGCAATAGTCATAAATACAGGTTAACAAGAAACACTGTTCTGCTCTTACCAGGGGTGGACAGCTGCTTCAAATGGTAGCATATCCTCTCATTAGGAAATAGATCCAGGCGGTGATACAACAGATCTGGCTGATTGTGCACTGTGGACATCACAGGGGAAAAGATTTTATTGTGATATATACAGACATCACATGTTTATATATGAATGATGAATGTGTAATGATGTTCTTTTAACCGGTGTTTTTATTATCCAGTTTTTAACTACTGTTTGTTTATTTATTAGCCAGTTAGTTATCAGTCCACTTGTATCCTGATGGACGTCTCATGGAGCCTAAGTTGTCTCTCCTGGACCAGGTGTATTGCACCTGACGTCACCAACCCGAATTCAACACTTAATTCTCTTATTGCTTATTAGCCAGTTTCAGTTTGTAGGTATCATATTATCCAAATGTTCTATTCTATGGCTTTCTGCATCCAATTTATTTAGTGTAGCACATTTGTCAAAATCCAGTTCCTACACTACATGACTTTTAATATTCAGTTTCACTATTTGTATGTCTTATTATTACTCAGTTTAACTACTGTAATTCTCTTACTGAACAGTTTCACTACTGTGTGTCTTATATTATTCACTTTCTCTAATGTAGCACTTTTATTATCCAGTTTCACTACTGTATGTCTTATATTATTCACTTTCTCTAATGTAGCACTTTTATTATCCAGTTTCACTACTGTATGTCTTATATTATTCACTTTCTCTAATGTAGCACTTTTATTATCCAGTTTCACTACTGTGTGTCTTATATTATTCACTTTCTCTAATGTAGCACTTTTATTATCCAGTTTCACTACTGTGTGTCTTATATTATTCACTTTCTCTAATGTAGCACTTTTATTATCCAGTTTCACTACTGTGTGTCTTATATTATTCACTTTCTCTAATGTAGCACTTTTATTATCCAGTTTCACTACTGTGTGTCTTATATTATTCACTTTCTCTAATGTAGCACTTTTATTATCCAGTTTCACTACTGTATGTCTTATATTATTCACTTTCTCTAATGTAGCACTTTTATTATCCAGTTTCACTACTGTATGTCTTATATTATTCACTTTCTCTAATGTAGCACTTTTATTATCCAGTTTCACTACTGTATGTCTTATATTATTCACTTTCTCTAATGTAGCACTTTTATTATCCAGTTTCACTACTGTATGTCTTATATTATTCACTTTCTCTAATGTAGCACTTTTATTATCCAGTTTCACTACTGTATGTCTTATATTATTCACTTTCTCTAATGTAGCACTTTTATTATCCAGTTTCACTACTGTATGTCTTATATTATTCACTTTCTCTAATGTAGCACTTTTATTATCCAGTTTCACTACTGTATGTCTTATATTATTCACTTTCTCTAATGTAGCACTTTTATTATCCAGTTTCACTACTGTATGTCTTATATTATTCACTTTCTCTAATGTAGCACTTTTATTATCCAGTTTCACTACTGTATGTCTTATATTATTCACTTTCTCTAATGTAGCACTTTTATTATCCAGTTTCACTACTGTATGTCTTATATTATTCACTTTCTCTAATGTAGCACTTTTATTATCCAGTTTCACTACTGTATGTCTTATATTATCCACTTTCTCTAATGTAGCACTTTTATTATCCAGTTTCACTACTGTATGTCTTATATTATTCACTTACTCTAATGTAGCACTTTTATTATCCAGTTTCACTACTGTATGTCTTATATTATTCACTTTCTCTAATGTAGCACTTTTATTATCCAGTTTCACTACTGTATGTCTTATATTATTCACTTACTCTAATGTAGCACTTTTATTATCCAGTTTCACTACTGTATGTCTTATATTATTCACTTACTCTAATGTAGCACTTTTATTATCCAGTTTCACTACTGTATGTCTTATATTATCCACTTTCTCTAATGTAGCACTTTTATTATCCAGTTTCACTACTGTATGTCTTATATTATCCACTTTCTCTAATGTAGCACTTTTATTATCCAGTTTCACTACTGTATGTCTTATATTATCCACTTTCTC
Organism: Ariolimax columbianus; assembly: GCA_036924085.1. Lineage (NCBI taxonomy): Eukaryota > Metazoa > Mollusca > Gastropoda > Stylommatophora > Arionidae > Ariolimax > Ariolimax columbianus. The sequence goes on from JAVGWX010000008.1 coordinate 21,621,237, forward strand.
TAATGTAGCACTTTTATTATCCAGTTTCACTACTGTATGTCTTATATTATCCACTTTCTCTAATGTAGCACTTTTATTATCCAGTTTCACTACTGTATGTCTTATATTATCCACTTTCTCTAATGTAGCACTTTTATTATCCAGTTTCACTACTGTATGTCTTATATTATCCACTTTCTCTAATGTAGCACTTTTATTATCCAGTTTCACTACTGTATGTCTTATATTATCCACTTTCTCTAATGTAGCACTTTTATTATCCAGTTTCACTACTGTATGTCTTATATTATCCACTTTCTCTAATGTAGCACTTTTATTATCCAGTTTCACTACTGTATGTCTTATATTATCCACTTTCTCTAATGTAGCACTTTTATTATCCAGTTTCACTACTGTATGCCTTATATTATCCACATTCTCTAATGTAGCACTTTTATTATCCAGTTTCACTACTGTATGTCTTATATTATCCACTTTCTCTAATGTAGCACTTTTATTATCCAGTTTCACTACTGTATGTCTTATATTATCCACTTTCTCTAATGTGGCACTTTCATTATTCAGTTTCACTACAGTAGTACTTTTATTATCCCATTATCATACAAGTGTGCTGAAACACTTTTACAAATTATCTAGATGGAATGATCAAGTAAAATATAACTTATCTTATAGCTTGAGAAGTCTTATCAATAGAATCATTACGTGGGATCAAGATGCTGAGCAGCGCAAGAGCTGCAGTGGTCAGCGACCCATAGCTGACTGCTAGCGTCAGGGCCAGCGAACCATAGCTGCCAAGACCCTTCTACACCTCCACGCGGTGATCCTGGATAACAGGCTGCATCAGGGCAGACTGGCTAAGGAGAAGGGATCGAAGAGGGAATGCTAACCCGGTACTCAAAAAATGCTTGCTGAAGTCGGATGTGTTAACCGAAAGGTGCAAATATCGCAGCCAAGCTGTAAACTATGACACAACGCATTCCGTTCTCTGGACTACATTCTGCTACTTAAGCCCTTTCAGTGTTTGGTAGCGGGAGATTGAGAACGAACGAAGAAGAAGAAGAATAATTACGTGGAGCTGATACATTGGCTGAGGAAGTTACTAAGGAAACTGAATAGCTGACACATCAGTTTTGGCAACTGTGTACAAATCTATTTTCATTCCGAGTTATTCTAAATTTATGCAAGTGTGAGGATGGTTGCAGAAGTTGACGAATTTATGAAAGTGTTTATTGGCAAACATCAATAATTTCAACATTTAATTTCCAAAAGAATTTCTACGGACATCGTGGTTTCTGTGAGATATTTACATACTTTTAATCATATTTTTGGACACTTTTTCTACAACATGTGTTCTCAGTAAAATGTGGATATTGTGAAAATTACAGCACCTAATGATGTGAAAATTTTAGAAAATCTTCCCATGAGGATTACCTTCAATTCATATACTGGTGAAAAGTTGAATAATTCACAGGTGAGTTTTGAAAAATATAAGTGGTGAGTTTTGAAAAATATCACTGGTGAGTTATGAAAAATATCTGTTGTGAGTTTTTGAAAAATATCACTGGTGGTATTTCATCAAACCTTTAGGGCACAACTATATGATGCTGTGCTTGAGTTTGACATAAGAATAAAAGTTCATTCAGAGGTCCAAAATGTTTTCAGTGAACTAGTTAAGCAGTTGTTTTTTTCTTCTTCTAAAGTAGCCGTAATTTAGAGTACTTTATTTTTCAAACGATATATATATATATCTATACTGGGCTTTCTATTCTGGGATGGTGTCAAACAAGTGTGGATTAAATATGTTTAAAAAAACTTGTAATATGTCATGAACACAAACAAGTTTGAGACATGGCCCTCGGCACAAGCAGCCACGGCCATGAGCAGTTAATCAAGAAGGATAACCGAATGCAATTAAACAAGGGGAAAACACTCACAGAGCTATTATCAACTGCTCTAGGGCAAGTGGTGAAAGCACTCATCTTTTACCTGGGGCAAAGTTTGCTAATTGCCTGATAATCAATAATCACAATTTCCCACCCATAAACAGGTGAATACAAACAAACAAGGAGCCTTAACCTTTTACATCGCAGGGTCTGGGTGGAGCGTATTAACTCCCTTCTCTCAATGCAAAGGTCCAGGGTTTAACTCCCGTTTCCCAGTTGTAAAGAGGGTTCATTTGTAAATTGGTAACTGACATACGGTTATGGAAAGAAAGGCATCGAGGATAGGAACTGGTCACCCACACCTCACACAAGCTGTGGATTAGTACAGTCAAGTCTTTAACACATCATCCCTGATGGTAGTTTTGGCTGTGGGACTTATCTTTATCTTTTCAATGTTGTTAGATAGATAACATAACAGACACAAAATTACAACAGAAACCAATTATATTGAAATTACACTTGAGCCCTAGTCTACCCATCTGTAAATTGTTACCTGAATTACAATTATGACAAGGCAATGAGGAATGGGTTTGGTTACCCCAACTTCACAAAATCAGAGTTCACCAACAATGAAGTCTCCTACACTTCAACCCAGGTGGCAGTATTTCCTATAAAAACTACCTTTAGTAGCACTCCACTAGGATAGAACTCTCCAACTCATGGTATGGCACACTTCAGCAGACCAACAGTCTGCTGAATGGGGAGTATCCTTCTGAGTTTGAAGGGAAGCTATGTAAACGATGATGTAATAAACGCATGCATATCCCATTTTACAGAGGATTGGGCGAAGAATTACTACCTTGTACAGCTATCCAAACACTTAAATATATAAATTGATCATGCAAATTTTTCATAAATCAATTTAAAATACATTATTAACATAAATCAAATATCTCCTGAAATCAATATATGAACCAATGGGGCTTTGTACCCCAGGTTAAGAACCCGTTATAAAAATACAAGTGCAGCTGTGCCAGCTTGCATAACGCTTGAACAAAATGTAGGAAAAATCTGACTCACTGAGTATATTCTTCAGCTGTTTCTGCTCCCTCTTCTCGTAGTAGGACTTGATAACCACAATGAAAGGCACAAATTCAACCTGTCAATAAATTGAACCATGTATAGATCCACATTTAGAATATGCAGTGGAGGCTCACGAATTTTATTATGGATGGGCTCAAAAATATAAATGAAAACAAACTAAGAGCACTGAGAATAATATAAGTTTATCCACTATAGCACTGAGTTCCTTGCAGTGGCCTCCTCGTCGTCGTCATCATCATCACCACCCACATCATCATTCTTCTTCTTCTTCTTCTGCGTTCGTTATCAATCTCCCGCTACCAAGCCCTGAGCAGGGCTTTACGGGTAGCAGGATGTAGTCCAGAGAACGGAATGCATTGTGTCGCTAGTTTACAGCTTGACTGCGATATTTGCACCTTTCGGTCCGACACATCCGTTTTCGGCAGGATCATCATCATTATCATTAGTCCCGTAACCTCAAAGGTCATTAGGGCACCAATACTGCAGATTGTTGGATCAGTTCCGCCATTCCACTCGGTTTTGTGCCAGAATATTAAATCTCTTTCTAGACGAATTAACTTCAGTGGTACGATTGTCATTGTTGTGTATTGAGACGTCTGGCGCATTTCTGATTTTTCTCAATGTTTTCTGCAATATCGGTGTGTATTGGGCCGTTTTGCACCTGGCGGAACCCATCCCTCTCCAGGCAACGTGTACCTCCACATTGAGAATTTGTCTATGATCTCCCTGCCTCACAGGTTCACTCTGAAGGTTATGCTTTTCCGTAATCTTTTTCCGGCCTCATTTTCATCTTGGCCGTTTGCTGTTAATCGTTCTTGCATATTCTGTATTCGACTTTATCCTATTTGTCGATTGAAATACATCTCTGCGCTTTGACGGGCACAGGTCCAATTGGAAAAACACATCAACAGCATCAAGACTAGTGTGGTGATAAAACGCATAAAGTATTTACTGAAACATATTCCGATTACACACCATGATTTCAATTTACAAAACCGTATTACATAGCATGCATGTGTTACAATACAGTAGATGCTCAATCAACACCAGACTTATCCGCACGAGCCACAGTAGGTTTGAGACTTCTACATTTGCTATCCACTCATGCCTTAGTCAGCCCTCTTGTACCTTCTGAATTTTAAGGTTTGAGAGTCTGACATGATGACCACCCTCGGTAAAGAGGTCTCTTAATAAAAACCTAACTTGTACATGGTGTGGCGACTGCATGGGCAAATGGTCTATACTCCTGAGCCCTTTGCTCCCAATGGAGTCCAGTAATGGGAACAAAACCTCATCGGCAGTTCCTAATATTAGCTTTTTGAATAGATAGTGAGGGTTGGTGTGTACTGTTTATCTGTTTACCATCACCACTAATGACAGAGAGGGTTGGTAAGTGTGTACTGTTTATCAGTTTACCGTCACAAATAATGATAGAATGGTGAAGGTTGGTGTGTACCGTTTATCTGTTTACTGTCACAAATAATGAAAGAATGGTGAAGATTGGTGTGTACCGTTTATCTGTTTACCGTCACAAATAATGATAGAATGGTGAAGGTTGGTGTGTACCGTTTATCTGTTTACTGTCACAAATAATGATAGAATGGTGAAGGTTGGTGTGTACCGTTTATCTGTTTACTGTCACAAATAATGATAGAATGGTGAAGGTTGGTGTGTACCGTTTATCTGTTTAATGTCACAAATAATGATGGCGAAGGTTGGTGTGAACCACTTATCTGTTTACTGTCACAAATATTGATAGATATTGAGGGCTGGTAAGTGTGTACTGTTTATCAGTTTACCATCACCACTAAAGACAGAGAGAGGGTTGGTCACAACTAATGGTATATTGGAAAGGTTGGTAAGTGTGTACTGTTTATCAGTTTACCATCACCACTAATGACAGAGAGGGTTGGTAAGTGTGTACTGTTTATCAGTTTACCATCACCACTAATGACAGAGAGGGTTGGTAAGTGTGTGTTTATCAGTTTACCATCACCACTAATGACAGAGAGGGTTGGTAAGTGTGTACTGTTTATCAGTTTACCATCACCACTAATGACAGAGAGGGTTGGTAAGTGTGTACTGTTTATCAGTTTACCATCACAGCTAATCATAGAGAGGGTTGGTAAGTGTGTACTGTTTATCAGTTTACCATCACAGCTAATCATAGAGAGGGTTGTTAAGTGTGTACTGTTTATCAGTTTACCATCACAGCTAATCATAGAGAGGGTTGTTAAGTGTGTACTGTTTATCAGTTTACCATCACAGCTAATCATAGAGAGGGTTGGTAAGTGTGTACTGTTTATCAGTTTACCATCACAGCTAATCATAGAGAGGGTTGGTAAGTGTGTACTGTTTATCAGTTTACCATCACAGCTAATCATAGAGAGGGTTGTTAAGTGTGTACTGTTTATCAGTTTACCATCACAGCTAATCATAGAGAGGGTTGGTAAGTGTGTACTGTTTATCAGTTTACCATCACAACTAATGACAGACAGGGTTGGTAAGTGTGTACTGTTTATCAGTTTACCATCACAGCTAATCATAGAGAGGGTTGGTAAGTGTGTACTGTTTATCAGTTTACCATCACAGCTAATCATAGAGAGGGTTGGTAAGTGTGTACTGTTTATCAGTTTACCATCACAACTAATGACAGAGAGGGTTGGTCACAACTAATTGGAAAGGTTGGTAAGTGTGTACTGTTTATCAGTTTACCATCACCACTAATGACAGAGAGGGTTGGTAAGTGTGTACTGTTTATCAGTTTACCATCACAGCTAATCATAGAGAGGGTTGGTAAGTGTGTACTGTTTATCAGTTTACCATCACAGCTAATCATAGAGAGGGTTGGTAAGGTGTACTGTTTACCAGTTTACCATCACAACTAATGATAATTCATGCACGCACTTACTTTTTTCCAGAAGTATCTGGCCGTTTGCTCCACCAGCACCATCTGCCCATCAATCCCCGTCTGGTTAGTTACATGAAGCACCAGCGACTTTTCGCCTTCCTCATGGCTGAAACAATCAACAAGATGTCATTGTAAAACAAGAGCTAACAGTTAAACTAACAAAACTGATTCACTACATGGAAGCATCAGCTATGGAAAAATGTTGCTGATCAGATTGGAAATTTTTGTGTAAAATGTTGTCAATACTAAGTTTTTGCAAGTTTATCTTTAATGTTCTGACAACATGAACCTCTAGTTGAGAAAGAATAGGTATGTACACAGTGTGTATTCTTTGTTCAAAGATGTGGAAACGTGATTTTATTGAGAAAATGTGAATTTTGTTAACTTCCCATGCCTACAGTTTAATGTGAATATTGTAAAAATTATTTGACCTAATAAGATGAAACTTAAAGAACATTATTCTACACGAATTTTCTTCTACAGAAAGCGATTGTTTTATTCCTGTACGGTTATAAAGATGAATTGTCGACTTGTGAGTACAAATAATTGTTTTTGTTGTTGCTGATAACAAAAAGACTATGTTATTGTAATCTCTTTTATACTAATCTGCAGGTTTTTTGTAGGTAATGTGTATGCATAACGGAAAAACGAAAATGTGGAACAGTAGAGTTTTAAATCTTGCATATTTCAAGCATCACCAGATATCAAAGTTGGTGGGTCCAGCAACTAGTCCTATAGGAGATGGACCAAAAAGACCCAGAAAACCCAGGTATATGTTGTGCATGTAAAAGAACTCTTGACAGTTGACAATAAATAAGAGTAGGTTGTTAACCAATGTTAAGCATGTTGCACAAGCTGACTAAAGGGGTATGAGAATGGGGCCATCAACCTCACAATGCAAAACTATTGCTTTTGAAACAGTCACTGTAAATTCTATGATACAGGCTTTCTGAAAAGGGTCATTTGGAGTGGTGGTCCTATGCTTTACCTGTAACAAAAAGGTGAATGCATCAATAATCTCTGTATCACATTAAATTTGGGCAGGTGTTTCTAAAAACATATTTTAAACTCAACTATATTTTAAACCCAGTGCTTCCAAGATTAACTGTGTGACATGGCATAATACCGGCCATGACTAGGTTGTTTGTTTAGAGCAGCATAGATGGCGCCTAACAGTCTGCTGGTCTATTTTTCTCTAGTGTTTGGGTCTATTAAGATGAACTCGCACATCGGTTTACCACACTCCGCGGCACTTGTCACCACCCCAGCATTTTTTTTCTTGTTCGTCTTAATTCTCAATTCTTAAAGACAGTATGCGTTGCACTATGTTTTAATTTTGTGCCTGTCAGCCTAGTACATCCGACTTCGGCATGCATTTTATGTAAGGGTCTGCTTCCTCCTGCCTTTTCTAAGGTTTTGCTTCACCGGGGTAACGACCGGTACTGTGATGGTAAGCGAACCCAGCACCTTTGGGTTGTGAGCCGTATCACTTAACCACTAGCGCATGCCATCCCCTGTAGTAGTGCAGGTTGACTAAGAACTAAAAACTTTCTAGATTTGTGGGCCGTGCAGTACTAAGTGTTGGGAAGCCTTAGTGGATAATTATACACATAAACAATACGGAACTTGCTTTAAACATTCGCAAAAAAAATCAAAATTAAAAAAAAACAAAATAATAAAAATATTTGTATATACAACAATTTTTTTTTAAAACAATATATATTTTTTAAATATCGTAAACACAACTCTGATCGTGTCAATAATTTCTCTTCTTAATCCAAAAAATGTCAAATTGATCTCCAACAAATACTGCACTCTAAGTACATCGAATTTGACATGAAATCATTACATCGTTGAGCTGGCGTAATTATACTCGTATTGTATTAGATTGTGTTTCTCCATAAAAATGAACCAGTCTGAACTATGAGGTTCACAAAAAGCATTGCGGTGGACAAATAGAATGCAGATGGAGTGGTTTATGCATAATTGTGTCAATACGAGTCTGTTTTTTTTTAAAATTTTAAATCATCCATTTTGACTCAAGTGGTTTACAAACAGAAAAGACACTGGACGCACAGTTGAAGTACGTTAACCATGACCATTACAGGCACACAGATTGCGTTTCAGATCATTCAGAACCTGGAATTATTTGTTGAATTTTGAATGTGCCATTATTCTGGTATAATGTGTCCTGTGTTGCATGCCACTTAACTATTTCCACATTAGCAATGAAACGAGCAAATAGTTTTGCTGAAAAGAGTATCTTTATAGAAGAAATAGCAATCTTTTCTACATTAGGTTCCTTACGAAGCATAGGCCCTCCAACTGTAGTTAGCCCTTTACAGAAGTCTATGAGAAAAGACACTTTGCATGCTTTTGTAGAGGTGGTACATTTTGCAATTTGTTTAACATGATGTGGTTGCTAGCCCCACGCACAGTCATCCTCTTCCATTTACAGTTTTGTATATTTGCATACAGTTTAAGGGTGACGTTTCATAATTAAGTTGTCATAAATGTATAACTGTGCTATACAAGTATAATGTATGTCCCCAGTATGATATGATGTGTAGCTGGAGTATGATATGATGTGTAGCTGAAGTATGATATGATGTGTAGCTGGAGTATGATATGATGTGTAGCTGAAGTATGATATGATGTGTAGCTGGAGTATGATATGATGTGTAGCTGGAGTATGATATGATGTGTAGCTGAAGTATGATATGATGTGTAGCTGAAGTATGATATAATGTGTAGCTGAAGTATGATATGATGTGTAGCTGGAGTATGATATGATGTGTAGCTGGAGTATGATATGATGTGTAGCTGAAGTATCATATGATGTGTAGCTGGAGTATCATATGATGTGTAGCTGGAGTATGATATGATGTGTAGCTGAAGTATGATATGATGTGTAGCTGAAGTATGATATGATGTGTAGCTGGAGTATGATATGATGTGTAGCTGGAGTATGATATGATGTGTAGCTGGAGTATGATATGATGTGTAGCTGGAGTATCATATGATGTGAAGCTGGAATATGATATGATGTGTAGCTGGAGTATGATATGATGTGTAGCTGGAGTATGATATGATGTGTAGCTGGAGTATCATATGTGAAGCTGGAATATGATATGATGTGTAGCTGGAGTATGATATGATGTATATCTGCAGTATGATATGATGTGTAGCTGGAGTATGATATGATGTATATCTGCAGTATGATATGATGTGTAGCTGGAGTATGATATGATGTATATCTGCAGTATGATATGATGTGTAGCTGGAGTATGATATGATGTGTATCTGCAGTATGATATGATGTGTAGCTGGAGTATGATATGATGTATATCTGCAGTATGATATGATGTGTAGCTGGAGTATGATATGATGTATATCTGCAGTATGATATGATGTGTAGCTGGAGTATGATATGATGTATATCTGCAGTATGATATGATGTGTAGCTGGAGTATGATATGATGTATATCTGCAGTATGATATGATGTGTAGCTGGAGTATGATATGATGTATATCTGCAGTATGATATGATGTGTAGCTGGAGTATGATATGATGTATATCTGCAGTATGATATGATGTGTAGCTGGAGTATGATATGATGTATATCTGCAGTATGATATGATGTGTAGCTGGAGTATGATATGATGTGTATCTGCAGTATGATATGATGTGTAGCTGGAGTATGATATGATGTATATCTGCAGTATGATATGATGTGTAGCTGGAGTATGATATGATGTATATCTGCAGTATGATATGATGTGTAGCTGGAGTATGATATGATGTATATCTGCAGTATGATATGATGTGTAGCTGGAGTATGATATGATGTATATCTGCAGTATGATATGATGTGTAGCTGGAGTATGATATGATGTATATCTGCAGTATGATATGATGTGTAGCTGGAGTATGATATGATGTATATCTGCAGTATGATATGATGTGTAGCTGGAGTATGATATGATGTATATCTGCAGTATGATATGATGTGTAGCTGGAGTATGATATGTGTAGGTGGAGTATGATGTGTAGCTGGAGTATGATATGATATGTAGCTGGAGTATGATATGTGTAGGTGGAGTATATGATGTGTAGCTGGACAAAACTGTGTCGCTAGAAAAATGAGCGACGACACAATTATGGAGCTGAAACAAGCATTTGTCAAGCAGCAAAACGTCTTATCCAATATTCATAATGTAGCGAGATGGGGTTCCCCACCAAATGACCTCCTAGGTTATGGTGATCAAAAATTAACATCAGGTCCAGGTGAAATGATCAAGACCTCACCTCTGGATGTAAGAAGAGCCCCTATAACTCCTCACCAATGAAACATCATCAGGAGTTAAATTAACTCTGTATGAGATGATTCCAGAAAAACAACAACCTTCTAGGTTACAGAGAAGAAAGAATAGAGATTTACTAAGATTCGGACAGCGTGCCAATACAAATATACCCATGCGGACCTCCGACTGATTTGAGTTTGGTACCTCTACCCTGATCTATAGGTTTTTAGCTTATGCCTAAATCAGGCCCTGTATATAAATAAAAAGTAAGATGGCTGCACCTTAATGACTGCACTCTCGACTCGCTACAGTGTTTGTGTTGAGTTTTCTTATGTTTGGTGGTCCCTGTTCGAATTATAATTTACAACTCATTCACCAGGTGGTATAAGGGACTATGTTCTGTGGAATTGATGTGTTTTCAATCAGTTATCCTGTTTGTTATGCTGCATTTCATGACTGGCTTGAACCGTGCGAGGCTAGTTTATGATGGAGTTCTGCGTTCCGCTTGGCCACACATCAGAGTTCAGTCCAGGTTATCACTACTCAATGACCTTTGTGCTCGGCCTTCCTCCTGCCCGCCCCTCCCTCTGCAGGAGGTTACACAATACTTCTCCCAACCTTGTATTCTCAGCACAGCAAGGGTCATGCTGACCAAAAGGTGAACACAATCAGAAGCCTCGGCAGCGGGACGCAGAAAAAGAAACAGGGAGTTTGACACGGACCGACACCGAAAGCCTGACACAAACATTGGTCTAATACACTCCTCGTGGCCCTCATCCCAAGGCAGCGAAGTACTCGGCTCCACTTGGTAAGTCTGTCGGGATTTCGGTCGACGCGCTACGCTTGAACGCGGCCTCAGCAGTTAGACATGGTAGTGGTCAATCGACGCAACGGGCATTTAGAGCCTACGCGAACATTATTATATGATCATTCAAGATCCTGCCCTAATCTAGAGGTTTTAGATTATGCCTAAATCAGGCCCTGTATATCTTCTCCAGCGTTCTTCCTGAGAAAGACATTGTGATGGTTTGTCGTAGTTTACAGAGAGCTGCGATATTTACACCTTCAATTCCAACACATCCGATTTCAGCTGGCTTTTCCAGGTATCAGGTTTGCCTTTCCTCTGCAATCCCTATCCCTTAGCCTGACTTCACTAGCGCAGCCTGTTTCCAGGGCTGCCCCTGAATAGGGTCTATGTCAGCTGTGGTTCACTGAGCCTGATGCAAGATGAGTTGCTGGCTGCTGTCAGTTCATTCATTGCTGTCTCTTCGGCCCTATATGTCAGCACCAGATGGTGCCGTACTTGCTGCAGGTTTAACACTGCCCTTTAGTTCATTATAGACACCGCCAGGCCATGGATTTGCCTGGAATTCTCACACTAGTCAACGACACACTTGTTTACAAGGAAACATGTCGTTTTCCATTTGGACCAGTTCATTTTTTGTTTTCTTCCCTTCGGCTATTCTGGCATGGACATTGAATATATGAATGAATTAGTACTACAGTTAAACGTGTCGTATTTTCACAGTCGAGTGCATGCAGCTGAACTTTACAAGATTGCCTCCCTTCACCCTAGCTGCGGACAGCGTCAGTTTTGGTGTGACTGAAATTTAGACAGGTGACTATAATGAATTAGACCACATCACCCAGGAGAGTTGCCTAACACATCACTCACACGTTGAGTGGTGTCCCTACAACCTTCAGCGGTTATGGGAAAGGAAAAACACACATTGATAGATGTCATCCCCCTTCTCTGTCTAGGATACCTGTTTACCTGAAAAGCTTCGGAAGTAAACCCTGATGAAAAATCTACATCCTGTGATATCTCCAGTCGTCTCGATAATGTCTTGCCACTGGTCAAAGAGAGTGAAGTTGACAAAAGGCGCAGTTTCTTCCTCACTTTAATCAAAATCGCAAAGCAATTCACCCATTTCGGTGGACAAAGCAAGAGAAAAAGCAAGAGAAAAGACTGTCCACACAGCTAACAAAGAGAGTGGTCTTCATTCCATATGATGGACGAACATCGTCTGGCTTGAGTTCAATACTCCTACTCTAAGCAGTAGTTTTTAAAATTATGCCTAAAATCAGACTGTATTTGCTAGCACCTTGCCTGGTTTGAGTTTAATACCCATGGAAGTACTTGGTGCACTTAACAGAATTAATCTTTCAAAGTATGATTAATATCACAACCAGAATTGATGGTTTTAGCAGTTACAAAGAAAAATTAACATATACCACAGAGGAGACAGGTGAGGCTCAACATGGTGATATTTAGATTAGCAACCAAAAGGGATGCTCATTAACACAACAAACAAAACAGATATGTATATAATCCACTGGATAAATATGAAAGGTTGTAAGTGTTATGTGCACTTTATATTATATTATATTATATTATATTATATTATATATATATATATATATATATATATATATATATATATATATAGAGAGAGAGAGAGAGAGAGAGAGACAGACAGACAGACAGACAGACAGACAGACAGACAGACAGACAGACAGACAGACAGACAGACAGACAGACAGACAGACAGACAGACAGACAGACAGACAGACAGACAGACAGACAGACAGACAGACAGACAGACAGACAGACAGACAGACAGACAGACAGACAGACAGACAGACAGACAGACAGACAGACAGACAGACAGACAGACAGACAGACAGACAGACAGACAGACAGACAGACAGACAGACAGAGAGAGAGAGAGAGAGAGAGAGAGACAGAGAAAGAGAGACACACAAATTGTATATGTGTGTGTGTGTATAGGCAAAAGCAAAGGCCGCTGTCCATCGTAGACGATGATGGCATAATTAATTTTGCTAGCGCTATTTTTAGTAAGGATTAACTGCGATTCTTTACATCCTCACTCTCTCATCTCGTGCCGCCCGACCCTAGTGACAAGTCAAGGACAAGACGACTAGGGGGCGACTACGAGATGCAGGGACTCCGCATCAAGCACCTGTGAAAAAGACGACGAAGTCCGGAGTCGAACCCACATCACCTGATCACAAGGCCGACGGCTTAACCACTTCGCCACGGAGCATGTCGTAAGAGGCGACTAACTGTGTGACATGGCATAATACCGGCCATGGTTAGGTGGTTTGTTTAGAGCAGTATAGATGGTGTCTAACAGGCTGCAGGTCTACTGTGCTCTAGTGTTTGAGTCAATTAAGATGGGCTCGCACATTGGTTAACCAATTGTATCCAAACAGGCAAGTTATGCTTTATGCCAGGTAGCTGAAGCTATCCGTAGTATGTTCTTTTTGCGATTCTTACTTCCTGCGACTTAATGTTTCTGCGAGGGAGGTTGGTGGTGTTAGGTAGTAATTTCATTATTCTCGAATTTTTGCCTCAAGCAGCAAATAACAGACCTCTATTTTTGATTTAGTAACCGCCAAAGGTTTTCTTTTTTACGTGCACAGCACGCATACATAACCTATGAGCTTTCTGGCAATCTCTGATATGACTAGACGTCTCTGATATGACTAGACGTTAGTCTCACCCGCCTTGAAACCATGGGATGTTTGAAACTTGTGGGACTTGAAACCCCACTACATCCACTATAATTGATACACTTTCTGAGAGACATGCTCCTTACTTCTGAGCTATGGCTACCCCAATCAATCTTTATAGGACAGAAAAACAACAAAAACAAGATCATAAAGTGCAAAGAACATAGAACAATCAAAATAAGAAGCTAAATTACCAACACTCTTATACAAATTATCATGTTTAGTCATGGATGGAATGACAGATGGTGATATATTTGTTTGTTCGTCCTCTCATAACGAGGACCACTCTATCTGTTCAACCGTGTGGTAAATCTTTTCCTTTTCGCTCTGACTGCTGAAATAGGTGACTTGCGCTGTGCTTTAGAATAAAGTGAGGAAGATTTGCACAATTTATCAACCTCACTCTCGTCCTGATCTACCTTAGTCCAATGGCAAGACATTATCAAAACGACTGGAGATAGCACAGGTTGCAGATTGTTCCTCAGGGTTTACTTCCAAAGCCTTTCCAATAAACAGGTATCCCACAAGGCAGCAGACTTGTGACATCTAATAGGTTGGAAATGTAGGACGACCCTGCTAAATCTCTGTGTTCATAACAAATGGTACTGGAAACTAAAAGTACCAAATGTTCCAGATATTCACAAAGTGTTGTCACAGAGTGAAAATCAAGCCGCCCACATAGTGACAGAGGCACTATGACTATCTGGCTTGCCTGAAACCCACAGGAGACAGCGGAGGTAATCCAGCCAAATTGTGATGATGTGCTCGAACCAAAGATATAAATCACAAATATGTCATTAATGGCAAGGACAACTGAATAACTAGTCGATCATTGCTATTTATTCCATTTGCGCCACTGTGACTATGAAATGTCACATGATATAAAGATGTAAACAAGATAGTTATATAAGATAGATAAGGCAGGTGACGATTGTGGTAGTGGTATTGTTGGAGAAGAGGTTTGTCTCACCTCAGTATTGCTGTTCTCACTTGCAAGAAGCCAGTATGCTGTTCAAAGTGTCTGATGTCGGTATGCATTGGCTGTACACTTGTCCTAATGGGCCGCTGGAAGGATGGGTGCATGATGGTATACCCTGGAAATACGGATGAGGATATTTCAGCAGAGTCAACAACAGAGATATATGATCTGAGTTCAAGCTAACTGTCAATACAATGGCTCTCAAACATTTTGTGTCTACTGTAGTGCACTTTGAAATATGTTACTTAAACTGTATACATCTCTTATCTCACCCCACAATGCAGGAAATATGGAAAAATTACAAACTGACATACACAGGCTCTTAGTACATGAAGAATTATCGTCATCCCCGATGGCAATTGTTGCCATGGGACTGACCTTTACCTTTACCTTTACTTGGGTGCAGATTTTGATGGTGGTAGCAAATGCCTTACCATCAACTGGTCTCTGTGAGGTTTTGAGACACAGCATGGACATAGATTTGTTCGAAAAGCAGTCAATCAACATCTCCGCTAGGGGAGATTTAAAATCTACTATGCACACTGTGTTGACTGCAAGCAGCCTTTATTCCTCGGCTTATAAATTCCACTGGCTGACCTCAGCAATGGGAATTATTATTCTTCTGCGATCATTGCTCATTTAGATATGTATTCTGGGTTCTCAAATAAAGTTTGCTGTCATCCAAGTCTCAATACCGCTGACAGTTTCTCCTCAAAGGCAGTAGGTGTGGATCACATCCTTCTCAAATGTGTGCGCTTGGGGCAGTCCTGAAGTACATGTGCTGCTGTTATCTTTGCCAGGCCGCAGTAACATAGGATGTTGGTACCTACCTAAATTAAACGTCTGGTGTCTCCTTCTGTTGTAGATAGTTCGGAGTCGTAGTATGAAAACCTGGTCTTTTCTGGACAGTTGATAGTATCTATCTTCTGCTTTGTGGTGTTCTTCCTGCCTATTTACGTTGTATGGATCTGTTATTATGGCTTCTGATTCTTCATGGTTGACAAGAGATTTCTGCTGTATCAGTTTCACTCCCTCTTTGGCTAGACTGTTGGTCTCCTTGTTTTCACTGAGGTAACAGCGTGATAGTATTCAATGAATTACTGTTTTGTCGAGCCCTTGAAACATTTTCGTCACGGCTACCCTCAATTCATCCAGGTCAGTGTTCCTGTGAATTTGAATGTCATTATGGCTGACTGTGCTTACTACTTGGAAACCTGAAATTCAAGCAGGCAGGTTATGCCTACTGCCAGGTGCCTGAAGGCTCTCGATAGTAAGTACTTTATTTTGCAACGTTTACTTCCTGTGGCTTGCTAGGTCTGGGGGAAGGTAGTTGCGTATTGGGTAGGAATTTTTAGAATTTTGCGCGGACAGAGGTTAACCGCTGACTCTTATTGATTTTAGCTGTCAAACGTTCTGTTACTTGTACAACCTTTGTCGTCAATTCTTAATATGACTAGACCCTGGTCTCAGCCCATGCACTCCTCAGTATCTTGATCCCTCGGAAATAATTAATTTAGTTCTTATGATAATGATGTTGATGATGCTAATGTTAGTGATGGTGATGACAATGAAGATGATGATGTGACTAATAAGATGAAAATGGTAGTGATGATGAAGATAGAAATGGCGATGATGGTAGTGACGATAATGATAAAGGTGGTGATGGTAGAAACGATGAAGATGAAAATGGTGGGGATGGTAGTGATGAAGAAAGTGATGGTGATGATAAAGGTGATTATGATGATGAAGGTGATTGTGATGATGAAGGTGATGGTGATGATGGCAATAATGTTGCTGATAGTGATGATGAAGGTGATAATGATGTTGGCAATAATGTTGCTGATAGTGATGATGAAGGTGATGATGCTGTTGTTAATAATGTTGCTGATAGTGATGATGAAACTGATGATGATGGCAATAATGCTGCTGATAGTGATGATGATTATGGCAATAATGCAGATGATAGTGATGATTATGGCAATAATGCAGATGATAGTGATGATGATTATGGCAATAATGCATATGATAGTGATGATGAAGGTGATGATGGTAAAAATGTTGCCGATAGTGATGATGAAAGTGATAATAATGATGAACTATTAACATATTTGAAAATCCCTCTTCAACTTATCCCTCTTCAACTTAAAAAAACACACGCCCATAAGAAAAGACAAAGGTTTGCCAGCATACCTTGCGTAGTCACTATGAAAGCATACGAGCTGTCAGCATGGCTATAGTAAGTAACATCCTGGGCAACATCTTCCATGTGGAGGTCCACTCCAACCAGCCCGATCAGATGGTGAAGGTCGGGCTGGTCATGCAAGGTGTGCACACAAGGCTGGCTGAGGCTCATGGTCAGAGCTGCGGATGAATTAAAGTTAGAAGAACTTAAGAGAAGTTGGTGTTGCACCAGAAAATATTGATATCAACTGACTTTTAAACTTCTTTTCATATATTAACGTCTAGTTAGATTATTGTTAGAGTACTTGCTTTTCACTGCAAAGGTCCGGGGTTCTTCTTCTTCTTCATCGTACGCTGTTTACAGCGATATTTACGTTGCACTGTTTTATTTTATTAAGCCTGTGGCTCAGTGCATCCGATTTCAACAGGCGTTTCTGTAGGGTTGCCCTCCTTAGCCTTTGGCTGTCCCCAGCCTAACTGCAAGGCAGCAGTTGTTTTTGGTCAGAGTTGTCTCTCTTAGGAAGTTGTCTTGCAGGACTATCAAGTCTTCCTTACTCGTGTCTATAGCGTTTGGCAATGATATGATGGACTATGAGCTAGTTTGTACTATCCCGGAAGAGAGGCAGTCCAGTGTGACTTTGTCCCAGGATCGTCACGTCCTGCCAGAAACGTAGCATATGCATGTGAGTGAGGTATCTCTTTGCTCCCTTTATTTTCTCGGCTCATCTGCGGTGATGGTACGCCTAGCATTCCCCGCCACCCGGGAGGTTGTCACAATAGGGCAGGAGGTGCAATGTCCGCTGGACTGTATCTCTTCTGCGTCCATTGGGATGACTGATAGCAGACAGAGGCAAAGAGCGAGGCAGGAGTGCATTTTACCAGGTGCATTTCTGCGACTCGACCGGGCCGGGCTGAGACGCAAGCCACAGCCATGTCATAGCCTCCCATCACAGCGGTGCTGAGATTTAGGGCGGGATTCTGGCTTAGAGGCGTTCGGCCGTAGTCCCTCAGATGGTAGCTTATCAGCCAAGCACGTGGTCCGGGGTTCAACTCATGTGACCAGTATGCTCCAGTCAACCTATCTTTTTATTTGCACTTGGTAAACTGTTAGGAAAGGAAAACAGTGATGAAGGGAACTGGCCACTCCACTCCATAAACAAGGTGTGGCTTTGTACAATGAAGTTCATAACACCTCATCCCCGACAGCAGTATATGCTAATGGACTATCTTTACCTTGCCATACCTTGTATACATTCAGATGTCAATATATTGAATATTAATACTCAGGGTGAGGCCAAGAAATCCAAAATTAAATATTTTTGTTCAAACTCTGCAGAAAATTGCCAAAATATTATGACATTTGGTCTATCTATCTATCTATCTTCAGTCCACTTGTGTCATTAGGTGTAATGTTGTTAGATTGGTAGCCCCTGAAATACAATCGCCTATATTTGGGACTGGTGGTGCTGGTGGAAGCGTAACTTAGAGCAAGGAAGACCCACAGCCTATCAGGTGCCGTCTATGTCGCTCCGCTAAACACATAACCAAGACCTGATGTTATATCCACACAGTGCCCATTTTGCAACATGTTCTCTATGGGGCGAGAATCCCTCAAATAATCTGAGTATATTTTTACCTTGAATTTTATCCGAGCACACGGGTGTCTGAACTACTACACAGATTATCTGGGGAAATTTTATCGGATGATCCGTGTAAAAAAATCTTAATCTCAGCGTGGTTTGAACCCGTGACCTCCAGCACCTGAGGTGAACATCTTACCTCGAGACCACTGGGTGCCCGCTCGGGGGTTTTGGTCAGTATGTTTCATCTGACCCTAACTAACATTGTCCGATCAGTATGTTTCACTTGACCCTGACTAACATTGTCCGATCAGTATGTTTTGCCTGACCCTGACTAACATTGTCTGATCAATTTAGTTTGTTTCACAAGACACTAACTAACATAGTCTGATCAGTATGTTATGCCAGACCAGACATTACTGTAAGAAAGCCAACTTTAGTGTGCTGCCATGCTCCTTCAGGAGTAGAGACAAATACAAACACATGATGATGAATACAAAACGATGTCCTTACCTCCATCAGCTTCATCGATATAAGGGAGAGAGAACACTGGGTCATCCTCTGCTGTTCGGTTCAATGGCAAGTAGAACCTGCCCACACTGGAACTCAAATCTTGGGTGGAGTTTATTGCCATCATAATCCCCCTCTGTCAAGATAAATTTATTCCAAATTTAAAAGACAAAAATAAGCGATGCCTTACCAGACACTGCTATCAAGAAGAAAGTGTTTTAATTTTAGTAGGTGTCAATTGCAGTATTTTTATTTTTTAATTTTTCACATTTCTAAAACCATATTAATTTTATTTTAATTTAATTTTTTTAAATTTTAAATATATATGTATATTGCTTTTTTTTTTTTTTTTAAATAGATAGTTCCCTTTTCTTTCCTCCCTGCTTTGTCATCTCTAAGTCGGGTACTCATCTACATCTGGGTAAGCTGTGGTGTATAATGACCAGAGATTAAAATCGGGTGCCTATGCTGTGAAGCGGAAGTGATCTAACCAATCTGCTAGTCAAATATATTTTTTCAAATAATTTATGTAACCTCATTTACACATAATTAGTATTGTGCACAGCATGCGTTGATTTTGAACGGCCTAAAATATCATTGGAAAGTGACTGTTTGTGTTCTACATTCCAAGGAAAGATAGAAGGAAGAAGGAAAAGATCAGAACAGAGAAGTGTGGAAGTCAAAGATAAAGATCAGCAGGAGAGTTATTTGCAACAGAGCTCAAGAAAACAACACTAATAAAATAAAATAATTAACAGTACCAGTTATTACCCTTTATTCCATAGGGAACTAGAAAGAAGAAGATACACTTTGTAAGAAGAGAGGAATGTGAATGCCAAAGAACAATCAGCAAAAATCAGTTGCAGAAAAAGCCAGAGCAATTGGAGTTTCATGGGTCGAGCTTAAGAAAATGGCAAATTTAGTTTTTTTTTAAATAATTGCTGGAGAGCAAGAGTTGATAAAAACACATACAGGTAATGGTTCAGTGACTGCGCCAGGACAACAACAAAATTATACCTGTGTTATGTCCACAAGACCTTCAACAGACACAAAGAACTATAGAAAAAAACTAACACATCACAACAACAAAAAAACAGACATGTTGTAAAATGAGTGGGATTAAGTTTGCTGCCATAACAGGATGTGCCAGGAAATTGTGAAAGACGTGGTATGCCAGTTATAAAATTGAGTGGACAAATCAAGAAATAGTCAATATGATTGCATACAAGCAAAAACAGACAGAACATGAACAAATCATAAAAACAACAAAAAACAAAATACAACAAAAAACATCAAGAGACTCACATATACAAAGATACGGGTACACATATTAATGAATGAATAATAATGATATACAGAAAAAAAATGGCATCGCTAAAAGAGAGAAATGTGGCGGCAACAGAATAATTAGCAATGAACAGTAGAAGAGCCCAGGACAATTAGAGATGCATGCAAATGTCAGAAAATTTGGTTTGATAAAAAGCAATGCAGCAGTCCGTTCAAGTGTTGGTTATCATGACCCGAAACAGGAGCTAAAAATAGTAACACTGTAAATAAATAAAAACTAACTAACAATGATGTATCTACATGTTACACCGTTCATGCTCTTCATTCAACATTCTTCATTCTAGTCATTACTTCTCAACTAAGAAAACCTCTACGTCCAATGACGTAAGAGGAGTCACCCAGACAAGCCACTTAAAAATGATTGACTTAACTAAAGGTAAAGGTCAATCCCATGCAACAATTGCTGTCGAGATGAAGATAACTCTTCATGTACTTAGCCAGTCTTTGTGGGCTGGGGTGGCCAGTTCCCTTCCTTACTGTTCTTAATCTTCCCCAACTAGTATATTGGGTACTCACAGATGGGTCAACTGGTTGAATAGTCGTAGCAGACATGAGACACTGCCCAATTTTTTTCCTGTCCATCCGGGAATTAGAACCCTGGCATACTGTAATCCCAATCTAGCACGCCGGTTCACCATTGACTAGGCTACACACTCCACTATCTACAACAGGGTCAAATAAGACAATGAACACTTACAATAACTGGAGTCTTCAACCGGTACTGAACCTCATATCTGGCAAAGTTTTGGTAGGCCACATCCTTTAGGAAGCTCTTCTCATACATAATGGTCTTACCATCTGAAAATCAATTAATTCTGGCTGAATCAACAGATCATGTCAAACAAACAGATGCAGAAAACACAAACAATAGTTCCAAATGTGAAAAGAGTGAAGATGAAGAAAAACACATATAGAATAATAAGCAAATGATTGAGCAAATAATTAAATACAGGTTTAAATAGATGGTCATACAGAAATAGAACAGAAGTCGTGTATCACAGTGGTTAGCGAGCTGGCTTCGCATCAGAGTGGTCCTGGGTTCATTCCCCAGTTGAGGCGGAAATGTTTTTTCAGCTCCCGGGTCGACCCAGCCTTGAATAGGTACCGGTTCAGCCCGGAAAGTTTTGTAGAGTACCTGGCTACTGCCCACATATAGCCGAGGCTTGAAATGTGAGATCGCTAAACACCTCACACCCCTACGGCAGTAATGCTATGGGGTATTTTATTTTACTTTTACAGAAACAACATCTAGATCCATTGTCACATTAACTATTACTGAATAATTGTCTCAGTGTACTCATTGTGGTGACACTGGATTTGCTATAGGAACCGCTGAATCAAAAACGACCATTTCTGCCAGCACCAATAATACAATGGTGATTTTGACTTAAGATAATTTTAACAGATTTGTTCCTGTTTCACATGGATTATGAAGGTCATCCCATTATTCATTGTGATAAAGTTAAGTTGTTGCAATGGGTTCTCTGAGGTAGTTTTGTTTATGTAGATGTTATAAATGTTTCTAGTGGAAACTAATAGATATGCTGATCTGATTAGGAACCCTATCAGTGCTTTGTGGCAATTTCATGGATTTACAAGACAACTGGTGTACCAATAAATGAGAAAGTATAAAAATTTGTGACGTAATAACAAAATGTGCAAAACTGGAAGGTTTTAAAAAAAAAAAACCATTCAAATAAAACGCCCTTACCATCAATAACAGCATAAGTATTGATGATAACTTTGTGGCCTGTCTTGGCGTTGTGCTCAGCAACCACATGCATCACCTCCTTGGCTTCCGTTAGGGACGAAAGCAAGCCTCTGCTTACATACAGGATCATCGCATTGTCTGAAGGGTTGGGGAAGAAATTAAATTGTGAAGATGATTATTAATGGTAAACAAACTATCTATTTGCAAAGAATTATGGATTGGTAGTGATAAGACTTCTGTGATGGATTACTGTAATGGATTAATATGATGGATTGGTGTGATGGATTGATGTGATGGACTTTACTAATGAAGGAAAGAATAGCAGCACTGTATCCCCATGCATGTTGTAAAATATTACTAAATAGGGCTGTGAATGGGGCAATATTATGTTCCAAGGTGAATTAGAAAGACTTAGTCAATAAGAATTGATGGGGAACGAGCGACAAGCAAAATCTTATGTTCCAAGGTGAATTAGAAAGATGTAGTCAATAGAAATTTATGGGGAACGAACGACAAGCAAAATCTTATGTTCCAAGGTGAATTAGAAAGACTCAAAGTCAATTACTAATGGCAAGATGTAAATGTAGATACATAGGATATACTTCCAATAAGGATAAAGTGTTAGCAACAACATGGTATGAGATCTGGGCCATTGCAAGGAGGATTGACTAGTTAACAACATCACTGTCTTACCAAATAGTTCAGTGCCCATTCAGCGTGCTTTTTCAGTGGTTTCTGTAGTAGTTTGTTTTACATGACAAGGTTGCTAACCCTAAACATAACTTTCTTTAGTCACCTTTTGTAACATGCATGAAGCAGTGCTTCTATTCTGTCCTCTCCAATAAGGGACTCTTACATCCCCAATGGGATTCTAACTGCTCTGCCACTTATTAATAATACCATTTTCTTTCGCATGTGCATTACTGATATTATTATGTGTTGCGTAATTCTTGTAAAGGTTGTCACATAGCAGACACTGTCGTTGAGGATGAAGTGTACTAAGCCACAGTTTTGTAAGGTGGAGTGGCCAGTTCCCTTCTCAGCTGTCTTTTTTATTTCCTAGCCATCAGCCAGGTACCAATTTACAAGTGGGTCAACTGCCGGTAGCGGGCCATGAAAAGTGAGTGCTCTACCACTAATTCTGGTACTTCCATTTAGTGTGCCTCATGGTCCTTCTTTCCAGGCTCCACTCAAAGAGTGTGAGAACAACACTGCAGCTGGCCTATGTACAGGAAGTCTGCGCTAAAGCAAATATGTGTTTTCTAGTATTATGATTTCTGTAGTACTTTGTATGACAAAATGAGGGTGACATACACAACCCTCTTTAATCACCTTTTACAGCAATAAAGTAAGGTTATATGGTCCTATTCTTTTTCTTCTTCAGAGTTAGTCCTCAAAAGGACATTGTGACTGTGTCGTGGTTTACAGCAAGGCTGCAACATTTGCGCCTTTCAGCATGACACATCCAGATTGAGCTCTGCCTTTTTGAGACTAGGTAAGCCTTACATCTGTGATTCTATTCTATTAGCTAGACTACACAAATCCTAATCCTATTCTATCCTCCCCACCAAGCGGCCCATGAAACACATGGTGTATTCAAATTGTATAATGCCTGTAAAATTCACACTAGCGTAAAGTCATATATTATGGGATTAAGTCTGTGTTTATGACCTCGTTTAATGCAGTATATTCAAAGATGTTTCAAAATCTTTTTAGTTACCCATAATGTACGAAGGACAGCTGTTAAGTAGCTGCAATTTTATTATGAAGTGCATGGAAGAGTATGTACAACGGGAAATATTATTTCAGGACATAAAATGGCTCTTTATTAAAACTCCATGTAGGAATTGTGATGATCAAGTAGTATGGGCATGCGCAATATAGCGTTCAACATGGCCGCCCCACTGTCAACTTGCACCGTGGATGAACAACTAGGCGTTATTTGTTTTCTGTGGTCAGAGAGTGTGAAACATTCTGAAATTTACAGAAGAATGAAGGTTCAGTATGGAGAGTTGTTTGAGTTAGAGAGATTGTATGAATGGATAGAAGAAAGATTTCAAAACGAAAGACAAAACGACATTGAAGAAGGATGTGGGAGACCAGCAAGTGTGGCAACTAACCCAGTGAAACAGCAGATCAACCAGCTAGTCTGTGGCAACAGACGAGTCACTACTGATGAAATAGTCGTAGATCTCAATATTAGCTGTAGAGCTGCACACAAAATTATCCATGATGACCTCAGTTATAGCAAAGTGTGTAACAGATAGGTACCAAGGCAGCAGGTCCCAAGGCAGCTGACAAGGTAATGGATGTGGTGCACAATTGGTTAAAGATCACACCAAAAGACTTTTTTCTAGAGGGCATCCACAAGCTAGTAGACAAAGTATGTTCCCAGGCACGGGGGACTATATAGAAAAATTAGGGACAAAAAATGTCTTGTTCACACTCTATAAAATTGTTGTTAATAAAATTGCCATTACTTCACGACTGACCCTAGTACATATCAATTGTTCAGTGTGCACTATTTAAATCTTGCTCAGACAGAAAGTAATGCCCTGTAACAAATTTCAGAATCTATTTATTCACAATGTATGACATTCATGCACAGTATAACTGAATGTATCCTTTATTCATGCTATTTTCTCAGCATAGTCTCTGTCCACTTCTACGTCCTTCAGACAGCAAGAAACAAGGGCATGCATGGCTTTCCTGTACTGGCTCATTTCCTGCTCATGTAGCCATGTTCCTTTGATATCTGTGGTCTGTTGTAAAACTTTGAGGAACTTATCCTGCGCATCTTTCACTTTTCAAGATCAAAGAAAATTGCCATTGCACTTCCACTGTTGACTGAAAGCTGTAGAACTCCCTTCAAATAATGGCATTGGCATGCTGCAACATGTCTGAGCTGATGACTGTGAAAGAATGCCCAGACCGTGGCAAATCATGCAGCTCTGTCTCTCCACTTCCTGAAAGTTAAACTTTCTTAACCCAAAATCCAATAGCGCTTCTGTCGGATACACAACTTACATACAATGCGCAAAAGTGTTTGTGACTGTTCCCCACACTTTTTTCTCTTCCAACTAGAAAAATATGCAGATCTAAATGACCTCAAATCAGTACTCTGCCAACTATGCCAGCAGTTTAAACCTAGAAGAGTCGTATTACAGTGAGTCCCATCCCACTGTAATATTCAAGACAAGGAGGCAGACACACTGGCGAAAGAAGGTGGAGGGTTACCACAACAAGATTCAAGTGTGACTTAAAAAAAGTCGAAAAGGTTTATTAGGGCAAGATACATGGAAAAGTGGAAAATAGATCATACTTGTTACCAAAAAATATGATGTTTATTACCAGTTGAATAGAAAAGAGCAGGTGGTGGTCCTTAGACTCCACACAAGTCACAACAGACTGAGGTACCATCTATTCAATAAATTGAAGATAGGTGCTACTGACGAATGCACTGCTGTACTGGGAAAATAACCCCTGAATATCTGCTGCATAATTGCCCAACATTTGAGGACCATAGAAAACACATATGGCCATCACCAGTGCCAACACTAGACAAGCTCTTTGGCAGTGTTGACAGTCTCAGAATGAACGCTGCTTTCTTTAAACAAATTCAAGTTGACGCTTTACAGCGTACAAAGAAGAAGAAATTGTTACTTTGCTATCTTTATTTTGCGATGAAAAAAGCAAACAAAATGTGGGGCATTACTTTCTGAGCCATATTCATATACAAAATGAGAACATATGGAAATAGATTATATGATTTACATTAACGATTTAACCCACATGTGCCACAAAACAGTAGCATTTAATCCATTAATTGCACATTACAGCTAGACTCCCACTTAGATCTATCAGAGGAATTTCATTTAATTTATGGTCCGCACATTCTTGAAATAGTGGAACTGGTCTCTCAAATGCTGTGATAGCGGGGAGTGGAGTTGATAAGATCTTAGTTCTAATGAAATGCTGTCATAGCTGGGAGTGGAGTTAAGAAGATCTTAGTTCTAATGAAATGCTGTCATAGCTGGGAGTGGAGTTGAGAAGATCTTAGTTCTAATGAAATGCTGTCATAGCTGGGAGTGGAGTTAAGATCTTAGTTCTAATGAAATGCTGTCATTGCTGGGAGTGGAGTTGGGAAGATCTTAGTTCTAATGAAATGCTGTCTTTGCTAGGAGTGGAGTTGAGAAGATCTTAGTTCTAATGAAATGCTGTCATTGCTGGGAGTGGAGTTGAGAAGATCTTAGTTCTAATGAAATGCTGTCATTGCTGGGAGTGGAGTTGAGAAGATCTTAGTTCTAATGAAATGCTGTCATTGCTGGGAGTGGAGTTGAGAAGATCTTAGTTCTAATGAAATGCTGTCATTGCTGGGAGTGGAGTTGAGAAGATCTTAATTCCAACTAAATGCTGTCATCGCTGGGAATGGAGATGATGAGATCTAAATCTTGTCCTCTCTGGGAGTGGAGTTCAGAAACTAAATGATGTCATAGATGGGAGTGGGGTTGAGAATATCTTAATTCTAACTAAATGCTGTCATAGATGGGAGTGGAACTGATAACATATAAATGATGCCATCGCTAGCAGTGGAGAATATCTTAATTCTAACTAAATGCTGTCATAGGCAGGTTGTGGAGATGCCTTCTTAATGGTCCTAAAGCATAACAGCAAAGGTCCAATTCCTGAACTTCCCACTGAACAACTGTGTCTATTACCAGGAGAAGATGCTAGGTGCACATCTGGTGCTATGAAACCAGCTAGCCCTTGGTAGCCAAATGTGTTAGTTCAACTAGGAGAAGACAACATTTTTAAACCAATTTCTGCCTTGCAGGGGTAACCTGCCGACAACCAAAGGCTAATGATGAGTTTAGTCAAATTTTAAAAAACTTGCAGAAAGTAGATCTGCTGTGCCAAAAGTGGCAGAATTAGCAGTCAAACTGTAAAATGTAGATCTATGTAATCTACTCTTTAAGAAATTAATAATTTCAAAACCACCGACTACGAAAAAAAGGACGTGCCTGACCATAAAGGGATGTGCTGAAAAGAGGACATGTCCGTCCATATCATAAAGGGGAAATAAACATGCTGGAAAGAATACAAAAAAGAGTGACAAAGATGACAGTGGGATTCCAGAATTACAGTTATGAGGAAAGACTCAGAAAAACCGGCCTACAGTGTCTAGAAGAGAGAAGAATTCATGGTGACTTAATACAGGTTTATAAGATGATCAGAGGAATTGATACGTTAGACTATAACAAATTTGTTTAAATACAGTCACCCACAAGAACAAGAGGACATAGCTACAAGTTGACTAAAGAGAGGTCCAGATTAGATATTAGGAAATACTTTTTTAATCAGAGAGTGGTGAATGCTCGGAATGCATTGCCACAGGAGGTAGTGTAGTGGAGACAGGGACAGTTAATGCATTTAAGAATAAATTGGATGCGCATAGCTTTTAGAGCAAGGTGATGTAAATGAAACTGGTTGTATACAGACTCTGCAGAGTCTTCTAAACCAGTATAAAGACATTATGTTAAGTTAAGTTATAAGGGGACATGATGGGACAAAATTGGACCCTAAGTTTAAAGATGCAGATAGTACTATGTATCTTACTATTTTTTACACATTTTGTTTATTTAAGATCATGCAAAGAAGAAGCTGGCATTGTCACCATTGACCATGTCACTGCAGACAGCGGAGTATTTGTGAAACTCATATAGTATAAAGTTAATGTCCAAACTTATTTAGCATAAAGTTAATATCCAACTGATATAGTTAGTTTTCTTTCCACTTGTGCCGTTAAGCGTCGTGGGGAGCTTAAGTCGTCTGTCCTGCGTCAAGAGCGTTGGGTCAGTCAATGTGAGCCTGTGTCGTTGCACAATCACTTTAATGTCTTCTATCCACCTGCCTCGCGGTCGCCCCTTGCCCTGTAGCCAGATCTAATAGCGTTGTAAGCCACCAGTAGAAGTTGATGAGAGTGCGTTCTCATGAGATGAACAAACCAACTTATTTTCTGCCTGGAAATGTATTCTGTACAAGATGTAGTGCTGACCATATTTCGAATGATGTTGTTAGAGCTAGATAGATACATGACCAAATGGGAAACAGAACATACTGGATACACAAACAAACGATGCCTATTATCAGTTGAACAGAAGAGAACAGGTCGTGGTCTTCAGACTTCGCACAGGCCACAATAGACTGAGGTACCACCTATTCCATAAATTGAAGATAAGTGGCACTGACGAATGCATGTGCGGTACTGGGAAAATGACCGCTGAACATCTGCTGCAAAACTGCCCGACATACGAGGATCAGAGAAAGCAGATGTGGCCATCACCAGTTGCAACACTAGACAAGCTCTATGGCAGTGTCGACAGCCTCAGGATGACCGCTGCTTTTTTCAAAAAAATAAAGGTTGACGTCTGACAGCGTACTTCTTCTTCTTCTTCTTCGTACGCAGTCAGACAGTAACCATTATTTTTTCGAAAAAAGCGGCGGTCATCCTGAGGCTGTCGCCGCTGCCATAGAGCTTGTCTTGCAGTTCCACTGGTGATGGCCACATCTGCTCTTTCTGATCCTCGTATGTCGGGCAGTTCTGCAGCAGATGTTCAGCGGTCATTTTACCGGTACCGCACGGGCATTCGTCGGTACCACCTATCTTCAATTTGTTGAATAGGTGGTACCTCAGTCTATTGTGGCCAGTGCGAAGTCTGAAGACAACGACCTGCTCTCTTCGGTTCAACTGGTAATAGGCACCGTTTTTGGTGTAACCAGTATGTTCGGTTTCCCATTTGGTCATGTATCTGGCTTTAATAAGCCGTTTTGACTCTTCGTACGTCATACTAGTATCTGTTTGTGGTAGTCTTGCACCTTCTTTTGCCAGTCTGTCTGCCTCCTCGTTGCCTTGGATGTTGCAGTGTGATGGGACCCACTGTACCACTACCCTTTTTGGTGCGGACTGCTGGCACAGTTTGCAGAGTGCTGCTCTTAGGTCATTAAGCTCAGTGTTTTTCTGGCTTTTTAGCACTATGACTACGGCGAGAGCATCTGTAAGCAGGACTATATGGCTTTCATTTTCTTTATGTGTCACCATTTCTTCCACTGCCGCCCTCAGTGCCTCTGCCTCCGCTCTGAAATTGCTTGTGTACTTACCAGTAGCGAATGACAGTGTTATTTGTCTGCCATTTGGTAGGTTCAGGAATGCTCCTGCCCCTTCGTTCTGTGTAGTGTTTGTTACAGAACCGTCGGTGTATGCATGGGTCCAGTCCATGCTTGGGTAGCTTTTCGATATAAAGCTTAGGGTAGTATCTCTCCTTTCTTTTTCAGTCTGGCAGTTTTTGTTTGCAATACCTGGTATATTTTCTACC
This sequence comes from Ariolimax columbianus, assembly GCA_036924085.1. Classification (NCBI taxonomy): domain Eukaryota; kingdom Metazoa; phylum Mollusca; class Gastropoda; order Stylommatophora; family Arionidae; genus Ariolimax; species Ariolimax columbianus. The sequence continues at coordinate 21,650,658 of JAVGWX010000008.1, forward strand.
ACCTCTGGAAATATATCCTGCCTCCAGGTAGGTTTTCGTACAGTAGTGATGGGTTTTGGTGTTGTCAGTGCGTTTATGGGATCTTCGTGCATCTTTGCTTTGGCTATTTCTGCAAAGTTTCTCCACTTTAGTTTCCCATTTCCCAAATTGTTTAGTCTCTGGTGCATTGGATGGTCAGTCAGTCTTCGGAGTTTCTCTGACTGCAGCTGGGCTCTGAAGTCTCTTCTATCGGTCATGGATTGCAGTTTTGTAATCTTTTCAAGTTCTACAATGGCGTTGACTTCATGCCTCCTGTTATAACTCTCATGGCTTGGTTTTGGAGTTTGCTAACTTTATCGAAGTTCGCCTTTGCTGCTGTTGTCCATCCCGCAATGCCATACTCGAGAAATGGTCTCACTCTTCCAGTGTACAGTTTCTTTAGTATGCCTTCATCTGCTCCCCAGCTTGTGCCAGCAAGTTTCCTCATGATTGCCATTCTTTCTCTGGCTCTCATTCGGTTTCTCTCGATCTGACTTTTCCATGTCATGCGCCGATCAAATGTGACTCCCAGATAGGTTGCGTTGTCGTTTGGCTGCAGGAATTTGCCATTTAAACTTAATTTGGTATTTTGGGGTTTTATTGAAAGCGAGAATATTGTGCATGTGGTTTTCTCCTCGTACAAAGAAGAAGAAGAAGAAGAAGAATGTTGTCGTTCCGCATTCTGTCTCTCCTGGTAACACCAATGACCTTCCTCAAACACTTCATTTCACACGTCAAAATTCTGCTCTCTCGCGTTCTAGACAAAGGCCATGTTTGGCACTGGTAGCACAGAGTCTGCATAAATATTAATACTCATATAGTACAATGTTAATGTCCAAACTGATATAATACAAAGTTAATGCACATAAAGATGCAATTTCTAAATGCCTCGACCTACCTGAGATTGAGCTGGAGGCAATGAGGTCAACTATCATCTCAAACGCTCTCAGGAACCCAAGTGTGTGGTTTGTTGTTGCTGAAAATAGAAACAAATCACTGATTTTGAATGTTGGTTTTGTTTCTATTTCTTTCTACTTTAGAATTTAAACAAGGGGGACACTATAGTTGAGAGCTCAGGGGGGTCCCTACAGTTAAGAGGTAAGGGTGTCATTATAGTTTAGAGGTGGGGGGGGGGGGGGGGGGTTTTTCGCTATAGTTGAGAGGTAAGGGGGTCGGTATAGTTTAGAGGTGGGGGGGGGGGGGGGTCGCTATAGTTGAGAGGTAAGGGTGTCATTATAGTTTAGAGGTGGGGGGGGGGGGTCGCTATAGTTGAGAGGTAAGGGTGTCATTATAGTTTAGAGGTGGGGGGGGGGGGGGGGTCGCTATAGTTGAGAGGTAAGGGTGTCATTATAGTTTAGAGGTGGGGGGGGTCGCTATAGTTGAGAGGTAAGGGGGTCGGTATAGTTGAGAGGTAAGGGGGGGTCGCTATAGTTGAGAGGTGTGGGGTTTGCTATAGTTGAGAGGTGTGGGGTTTGCTATAGTTGAGAGGTGTGGGGTTTGCTATAGTTGAGAGGTGTGGGGTTTGCTATAGTTGAGAGGTGTGGGGTTTGCTATAGTTGAGAGGTAAGGGGGGTCGCTATAGTTGAGAGGTAAGGGGGGTCGCTATAGTTGAGAGGTGTGGGGTTTGCTATAGTTGAGAGGTGTGGGGTTTGCTATAGTTGAGAGGTGTGGGGTTTGCTATAGTTGAGAGGTGTGGGGTTTGCTATAGTTGAGAGGTGTGGGGTTTGCTATAGTTGAGAGGTAAGGGGGGGTCGCTATAGTTGAGAGGTGTGGGGTTTGCTATAGTTGAGAGGTGTGGGGTTTGCTATAGTTGAGAGGTGTGGGGTTTGCTATAGTTGAGAGGTGTGGGGTTTGCTATAGTTGAGAGGTGTGGGGTTTGCTATAGTTGAGAGGTAAGGGGGGTCGCTATAGTTGAGAGGTGTGGGGTTTGCTATAGTTGAGAGGTGTGGGGTTTGCTATAGTTGAGAGGTGTGGGGTTTGCTATAGTTGAGAGGTGTGGGGTTTGCTATAGTTGAGAGGTGTGGGGTTTGCTATAGTTGAGAGGTGTGGGGTTTGCTATAGTTGAGAGGTAAGGGGGGTCGCTATAGTTGAGAGGTGTGGGGTTTGCTATAGTTGAGAGGTGTGGGGTTTGCTATAGTTGAGAGGTGTGGGGTTTGCTATAGTTGAGAGGTAAGGGAAGTCGCTATAGTTGAGAGGTGTGGGGTATGCTATAGTTGAGAGGTGTGGGGTTTGCTATAGTTGAGAGGTGTGGGGTTTGCTATAGTTGAGAGGTGTGGGGTTTGCTATAGTTGAGAGGTGTGGGGTTTGCTATAGCTGAGAGGTGTGGGGTTTGCTATAGTTGAGAGGTAAGGGGTTTGCTATAGTTGAGAGGTGTGGGGTTTGCTATAGTTGAGAGGTGTGGGGTTTGCTATAGTTGAGAGGTGTGGGGTTTGCTATAGTTGAGAGGTGTGGGGTTTGCTATAGTTGAGAGGTGTGGGGTTTGCTATAGTTGAGAGGTGTGGGGTTTGCTATAGTTGAGAGGTGTGGGGTTTGCTATAGTTGAGAGGTGTGGGGTTTGCTATAGTTGAGAGGTACAATTTGTTTTCTCTGTTTCTCGTGGATTTGGAAGGTTATTCCATTTTTGAGAGTGATGAAGTTAAACTGTTGCAACAGATTTTTCTACGGTAGACCTATTCAGTTTCTTTATGTAGATATAATAAATACATTTGTAGTGGAAAATAAAATATTCTGATCTGGTTAAAGAACACTATTATCGATGCTTTGTAGCAATTTCGTGGATTTGTCAACTGGTGTACCTAAATATTGGTACTGCTAAATGTTTGTGACGTAATTAAAATAATATGGAAACTAAAAGGTTAAGATTAAAATTAAAACAACAAAAGACTAACAAAAACATATAATTAGAAATAAAAAGATTTGATCTGCAAAATTCGGATTCATTCACAAGTCGGCACTTAAAGGCCTACAAGGTCACATGTTCTCCAACTCTGGTGATATTGTGTTATTCCATATCTGCTGAGCACGCCTGCTCTTGGAAGCTCAATGCCATTCTTATATAGATACATGTTTTCAACAGTTATTTCACTGCTCCGTACAGTGTGTTGGCAATTGTCGGCACTACTTGTAAGAATCTTTTCCTCATGTCCGCAAGCACCTTGCACTCAATGAGTAGGTGTCTAACTGTTTCATCAGGGTGAGAGCATTGTCTGCACAAGGGCAGGTTCTGGAGATTGATGCGGTTCAAGTAACTATTGACTCTAGTGAGTCCTGTTCAGAACTGAAAAATGGCTTTGATCTTTTCTTTGTAGTTTGTTTGTCATCATTACTTTTTTGCCTGTGACATTTCGCTAAATACACTGTGACCCGACGAACTGAGATGCTAGTCCTGTCAGGCAGAACACACTGACTAGGACGTCACGTCAGGGTCAGATACAATACACTGACCAAGACCACTATCTCTCTTCCATGTACCCTTTCCTGGAAACTGGCTGTTTTCAAGGCAGTCTGGCTGACGAGATGTGGATCGACGTGATCCTCGTAGTAGTGTGTGTCACGCAGATTAAGCCAATCATAGCATAACTGCCTGGAGGGCCGCAGTTCACCTTCATCAGCACGCTCGGTATGAGGAAAGCTACTGCAACCGGCTACTTAACATCTTTTTCAGGGTGCACAAAAAAGTGAACCTACTCATTGCAGGCATTCGAAACAACTACAGCCCGTTGTTACCGTCGCCCAATTGTTCATCCAGATTGTCCTGGTATCATTCTTAATAATTTGTTTTACTATGTGGTTGCTGCAGGGTCTATCCAATTATTTGGAGGCTCTTATTTTTGCCAATCTATCAGCCAACTCGTAGTATAGAGGTCTTTTTTTATTTTTCCGGTGTTTCTACACTCCCAAGCCCTACCCAACACCTCCTTAGTTGCCTCTTACAATATGTCTGACAGTGATCCTATTCTTTGTTATGAAGTGAAGCGAGAGGCCAAATGGTTTTGATTCCTGCCTGCTGACAAGAAGGGCAGCGGATTGAATCCCCAGTAAGACATTTGTTATTTTGTTTCGTTTTTTGGTTGGGGGTGAAATAAACAAATATAGCAAGCACACCACGAAGCGGAAACGGTGAAGTGACCTGCGGTCCTCTGCCTAAAAACCCCTCAACAACCCCTGCAAGGTGAATAAAGTCCTGCAAAAGCTGCCATTTCTTTTCTTTTTCTCAGTTCCCTTTAGGGCCTTGGTAACATAGTTGTAAATAATCTGTTATGAGCACAATCAGGTCTACTCACTGTCCACTTTCTCCAAGTTGTCAACAAACTTGCTGAAATAGAATCTTGTTTCAAACGTGGCTGGGACCATTGTGTGTGGCAAACATGGATCTGATCGTGGATACACTGGCTTGTTGGACAGACCAATTACTCCAATCTGGCCAGATACAAATTAACAATGTTACTGACAGGTTTGTGCAAACCAATTAACATAACTTTAAACATATAAAGCAAGCATTCTAATCTGGTTCGTGATAGTGATGATAACAGTTATAATGATAATGTTGTGGTTGGTGGCAATGAGGATGAAGATTGTGCTGGTATGATTATGATGAAGATAATTATTGGTCATGGCTGTAAGGACAATCATGGTGGCTGTGGTAATGATGGTGGTGATGATTATTATTGCGGAAGTTGGTGGCGTTGTCATCTGTTGTTTCTAATGCCCACAATAAGCAAGGTTTACTCTTCTGTGCGCTCTGAAAAGGGCGTTAAATGGCGGGTTTCAGCCACTTTCCTCCCATCCAAAGCGTGCTGATGAAGGTGGACCAGGGTCCTCCAGGTGGTTGTGTTGTGCTTGGCTTCATGTGCATGTCACTAACTACTATAGGGATCACATCGATCCCTCACGCCGTTACACAGGCTGTTATGAAAACAGCCATTTTCCAGGAAGCGCTCATAGGAAGCCGAGATGAGGGTCTTGGCCAATATATTTTGCCTGACCCTGACTAACATGTTTGATCCGCATGTTGTGCCTGACCAGACGTTAGTCTTCCTCCCTTTGTTATCTGTCAGTGGTGATGATTACCATGACGATGGAGGATGGTGATGGTGACAATGATGCTGATGACAATAACAGTATAAACTTCCACAACTACTGTTAACAAAAATAAAAGCTGACACCAAATCTCACCCGATCATTATCTGAGAAAGATGCAATGAGATGCTTGGTAATGGCTTTGGCAGTTCTTAGTTGTGTGACACTCATGGAGTTTCCATGGTCCATAACAATCACCACATATTTCCTCTGTGGCTGAATCGTGTGTAGAAACACATCCCTGTCAGAGACAAATACAGGTTTGGCTTGATAAACGAGGTGTGGTGGACAAGTAGTGAGATTGTAATAATAATACCAAGTTTGACTGGTCAATTGTTGGGTTTTAATATATGAGATGTGACATGGCAGAGAAGTCATTGGATCAAATATATTAGGTGTAACGGACAAGTCATCAGTTCAAATATATTAGGTTATTCTGATAAATCATTAGTTTTAATGTAATAGGTTAATAAAGACGTCATCGGTTTTAATATATTAGGTGTGACGGAAAAATCATGGGTTTTTAATACATTAGGTGTGATGGAAAAGTCATCAGTTTTAATACATTAGGTTTAGCACAGAAGTCATCAGTTTTAATACATTAGGTGTGACAGAGAAGTCATCAGTTTTAATACATTAGGTGTGACAGATGTCTGACCAATTTAGATAATCTGTTTTGGCTAATGCAACATCTGAAGTTAACCACTTTGTTGCTGCTACTTATTATTCTTCTCCTCCGTCGTCACTTCTCACATTTTCTCTCGCCCTTTACATTATTTCCTAATGTGGTGGTCACTGTACTGTATTTTGCACCTAACTTTCAATAATTTATATCTCCCTCATCGACTTGCTGTCTCAGGTGTCTCTCATCAATACACGGTTATTCTTTTCTTCTGCATTCATTCTCAATTTCCGCCTACCAAGCCCTTAACAGGGTTTTGCAAGTAGCAGGATGTAGTTCGGAGAACGGAATGTGTTGTGTTGCTAGTTTATAGCTTGTCTGCAATATTTGCACCTTTCGGTCAGGCACATCTGTCTTCGGCAGAATACACAGTGAATCATTCAATATCTACCACTTGTTGTCCTCTATTATGCCTGTATCAGGTTGCAGTGGCTCTCCCACCTCTATATTAAATCTCTGAGTCCCCTGTTGTAATGAGAGACCAGTATACAATTAATCAACAAGACCTAACTTATTTTGCCACTGAAAATGAGATGATTGCATGCTGCTGGGTCCAAAAAGGAAATCAGAGAACTGTAACACTGTAACCTATCACTCATGTTGTAAGAGACAACTCAATCAGCTTATTATTCCACTGGGTTTAGACAAGTGCCGTGGAGGGTGGTTAATCGATGTGAGAGCCCATCATAATAGACTCAAACACTAGAGCAATGTAGACCCGCAGTCTGTTAGGCGCCATATATGCTGTTCTTAACAAACCACCTAACAATGGCCAGTGTTATGCCATGTCACACAGCTAGTCGCCTCTAACGACACGCTCTCTGAGGCAGTGGTGCTATTCTTGACCTTGTCATACACAAAGACCCCAGCGGACCCTTCTATTGAGGCAACAAATCTAGCAAGGTTTGAAGTCTGGGTCAGGTTATTGTTTTCAGCGCCATGAAAAGGTCGTTAAGTGGCGGGTTGCACTAGCTTTCTTCACATTCAGAGAGTGCTGATAAAGGTGGGCCGCGGTCCTCTGAGCGGTTGTGCTATGCTTGGCTTCATTTGCAGGACGCTCACTACTATAGGGAGCACGTCGATCCACATCTTGTCAGCCAGACTGCCTTGAAAATAGCCTGTTTCCTGAGAATGCTACATGGAAGAGAGATAGCGGTCTTTGTCAGTATATTGTGTCTGACCATGACATGGCGCCCTGGCCCTATGTATCTGGGTCATGTAACTCCCTCCCTCATGCTCCTGGAAGCAGCCTGGCCAACCAGGTAAACATTGACACTATGCTTCCAGTAGAGGCGAGGCTATTGAGAAAGTTACAATACAGCTAGGATGATCAATGCCCACCTTCTTCAGTACATCTTCAAATACAAGAAAAAGCCACTGTAACCAGCAACAAGAAACATCGCCAGGAGAGAAGAACTCAACAGACAATACGAGCATGCAAGTTATCATAGCAGAAAAGATTAATATTTTCTCCAAACATGTGCAGGGAAAAAGAAAGTGTAAAGCAATTAACAAGAACAAAGACACAGAAAACGGCATCAAAAGACACTTCTAATGAAACATGAAATTCTACAACACAGACAAGAACAAAGTATCATCAGGTGCCTCTACAGTTATCTATCTCTTCCCCCCCCCCCCCCCCAACTTAAAAATATCCTGGCCCTGCATACATGCCACGCCCAGGAAATGGGTGCACATTTAATACTCTTATGCACAGTTTATCTTTTGCGGCCCACTTATCCTATCTGTCACTCTTGTAAGATCAAAGAAGAGACCAGTTTTTGTGAGGCTCACACGAGCTGCTTTTATTCTAGTCTGGCGGCTGATATATGACGCAAAGCCTGCTGTCCAGAGCGTACTCATTTATCATTAATATCCTTGAAGAAAGGTGATACATGAGTGTGGGCCTCGGATCAGGGGTTTTCAAAGTGGGTATGTGGTGTCCATATCTAAGAAGAGGATACAATGTGGAAGCAACGGAGATGTGGTTTTACAGAAAAATGCTACGGGTCCCATTGACTGAAAGGACGACTAATGATACACTATTCGAAGAGGCACAAAAGCAAAGACAACTTATTGCAAGAATCAGAACAAAGATGTCATCCTTTTTCTGGTTTTTTTTGCGTTCGCTTTATTTGTATATTCCCCAAAGCTGTGTGCGTTGCACTATGTTTTTATTTTGCGCCTGTCGGCCCAGTGCATCCGACTTCGGTATTCATTTTATGTAAGGGTCTGCTTCCTTTTGCATTTTCTAAGGATTTGCTTCGCCGGGGTAACGGCCAGTGCTGTGATGGGGGAACGAACCCAGCATCTTCGGGTTGTGAGTCGTGTCACTTAACCATTAGCCCACGCGGTCCCCAGGCATGTTATGAGAAGAGGAGGCTTAGAGCACGTCGTGACAACTGGAAAGATAGCCGGAAAGAGAGACAGAGAAAAGCCGAGAGAGATGTTGGACAGCCTGAGAGAATGGCATGAGCGACAATCAACAACAGAGTTTGTAAACGACACGGGTGAAAGAAATGGATGGAGGTACCTGATCGCCAACATCAACCGACAGGGCACCTGATAATGATGATACTAGATTATGTTTTGTGAAAGAAGATTATGTGGAGCAGACCGCACATTAGTACTTCCTAACTTGTGTGTTGTGTAAGATAATTAAGGTGTGCAGATCTGACATTTAGTCACTGTATGCTAGAGCGTTTTGTAAAATTGTAGTTTCTTACAGTTACTAGTCCCGGGAAAAACGGCATCGAAAATTGGAATGGACTGACATATGTCCTTTGATGGAGCTGCAAGACGAATCTGATGATTACGCAACATTAGACGTCAGACTTCTAACTGGTGCAACACAATGCAGGAAACACTACAAGAGATGGGAACACGTGGATGATGAGACATGCGACTGGAGATAGACAAGACCCAGACCACTTGATGATCTGCACAAATCTTCTGGAAACATGCAATATGGATGACATGTTGAAGGAGATTGACAAGGCAATCCACATGGCTGAACATTGGAGACACGGAAAATAAGTATCAGTGCTTCTCAACTCGTGGGTCTGTGGTCCCGTTATTTGAGGTGGACAGTGTTGTGTTAGACGAATATGAAGTGTGAACCAGACTAGACATCAGGGTTTTCCAACATGTCAGCTTGTGGTCCCTTTATTAATGAAAAAATAATAGGTCCACTGTACACGACTTTCATTATAATCAAAACTCTTCAGTTAGCTCCCCGCGAGTATGGACTTATCTTGATCAAAAGGCTAACACCGCAACGGTTGTCCATTTCACAATCTCAACGCACCGTATTCGACTCAGGTTGTGTCCAGTTTAGCAGACACACGTTTCTGTTTCCCGGTGCGATCGCGCAAGTGCCTGCATTCTCGACTGATTGTCTTGGTACTGGTTCAATGTAGCTTGAGACGAGAGATTGAGGTTGATGATCAGCGCATTTTCATCATAATAAACCGACTGGTTTGCGATGGGCGACTAACACTAAGAAAAAAATCAATAGGACAAGGGTGTGACATGGGTACCGCGACCAACATATACCCACTCACTGTATAACAAACTTGGTCGTCACCTCTGCCACACAGAAGCCTCATAAGCAACCGTCATTAACGCGGCCAGGGCAGATCCAAGATGTATGAGCCCATAGAAATGCATATTTCTGGAAGTTGTCCGGGAAAACGAATTAATATGAAGATATAACATATACTTTATGATTCTTACTTGACGGTCCAGGAAGCCATGGACAATTTTCTTGAGTCTTTTATGGCTTACGCATCACGCTTTTTTTTTAAACTGGAGTCTTTTATGGCCTCCTTCGTTCCTTTTTTTTTAAATAGAAGTATAATAACGTTGTATCATAGTATGAAAAGTGAGGATAGTCTTTTCTTATCTTCGTCCATGCTTAGTCAATGAGTAGTAATAATCGTTAGATAGGAGACTTCTCGTGACAGCAACTCCGGGTTCAATCCTTAGTCTCGACCTGTTCCAGTTTACTGAGCTGTAAGCATAATAGATAGTCCAACATATCATTTAAGATTTTTACATATTTTAATTGCGTTCTGAGCACTGGTCCGCGAAAACCAACATCCACACAAATCTTTAAGAAATTTCCATTATAGCACCATTTTAAAAAAGAAGAAAAGAAGGAGGAGAGGGAGGGGAAGGAGGAGGAAGAGGAGGAGGAAGAGGAGGGGAGGAGGAGGGGAAGGAGAAGAAGGGGGAGAAGGAGGAGGAGAGGAAAAAGAAGAAGAAGAAGAGGAAGAAGAAGAAGAGGAAGAAGAAGAAGAGGAGGAAGAAGAAGAAGAGGAAGAAGAAGATTGGCAGGTTGGCTACTGTAACCGTATCAGCAAACAAGGGGTGTCAGAAAGAAAAAGCCAAACGGTTCAACCAGTCGTCCTCCTAAGCCGGTTTCCAGTCTAATCTTTCTTTCTCTCTCTCTCTCTCTCTCTCTCTCTCTCTCTCTCATACACATTTCGTCGTCCCAGAGGACTTTGTGTTGTCCAGTGTACCTTACTCCTCGCTTTGGGACGACGATGTAAGAGACCCCACTGATTATGAAGTATGCTGACAAGTTCTCTTCCTCGCTGTCTTTCCTTCTGTAACAGTAAACTAGATGCCAAATTGTCAGCTGGGTGAACTAGAGTGTTTCCTAATCGAGGATAGAAACTCTACATTTGCCGTGAGAATCTGGCGATCTACCAGTCTGTAACTCATACGTTCATACAAGACATTCATCTTTGCCAATGGCATGTTTCCAGCCTCGTACATCCCCCTGGCCGGCTGACATAATTGGATCCACTGTTCGACAAGCCAGTGCCCATGCTTAATCCGCCGGCCTCTTACAGGCAACAGGGCTGTATGCGCAAATCAAATTCGTGTCAGGCTCCGACAAACTGAGCTGTGCCTTTGATCCATTTGTGGACTGGGGTTATACATTCGACAGAACTTCACGTCGGGACTTTACTGGTCATATTTTTTAAGCGAGTTATCATCATTCACCGCTTCGCTCCAGTGTGAAAATAGGGCACCGCTGATGCTGGCCTCTTTTACAGGAAGCCTGTTTCCAAGCATGGGTTTTAACTGTAGCTGGTTCCTTTACAGGAAGCCTGTAGCTGAGCGTATGTAGTTGTATGTTGTAATGGCAATGATTTTGTGTTTTTGACTACCCTAATCACAACTCTCATCAGTCGACTTTTACCACATGCTTGGAAGGTGACGGTGGCTATATTCTTTTCATCTCATGTACCACTTGGGGATGTTTTATGAGTGACTATTGAATAAAAAAAAACAAATAAATGTATTACGGGAATAGCATGTGTGACCAGTAATAACGTACAGATATTCTTTTTATAATGTTAGGAAAGTCGAGTTAGATCCTGTATCACATGAGCGATATAAGTCGAATTAGTTCCTGTATCACATGAGGGATATGTCGAATTAGTTCATGTATCACATGAGGGATATAAGTCGAGTTAGTTCCTGTATCACATGAAACATACACTGTTTCTGTAAATTTCATTCAGGCATAAACTACTCAGCAGTAAGCAGGTTCAGCCTGTGTGCATATTGTGCAAGCGTATTGTGTACAATATAGGTAGAACTGTCACATCTGAGATAGAGGGGGGAGAGGAGGGGAGGACGGCTGGAGTGGCGAAGCAGTTAGTGTAGCGCGGCACGGCTCACGTCCAAAACGTGCCTGTGACACAGGGCGTGCCTCTAAATGAAATAAAATCATGTTTAAAATGTACTAAGTCAGATGCGCTGCGTGAATGGGCGCAAAACACAGTACACGCACTCTGACTTTAGAAACAATGCTATCAAGGAGAATATATATATATATATATATATATATATATATATATATATATATATATATATATATATATATATATATATATATATATATATATATATATATATATAGAGAGAGAGAGAGAGAGAGAGAGAGAGAGACTGATGAGATTTTTTTTCCCTTCACTTCTACGCTTACTTTCTAAGGGATCAGTCCACGGCCCTTCTTTAGTTCCCTGACGTTAGTTGGCAGTAACGTGGGCCCAGTTGCAGATAAACACATGAATTCAGCGTCTTGCTATAGAAAGCTTCGCCACATGCACAATCAGACAGCATTCCGCTGGACGTCGAGGGCGGTGTCCACAGAGGATTAATCGAAGGTTATAATATTAAAGGAGGGGTGAGGGAAAGTAACAGGATTGGTGAAAGTAAGATGGGAGCCCATTGGGTTAATCTTGCCTACACCTCCCCGTTTCCTTATCTCTTTCTCTTTCTCTCTATCTCTTTCTCTCTCTCTCTCCCTCTCTTTCTTTCTCCCTCTCTTTCTTTCTCTCTCTTTCTCTCTCTCTCTCTCTCATACACATATACACAAACTCACTCACTCATTTTTCCACAATGTTTGTGCTGCATATTCTTCTTCTTCTTCGTTCGTTCTCAATCTCCCACAACCAAGCCCTGAAAGGGATTAAGTAGCAGAATGTAGTCCAGAGAACGGAATGCGTTGTGTCGTAGTTTACAGCTTAGTTGCAATATTTGCACCTTTCGGTCCAACACATCCGACTTCAGCAAGCATTTTTTGAGTACCGGGTTAGCATTCCCTCTTCGATCCCTTCTCCTTAGCCAGTCTGCCCTGTCGCAGCCTGTTATCCAGCATCACCGTGTGGCAGCTCTTGTTCGCTGACCACTGCAGCTCATGCGCTGCTCAGCATCTTGATCCCTTGCCGCACATTCAAGAATAATCGGTGGCGATGTTGTTGCCCGTACTTAGGTACTCTTGGCGACTTCTTTGTTGGCTGGTTACAGTGGCTCTCCTCATATCATGAGGCGCACCTGTGATGATAGGCAGGGGCCCTCCTGGTTATAGTGCAATGTGAGACACATCAGGTAGTTCACATTCCCCCACCTCATTAGCCAGACTACTATGAACAATCCTTTTCAATGGAGAACTGCGAGGAAGTGAGGTGGGGTCTTGATCAGTATGTTTCACCTGGTCCTGACTAACAATCTGATCAGTGTGTTTCACCTGACCATGATTAACAGTCTGATCAGTATGTTTCACCTGGTCCTGACTAACAGTCTGATAAGTATGTTTCACCTGGCCCTGACTAACAATCTGATCAGTATGTTTCACCTGGCCCTGATTAACAGTCTGATCAGTATGTTTCACCTGGTCCTGACTAACAATCTGATCAGTATGTTTCACCTGGCCCTGACTAACAATCTGATCAGTATGTTTCACCTGACCATGACTAACATAGTCTGATCAGCATGTTTCACCTGGCCCTGACTAACAGTCTGATCAGAATGTTTTACCTGGCACTGACTAACAGTCTGATCAGTATGTTTCACCTGGCCCTAACTAACGGTCTGATCAGTATGTTTCACCTGGCCCTGACTAACAGTCTGATCAGTATGTTTCACCTGGCCCCGACTAACAGTCTGATCAGTATGTTTCACCTGCCCATGACGAACATAGTCTGATCAGTATGTTTCACCTGACCCTGACTAACATAGTCTGATCAGTATGTTTCACTTGACCCTGACTAACATAGTCTGATCAGTATGTTTCAGTAGCTAGTCCTAGGGCGTGCAGTCAGCTTTGGTCAGTGGCGTGCATTTTACAGAACGTTGCGCTGCGCAACGGCCTATCTATTTGGCCGTTATACGTTTTATATATATATATGAGAGAAAGCAGAGAGAATATGAGAGAAAGCAGAGAGAAGGAGAGAAAGAGAAATTGAGAGAGAGAGAAATAGGACACGAGTTCCATGAGTGAAACGTCCTATTTTACTCGGTGTTATCGTTTCTCCAGGTACGAAAAGTATTGAGAACATAATATGTTAGCGGTTGTAAAAAGCGACGGTCTGCAAAGGACATATTAGCATATATATATATATTCTTTCTTTAAATTTCTCTCAGTCACTACCCCTCTCCATAAGTACCTCTAAAAGTATCCCATAGCATTACTGCCGTAGGGGTGTGAGGTGTTAGCGATCTCACATTTCAAAGGCTCGGCTATATGAGGGCGGTAGCCATCTCCTCTCCCTCGCCGCTTTTACTTCCCGGACTGAACCGCTACCCATTTAAGGCTGGGTCGACTCGGGAGCCTGAAAAAAACATTACCGCCTCAACTGGGGAATGAACCCAGGACCACTCAGATGCGAAGCCAGAGCGCTAACCACTGCGCTACGCGGCTCCCTAAGTACCTCTACTGGCGTGTAAAGTGGTGCGTGGACACGGAAACTAAGTACCTCTACTGTTTTTCTTCTGTTTTATGAGTCTCTTTCTTAATATCAGAGCCATCGTCCCCCCTCTCCCTCCCTCCCTCTCTCTCTCTCTCTCTCTCTCTCTCTCTCTCATTACTTGTGCTCATGTGCCACTATCTTGATCTTCTTTCTTTGACTCTTGATTGCATTTACATCACACTCTTTCTCTCTGCCACAAGGAGGCCCACGTGCATATATTCATCTTTACCGGACAAGAGGCCCACATGCATATATTCATCTTTACCGGACAAGAGGCCAACATGCATATATTCATCGTTACAGGACAAGAGGCCCACATGCATATATTTATCTTTACCGGACAGCAGGCACACCCCTAAGAATGATGTTTCCTTCTCCAACCCCGACCCAAAGCTCAAGTGCTGGACCCATCGAGATACAAGTAAAATCGATCAAGACAAACGGCCGGCAATGACCTTCCCTCATCGATTACTGCAGCCCAGCTGCTGCCCCTCCCGACGCTGGAGTAGACCACCCCGCTTTAGTTATCTCATCCTATTTCCATTTCCTAGATCTGATCTGACTTACGGCTAGGAATGATAAGACGTCGGAGAAGGGAACTGGTCACAGTCTCAGAAGAAGGAACGCAATTTGATAGAATACAGTGACGTTTTTTCTTCTTCTTCTTATTATTATTATTATTGTTCTTATTATTATTATTATCATTATTCTTTTTCTTATTATTATTTTTCTTCTTCTTATTATTATTATTGTTCTTCTTCTTCTGGGCGTCCACATACATGCTCAGTCCATTGCATTGATAAAAGCGTCGACGACATCACTCTGAAGCTCCAGCGGTGGTTCTGAAAGTTTCCCCCGACTTCGTCAGGTACCTAATTTCAGCTGGGTCGACTGGAAGTAGCGGAAATACATGCAAAGCGACATGGCGTGGTCTGCTTAGCTGAGCACAACGTGTTTTGAACGTGGCACCGACGCTGCAGCGCACTGAATGAGTTGATAGCAGCCAACGACGTATAGCTGTCAGGATTGCATCGGTGTCAGCTATCTAGAACTTATAAGGACCGTATTCAGTCATCCAAGCAACAACGGTCCTGGAATAGGCTGCACTAGTGTGGTCTACCTAAGAGAATAGGGATCGCAATGGAAAAGCATACTCGGTACTAAATAAAAGCCAGGTGAAATCAGGATGTGCCGGCCGAAAGGCGCAGCTATCGCAAAATAGCTGTAAACTACGACAGCCTCATTTTCAGGGCGAACTTCGAAGGAGAAGATGTTACGTCTGTACTGTAAATCAAGCTCATTACTCCAATGTCATGCGACACCGATGACGACGACGAAGAAAGAGTGGAAGAAGAAGAAGAGGAGAAGAAGAAGGAGGGGAGGACGAGAAGAAAGAAGAAAGAAGAAGAAGAAGAAAGAAAGAAAGAAACAAAGAAAGAAAGAAAGGAAGAAAGAAAGAAAGGAAGAAAGAAAGGAAGAAAGAAAGAAAGGAAGAAAGGAAGAAAGAAAGGAAGAAAGGAAGAAAGGAAGGAAGAAAGAAAGAAAGGAAGAAAGAAGAAAGAAAGAAAGAAAGAAAGAAAGGAAGAAAGAAAGGAAGAAAGAAAGGAAGGAAGGAAGAAAGGAAGGAAGAAAGGAAGAAAGAAAGAAAGAAAGGAAGGAAGGAAGGAAGGAAGGAAGGAAGGAAGGAAGGAAGGAAGGAAGGAAGGAAGGAAGGAAGGAAGGAAGGAAGAAAGAAAGAAAGAAAGAAAGAAAGAAAGAAAGAAAGAAAGAAAGAAAGAAAGAAAGAAAGAAAGAAAGGAAGGAAGGAAGAAGAAACAAGTTAGGATAGTTTCCAACGCCAACACAGTAGTCGACGATATAAGGTAGCCAGGTTAACCTCAGTCAGCGAGCACAACCAATGCCTTAATATAACTAAGAACACTGTCTGTGGTTGAAAGCCCGACCCTCGCCAAAATAGAACCAAAACAACTCTTAGCTATATAGTATACCCAATTTTGCGTATGTTCTGACTCCCGCTGCCGGACAAGTCTTGTGATCAATTCCCACTACCATTTGCAATTCCGAGCCCTCGCCAACGCGGCTCAGTGTGCATGTAGCTTGTCCACTCTTAGCACCAAGAGATCTCCAGTTTGCAAGCGGATCGAAGGGGGTTGACGCTAAAATAAAACTGATTCAAGTGGGACGTATACAATGATCAAAGCGTGGTGTAGTGACTGGTCGAAGAGGATGTACAATCTGATCGGAAAAGGGGAAGCGGGAGGAAATTTATGACAAAAAATATATGGTGACCACGCTGATCGAATGTGGGCTGGTCTATGTTGCGTGTGGTTGAAACAAAAAGTCGACGGGATGGGTAGTAACTGATCGAATGGCGAAGTTCAAACTAATCGACGGGGTGGGTATAGGCAGGGTTTCCAGACCGGATGGGGTGAGCTGTAAAGAGTGACTGATCGGAGATAGAGTGTGCCGGGGTGAAAAACTGACCAACTGTTATCCAGACCGGCGGACCAACACTGAAACATCGCAGACGTGACGCTGCCAATTATTATAGCATCTAGAGTGTCCTAACTGTGACGCTCACAAACAGAGCCCGAATAAACGAGGTTGGAAGCGCATTGGCAGGAAGGAGTTGGAAACAACGGATCAGAAAAGATGGATTTTAATGACATACAGTGAGGAGGTCTTTCTTCTTCGGATACAAAAATAGATCGAAGCTGCGATCAAATGTCGATACTGTTCAGTTACCATAGCGAGCCAGAACCAAAAGAAAACCAACGCCACAAGAGAAATGAAAACATCTAGCGAATCATAACAATAAGGAATGTCCTTAGACAATGGGATAATGAAGTGATGGGAGGAACAGGCTGACGTACAACTGTACAGGGGCCAGTAATAAAAGGGGAAGGAGAAACGATTAGGTTCAAGGGCGCGGCAAGCCAAATGATAGTCAGTAAGTAGGTCGCAAACTGATACGATGTAGCTTATAGTTTTTAAAGGTGTCATTTGGTGGCAGCAACATCCAGCTTTGTGATTACTGTAGGTAGCGGACGCTAGGTGGCAGCAACATCCAGCTTTGTGATTACTGTAGGTAGCAGACGCTAGGTGGCAGCAACATCCAGCTTTGTGATTACTGTAGGTAGCAGACGCTAGGTGGCAGTAACATCCAGCTTTGTGATTACTGTAGGTAGCAGACGCTAGGTGGCAGCAACATCCAGCTTTGTGATTACTGTAGGTAGCAGACGCTAGGTGGCAGCAACATCCAGCTTTGTGATTACTGTAGGTAGCAGACGCTAGGTGGCAGCAACATCCAGCTTTGTGATTACTGTAGGTAGCAGACGCTAGGTCTCACAAGTACAGAGGAGCTTAGAAACAGAATGGCGTCCGTTTTCACAGTGTACATTCAAAGAACAGCGCGCCGTTGTGCGTTTTTGGGGGGTAAATGGACTTTCTGCGAAAGTTATTCATTAGGAAATGTTACCTGTTTATGATCAGAAGTGTATGTCGCGTCAAGCGGTGTTTAGCTGGTTCGATACATTTGCTAAACAAAATTGCTGATGTAGCCCGACCTGGTTGTCCTGTTCAGATTGCAACAGAAACAAGGAGTTTTGTAAATGTACGTTAAGCCTTCAGTCACGAAGACATACATGTTTGCTAAATGTTTTGTTTTGTTACATACAGCCGACATTCACATGACAGTGAGCAAACCCTTGTAAGCTTAATCTCTTTGATCTAATGACGAATAGTGTGAATAGCTGTGTTCCATTTAGCTCGCTGATTATACACACCCATGTCATATTCTATCCGGTGAGCATTGCTCGGCCGATGTTACACCTGCTGTATGTCACCTGCTGATACATCAGGGGCAGTGACATCATCATCTAACAGACAGAACATTGATTGATTGTTATCAGTCTTATCGAGACGTAGCCTTCTTCTTGTCCTTTATCAATCGTAACACTAACCACTGCAGCTGGCTCACTCCCTAAAAGGAAGCACGTATGCGGGCAATTAGCTGTGCTATTGATGTGGTGGTTTCTGTAGTAATTCATTTTACATGATGAGTTTGCTTGCATGTCAAAGTAGTCCCCTTCAGTTTGCTTTAAAGACATGATGGGGAGGTTACAATGGCTTTATTCTTCCTCCCCCGTGTATATTCTTACTATATTATTTCAAGTCGCGCGGTTTTAGGCCTCAGCTTCGAAGAGAGCAATGGTAAGCCTCAGACTTGCTCAGGAATGATATGGTGATGGTCATACGATGATCCGAGTCCTGCACTGCAAAATATTTTTTTTGGTTTTTTTTTTTTGCGTTACCTTATTTATCTATTCCCCAAGGCGTGTGTGCGTTACACTGTGGTTTTTATTTTGCGCCTGTCGGCCCAGTGCATCCGATTTCAGCATGCATTTTATGTAAGGGTCTGCTTCCTCCTGCATTTTCTAAGGGTTTGCTTCCCCGGGGTAACGGCCGGTGCTGTGATGGGGATCGAACCCAGCACCTTCTGGTTGTGAGCCGTGCCACTTAACCACTAGGCCACGCCGTCCCCCTGCACTGCCAAATGATGCTCTAAGGCCTGTACAGACATGATATTGGTGATGGTCATACGATGACCCGAGTCCTGCCCTGCCAAATGGTGGTCTAAAGCCTGTCTAGACATGATATTGGTGATGGTCATACGATGACCCGAGTCCTGTCCTGCCAAATGGTGGTCTAAGGCCTGTACAGACATGATATTGGTGATGGTCATTCGATGACCCAATCCTGTCCTGCCAAATGGTGGTCTAAAGCCTGTCTAGACATGATATTGGTGATGGTCATACGATGACCCGAGTCCTGTCCTGCCAAATGGTGGTCTAAAGCCTGTCTAGACATGATATTGGTGATGGTCATTCGATGACCCGAGTCCTGTCCTGCCAAATGGTGGCCTAAAGCCTGTCTAGACATGATATTGGTGATGGCCGTATGTGGTGTCGCTGTTCCTCGAATGGCGCCTACGCGTGTAACACTCGGATGATATATACACAAAAATATAGATCTTAACTCTTGAGCAGCGCTAAAAAGTACTGCCCTAAACAGGGCTGAACTCCGAGTCAGCCACATGATTTTCAACGTGTATATAGCGTGTGCTCTTTGTTACGTCGTAGTCCCACTGACAAAGTGAAATAATATACCAACCGCAAAGCAACACAAAAACAGACGACTGAGGAGAGTTGTGCATGGGGATAACAACCTCACCATGTCACACATCACATATAGGAACCACAACTGCAAGGGTATACAACGTGATTTCGAGTAGGCCTCCTTTTAGGAGCCATGTATGCAACAGTGCTCTTTTGCTTCGTTACGAGTGAAGAAGTAGAAGAAGAAGAAGAAGGAGGAGGAGGAAGAGGTAGAGGAGGAGGAGGAGGAGGAGGAGGAGGAGGAGAAGAAGAAGAAGAAGAAGAAGAAGAAGAAGAAGAAGAAGAAGAAGAAGAAGAAGAAGAAGAAGAAATGGAAGACATTGAAGAAGACAAAAGTAGATGCAGTGGAAATGGAACATTAGTGCGAAGAAGATAAGAAATTCAAGACGAGCAACAACAAAATGAGCAATAAGAAGAACAATTTATCTTGTGCAGCGCGACTAACAATGAAAGAAACAAGTGAAAGAACACAAAAATAGAAACCCATTGTGACAGTTGGCCACCGAGTGCAGTGGAGAGTCTTGCACTGGGTTGACTCCTCCCGGTGTTTGCTCACGTCTAGCGTTATTTGCTTCTCGTATTAGGCGTTAACTAGGTGAGCAGCAGACGGCGCGGGATACATCAAAGGCAACATTCTGGCTTTAATGATCCCCTGGCCCTTGTTTTCTACTGCCTCTTATTTCCATCTGACTCTGCCGTGCACGTTTCCACAGAGATGCGCACGTTCGTGCTCACTAATTCATGGGCGTTCCTAAACGGTTTGTGACTAGGGGTAGATTGTTGATTTCGTCATCCGGGATGAATTCTACTCTTTGTCACTCCGGATGAATTTGTATATCCCAGGGTATGTAAGCTCTTAGTTCGACCAGTTCTTCGTCAAGAGGTAGTCACCCTGAAGCGGTGTCCCAACTCAGGATCAGTCGTTTCTGTCGCGGGAGCGTGTAGTCCAGTGTCTGTTGTGGTGACGTGAATGTTGTATTTTTTTAGTGAATCTGGCCAGAGAGTTGGGGGCCGTCCCCGAGGTCTCTTTTTTGTCGCGCGGGTACCGCATGGTGGTTATGGTACTCCATCTTTCATCTTGTCTTCTGGATATATGACCAGCCCAGCGGTGTTTCGGATGGTTGGCGTACTGCAGGACATCCTTGATGTGACATTCTCCGGATGTCGCTATTGTGTAGTTCGCTCTGCTGCTGTTGTCTGAGAGTTATGCCTACGAGGCGTCTTTCAAGAGATACGTGTGCTGTTCTCAGTTGGTTAGAGACCAGGTTTCGCTACCATAGCAGAGCGCTGGCAGGACTACCTAGTCAAAGATGTCAGCACGTAGTCTGGTGTCCTTTGTGGCGTCTGTTGCTGTCGTGATGGAGTTGAAGGCTGCCCAACCCGCTCGTTTTCGTCTGGCAATCTCAGGTTTTATGTTGTTCTCCATGTTGAGGAGCCTTCCCAGATATACATATTCGTCAGTGTCCTCTATGGGCGTTCCACTTAAGAGTATGGGGTTGGGTCCACTTAAGAGTATGGGGTTGGGTCCACTTAAGAGTATGGGGTTGGGTCCACTTAAGAGTATGGGGTTGGGTCCACTTAAGAGTATGGGGTTGGGCTCTGTATGTCATATGACAAAACTATCATTTACAAATTGTGTGCCATACTCTTAAGGGATTTTACGCCACGGGTGACGAGGTAATAATCCGTCTCATGAAGGGCACAATCCTCCCAGGTGTCAAATGGAATAATCCGCCTCAGGTGTTACAGTGAACAGCCGTTCTCTTGATGTGAAATGGAATAATCCGCCTCAGGTGTTACAGTGAACATCCGTTCTCTTGATGTGAAATGGCATAATCCGCCTCATGTGTTACAGTGAACAGCCGTTCTCTTGATGTGAAATGGAATAATCCGCCTATAATTTTTTTTTTTTTTGTTACCAAATTGCCAAGAATTTTTTACAAAACAAAAGTTCTGTCTTAGAATTTTTTTTTCAAACAATTTGTCTAGAATTCAACTGCCGAAGACGGATGTGTCGGACCGAAAGTTGCAAATATCGCAGTCAAGGTGTAAACGAGCGACACAACTCATTCTGTTCTCCGAACTACATCCTGCTACTTGGAAAGCCCAGCTCACTACTTGGTATCGGAAGATTGAGAACGAACGCAGAAGAAGAAGAGTTTTTTTTATAAACAAACAATCATCCCAAAGATTTTTTAAAACGAACAATCTACCTAGAATTTTTTTTAAACTGAACAATCTGCCTAGAATTTTTTTTTTTTTTTTTTAAATTTTAAAACAGCGAACAATCTGCCAAGAAATTTTTAAAAACCAACAATCTGCCTAGGATTTAAAAACCCGAACAATCCTTTCCAGGTGTCGAAAGCAACAACATATTCTGACATTCAAATGGAACAATTCATATTTCTTACAGCCCCTCAATCATGCACGGACGCAACATGTCTTCTTAGTACGAAGTCCCGTTTGGCTTCAGATGTAGAGCTCAAGGTACGTTTATTTGCACTGATAAGATGACGTGAACAACGATGGTATGGAGAGAGTGTAAGCAGACGTTCTGATCCATTTTCGCCTGGTTCAACCGTGTGTATTAAAGACTATTTTTCCCTGCAAAGTCTACACAATGGTCTCTCTTTTGTGAACAAGATACTGAGCAGTGCATGAGTTGTAGCGGCGGTCAGCGACCCAACGCTGACTGCTAGAGTCAGGGCCAGCGAACCGGACCTGTCAATACCCTTCTCCACCTTCACAGGGTGATCCTGGACAACAAGATGCAAAGGAACAAACTGGCTAAGTAGAATGACCGAATAGGGAAGGCTAACCCGGCACCCAAACTGGCTAAGGAGAATGGATCGAATAGGGAAGGCTAACCCGGTACCCAAACTGGCTAAGGAGAATGGATCGAATAGGGAAGGCTAACCCGGTACCCAAACTGGCTAAGGAGAATGGATCGAATAGGGAAGGCTAACCTGGTACCCAAACTGACTAAGGAGAATGGATTGAATAGGGAAGGCTAACCCGGTACCCAAACTGGCTAAGGAGAATGGATCGAATAGGGAAGGCTAACCCGGTACCCAAAAATGTCATGCTGAAGTCGGATGTGTCGGACCGAAAGGTGCAAACATCGTAGTCAAGATGTAAACTGACAACGCATTCCGTTCTCTGGACTACATCTTGCTACTTGTAAAGCCATTTTCAGCGCTTGGTAGCGGGAGTTTAAGAACGAACGAAGAAGAATGCTCTCTCTTTTCGTTGGAGTCATTTCCTGGCCAGTAGAACATATTAACAGCTTACTGATCACGTTTAGAACTATATAACGCAAGACAGCGGGTAAGGGAACCGGTCCTCCCATACCAGAAAAAAACTGTGACCTAGTACACTTAAATTTTATAACACTTAATCCCCGACGGCAGTGTCTGTGCTGGAAATATATTTAATCTTTCAATATCACCGTTTGACACCAATCGAGATGGCGGGCCATTGGTTTTGTTACGCGGCGGGGCGTGTGTCTGACAACCTGATCTCAACTAAACTGCTGACGATTCTCCATTTTGTTTCTTTCCTCGTTGTTCTTTATGCCATCGATTACATCAGCTTCCCAGTTATTCCTCTCTTCTATTTTCCTATTCTCTCTTCAATCGCTCCAGTTCATTCTCTCGTTAATTCCCGAGTTCTTTCTCTCATCTGCTGCGCTTCCCAGTTGTTCCTCTCTTCTATTTTCCCATTCTCTCTTCAATCGCTCCAGTTCATTCTCTCGTTAACTCCCGAGTTATTTCCCTCATCTGCTGCGCTTCCCAGTTGTTCCTCTCTTCTATTTTCCCATTCTCTCTTCAAACGCTCCAGTTCATTCTCTCGTTAATTCCCGAGTTATTTCCCTCATCTGCTGCGCTTCCCAGTTGTTCCTCTCTTCTATTTTCCTATTCTCTCTTCAATTACTCATATCATTCTTTCTCTCATCTGCTGCGCTTCCCAGTTGTTCCTCTCTTCTATTTTCCTATTCTCTCTTCAATTACTCATATCATTCTTTCTCTCATCTGCTGCGCTTCCCAGTTGTTCCTCTCTTCTATTTTCCTATTCTCTCTTCAATTACTCATATCATTCTTTCTCTCATCTGCTGCGCTTCCCAGTTGTTCCTCTCTTCTATCTGCCTATTCTCTCTTCAATTACTCAGATCATTCTTTCTCATCTGCTGCGCTTCCCAGTTGTTCCTCTCTTCTATCTGCCTATTCTCTCTTCAATTACTCAGATCATTCTTTCTCATCTGCTGCGCTTCCCAGTTGTTCCTCTCTTCTATTTTCCTATTCTCTCTTCAATTACTCAGATCATTCTTTCTCTCATCAGCTTCCCTCAGTTCATGATCTCTTTTTCCCCCCTCTTTCTTCAACGTTTTTCTCTCTCCTTCAATTAACCAGTTATTTCTCTCAATTCTCCGGTTCTTTCTTTCTTCAAATCTCCAGTTTTTTTTCTCTTATGAATTATCTATTTTCTTATTTGATTGCCTATTTTGTTTTTTTCTCTATTCATTAATCGTTTTCTCTCTCCTCAATCCTTCAGTTTTTTTCTCTTTTTAAGAATCCATAATTCCTTCTCCTCAATTTTCCATTTTCTCTTTGATTAACTCATTCTTTCTGCGTTGTTATGAAGATACTTGTGTTAAGTTAACTCTCGGTGTTTGTTTGCTAGCGGGTTACAGTGGTTCTTTCTACATCCCGAGGTGTACTTCAGAAGGTGGCCTGGGGTCCTCCTGGCTTTAGTGCAATGTGAGGGCTATCAGTAAGCGCACCACTACGGGGATTACTGTACATATTCTTGACCTAATTGGCCAAGGCTGACGTAGCTCACTCATTATGTATCCAGGAGCACGAGCGAGGACGTGAAGTGCATCCTTGATCAGTATGTGGTGCGTGCGTCTTAATCCACCCCAAACACAAAACATATTTATTTTTAGCACCGAATATTTGAGGTATGACGCCACAGAATAGGCATTTTTTTTTAAACAGTTCCGGATGTCAAACGTTCTGCGATAATAGATGAGAATTTCTTCTTTTGCAGACGATTATTCCTGCCGTCTGGTCAATGAATTTATTGAATCTGTCAACTTTGGCCTATGATAAGAAGAGTAGCATCCATTTTCTACAGCAATAAGACACTATCCATGCTGTCAGACGATGTAATAACAACCATATTACCTAACCCTAACCATAAGC
Source organism: Ariolimax columbianus (assembly GCA_036924085.1). Classification (NCBI taxonomy): domain Eukaryota; kingdom Metazoa; phylum Mollusca; class Gastropoda; order Stylommatophora; family Arionidae; genus Ariolimax; species Ariolimax columbianus. Next base: position 21,675,088 of record JAVGWX010000008.1, read on the forward strand.
ATAACCTAACCGTAATTCTAACATTCGCAAAACTGAATATAACTATCTTTTCTATACTTATGTCTTTGTCTACACCTTTACTTATGTATTTAAAATAAAGTTATATCAACCTGTCCTCCACTTTATCCGAAATGGAATGTGCCATGACGTACGATGAGAACCCAGGGTTTCGGGGTGAATTAAGATGCAAGTACCAAGAATGTTCCACCTGACCCCTCTACGCCCACTCCCTTACTTCTATCATCGATCTTTCCTTTCTCTCCCCCCCCCCTCTCTCTCTATCCAATTCACCATCACTACTTTTCTTCAATAAATCCCCAGCTCTCCCCCCCCCCTCCATTTCTCCAGCTCTCCTCCCCCCCTTTCAATTCCCCAGCCCCCCCCCCTCCATTCCCCAGCACTACTTTTCTTCAACAAATCCCCAGCTCTCCCCCCTTCAATTCACCATCATTACTTTTCTTTAATAGATGCCCAGCTCTCCCCCCCCCCCCCCCCACAATTCACCATCACTACTTTTCTTCAATAATTCCCCAGCTCTCCCCCTTCAATTCACCATCACTACTTTTCTTCAATAATTCCCCAGCTCTCCCCCTTCAATTCACCATCACTACTTTTCTTCAACAAATCCCCAGCTCTCCCCCTTTCAAATCACCATCACTTCTCCAATTCATCCCCATTATTAACCTTGCAGGAATTAATCCTATAATATGGCCGTAATGCGCGTGGCTCATTCTGTAACCAAAACAGCTCTTACTCCGAAACTCCACAGTCCTTCCTTTGAAGACCATTTTGTTTTTTATCAAACTGGCTCTGAACTAAACGGCTGTTAGTACAAGGCCGGTAATGATAAGAGCCAGCTTTGAAGTTCAGCCTAGCAAAGAGCAACTTGGCTGTTATATTATAAGTGGGTGGGTCGAGAGATGAAACGTGAAGTGACGCCGCTTGATAAATCACCTTTGTAGGAAGCCCTTTTGTCGGGCGTTTGCGCTAAGTGGGATCGTGAAATCAATTAGCTCCAGGAACGACCCAACGCTGTGGGAGCCAGCCCGGCGTTCCCTGCCGCATGTGAGGTTACTTGGTCGCTCCGCGAACAGAACGGCTGTATGAAAAGTAAACATATAGGGCTGTTTGCTCTTCAACAGTTGAAGGTGCATATATACATAGTGATTATAATATACTGCAGGTTCTTTATTTAACTAGTTCCATAAACGTGCGTTCGATAACGTGCAACATCTTCTTACACCAAAATAGCAATCCAAATGTCCATGATATAATGAGAATCCAAATGTCCATGCTATAATGATAATCCAGATTGCCATGCTATAATGATAATCCAGATTTCCATGCTATAATGACAATCCAGATGCCCATGCTAAAATGGAAATCCAGATGTACATGCAGTAATGACAATCCAGATCACCTTGCTATTATGACAATCAAAATCTCCCTGCTATAATGACAATCCAGATTTTAGAGCAGTAATAATAATCCAGATTTCCATGCTAAAAAGACAATCCTGATGTCCAAGCTATAATGACAATCCATATTTCTATGCTATAAAGACAATCATGATGTCCATGTAATAATGGCTATCCAGATGTGCATGCTATAAATGGCTTGGCGTGGCTTCGCTCGTTCTCAATCTCCCGCTACCAAACCCTGACACGGGCCTAAGTAGCAGAATGTAGTCCAGAGAACGGAATGCGTTGTGTCGTAGTTTACAGATTGACTGCGATATTTGCACCTTTCGATCCAACACATCCGACTTCAGCAAGCATTTGTTCAGGGTCACCGCGTGGAGGTGTAGAAGGTTCTTGGCAGCTCTGGTTCGCTGGCCCTGACGCTAGCAGTCAGCTATGGGTCGATGGCCGCTTCAGCTCATGCTATAAATGACAATGCAATTTGCCATGCTATCCCCATGCAGGTGGAGCGATTCACTGAATGGTTCCCATTCCTGCCTGCTGGCATAATTTAGGGCAGCGGATCGAATCCTCGGTAAGCCATATGTTGTTTGTTTCTGCTGGTGGGTGAAACAAACAAATATAGCCAGCTCATGACGTGATGACAGCAGTCTTCTGCCTAAAAAACCCTCCGCTTTAGGACAGCTTTATTAAAATAGTATGCCCATACACCGACCAGGACGTCGCGTCAGGGACGGGCACAATATACTGACCAAGACCACTATCTCTCTTCCATGTAGCGTTCACTGGTAAGGTTGTTTTCAAGGCAGCCTGTCTGTCAAGATGTGGATCGATGTGATCCCCGTAGTAGTGAGAGTCACGCAGATGAAGTCACGGAGATAAGCTAAACATAGCACAACCGCGGTCCACCTTTATCAGTATGCTCGGAATGTGATGAACGCTACTACAACCCGCCAACTTAACGTCCTTTTCAGAGCGCACACACGAGTAAACTTACTCATTGTGGGCATTAAACAACAACAAACAACAACTTTCTCATTCGTATATGAAGATGGGGACTGTGCTTACTGCTTAATGTTTGGGGACTGTGCTTACTGCTTAATGTTTGTGGACTGTGCTTACTGCTTAATGTTTGTGGACTGTGCTTACTGCTTAATGTTTGTGGACTGTGCTTACTGCTTAATGTTTGTGGACTGTGCTTACTGCTTAATGTTTGGAGACTGTGCTTACTGCTTAATGTTTGGAGACTGTGCTTACTGCTTAATGTTTGTGGACTGTGCTTACTGCTTAATGTTTGTGGACTGTGCTTACTGCTTAATGTTTGTGAACTGTGCTTACTGCTTAATGTTTGGGAACTGTGCTTACTGCTTAATGTTTGTGGACTGTGCTTACTGCTTAATGTTTGTGGACTGTGCTTACTGCTTAATGTTTGGGAACTATGCTTACTGCTTAATGTTTGGGGACTGTGCTTACTGCTTAATGTTTGGGGACTGTGCTTACTGCTTTAATGTAACCTGTAGACAGACCGTGTTCGTCAACATACAATGACGTTCCTATTGAACATGAAATGTAGGGAAGATAAAAAAGTCAGATAAAACTGTTGTGCCTGTATGGCGTCTAGCGACATGTTTTGTTGTTTGGATGCCAAGGGACAGAAAAATTAAGCGAAATGCACTTTTTGCCGACTATCGAGACAAATCTTACGCCTTTGCCAGCCATTGACACATGTAATGTGATAGTTTTTAAGCGATGAATACGCGAATATCGACACAGTGGTGTTAATTCGTGGATGATGGATAAACTTAGGGGCGAACAATCCAGGCGAAGATACAGAGGGTCTAGTAATATTTGTATTCTTTCAGTCCTTTAACAGTTTATCTCCAGGGAACTCACTAGACAGGTATCAAAGCAATACAACGTTGTCAGAACATATTGGAGTTCTAGATATTGTGCTAACGCCCCCCGCCCCACTATTCGCCCTCCGCCCTTCCTGATTTTCCATGTGTTAGAGAATATCAAACGCTTCTGTAAAACCTGCCTTAGGAATGGACCACGAAACGTCAAATGTGCATCGTCATTCACCTCACCTAATGTAGCTAATGTCCATTTACCTCACTTGAAATATTAACTTCATTTTAACTCACCTCTCACGAAGATTTGTTATCATTATTGTGTACAAATCTGAAAATTGTTATCATTATGTACAATAAGGAATTCTCAAAACGAACAAAATTAATGTACTAAAGATTTCCATGGAGAGACATAATGAGTCTATAATACTATTTTGTTTTCCCCTAACGTTGCATTGTATTTAAAATCCATTACATGAATAGACTTACTTTTGCACTTCTTAACAAATAAAAAACACAAAATTCAGCACTTTCTACTGGACCTAATTCTTAACAGAGAAAACAGGCGCGGGTCTACCTTAATTGACATCGTAGATACTAGACTGTTCAGAAAATGTAGATAGGTCGGGCATATCGTGCATATGTCTGACACCAGATGGACACGAAAAGTGACGTTATTGTGACCCTAAAATTTGTAGCGTCCACGGGGACGTACACTAATGAGATGCAGAGATGGCCTATGCCAACATACTTCCCCAAACTACAAAAATAGTCCATAAGCCTCACCTACCTACAAAAATAGTCCATATGCCTCACCTACATACAAAAATAGTCCATATGCCTCACCAAATTACAAAAATAGTCCATATGCCACCTCACCTACCTACAAAAATAGTCTATATGCCTCACCTACCTACAAAAATAGTCCATATGCCTCACCTACCTACAAAAATAGTCCATATGCCTCACCTACCTACAAAAATAGTCCATATGCCTCACCTAACTACAAAAAAGTCCATATGCCTCACCTACCTACAAAAATAGTCCATATGCCTTACAAAACTACCAAAATAGTCCATATGCTTCACCAAACTACAAAAATAGTCCATATGCCTCACCTACCTACAAAAATAGTCCATATGCCTTACAAAACTACCAAAATAGTCCAAATGCTTCCCCAAACTACAAAAATAGTCCATATGCCTCCCCTACCTACAAAAATAGTCCATATGCCTTACAAAACTACCAAATAGCCCATATGCTTCACCAAACTACCAAAATAGTCCATATGCTTCACCAAACTACCAAAATAGTCTATATGCTTCACAAAACTACAAAAATAGTCCATATGCCTCACCTACCTACAAAAATAGTCCATATGCCTTACAAAACTACCAAAATAGTCCATTTGCTTCCTCAAACTACAAAAATAGTCCATATGCCTCACCTACCTACAAAAATAGTCCATATGCCTTACAAAACTACCAAAATAGTCCATATGCTTCACCAAACTACAAAAATAGTCCATATGCTTCCCCAAACTACCAAAATAGTCCATATGCTTCACCAACCTACAAAAAAGTCAATATGCTTCACAAAACTACCAATATAGTCCATATGCTTCACCAAACTACTAAAATAGTCAATATGCGTCAACAAACTACAAAATAGTATATATGCCTCACCAAACTATCAAGATAGTATATATGCAACATCAGACCACCAAAATAGTCAATATGCCTCATCAAACTACCAAAATAGTAAATATGCCTCACCAAACTACCAAAATAGTCCATATACCTCACCAAACTACCAAAATAGCCTATATGCCTCACCAAACCACGAAAATAGTCCATATACCTCACCAAACCAACAAAATAGTTTATATGCCTCACCAAACCACCAAAATAGTCCATATACTTCACCAAACCACCAAAATAGTTTATATGCCTCACCAAACCACAAAAATAGTCCATATACCTCACTAAACAACCAAAATAGTTTATATGCCTCACCAATCCACCAAAATAGTCCACATACCTCACCAAACTACCAAAATAGCCTATATGCCTCACCAAACCACCAAAATAGTCCATATATCTCACAAAACCACCAAAATCGCCCATATACCTCACCAAACCACCAAAATAGTCCATATTCCTCACCAAACCACCAAAATAGTCCATATACCTCACCAAACCACCAAAATAGTTCATATGCCTCACCAAACCACCAAAATAGTCCATATACCTCACCAAACCACCAAAATAGTTTATATGCCTCACCAAACCACCAAAATAGTCCATATACCTCACCAAACTACCAAAATAGATTCACCAACCAACCAAAGGCACAGAAATGGTTAGCAGCTCCTGCGCTAAATGGATAACGGGGTTGGAAAATGGAATGCCATTTATGTCTGGAGTTTTTATCAAATATAATTTCTTAACGCACAAGTACACGAGCGCAACCCGACAAGCTAAAAACCGGTTTTTGTTTGGTTTTCTTTTCTTTCTTTCTTGTTTTTTTTTTTCATCAAAAGGGGGAGACAATTATTTGAGCACTTGCAAGCCAGCGGCTGCACCTTCCGCCTGAAACGTTGCGTGACTTGACTCGATTTCCAAAGGCTACAAGAAAAGATGTATGCTGGACATTTTAACTGGTTCGTGCATGGAACAAACGAAGAGGAAAGAAATGGTGTCTGTGAATATTGTGTTGTGATATGTCGCTATCCAAAAAAAATATTGTCCGCTTAACGGAAATGTTACCGTATTTAGTGCAATTTTTTACTTTTTTCTCTGCATTCTAAAGTCGTAGGTTGTAAACGGGTACATGGCTTAGTAAGCGCAATCATGAAAGATAGGATGAAATAGCCTACCCCCAACCACCTAAAAAAAACAACTCCCCACACCTAATAAAGATCATTCTTCAACACTCCATCCCCGACAACAGCGCATGTTGCGCCCTGCAAGGGGGTCACATGTGCTAGATAAAAGGTCTACTGCCAAGCGTGGAATGTAGCGTGAATTCGTCAAAACGAGGGTTTATTTTTCTACAAACAGCAATTCTGATGAATTAGAGTAGATGTATAACTGTCGACAGCTCTCTAAGAGCTCAGTCCTTTCCATTGTCAAGATTATGTCACTGACAGGGCTATATACTAGTATGGCATCATTCAATGACACTACTTTGTGTGTCTGTCAACAGTTCCATAAAACTATATGTCACAGACAGGATTATATACTAGTATGGCATCATTCAATGAGACTACTTTGTGTGTCTGTCAACAGTTCCATAAAACTATATGTCACAGACAGGATTATATACTAGTATGGCATCATTCAATGAGACTACTTTGTGTGTCTGTCAACAGTTCCATAAAACTATATGTCACAGACAGGATTATATACTAGTATTTCATCATTCAATGACACTACTTTGTGTCTGTCAACAGTTCCATAAAACTATATGTCACAGACAGGATTATATACTAGTATGGCATCATTCAATGACACTACTTTGTGTCTGTCAACAGTTCCATAAAACTATATGTCACAGAGAGGATTATATACTAGTTTGGCATCATTCAATGACACTACTTTGTGTCTGTCAACAGTTCTATAAAACTATATGTCACAGACAGGATTATATACTAGTATGGCATCATTCAATGACACTACTTTGTGTCTGTCAACAGTTCCATAAAACTATATGTCACAGACAGGATTATATACTAGTATGGCATCATTCAAACAACTACTCAGTGTGTGTGTGTGTGTGTGCATCGTTTCGTTATGCACATGCTTTGCCCAATTAATTTCAACCGACGTTTCTATTACGTTTGCAGTAATTCTTCGCTTCGCTCCTTCTACTCCACAATATGAAGATGGATCCTTATTTTTACCTTGAACCCATCATTGATGCAATTTTTTGTTGTCTCTTGCCTCCTCATCTTCCAATGTCCCCTATCTCACCCGTATATCAACATGCATTCATCTGCTAGCTCATACTGGTGTTGTTCGCTGTCCCCGTTGAAGACTTCTAGATCGTAATGTAGGTTTCGTTTATGTTTTCGTCTCAGGGCGGTATCTGGTCATACTTACTGTTTCTTTTAGACATGGATCCTTAGATGAAGCCTGCGCCAACTCACTTTGTGTACCCTTGCAGTTTCTGTTGAAACTTCTTTTTCACGATGAGGCCAGGCCGCTAGCACTATGTTAAACTTTCTCCAGAAGCATTTTGCGACATGAGTGTAGGTGTATTGGTCCTATTCTACCTTCCCTAATAGCCGCCCCGGCACTTGAACGTTAAATCACACCAAACAAAAGAAATAGAGTCTATATTTTAAACACCGAATTTGAGTCAGTGGCGTTACAGAATAGTCGACTTGATTAATGTTCGGGGTGTCCAACATTCTGTGCAAATAGACGAGAATTTCTGCTACCGCTTGTTCCTGCCGTCTTAGTAATGAATTGCTCGAATCTGTCAACGTTGGTCCACGATAAAGAGAGTAGCATCCACTTTCTACAGCAGCATGATGTCCCTGCTGTCAGACGATGTAATAACCATGTTATCTGAACCTAAGCCTAATTCTAACCCGAACTCAACTCCAAAACTGAACCCAAACCATAGCAATAATCATAACCCTAATCATAACCCTAACCGTAACACTAAACCTAACACTAAACATACCCTAAACCTAAACATAACTATAACCCTACACCTAATCATAACCCTAAACATAAACATAACCATAAACATAACCATAACCCTAAACATAAACATAACCATAAACATAGCCCTAAACATAACCATAACCCTAAACCTAAACATAACCATAAACATAACCATAACCCTAAACATAACCATAACCCTAAACATAACCATAACCCTAAATATAAACATAACCCAAAACCTAATCATAACTATAAACCTAAGCCTAAACTTGCTCAAAACTGGATATAACCATCTCTTCTACACTATCTGTCTTTACTTATTTCATTTAAATAAAATTATATCGACCTGCCCTCCCTTTAACCCGAAATTGAATGTCCCGTTACATACGATGGGGACCCAGGGAACTCGTGTTTGGGGTGAATTAAGACATAAGTACCACCGCCCCTTAGCTCTTGTCTATCCCCAGGATGCCATTATACAGTAAATTTATTTGCCTCGCTTAAATTGGCGTTTCACTCTTCGACATGTCCGGTTTGGGAGGCGATGATGGCAGATGACTTTTATGGGCATATGGACAGACATTTTCCTTTGCCACACACAACCATGTATGTGCATATGCACTGACAGGGACGGTGTGGGCTAGTGGTTAAGTGACACGGATCACAATCCGAATGTGCTGGGCTCGATCCCGATCACAGCACCGCCCGTTACCCCGCGAAAGCAAACCCTTAGAGAATGTAGGGGGAAGCAGCCCCTTACATAAAATGTATGCCGAAGTCGGATGCACTGGGCCGACAGGCGCAAAATAAAAACAGTGTAAGCCTTGGGGAATAGAGAAATAAGACGAACGCAAACAAAAAGATGCACTGAAGGGAGGCGGGACCTACGTTGGTATGGCGCCTTTTTTTTTACTGCAACGCCTACATAATGTTCCCTCTTTTCGCTGGAGTCATTTCTTTGTCAATAAAACATTATATTAACAGCTTACTGATCACGTTAACAATTAAGAAACGCAAGACAGCGTGTAAGGGAACCGGCCATCGCATATCAGAAAAACAAACAGTGACCTAATACCCTTAAGTTTACATATAACGCGTGATCCCCAACCGGTAGTGTCCGTGATGGGGATATATGTGATCTTTTAATATCACTGTTTAACACCAATCCAGACGGCGGACCGTGGTTTATCGTTACGCGGGAGGGAGGGAGCGGGGGAGGGGGGGGGTGGTGTGTGGCTGACAACCCAATCTTAATTAAACTGCTCGCCATCTTGGTTCTTTTTCTCGCTGTTCTTTATGCCATCGATTACTCAGTTCGTGTTCCCTTCAGCTCCAGTTATGTCTCTCATTAGTTCTCCAGTTGTCTCTCATTAATTCCCCAGTTATGTCTCTCATTTATTCCCCAGTTATGTCTCTCATTAATTCCCCAGTTCTGTCTCTCGTTAATTCCCCAGGTCTGTCTTATAATTCCCCAGTTCTGTCTCTCATTAATTCCCTAGTTCTGTCTCTCAATCTCCAGTGCTGTATCTCATTAATTCCCCAGTTGTCTCTCATTAATTCTCCAGTGCTGTTTTTCATTAATTCCCCAGTTCTGTCTCTCATTAATTCCCCAATTCTGTATCTCATTAATTCCCTAGTTGTCTCTCGTTAATTCCACAGGTCTGTCTTATAATTCCCCAGTTCTGTCTCTCATTAATTCCCTAGTTCTGTCTCTCAATCTCCAGTGCTGTTTCTCATTAATTCCCCAGTTGTCTCTCATTAATTATCCAGTGCTGTTTCTCATTAATTCCCCAGTTCTGTCTCATTAATTCCCCAATTCTGTATCTCATTAATTCCCTAGTTGTCTCTCATTAATTCCCCAGTTCTGTCTCTCATTAATTCCCCAGTTCTCTAATTAATTCCCCAGTTCTGTCTCTCAGCTTCACAGTTCTTCATTTATCCCATTCACACGAGAGGGCCGTTCAATAACCTGAATTGACAAGTCTACAGATGTCCATCCTCATGAGAAGGATGTCGGTATTGAGAAGGGGGGAGGGGGGGAGAGATATGTAGATATTGAGAGAGGGAGAAAGAAGGGCGTGTGTGTGTGGTTATTATTATATAATAGTGGGGGTGGTGTTGGAGAGATTGTGTGTGAGAGAGTGAGGAGGGGGGGGGGGAAGAGAATGTCAGCTTGAGAGAGAGATGGACCTGCGTGCAGCCCGTCAGAACTGCCGCCTCCAAGGCAATGAAACAGAGACAATTGTGAGCGTCTCATGTCAAAACACGTCGTCATGCATCTTCCTCAATCTCAAGGTCAGTCTAGTGTCTTAATCAACATGTCCTCCTCCTCCTCTAAATGTCGCTATCAGCTTACAACAGGTTTTTGTTTTGCTTATTTCTAATTCCATCTCCTCTTTACTGTCTGTTCCTAGTGTAAGCTCCCTTTATTTATATTTGGCCTACTTTATTGTCTACCCATCGCAAACTATGATGGCGACACCATCAGGCGGTTGATGTCTTGATGATTTAACTGGCGCTGTATTTGGATTATAATGAGGAAGAAGCAACGGGGTCGCTTGAAACCTGCGGGGCTCGAGCCCACGCCGTTTCCAATCATCGCTTTTAGAGGCCAGTGCCTTACCTCTCGACCACAGTGACCGTTAAATAACCACCAGATATCAAGATGCTGAGCAGCTCATGAGCTGCAGTGTTCAGCGACCCATAGCTGACTGCTTGCGTCAGGGCCAGCGAACCAAAGCTGCCAAGACCATTCTACACCTGCACGCGGTGATCCTGGGTAACAGGCTGCAGCAGGGCAGACTGGCTAAGGAGAAGGTATCGAAGAGGGAATGCTAACCCGGTACTCAAAAAATGCTTGCTGGAGTCGGATGTGTTGGACCGAAAGGTGCAAATATCGCAGTCACGCTGTAAACTACGACACAACGCATTCCGTTCTCTGGACTAGATTCTGCTAGTTAAGCCCTTTCAGTGTTTGGTAGTGGGAGATTGAGAACGAACTAAGCCAAGCCAAATAACCACAGTGGTGTTTGGAGCTTCCTTTTCATCAAAATATATTCCGATAAATGTACGGGCATAGTTGGTACTCTCTAACTTAAGGAGAACATCCAGAGAACTAAACTATCATACCATGTTGAATTTCAATTTGATATTGTCCTTATAACTTTCAATTGTAATTCACAACTTGCTTGTCAGTGTGCAATTTCACGTTTGTGGAGATTTGGCCACAATTCTTCTTCTGTGCAGCGGGCAATGCGTCTATTCGTTTCTATATTTCTTTACTGTTTATGAAAATGATGTTACAATGGCGAGTAGAGCAGTAGCTATCAAACAGGCGGGCTGAAAGCAGCATGCTTACCCTCTAATCATATTTTGCGGTCCGTTTGGCCTTTCTTGCGGCATGACAAATAACGTTTGACTTCGTTGTTCGTTTTTAAATAACTTCGTATATGAAACAAGCTTAATGGTCGGTTTCCCAGCTTATCTCTCACAACCACATATATTTCATTCATAAGCATGGTTTCAGCACTAAAAAGCCAGAAAAATACTGAATTTAATGATTTAAGAGCAGTACTCTGTCAACTATGCCAGCAGTCCGAGGCCAAAAAGAGTAGTGGTACAGTGGGTTCCATCCCACTGTAACATCCAAGGCAACGAGGAGGCAGACAGACTGGCAAAGGAAGGTGCAAGACTACCACAACCAGACCCTAGTGTGACATACGAAGAGTCAAAAAGGCTTATTAGAGCTAGATACATGACCAAATGGGAAACAAAACATACTGGCTACACAAAGAACGGTGCCTATTACCACTTTAACAGAAGAGAGCAGGTCGTGGTCTTCAGACTGCGCACAGACCACAATAGACTAAGGTACCACCTATTCAATAAATTGAAGATAGGTGGCACTGACGAATGCTCGTGTGGTACTGGGAAAATTACCGCTGAACATTTGCTGCAAAACTGCCCGACATACGAGGATCAGAGAAAGCACATGTGGTCATCACCAGTGGCAACACTATACAAGCTCTATGGCAGCGTCGACAGCCTCAGGATGACCGCTGCTTTTTTCGAAAAAATACAGGTTGACGTCTGACAGCGTATGAAGAAGAAGAAGGAGAAGAAGAAGAAGAAGAAGAAGAAGAAGAAGAAGCATGGTTTCTACGCCCCATACTACTTGGTTAGAGAGAAGCATGCAGTGACTCTGTTCCTTCTGTGAATCCCTCACATTTGGTAAACACATTCTGAATATTTGTCCTTACTTACATGTGGCATGCTTGTGAGTCTTTAATTAATGCCTTACAAAGCAAGTCTCTGACCAACACGACCAATGGTGTCTTATAAGACGGTAACAAACTCCTTCCACGTCGTCAAGTGGGCGGCCATACCCTGCACTGTCCATCTTATAAGGTTCAAGATTGTTATGTATTCTTAGGCGTATGTGCTGTACAAGACGTTCGTAGTTTACAGCGAGGTGCGACATTTGCGCGCTTCGGACCGACACATCGGCCATACTCTGTACTGTGCCCCATCTCAGATTCAAGATTTTCTTTCTCTTCTATTTTCTTGTCCCGATAAAGACGTAGTTTGCAGCGAGGCTGCGTTATCTGGTGTGTCGGCCCGACACATCGGGTTTCATCTATTCTTTTTCTTTTACGTACCGGATTTGCCTTTCCACTGTGATTCCTATTTCTCTTAACCAGACTTCACTAGTGCATGGGAGGAAGAATAACGTCTGGTCAGGCACAACATACTGATCAGACATGTTAGTCAGGGTCAGGCACAACATACTGGTCAGACATGTTATTCGTGGTCGGGCACAACATACTGGTCAGACATGTTAGTCAGGGTCAAGCACAACATACTGATCAGACAGGTTAATCGGGGTCAGGCATAACATACTGATCAGACAGGTTAATCGGGGTCAGGCACAACATACTGATCAGACAGGTTAGTCGGGGTCAGTCACAACATACTGATCAGACATGTTAGTCATGGTCAGGCACATCCTACTGGCCAAGACCCTCACCTCGGCTTCCTATTAGCTCTCCCTAGAAACGGGATGTTTTCATGGCGGCCTGACTAACGAGGTGAGGATCGACGTGATCCCCGTAGTAGTCAGTGACACGGAGATGAAGCCAAGCATAGTACAACCGCGTAGAGGAACCCTGTTCACCTCCATCAGCACGCTCGGGATGTGAGGAAAGCTACTGCAACCCGCCACTTAACGTCCTTTTCAGGGCACACAAGAGTAACCTACTCATTGTGGGCATTCGCAAACAAACAACAACACTAGTGCAGTCCGTTCACAGGGCGATAGCTCTGATGTGGGATATGGTCTTGGTCAGTTCTGGTTCGCTGGCCCTGATGGAAGCAGTCAGCCATGAATTTCCCACGGAACCCTAGATCAGAAAATAAGCCTACTTTACAGTTGTAATGCGCAGCTGATGAAACTATTGGAATGTATAGCGGCACCCCTGTAAACCAGCTACAGCACTGAGTGTGTCGTGGCGCACAGTTTGGGAACCATTGGTCTAAAACAATAACATTGTCGACTGTCATCACCATCAGTCCCGTAACCTAGAAGGTCGTTGAGGCATCGTTATTGTAGTTTGTCGAACCAGATACCGCCATACGTCTCGATTTTTCGCCAAGGTATTAGCTTAACCTATATATCTTCCCGCTAACTCTTTTATATTGTCCTCCCATCTCTTTTTGGATCTCCTCTCCCACGCTTCCCAGACACAGGGCCTTGCAGGACGGTCTTGGTCAGCCCCACCGATTGTGATATGTGTCCATACAATGTCAATTTTCGTGTTTTTACTCTAGTCAATATGTTTTTGTATTGACCTAACTCCTTCCTAACAATTTTAAGAACACTCGTTTGTAACGCGATCCATATGTGAAATGCAAAGAATTCTTCGCAAGCATCTCATTTCCCTTGCTCAAATACTACGTTCTAAGGCATACATACGACAGAGTCCAAGTCTCACATACGACAGAGTCCAAGTCTCACACACGAAGAGGTAAACCGAGATGACCACTGTATACATTAAAGTCAGCTTCGATGAAAGATTAATGTTCTTTCTTGTCTTTCCAGATTATTCGACGTCTGGTCAGGGCGACCATGTCCATCGTTATAGACATCTCGGCATTCATTTCTGCTCTCAGATATTTGAACCGCGTAACACTTTCTTTGCGTAGCGTAGTGGTTAGTGCTCTGGCATCGCATCTGAGTGGTCCTGGGTTCATTCCCCAGTTGAGGCGGTAATGTGTTGTTTTTTTCAGACCGCAACGGCCCCCGGGTCAACCCAGCCTTAAATGGGTACCGGTTCAGTCCTGGAAGTAAAAGCGCGAAGGAGAGGAGATGGCTACCGCCCTCATATAGCCGAGCCTTTGAAATGAAGATCGCTAACACCTCACACCCCTACGGCAGTAATGCTATGGGTTACGTTAACACTTTCCAGAGGTTCACATTTGACCATAATCGGGTTTAAATACCATCTGGGGAGTTGACCATAATCGTACTCTTCTCTTCACTGATTTCCATCCCAAATATCTGGGCAGCATTGTTCAGATTTGCGATTAGCCTTGCAAGATCAGGCTCTGTTCCCGCCAGACCGTTAAAGTCATCAACAAACCGGAGGTTGGTGAGTATGCCACATATACTGACCGTCCCTACGTGTTCATCATCCAACTGACACATGTCACGAAAAATAACTCATTTCTACTGGGGCACAGAAGTAGCGAAAAAAAGCCCCTGCAATATATATATATCAAGGCTAAGAACCTATGAGAGAGAGAGAGAGAGAGAGAGAGAGAGAGAGAGAGAAGGTGAAACAGAGAATGTGAGAGAATGTATAACTCAAACATACAAAAACATCCGAGACTCTTTTCATATCCTTGCTGTGAAGTTTACTATTTGCTGCGTTATTAGACCTGCATCATGATTAAAGAGAGAGAGAGAGAGAGAGAGAGAGAGAGAGAGAGAGAGAGAGAGAGAGAGAGAGAGAGAGAGAGAGAGAGAAGGTGAAACAGAGAATGTGAGAGAATGTATAACTCAAACATACAAAAACATCCGAGACTCATATCCTTGCTGTGAAGTTTACTATTTGCTGCGTTATTAGACCTGCATCATGATTAAAGAGAGAGAGGTGCCCGGGTGGAAAGCTAAATAACCCTTTGATTTTCTGATGTGAGCCCGTTTCAAAGACATAACAGGAAGCTATATTGCTCTTTTTGCTCTTCTGTCTACGCCCCATAAGACCGCTCGCTTTATAAACCTCCCCAGTGACTGGCTGCTGAAGAGAAGGAGATGCAAAGAAGGGGAAAAGCTCTGAATATTTTTTGTGTGTGTTCTTTGAATCATAAACATCAAAAAACTTTTGAAGACCAGGAACATCCAACGCCTGGTAAGAGGATAGGAAAGAACATTTACTTCAAATAGAAGAATATGTTCAGTAATCATTTTTTGTCAACTTTACTTTGAAAGGGGACGCCGAGGCATATATATATTTCAAGAGGCGATAAACTGGAGAATTCTTTCATCGTTATTTTCCTTTATCGTCAAACTCCTGGTATAATTTGGATCGGTTTTTGGTTTCAGATCAAGAGGAAGTTTGGAAGCAGTCGTTTGGGTTGTTCGTGACTGTGAGTCTCAGCCAGCCGAGTCCATCAAACGTTGTAGTTGTAATATGGGTGAGGCAGTTTGAGTGTCAGGGACGCTATTGCAGCGATGTCTTCCGAGAGAAAAGGTACTGGACCTGGTTCAATTCTCATTAACAGCATGTGCCGTGGAGAGGAGACTAACGGCCGGCCAGACAAAGCATACTGATCAGACTATGTTAGTCAGGGTCAGATGAAATATACTTATCAGACTATGTTAGTCAGTGTCAGATGAAGCATACTGATCAGAATATGTTAGTCATGGTCAGGTGAAACATACTGATCGGCCTATGTTAGTCAGGGTCAGATGAAACATACTAATCAGACTATGTTAGTCATATTCAGGTGAAACATACTGATCGGCCTATGTTAGGGTCAGGTGAATACTGATCAGACTATGTTAATCAGAGTCAGATGAAACATACTGATCAGACTATGTTAATCAGAGTCAGATGAAACATACTGATCAGACTGTGTTAGTCAGGGTCAGGTGAAACATACTGATTAGACTATGTTAGTCAGGGTCAGGTGAAACATGCTAATCACCAGCCCGTCTCACTTTCAAGTAGCTCGCCCAGGAAACAGGCTGTTTAATGGCAGTCTGGCTAACGAGGTGGGGATCGGTACTGTGATCCCGATAATGGTGAGTTTACTGAGGAGCCTAGCATTGCACTAAAACCAGGAAAACCCCGGTCCACAGTCTCAAGCAATCCTCTAAATACGAGAAGAGCCACTGTAACCCACCGCCAAAGAAAGTCATCAAGAGTACCCAACTCAAGTACGAATGGCACTAGCAACACCATCAACATGTACTAGTCGACCCGGCTGTAAATGGTATATGACAGACTGTTCGGGAAGGAAAGGAAAGTATAAACGGCACATGGTCACTCCACTTCACAAAATTCGGAGGTATAGTATAATGGAGTCTCCAATGAACGATCACTGGCAGCAGTGAGACGAGACTGTCGTTTATAAGGCACGAGTGACAGAGTCATAATAGCGCTTGCCTCTCGGTGTAAAGGATCGATTGTAATTCCCCGTCTCGACAAGCTGCAGTCTAACTGGCTGTAAACGGGAGCCTGACTTGGCGATGAGAGCGGAAAATGATTGCCCCACATCACAAACATGCTGTGACCTGGTACAATTATATCTTTTAACACTTTATTCCAATCGGCGCCTTGTGTGATTATTACCGAAAGGTAAAAACTCATCCACAAACAGTACAACAATCAGCCACAATATGTACAACTCAAAATTGAAGAAAGCCATGACCGTGAAAAATAGGCCAGCAATCCAACAGCTTCACGGACAACAACAAATCTCCATTATTTCGACTGAGAATGGGTCACGCAGACTACAGTGCTACCTACATTGGTCCAAGATATCACACACACAAGTGAGTGTCCATGCGAAACGGGAGTCTAGACCCCCGACACATCCTGCGATATCAAACCTGGTCAGAGGAAGCCGAGCTGACGCAGAAGGTGTGGGGCTGCCACCCGGACATGGAAAGGACCGGGGACTTCGTCCTAACGACGAGACTGCTGATCTAGCATGACCTGTAGGAGAAGGAGAAGGAGAAGGAGCAGAAGAAGAAGGAGAAGGAGCAGAAGAAGAAGAAGAAGGAGAAGGAGAAGAAGAAGAAGAAGAAGAAGAAGAAGAAGAAGAAGAAGAAGAAGAAGAAGAAGAAGAAGAAGAAGAAGAAGAAGAAGAAGAGAATCAATGCAGTTCAATAAGAATTATGGTAGAGCACAAGTTCGGGCCTATTCCAATCGCAGAATCAAGACTAGACTATTCTCTGTGAAGTAGGAAGAAACGTAATGGGATACAGAGACCCCAAGACGCAGTGAATGAGCTGATAGCAGCCATCTACTTATAGTTGGTTGCTTGCTCCAGGGTCAGCGAATTAGGGATGATCAAGACCTTATTCCACATCAAAGTGGCGGCCCTTGAAGTCGAGAACAGACTACGTCCGTGCAGCCCGGCTGGAAAGAAAGGCGATTGAAGAGGAAAGGCAAACAATGTCCAAACAATGTGTCGCGCTAAACCCAGTTTCTTTGGAAGGTCAGGCAGGAATATGAGACTAAGAATCCAGAAGGCGAGAGGGGTTTTCATTGTATTAATGATTTTATGGACTTGCCCAGAAAAAGTATGACACAAAGATCAGGATTGCCATCTCTAATGTTAAGGCAGTACTAGCTGTACGGAAAAGAGGCTTGGCGGTCAATAAAGTCACTAACACATTCGGTGCAGACGTTCGTAGACGGATGTCTACGCAGGATATTCGGGTCGAAATGGTACGATATGGTTGCTGACGTGGATCTGTACCATAGAACTGGACAACTGGCAGTCCATCTGGGGATGCAGAGAAGGGTTGGTAATTGATTGGACATACTTTGTATAAAGGGAGAATGACATCGCGAAACAGTCGCTGTTCTGAAATCCGGAAGGACTCAGAGGTAATCCAAGACACACTAAGCGAAGAAAGTTTAGTGGAAACCACGAGTGATATGGGACAGACGTGGTGAATGTTAGAGATGAGAGCGAAAGACATACTTAGCGTGTGTTAGTGCAAGATAAAAGCTACACAGGGGATGCCATGGTTGATTGAAAAGCAAAGATATCGAACTTCGTAATATACGACATAATGGAACCAAACAACAAAAACTTTTGGAAATATGTCAGAAAGAAATTGATCACTAACAGGTAACTTTGATGGACTTTTCCTATAATTTTCATTGAAAATGTAGAGGTATAACAATTGTAGAATGTGTTTGACTCAGCTGTTCTTTTCTGCGTCTGTTTGTAGTCTTGCGAGAAGAGATGACAATTCTCCTGTATCGATGTCCTGCTTTGTCTGACTGTAAAACAAGGAACCCACTTCGAGATTAAGAACGAAACAAAACCAAATAAAGAATGTATTTGTTCATTTACTAGCCTCGGAGTTTCCATTTGTTCCGCCATTTATCCCGATCTTAATTTGAAATTGCAAATGCGCGTTGCTATTTGTTTATTCCCGACACAACCATTAGTTTCATAACAAAAAACCAAAACATATTTTCAATTGGGTATACTTGAGCCTGGAAGTGAACCCTTCATGTTTGGCGCGAGACCAAGTACTGTAACAAATTCTTGGGTACTGTTCAGTGGTCTCGAGGTAAGGTGTCTACCTCGGGTGTCGGAGGTTGCGGGTTCGAATCACGGCTATGAGTTGCTGGCTGATGTCAGCTCATTCAATGTGCTGCAAGTGTGTCCCCGAAAGATATATAAATGCTCTACCACCATTTAATTCAAACTCGCTAGTCATTTTTGTTTAAATACCAGAATTTGAAGAAATGAAATGCATAGAACACACAAATATGAAGTCGATAATAATGTGCAACTCGACCGCTGGAGCTTACCCTCTAGCATCCAGTGACGTGACACGGATGGGCGGCAGCCCCGGGCCTAGAAAGACGGAGCGCCAAAGGTACATGGGACTGAGGCATGAGTAGTAATGTAACATTTCTTGACTGTGATCCAATAATTGATCAATTTGTTGGGATGCAGGTCTGAAAGACTAATGCGATTTAGAAAATGGATTCTGCAGCTTACTGTTGTCACGGACAAATTATTACGTTAAAACAGCTGAGCATGTTTATAGTGTCCTCGGTTCTCATGGCAAATGAAAAAGGTTCTAATCCCCGTTATATATGCTCTCCAGTCAACCTAACTGAAAATGGGTACTGGTATGGAAGGAAAGATAACGAGGTAGGGAACTGGCCATGCCACAACATTAAGGCGGAAGGTTGGTACTATATACACTCTAACATTTCATCCACGAAATCAGCGTATACTAAGGACTGCCTTTGGCTTTTTTTTTTTTACTTAAAATGATCGATTTAATGATTTTCTCATTAAGTCACACATGTGATCTTAGCATATCTGGATAAAATTCGGTACGGTTATTTTCAAATGGAAAATGGCTAAAACAAAACATGAATACAATGCGACTGGAAGTCTCCATATGTGCTCAGTCCCTTTCATAGCTGTAGTACCGACGACAGTCCACAAGCTCCGTAGCTCCCGCTTCAGATTCGATTTTTCCTCTGACTTCATCTAGTACCACTTTACAGATGGATGGATCGACTGTGAGAAGCGGTCAATCCCCAAACCCACGACATGTCCGACCACAGATAACGTACGTAC
This sequence comes from Ariolimax columbianus, assembly GCA_036924085.1. Lineage (NCBI taxonomy): Eukaryota > Metazoa > Mollusca > Gastropoda > Stylommatophora > Arionidae > Ariolimax > Ariolimax columbianus. Next base: position 21,694,885 of record JAVGWX010000008.1, read on the forward strand.
GTGCGTGCGTGCGCGTTTGTTTGTAATTTTTAAGTTGGCGTTATAAGCTGAACTCTTAACCCCTTTCTTCGAACAAAATTACGAATATTTCCGGTAAGATTCGAATCCACGTCCTTTGGATTTTACGTTCCGCGCGTTACTGGCCTTTTAACTATTTTACAAAATAAGCCAGTATTTCATAGGGAAGTGACTGTGGCCATTTTGTTTCCACCCGCTTTTTAAAAAAAACACATTCGTATGCCACTGCTACTACCCCATCACTCTCTTCCTCGTTCTTTCACCCCACCTCTCATCACTTCAATAGCCAATCTCCATCTCAGGGATACAATCTGGCAAGTTAAAAATAACACAAAGATATTAGAATATTACGCTAGAAACAGGACCAGGCGGGGTAGCCAGTCTCCGTCAATACAGCGATGCCAGTAAATTGTGTAAGACAGCAGGGAGTCCCCTATTCCGGATTCCCCGAGTCCAAGTTATAGCTAGCTTTAGGAATAAGCGAAACCCCGCCAAACTGAAAATAAACACGCGAACCTACACACAACAGAAACTGATACGCTCGGAGGAAAGGCAAGCAGGGTTCTTTTGTGTCGGGGGTTGCCAGAAACCATGCGGTAGGAGGCACAGCTGTGGTGAAATAATCAAAGGCAAATTGTAGGTATACAGTCTGTTATTATGAAATGCACGTTTGTTTTGTGTTTCTTGTGTCTGTGTATTTTTGTTTATTTTATGAAAAACACATGTATCTTTTGGGTGGGTATTATTTGTAAAATCTCATTGTTCCCCTCTCTACTCCTACAACTCGGCATTCGTTCAACATTTGCGAATAAAATTCGACTCGGCATTCGTACGTTTGCGCGGAATTATGACCGTTTGGTGGTGGGCAATGAAGATGTTAAGGAGTTGGTGGAAGACACAAGGATGAGCTGGCCACTGAAGAACTGAACGTGGAGCAGGAGAACTACCTGACTGAGTGGCTATCTTCAGAGGAAGAAATAAGTAACGGAGTATTTTCACTACAGGAATTAATTAGCTTTATGGTATGAAATTTAGACAACTATAATGAGATGTCACCTGGAGAGAGATGAGCTCCGTCAGGTGTGTATCGGCACAAGACTCGCCGTTGTTGTATGGCGAAAGCTGATACTACAAACTGCAATAACGGTGCCTCAACGACGTTCTAGGTTATGGGACTGATTATGATGATGTATTATTAAATTATCAATCATATGAGGAAGTGGGGCGGATTAGTGCAACTTACAGTATTTCTTTGACGGAAAAATTAATTTGGGATTCATTCAAATCGCAATTCGAACAACCTCTTGTCACTGATTATGTACGGACAGCGGAGTTTCACTGTACTTTTTCTTCCACTAGTATCGTTGAGAGGGATTAATATGCTGAGCTAAAGCGGTCTGCGACCCAAAGCCGACTGATAGCATCGAACCAGAGCTGCAAAGACGCTTCTCCATCTCCACGTAGTGGTCCTGGACAACAGGCTGCAACAGGGTACTTGCTAAGGAGGAGTGATAAAAGAGGGACGGCTAACCCGATATCCAAAAATGCCTGCTGAAGTAGGATGTGTTGGACCGAAAGGTGCACATAAGCTGAAAAACTACGACACAACGCATTCCGTTCTTCTGCCTACAACCTCTACTTGTAAAGCCCCTTTCAGGGCTTGGTAGCGGGAGATGGAGAACGAGCGAAGAAGAAGAAGAAGAAGAAGAAGAAGAAGAAGAAGAAGAAGAATCGCTGAGAAACGTGAGCTGCTTGTTTCCCCTCTTGTACCACGACGTGCCGTCGGTCTCCTGTTATGTCATCTATACATTTGCAAATTGATCTCCCTCGTGTCTTGCGACCAGATCTTCGTGTGTTATATGTGCCCAGCAGTAGTTGACTGGGTTACATTGTTATAAGATGACCAAACCATATCATTTTCTGTCGCGTGTATTCAGCACAAGGAGCAGTTCACCCTATATGTGCAATATAATTTCTCATTACATCCCTTCTAGTGGCGCTGATAACTGGCTTCTTGTGGCGCTGATAACTGGCTTATTGTGGCGCTGATAACTGGCTTCTTGTAGCGCTGATAACTGGCTTATTGTGGCGCTGATAACTGGCTTATTGTGGCGCTGATAATGGGCTTATTGTGGCGCTGATAATGGGCTTATTGTGGCGCTGGTAACTGGCTTATTGTGGCGCTAATAACTGGCTTCTTGTGGCGCTGATGATGGGCTTATTGTGGCGCTGATGATGGGCTTATTGTGGCGCTGACAATGGGCTTATTGTGGCGCTGATAGTGGGCTCATTGTGGCGCTGATGATGGGCTTATTGTGGCGCTGACAATGGGCTTATTGTGGCGCTGATAACTGGCTTATTGTGATTGATAACTGACTTATTGTGACACTGACAACTGGCTCAATGTGACACTGATAACTGGGTTAATGTAACAATGATAACTGGCTTATTGTGACAATGGCTTATTGTGACACTGGCTTATTGTTGCACTAACTAGCGTTTTTGTAACACTGGTTTATTGTGACATTTATAACCGGCTTATTGTGACACTGATAACTGACTTATTGTGACACTGATAACTGACTTATTGTGACACTGATAACTGACTTTTTGTGACACTGATACCTAGCTTATTGTGACGTTGGCTTATTGTGACACTGATAACTGGCGTATTACTTATATGCACTTAAACTTTTTTATTATTTACGGTATTTTGTTTGATACATCATATCTTTTTAGGCAGGAAAATACAGCGAGGAATAGAACTGGCTACCCCACCTCATAAACAAACTATGGCCTCGTGCAATGAAATCTTAAACACTTGATCTCTGACATCAGTGAATGAGCTGAACAGCCAGCATCAGGGTCAGTGAGCCATAGCTGAACAAACCCTATTCCGCCTTGATGTGGCGGCCGTGAAACCGCTGCGACCAATAAGCCTTACCAATACTATCTTCCTCCTTCCCTACAACTCTTGCCCGTTGTCACCGCCTCTTCTCATGACATGCCCGACGACAAAATGACTGCCTTGTCCTGAACTTTTGCCATAAGCAGTCCCTGTATATGTCTCTATTCAAGTACCATGGTATTAGCCTTGTTTTCAGTCCACGGCATTCTCATTCTTCTGTAAATACCACAAGCACGTGGCCCCCAATGATCCACGTGCTTGCTGACTCCTCCTTCTCTTCCTTTTCTTCTTCGTCTTCTGCATTCGCTCTCAATCTCCTGTTACCAAGCCCTGAACATGGCTTTGCAAGTAGTACGATGTAGTCCGGAGAACGGAATGCGTTGTGTCGCTAGTTTACATCTTGACTGCGATATTTGCACATTTCGGTCCGCCACATCCGTCTTTGGCAGTTTATCTTTCCAATGTCTTCGTATCTTTGATATACCTACTTTGGGGGGAAGGGAGAGGGAGATGAGTGTGTGATGTCTCAACTTGAGTGAAGTGGGGTCTGTTTCCACACCACCACCCACTCACAAATTCTACAAAAACTAGCGTTAGTCTCGTTCACTATACTGCTGTGGATGTCTGTATTCTCATGAGACAGTGCGTCTCTCGTATTTTCTGTCTGGAGACGAGTGCGGTCACTGTAGGTAGTTTCCACCATGCTTCTAGCGCCATCATTTTTCATTTGATCTCTCCGGATGACGCCAATGACATACTTAGACGTTTCATTTCGCACTATTTTTAGTAAGGATTAACTGCGCTACTTGTTATCCTCACTCTTAGTCTCGAGCCGCCCGACCCCAGTGGCAAGTCAAGGACAGGGCGACTACGAGATGCAGGGAACTCCGATTCAAGCACCCGTCATAAAGACGGCGGAGTCCGGAGGCAAACCCACATCACCTGATCACAAGGCCGACGGTTTAAACCCTTCGCGACGGAATGATATTATATATAGGAGAGAGAGAGAGAGAGAGAGAGAGAGAGAGAGAGAGAGAGAGAGAGAGAGATCATATCGTTCTTGTCTGTACTAGCAGCAATAACTATCCAGCTACTAACCCCTTTCTTTTCCCCCCCCCCCCTCCCTGCCCATTTCCTTTCTCTGAGTTTCAACACTGAACGAAGCCGCCGCCTCAAGTGAGCGGCACATCTCAAGTACGGTGGCATACCCGGCTGGAAGAGATCACCGATGCCTCTTTGGTGATGAGAAGGAGAAGAACACCGTCAAACGTTAATTAAATCCGCGATTCCTCACCACTTTAGCCTCTTCCAGGATGAAACGATCGCGCCCTTCGCCACATTCCCCAGCCTATCCTTTACTCATGCTCGACCTTTCTTTCAGGCCATGGTACACTTCAAGTCCTTGCGGTTGCCACGAGTACAGTATATGAATCCCTAGTATTTTCTCTGTGTGTGTATGCGGGCGGGCGCGTAAGCCTGTGCGTATTACGGTACCAATATGTTTATTTGACACTGACAATCAAAATACAGATTCCCAGTCATGTGTTTTTCAACGGGTGAGTTACAGGAAATGTTTATTGACTTTTGTTTTGGTGTGTGTTTGTGTTGTTTTTTTAATAGCACAAAAGACAATCTGATTTTAATATTGCCTAGTTCAGCGAGTAAAGATATTCCAAAACAAGGCTCTGTCGTCAGGAGCAAGTAAGAAATATAGTCTAGTTCAGTGGGTAAAGGTATTCCAACAGAAGGCTCTGTCGTCAGGAGCAAGTAAGAAATATAGTCTAGTTCAGTGGGTAAAGGTATTCCAACAGAAGGCTCTGTCGTCGGGAGCAAGTAAGAAATATAGTCTAGTTCAGTGGGTAAAGGTATTCCAACAAAAGGCTCTGTCGTCGGGTGCAAGTAAGAAATATAGTCTAGTTCAGTGGGTAAAGATATTCCAACAGAAGGCTGTCGTCAGGAGCAAGTAAGAAATATAGTCTAGTTCAGTGGGTAAAGATATTCCAACAGAAGGCTCTGTCGTAGGGAGCAAGTAAGAAATATAGTCTAGTTCAGTGGGTAAAGGTATTCCAACAGAAGGCTCTGTCGTCAGGAGCAAGAAAGAAATATAGTCTAGTTCAGTGGGTAAAGATATTCCAACAGAAGGCTCTGTCGTCGAGAGCAAGTAAGAAATATAGTCTAGTTCAGTGGGTAAAGGTATTCCAACAGAAGGCTCTGTCGTCAGGAGCAAGTAAGAAATATATAGTTCAGCGGGTAAAGATATTCCAACAGAAGGCTGTCGTCAGGAGCAAGTAAGAAATATAGTCTAGTTCAGTGGGTAAAGATATTCCAACAGAAGGCTCTGTCGTCGGGAGCAAGTAAGAAATATAGTCTAGTTCAGCGGGTTAAGATATTCCAACAGAAGGCTGTCGTCAGGAGCAAGTAAGAAATATAGTCTAGTTCAGCGGGTAAAGATATTCCAACAGAAGACTGTCGTCAGGAGCAAGTAAGAAATATAGTCTAGTTCAGTGGGTAAAGATATTCCAACAGAAGGGTCTATCGTCGGGAGCAAGTAAGAAATGTAGTCTAGTTCAGCGGGTAAAGATATTCCAACAGAAGGCTCTGTCGTCGGGAGCAAGTGAAAAATATAGTCTAGTTCAGCGGGTAAAGATATTCCAACAGAAGGCTGTCGTCAGGAGCAAGTAAGAAATATAGTCTAGTTCAGTGGGTAAAGATATTCCAACAGAAGGCTCTATCGTCGGGAGCAAGTAAGAAATATAGTCTAGTTCAGCGGGTAAAGATATTCCAACAGAAGGCTCTGTCGTCGGGAGCAAGTAAGAAATATAGTCTAGTTCAGCGGGTAAAGATATTCCAACAGAAGGCTGTCGTCAGGAGCAAGTAAGAAATATAGTCTAGTTCAGTGGGTAAAGATATTCCAACAGAAGGCTGTCGTCAGGAGCAAGTAAGAAATATAGTCTAGTTCAGTGGGTAAAGATATTCCAACAGAAGGCTCTGTCGTCGGGAGCAAGTAAGAGAAAGAACATTTTGTGAGTTCTAAACTTTAGTGAAGTGGGGTGATACATTGAACAAACACAGACTGAAAACTACACCTCCGCACGGCGTGGATAGATAACGATAATGGCGATGATCATGAGATAGTTGAAAGAAAAGAGAATATTGGAAAAATCTATATGAACATCAATAAAGATCATATTGGGGAGGAAAGATTTTTTTTTAACGACCAAAATAACAAAGGAAATGGGAGATCAATTAGAAAACAACAGACATTGTGGGAAAACACCAGGCATAAAGGGAAAACAGGACATTGTGGGAAACACCAGACATGAAGGGAAAACCAGACATGAAATGAAAAATCAGAAATGACGGGAAAACAAGACATTGTGTGAAACACCAGACATAAAGGGAAAACAATGCAATGTGGAAAACACCAGACATATAGGGAAAACAAGACATTGTGTGAAACACCAGACATAAAGGGAAAACAATGCATTGTGGGAAACACCAGACATATAGAGAAAACAAGACATTGTGGGAAACACCAGACATAAAGGAAAAACATGACATTATGGGGAAACACCAGACATAAAGTGGAAAACAAGACATTGTGAGAAAACACCAGACATAAAGGTAAAACAAGACATTGGATGTGTGTGTATGTTTGAGAGGGAATAAATAGAAAAGAATCACACAAAAACAAGTATAATGGAAGTACAATGAAACAAAACCAAGTAACAATACAGAACAGAAAAGACAAAAATGAAAGGACACGAAAATAACAAAAACATAAATAGAGAGGAAAACTTCGGTTTCTTTTTCTCGCTTAGTCGCTCCATTTCTTCTATTTAGTGGTTGGTTGGTTGGTTGTTTGCGAATGCCAAAAACGAGTAGGTTTACTCCTTTTGTGCGCCCTGAAAAGGACGTAGTGGCTTTCCTCACATCCGGAGCGTGCTGACGAAGGTGGACAGGGGTCCTCAAAGCGGTTGTGCTATGCTTGGCTTCATTTGTGTGCCGCTCACTACTACAGGGATCACGTCGATCCGTTACCTCGATAGTTAGGCTACCATGAAAACAGCCGTTTCCAGGTAGGGCTACGAGGAAGCCAAGGTGAGGGTCTTGGCCAGTATGTTTTGCCAGACCAGACGTTAGCCTTCCTCCCTCTTATATGTGGTAAAGCGGATATTTATATTTACTTTTCTTTGCTCCCTGCTCGGCCTCCTATATCACACTGGCCATCCTTCTATATCACACTGGCCGGCCTCCTATAAGCACACTGGCCGGAGTGAACAGCGAGATATGAAAACATACATAAAAAACATAAATATTTTTTTTAAACATGACAGGCAAGTAATACAGATCTGGTAACACGAAGACGAGCATGAGGCAGAGCAAGAATGCATAATACAATCATGCGGGAGAAAAATTGTTTGAGATAAAGAAAGAAGTAAAAACAGCAATATTAAGAAGAAGAAAACAGAATTGCGTTGCTCCATTCAAACTATTTACTATGCCACAGAGCAACCAAAAAAGAATCCTGGGATAGAAGCGACGCCAATTATCTGAACGTTGAAGGACTTCAAAGACGAGGGAATATCGAGAGCGCTGTCCTCGGAATTTGCCAGCCGGCCCCAACATCAAAGGGCCAATCTACTATAACAGTGTTTACTTGTGTTTCGTTAAATGTGTGGATCGAGCATCAATCGATGCTTTTTAAGGGGGCCATCGGGTGCAGATCGCTGGAGGCACTTATTAAAACACTCCGGCGAGAGACAGACACGATGCATCGATCCTTCTGTTCATAAACTCTTCGGTAATGGATGTTGCTGATGATATTTCGCATTGATAGCGACAAAATGTACCGCTTAAATTATTGGGGGGAAACAGTGACAAAGTGATATTAGCGTTTTCCGTGCTTTACTGTGCAGTGAGGGTGAAAGGTGAGGGGGTAGTGGTGGGGAGAGAGATTGGGAGATGCGTGGATGAACAAACAGGAAGATAGATGGAGCAAATATGATTACAAACAGGTAGACAGCGAGCAAGCAGACACACGCACATATGGCATATGGATACATTTGACAGCCCGGCTGGCTATTAGGTGAATGAACGAATATACAGGGGCGTGGTTAGACAGACAAACACAGAGGGACAGACAGAGAGACAAGACACAAAGAGACAGACATACAGACGGATTGACAGAAGAGGCAGAGAGGGACTGACAGACAGAGAGGAACAGACAGAGAGACAAGACATAAAGAGATAGACATACAGACGAACTGACAGAAAGAAAGGGAATGACAAAGGCAGAAAGGTACTGATAGAGACAGAGGGATTTGCAGAGGCAGAGAAGGACTGACAGAGGCAGAAAGGGACTGACAGAGGCAGAGAGGTACTGACAGAGACAGAGGAACTGGCAAAGACACAAAGAGACAAGAGAGAGACATAGATAGAGAGAGAGACAGACAAACAAAGACAGACATGCAGCAAGACAGAGAGAGAAACAGACAACCAAAGACAGACAGGTAGATAGCAGCTTTTATGGCTAGGTAAAATAGAGAGATGATGATACAAGTAAAATGATAATAATGACGTCCGTTATACAGTACAATTCAGTGCAAATAAACTAGGTTTTCGGGATCAAGATGCTGAGCAGCGCATGAGCTGCAGTGGTCAGCGACCCATAGCTGACTATAAGCGTCAGGGCTAGCGAACCATAGCTGCCTTGACCCTTCTACACCTCCACGCGGTGATCCTGGATAACAGGCTGCATTAGGGCAGACTGGCTAAGGAGAAGGGATCGAAGAGGGAATGCTAACCCGGTACTCAAAAAATGCTTGCTGAAGTCGGATGTGTTGGACCGAAAGGTGCAAATATCGCAGGCAAGCTGTAAACTACGACACAACGCATTCCGTTCTCTGGACTACATTCTGCTACTTAAGCCCTTTCAGGCTTTGGTAGCTGGAGATTGAGAACGAACGACGAAGAAGAAGAAGAAGAAGAAGAACTAGGTTTTCGGCATGACATGTGTTGTTTCATTAAATGAAACGGGACATGTGACTTGGTGCGTTGTTTGTATGGCCGAAGGGCAAGCCTTTTTTTGTGAATGGATTCGTCTTTGGTGGAGAACATTACAATTAGTTGGAGATGTTTAAAAAATCTGGTCTGCCTTTTTGCTCTTTCCCGCCATCCTACCCTTAAGTCGACAAGTTTTCAATGGTCGGACAAACTTGCGATATACGCATGCGCAAAGAAGACCTCATTTTATCATCTCCATTTGAAAAACGGGGACACTACGGCTGAAGTTAACGATTACCTAGAAGTACTTCGTAGCGAGTTTTTGCAGCAATTTCAATTACACGATGAGATTTCTAGTCACATGCACAACTCTCTTTAGTCGCATTTTCCAACTTCCATTAAGCGATCCCGAGTCATACAGGATAAGCACTCACTGCGTCATTAAGCTATCCAAATAGTCACACGGGATATGCACTACTGCGTCATTATTCACATTGCGACATTAAGCTATCCAGATAGTCACAGGGGATGGGCACCCAATGCGTCATTAAGCTATCCGGATAGTCCTACGGGAAAAGTACCCGATCACGATAGTTACAACGTATAAACAAGGAGGTATGGGGAGGTGTTCCTCTATGCCAATGGGAGTAAAGGGAGGTTGTCTCTGTGGCAAGGGGGTAAATCGAGATGTATTAAAAGCCAAAGATCAACCATGTTTTTTTACAAATGAACCAAGCAGCACAGCAAGGTAAACGAAAAGTCGTGGAGATTCAGAAAGGTTTACTAAGAAATCCAAAAGTGGTACAAAAAGGTTTGCTAAACGCGAAAGTGGTACAGAAAGATTTGCTAAACGCCAAAGTGGTACAGAAAGATTTGCTAAACGCCAAAGTGGTACATAAAGGGTTGATAAACGTCAAAGTGGTACAGAAAGTGTTGCTAAATGCCAAAGTGGTACATAAAGGGTTGCTAAACGTCAAAGTGGTACAGAAAGTGTTGCTAAATGCCAAAGTGGTACATAAAGTGTTGCTAAACGTCAAAGTGGTACAGAAAGGTTTGCTAAACGTCAAAGTGGCACAGAAAGGTTTGCTAAACACCAAAGTGGTACATAAAGGTTTGCTAAACGTCAAAGTGGTACAGAAAGGTTTGCTAAATGCCAAAGTGGCACAGAAAGGTTTGCTAAACGCCAAAGTGGTACATAAAGGTTTGCTAAATGTCAAAGTGGTACAGAAAGGTTTGCTAAACGCCAAAGTGGTATATAAAGGGTTGCTAAACGCCAAAGTGGTAAAGAAAGTGTTCCTAAACGCCAAAGTAGTACAGAATGTGTTGCTAAACGTCAAAGTGGTACAGAAAGTGTTGCTAAACGTCAAAGTGGTACAGAAAGGTTTGCTAAACGTCAAAGTGGCACAGAAAGGTTTGCTAAACACCAAAGTGGTACATAAAGGTTTGCTAAACGTCAAAGTGATACAGAAAGGTTTGCTAAATGTCAAAGTGGCACAGAAAGGTTTGCTAAACGCCAAAGTGGTACATAAAGGTTTGCTAAATGTCAAAGTGGTACAGAAAAGTTTGCTAAACGCCAAAGTGGTACATAAAGGTTTGCTAAATATCAAAGTGGTACAGAAAGGTTTGCTAAACGCCAAAGTGGTATATAAAGGGTTGCTAAACGCCAAAGTGGTAAAGAAAGTGTTCCTAAACGCCAAAGTGGTACAGAATGTGTTGCTAAACGTCAAAGTGGTTCAAAAAGGTTTGTTTTAAAAACAAAAGTAGTACAGAAAGGTTTGCTAAAAGCGAAGGTGGTGCATACAGTTTAATGTAGATAAATGTACAGTCAGCCACATGGGTAGATCCAATATGGAACATAATTACAGAATGGGGGTGAACAATATTAGAAAGATAGAAAAGGAAATGGGCCTAGGAGTTATAATAGATCATACAGGTAAGGTGAGTGAGCAAGTTAAGGTTATAATAGATCATACAGGTAAGGTGAGTGAGCAAGTTAAGGTTATAATAGATCATACAGGTAAGGTGAGTGAGCAAGTTAAGGTTATAATAGATCATACAGGTAAGGTGAGGGAGCAAGTCCAGGTTATAATAGATCATACAGGTAAGGTGAGTGAGCAGGTCCAGGTTATAATATATCATACAGGTAAGGTGAGTGAGCAGGTCCAGGTTATAATAGATCATACAGGTAAGGTGAGTGAGCAGGTCCAGGTGGCAGTGAAAAAGGCAAATGCAATGTTAGGTATGATAAAAAGAAATATTAAACATAGGAGCAAGTAAGTGATAGTCAAGCTGTATAAAGCATTAGTTAGACCTAGATTGGAGTACTAGGAACAGGTGTGGAGTCCTTTTCGTAGAGGGGATATAAACATGCTGGAAAGGATACAAAAAAGAGCGACACAGCTGATAGTTGGATTCCAGAATTACAGTTATGAGGAAAGACTCAGAAAAACCGCCCACCGTGTCCAGAAGAGAGAAGAATTCGAGGTTTATAGGATGATCAGAGGAATGGATAAATTAGACTATAACAATTTTATTTTTTTTAAATACACCCACCTACAAGAACAAGAGGGCATAGCTACAAATTAACTAAAGAGATGTCCAGATTATATATTAGGAAATATTTTTTTAGTCAGAGAGTGGTAAATGCTTGGAATGCATTGCCACGAGAGGTAGTTAATGCAGGGATAATTAATGCATTTAAGAATAGATTGGATGCGCATAGCTTTTAGAGCAAGGTAATGTAAATGAAACTGGTTGTATACAGACTCTGCAGAGTCTTCTAAACCAGTATAATGATGTTACGTTAAGATATGAAAGTGTACTGAAAGTAGAGGTCGATCCAGCCACGACGGCATGGGCTTCCATCTGGTTAGGAATCCTATATCCTACAAGGCCACATTATTCCCGGCTCTGGTTAAACAACCATCCGTGCTTCGTATTGTTGCCGTGTGTTCCTGGCCTATTGGTAGGATTAATCGAAGCGAATTAACCAGTTTGATTTTTATGCCTGAATGGGAGGAACGAAAGTGCATTATGCAGTGCGGACAGGTTGAAGAGCACCAGATTAACATATGAGGAAGATTTAGGCACTTGCAGATAGAGAAATGTTAGATTGCGTTTTCAGTTGCATGAATTCCTTCAATTTCTTCGACTTTAATTACTCTAACAAAGGCAGCCGGCAACGCAAGGCTCTGTGCACTTCCTTAGTTTTTTGTAGAAGGAGAATTTGAAAATTCAACTGGGGATGATATTATACTCTAACCACATTAGAAAAGTTAAGGAAACCGAGTTCGTGAACTCTTCATCTTCTTCTTTGTTCGTCTTCAGGCCTCGACGTCAATGACTCTAACGAAGGCAGCAGTCGACTTGAGGCTCCTTACACTTCCGTACAGCTTCTCGTGGAAGGGTACTGGCTGTTGCTAAATGCTGCTTTTCTTGTTGGTATACAGTGGGTAGGACTGAAAAATGTGTTGTGTCGTCAGTGGGTCTGTGCCGCAGCCACAAAGGTCCTTAGTCTGGTGTGACACATGCGTAGCCGGAAAATGATCACCTGGTCTCGCCTGGAGAGTTGGTGGTAGACATCGTTTTCTATGTGACCAAGGTCGGTTCTTTTTTTCAATGTTGCTCTGTACGTTGCCCTGATGGCTGCTTTTGTCTCATCTTATGTGATTTCTGTATCACTCTGCTGAAGCATTCCTCCCTTTCTGGCGGGTATGCTCGCCTCGTCGTTGCCTGGAATGTTGCAGTGGGCTGGGATCCACTGGACTATGCTGCTATTTTTGTTAACACTGGGACAGGCGTTCGAGTGAGTCTGCCAGAGCGCAGAGTTCATTTATGTGCTCGTTCTTGAGAGCCGTTAACACCAAAATATGACAATAGTTGTACGCACTTCCGCTGTTATCTTAGTTCTAAGTTGACCCAATCATTGCCAAGGGCTGGTCGTCCTTGGGCGGGTTCCAACTCAGGATCCAGTCGTTTCTGTAGCGGGCGCGTGTCGCCCAGTGGGCAGTAGTCTGCCCGATGTGGTGTCATGTGTGCTGTGCTTTTAAAGTGAATCTCGCCAGCGAGATTTGGGCCGTTCCAAAGGTCTCTTGTTGTCGCGCGGGTACCACATGGCACTCCATCTTTCGTCTCGTCGTCTAGCGAATCTGATGTGGTTTAGTCGTCTTCCATCGATTATGATGCCATAGTTGTCCCAGTCGTAGTACCTAATCGTCGACTCCAGGCATGCAGAGAATAGTTTCGGCGAGATGGGGGTCTCCTTGCCGTACTCCCTTCTCGGTCGGGTTAGTGTTGGGTTGCGTGAATGTGGGGATGTCAGTGGTACAGCCTTCGTAGCATTTCTAGAGTATGTCTATGTAGTGGAGGTATATTCTTTGCTCGCCCAGCGTTTTCCACGCGAATTCTGTTTCAACGGAGTCAAATGCCTTTTTTGTAATCATTGAATGTGAGTCTTAGCGGTGGTTAATGCTCGCGTGCCTTCTCGATCAGATTGCAGCACGTTGTTGTGTAACTCGGCACCTATGGGTCTGTCCGTTGGAATGCAATGACGCTGATTCATAACAGAAGAGAGAAGATTATTGAAAAAGCAAACAGCCATTGCATGCGCGCCTGACTTACCTGTGCCGTGTGTCATGGATGTTGTGACAATCCTTCATGGCGGTGGTTCCACTGACGCCACTGCTGCCCCCGTCACATAAGTGACTTAAACTGTAGGCCGGGTACTCGTTGTGCAGGCCCTCAACCGAGATGAAGTACTGCCATTTGAGGCTGGGGAAGTACTGAGCATTGCTCCGCCACACTGTTGAGAAGAAGAGAATATGAAGAATTACACTACATGAAATCATACTGGCAGGTCATGCCTGCTGCTAAGTAGCCGAAGGCTATCCCTATTTCTTGCTCTATTTTGCTATATTTGCTTCCAACTACTTACTAGGTCTGAGTGACGGTAGATTTCTTCTTTGGTAGGATATTACGTTTTAGAATGTTCTTCTCCAACAGCGGCTAACATACTCTGATCCATTTTGAGAGAGCAGTCTACAGTGGTGTATCAGTGCTGGCCAGCCTATTTAGTCTACAGTCGCGTATCAGTGCTGGCCAGTCTATTTAGTCTAGTGGCGTATATGTGATGGTCAGCCTATTTAGTCTACAGTGGCGTATCTGTGCTGGTCAGCCTATTTAGTCTACAGTGGCGTATCTGTGCTGGTCAGCCTATTTAGTCTACAGTGGCGTATCTGTGCTGGTCAGCCTATTTAGTCTACAGTGAGGCAGCAGTCCACAGTGGCGTATTCAATGTTCACAGCTGACCTGCATATGCACAACAGTTAACTCAAGTTGACGTATCTGGTAGATGGAAAAGAATCCTCTACCAGGAAGACTCATGATCAATCATCAACACCATTCAGCTCGCTATGGGATACATAACTTCAACAAATACACGTCACGTTTTTTCTGTTCTGTGCCACCTATGGCTGAGTGTGAAAGGCCATCAATTAGAGAGTCTTCTACGCAAGAGAGGTGCATTTTGGCCATCCTGCAGCCAGAGCATATCAATTCAGGTCTCTGGTCTGCAGGCAAGAGGCCGACCTCGACGTCGGTGGATCCAGGGTGTCTCTGACACTCTTAGGAAGTTGGACCTAACGGCAGTACAGGCCTCTCGCTTGGCGATAACAAGAAATCTACACATTCCGGCTCTCTGCAACGCCGCATGGCAAGAGCAGTAGGATAGAAGGAAGAAGAAAAAAGAGAAGAAGAAGAAGAAAAAGTAATGTAAAGGACCCCCCTTTACAGGCTACGTGGCATATTGGTAATATGGCGATAGGCTTAATATTTACGTGTCCAGACTTTCTCGGCAGTATAAAATTGTGTAGGCTGTGTCGACTCTAGGGCCGTTTGCGACCGAACAAAATATCCAGCACCACCTGAGAATTGAACCTAAGCCGTTCGGTCGTAGTTTTTTTGTGTGATTTGTTCAAGTTTCGTCTGTTTTTGCCTGTGTGTAATCCATACTGTCCATATCTGATTTGATCCACTTTATGTCATAACTAGCATGCCGTGTCTCACACTTTCCTCGCACATCCTGTTATGGCGGCTTACTTTAACAATTCATTTCACATTGCTTGGTTTTGTTTTTGTGGTTTTTTTATGTGTTAGTTGTTTTTGTCCCAGACGAAGGCATTGTGGCCTAGGTATCCAACTTTTGGTATTTAGCCCTAGTGCAGTCACAGAGACATTACCCTACATGTGTTTTTAACAACTTGTAACCTTCAATACCTCTATAGCTTCAATCTATTTCTCTTACCAGCCCACAATCATGTCACATTTATTTTCTGATTGCGCTATTTGCCACGTGATAGTGTTTGTCATTGAGTCTAGCGATCTAACAGGAAACATGCGACAGAGACATGTTTTAGCAACGGTCTGATATCTTAACGTGAGTGATAAATGTTTATTGTTCGTAAAGATTGTGTCCTTACTCTGTCGAAGGGACGGCCCGTTAAGCTTTTGTTCTTTTTTTTAGTAGTATAAGAGAATCGTTGTCTTCTCCTTGTCATTTCTTCTCGTTCGCCGCGTATTTTAATTATGTCTACATGTGAAGTCCAGTTCTCTGGACAAACGTTATGGAACGTTCTTTATGGCTCAGAATCACACTTTTTTGTAGAGGTTCGTCTCCATGGGCCAGAGCTCAGTGCCCAATTGCCTAAGCATTAAGTCTTGCGTGATGTTTGGCTGTCTGTGATGTTTGTTCGCACGTAAACTTCGGTGATGGAGCCTATTTTAATATGCCTAAGTGGCCATTCAATATGTTCTGTCCCGTTCTCATGCGGAACAGGATCTCTTGTTCCACTCGATCAATGCAGTGATAGTTGTCTCTCGCTTGATTGACTTCCCATGTGGCTTGGGCAAGGGTCTTCTTTTCCTGGAACGTGATCGTTTGCTTTTTTTTCTATTCTCGTATTGCTTCTTCCTTTGCTTTCATGTTTCCTGGTATTCCACAGTGTGACGATATACACTGAAGCGCTACAATTCCCTTGACTTAGTTCGCTTAATGCCTGTTTAACCATTTATCATTCTTGTCTATATCAAAGCATGTGCGCCATTTTGAAATATCGCCATGGATTCCTAAACTAAGTATCAATCGATCAATACCGTTTTTGATCTCAGTGGAACATAGCTCTTGACCTAATACATGCCAAGTCATTAAAAGTTGCCCTGTCTATATCTGTTGAAATGTATGTGGCTTAAAGCTTGCCAGTGTGGAGTTAACATCATGTCAAATCTCCCTAGTCACCTCTTACAACGTGTCTAAGACGGTTACAGTGTTACTATTCTTAGCTCCTCTTTCAGGCCCCGGTAACACTTTGGTGCCTAAACTCTTGTACAGCGCTAAATAGAACTTGTCCCTCAAGAGGGTTGCAGTGTGAGCAAACTACCAGACTGCAAAGGAGGTATTTTATAGTGTTTTATGACATTAGTGTTGCTCAGCCTCACTTTAGCCACTTAAGAGAATGATACTGTTACATTTACTCGCAGAGCAAATTTAAAGCTAATATATAACCAGGGCTTGACAAAAGCGCTCGTCTGTGACGAGTAACAATTTTTGCTTGATGAGTAAAAAAAAACCTCAGTATTTAATCGTTAATTACGTTTTAGTTAAGTTTACTACATCACGACTCTCGCACGATTATTAAAGATATTACGGTAATAGTAGATTTTACATAAAAGCTATCTATTGATTAGTGAATCGAAATGGACCTCCACTATCACAATTAAAACCTACCAAAGCCATCGATAGATGATACTTCAGTGCTAAAACTACCAATCATGTTTAGGGGCACAAACGCATGCCTCTGGCAGATGTGGGTTGTCTCTTAAGAAGAAAAAGGCTAATACTGTGTAATACAAAATATTTATGCGCATCATTACGTAGAAATAGAAGTGAATTAGTGCCTAATTTAAGTTTGTTAACATAAATTGCTTGACTGTAGTCCGACCATGCTGACTGGTGAAATGTTTGACTGACTGGTGAGCCAACCTAAAATCTATCAAGCCCTGTATATTACCAACACGACTAGAGCTGTGGTTGAAAGCGCTGTGTCTCGCCCATATAGAAATACACATATCTTACTAAAGACAAGCAAACCCAGCTAGTTAATCATCGCGTTAGTATCTTGCTTTGTTGCTCCATCAATGTTACTTTCCAAATAATTGAAAATCTAATTTCAACTGTCTGACCAATACAAGGAGGGGGTGGCCTAGGGGCTGTGCGATTTATTTCAATCCCAAGGTCCCAGGTTCAAATCGCGCCGTGCTCAGACCGGGCGTATCTTAGGTGCTTTTCGTCACCTTTTCTCCTAGCTGTAAATGGGTACCTAAAAAAGTGAGGGGGAAATGTCGAAACATACGCTGGAGCTATTAGTTCGTGCTCTAGAGTAGGCAATTTCTTCAATAAACCTGCTTAATGTCTAGAAAGAAAAAAAAAGAAGAATTCGAGGTAATTGAATGCAGGTTTATAACATTATCAAGGTAACTGATAGATTAGACTATAACCAGTTTTTTTGTTTAATTACAGCAGCCTATAACCGGAAAATGTGGGGACAGAAAAGATTGTATGCGCACATTTATTTTTAGATCGAGAAACAGGTTGTATACATTCTCTGTAGTCTTCTAAACTAGTATAAAGAAGTTACGTTATAAGAGACTGAGCACATATGGACGTACGTAGGGGCAATTTAGCCGGCTAAAGAGTCATTTTCCATTTTATTTTAGCCACAATCGTCATGTTGTCTGTCAGTTATTGTTTATGCCCACTTCCTTTATCTTGTACGCGTTAATCTGCAATCCTACTTTTGCTCTTTGTACTGTTGGTCGTCTGTGTTATTTCAGTATATTTCCCGTTATCAATTACCCAACACAATGACGACCAAATTAAAAAGTAAATATTCCATTTCAGGAATATGGTAAAAAGTCATCGTCGCGACAGCTGTTTCAATTTCATGTACGGTCTGAGAGCACGGCATGAACTGTTCGTGTGCTTGTTACTATATTTCTATTCACACTATTGTGTTTATAGAAGATGGGTAATGTTAGTAGTTTGGTTGGTTGGTTGGATGGGTTTGTGAGCCTGTCTGACAGAAAGAGAGAGAGAGAGAAAAAGAAAGAACGAGAATAGAAAACGATAGAAAGATAAAGGGGGAGAAAATGAGACAGAGAGAGCGAGAAAGAGTGAGAAAGTGATAGAGATAAGGAGAGAGATAAAGATAGAGAGGGAATTTTAGTTGACAGAAATGATAAACGTCAAATAGACATCTGCTGACCCGCAAGGTAAGCGGCATCACAAGATGGGGTTGTTGTTGCCTCTCGTTAGGTACTCTTGCCGACTTTCTTTAGTGACGGATTACAGTAGCCCTCCTTAAATCCCGGGGCATACTTGAGTAGATGAACTGATGCGATCGTGCTGTAGTGCAATGTGAGTATCGTCAGTAAGCTTAACTCTATGGTGATCTCTACATCTTTACCCAGACTGCCACGAAACAACCTGTTTCCATGTAGAACTGACAGGAGGTGAAGTGAGGGTCTGGTTCAGTATGTTTCTTCTCCTTTCACTCTGAAACTGCCGCTACCAAGCCCTGAATATGGCATTGCAAGTACCAAAATGTAGTACGGAGAACAGAATGCTTTGTGTCGTAGTTTTTTTTAGTTTTTTTTTTGCGTTCGCCTTATTAATCTATTCCCCAAGGCGTGTGTGCGTTACACTGTGGTTTTTATTTTGCGCCTGTCGGCCCAGTGTATCCGACTTCAGCATGCATTTTATGTAAGGGTCTGCTTCCTCCTGCATTTTCTAAGGGTTTGCTTCCCCGGGGTAACGGCCGGTGCTGTGATGGGGATCGAACCCAGCACCTTCTGGTTGTGAGCCGTGCCACTTAACCACTAGGCCACGCCGTCCCCGTGTCGTAGTTTACAGGTTGACTGCGATATTTGCACCTTTCTGTCCGACACATCTGACTGCAGCATGACATTTTTAGAGTACAGGGTTACCCTTCCTTCTTCTCCTTAGCCAGTCTGCCCTGTTACAATCTATCCAGGATGACCACGTGGAGGTGTAGAAGGGTCTTGGCAGCTCTGAGTCGATGGCCTTAACGTTAGCTGTTAGCTATGGGTCGCTGACCACTACTGCTCATGCACTGCTAAACACCTTGATCATAATCAGTATGTTTCACCTGACCATGACTAACATAGTATTATCAGCATGTTTCACCTGACCATGACTAACATAGTATTATCAGTATGTTTCACCTGACCATGACTAACATAGTATTATCAGTATGTTTCACCTGACCATGACTAACATAGTATTATCAGTATGTTTCACCTGACCATGACTAACATAGTATTATCAGTATGTTTCGCCTGACCATGACTAACATAGTATTATCAGTATGTTTCACCTGACCATGACTAACATAGTATTATCAGTATGTTTCACCTGACCATGACTAACATAGTATTATCAGTATGTTTCGCCTGACCATGACTAACATAGTATTATCAGTATGTTTTGCCTGACCATGACTAACATAGTATTATCAGTATGTTTCACCTGACCATGACTAACATAGTATTATCAGTATGTTTCACCTGACCATGATTAACATAGTATTATCAGTATGTTTCACCTGACCATGACTAACATAGTATTATCAGTATGTTTCACCTGACCATGACTAACATAGTATTATCAGTATGTTTCACCTGACCATGACTAACATAGTATTATCAGTATGTTTCACCTGACCATGACTAACATAGTATTATCAGTATGTTTCACCTGACCATGACTAACATAGTATTATCAGTATGTTTCACCTGACCGGATGTTTGTCTCCTCTCTCCACAAAATGGGTTTAATTTAGATATAATACTGGTAGAGGTTTTAGTTTGAGTTATCCAAGTTCATAGAATTGGTTAAAAAGATAAATTGGTTAAACATCGAGCTACCCGCATCAAGTCATTCGGCCCTGGTAGCAGTTTTAGTTTGCGACCTCGTGAAGGAGAATTGTGTTTTAATTGAAAAATGTAAGTTAACAGAATCCTTTGAAGACAGATGTATCACCATTAAACCACCCGCATTAAGTCATTCTGCCCTCATAGCGATTTTAGTTTGAGACCACGTGGGGCATTTTTTTCCCATTATCAAAGTTCACAAACCCTTTTAAGATAAATGGATCTCCTTGTTAAACAAAATTTTTTTTTAAAGAGGAAAAATACCGTTTCACACCATGCGGCGTATGGTAAACGTGATGTTAGACCAATATTATTTGGTTGACCACGGCACATAAAGAGTGGTGTGGTCAGTACCACACCGGCCGCTTTTACGTCCCAGACTTTAAGTTAAACATTAAACCACCCGCACAAATGTATCTGTGATAGAGGAGTCGCCAGTGCATGTCACTGCACACCTCTCTATTCTCATGCATGTCAAAATCCTGCAGAGTGTTTCATCTGTGTTTCATCGTACCCTAGACACAACTGCCTATTAACTGACTTGACCTAGTCGTTCATTTACTACAAAAGGTCAATATACCATTGATATATTATATATATTTGTTCCTTTTCACGGTTGGTCGGAAGGCAGATGAGGAAGTAGCATCCACACAAACTCTGGTGACCAATCTCACTGAAAACCCCCCTTGTGTTGCCATCTGTTCTTTAAAGACCAACGAAAAGGCCTCCGTAAAAACAAACCGCTACTCGCTAAAATGACTGATGTGACTTTGTGATAAATAGTCCTTATATTATATTAAAATGTCCAACATACAAACGTTTCACCGAGGGTTTCCCTTATTCATTAACAATAAACGCACTGACTTTTCTCTCTGTGATCGTATGAGGGTGAGCGAGTTTCTTACATATAAAGCACAGGTGTATGTGAGCTAGGGATGTCTCGGATACTCGCTCTGTATTCGCTTTCGGGACGAATTGTCTAGGTGAATAGTTTTGCGTTTTCACCCGAATGGTACGATGTGATATGATTTAACTGAGGTCGACAATGAAGCAGCAGTTCTTCTTCTTCTTCTTCTTCTTCTTCTGTCTGCCCATCTCTGCCAAGTTTGTCTATGCTGTCATTTTCTGACTTGTATTCTTTGTGCTGGTCTTCTGTTCTCATGGATCGTTATCTTTGTTTCTTTCTAGCTCTGTGGATGGTGAGTCTATGTACCCACACTTCCAGCTTCTGCGAGCTCATCTGTCTTCACGTTTCCAAGGACCCCACTTTAGGACAATGTTATATTTTATATTTGTATTACTTTGAAAGTGAACTGAAATATGCACTTAAAAAAAAAAAAGGCTTTGCAAGTAGCAGAATGTAGTCCGGAGAACATAATGCGCTGTGTCGTAGTTTACAGATTGACTGCGATATTTGCACCTTTCGGTCCGACACATCCGACTTCAGCATGACATTTTTGGGTACCGGGTTAGCCTTACCTTTTCGATCCCTTCTCCTTAGCCAGTCTGCCCTGTTGCAGCCTGTTATCCAGGATCACTACGTGGATGTGTAGACGAGTCTTGGCAGCTCTGTGTCTCTGGCCCTGAAGCAAGCAGTTAGTTTTGTGTCGCTAACTGCAACAGCTCATGCAATGCTGAGCATCTTGATACATCTTTCTTGATGATGATATAAAATGCCGTTTTGATCATCGAAGGTTGACCGCAATGAACATCCAACATCATCTGTTTCTCGTCTGGGCGGTATACTACGGTAAACTATTAATCCATCTCTTGGTGCTGCTCCCCCACCTATAGTGTTTGCTCGCATGTTTTCAACATTTCTTTTCAGTCACGTTTTGAGCAGTGTGTCGTCTCTTTATCTGTCTACAATAATTAATTTGCCAATGTGTATGTGCATGTATAGGTGGCAAGAGAGAGCGCCACATCTTACAGAGAGCAAATACTCACAGCATGTGCTCGCTGCTGATCCAGCGACGGCTTCGATAATTGGGGCATGGGGCAGTTTACCGCATGGAAGATGAGAGGCTGTCAAAGGACATCCTGTATGGGCAGCTAGCCATTGGAGTTAGAAGAATTGGCCGTCTCCTTCTACGGTTCAAGGACGTATGCAAGAGGGGCGTGAAGTCATGCGATATCCTATACGAGGGGTTGTAAAAAAATTGCTCAGGATCGAGCTATTTGGAGAAAGTTGGAGGGTGGGGGGCGGCAACATAATGACTGCTGACGTTCGTAGAGCCCTTCTGGCTACAGAGAGAAGAGAAAGACTGAAAATATCAAGAAACAGCCAGGCCAGCCAGCCTCCTCAGCATGGTTGTACAATCTGTGGCAGGGACTGTCACTAGCGGATCGGCCTTTACAGCCATAGCAGACAGTGTCGAAATACAGGAGACAGAGCTGAACAAAACTTCCAGGGCGCCACGTGCATGGTCTATACAGACTGGGACGCCTCTGATGTATGCCAATGTCCATCACTATTTCTCTTCCCGCTTCTAATCTCATAGCGACCACATTATTTGTTTGCTTTACTTTTCCTGAAATGCGACCCATTCTCCTGTATATCAACATTTCAGTGACCTTTATTTTGTCCTCCAACGTTTCCACGCAGTATAGTAATGATGAGAATATACCACCAGATGACACCTAGGTTTTAGCTTATTTATGTTGTAAGTTGTATCTTATTTATGTTATAAGTTGTATCTTATTTATGTTATAAGTTGTATGTAATTTATGTATGCATGAAATATAATTATTTCACGCGTATTATTTCATGCGACAAGTTACGACTATACATTCTGCCTTCTGTTAGTGATGGACTGAAAAAGTATGGACAAACTCTTGTGTGGCCGGATATACACAAAAGATTGCTTTCAAGAAGGAGCCGGAAAGAAAGAAAAACGAGAAAAGACGTAGGGCCGGACGGAGTTGTTTGATGTGTTGGCCCCGCATTACAAATGTGTGTCAGCTATGTTTGCGTGCCAGACTATTCTGTTTACGTATGAATTTCAAGTCCTGGAGGGGAAACGAAAAGGCGAGTCTGTGTAACATGTGCGCGATAACAGCATCGTCGTTCCCTTTTAATCTCTAGCCCGAAGGATGTTACTAGCGCCAACGTTCAAAGAGCCTGCTACGCATGTTGTTTCCATTTGTTCCGATAGCGCTGCCCGTTAAAAAACACTGGAGCAGCGAGAAGCTGGGAGCTGCCGGGAACTTGTTTCACTGCCAGGAGGTGCTAACTGCTAGGCATGCTACTCAACGCGGGTGCTTGATAAGCTGAGCTGCTTAGAAAACCGCAGGGTAGAAGCGCTCAGCTTTATCCCCTTGTAAATGATCTCTGGTGTTAGCGAAATATATCTGGAAAGGCATTGCAGACTACCATCCACGCAAATACAATGTGAAAATCTACATTACTGCCTACTAAACGAAGTACCCAGTGTAAACATGCATTATTGCCTAATATACGCATATTAAATGTGCAAATAAATATACATTACTGTCTTACTATAGGCATATCCAATGTGTAAATATACATTAAAAGGTAAATGTGTGTCTCATGGCAACAATTGCCGTAGGGGATGAAGATAACTCTTCATGGACTAAGTCGCATCCTATGTGAGGTGGGGTGGCCAGTTCTCTTCGTTGCTGTTTATACCTTCCCCAACCTATACGTCAGGTACCAATTTACAGCTTGATCGACTGGAGGGGCGGTTGTACCAGGAACGAACCCACGCACGGATTTTTTCTGTACGAACCCTGGTGCGGTCGACTAGGCTACACTACACTACTGCCTTACTACACGCATATCCAACGTGTAAAATACACTACTGCCTTACTATACGCATATCCAACGTGTAAAATACACTACTGCCTTACTACACGCATATCCAACGTGTAAAATACACTACTGTCTTACTATACGCATATCCAACGTGTAAAATACACTACTACCTTACTATACGCATATACAACGTGTAAAATACACTACTGCCTTACTATACGCATATCCAACGTGTAAAATACATTACTGCCTACTATACACAAACTCCCCGAGTGCATTCCGGCGCACCTGACAAGGGAGGAAAATAAGGACCACTACACTTTACAACGTATGTTATAAACAGCGACTAAGTAACGTTGTGTTTGGGACTGGCAACTTCATGAAATAAAACAAGTGTCCCAGAAACTATATCTACAAGAGCACACCAATGGTATGACGCAGACAGCCTGCGTGGAGGCCCGGAGGCCAATTGTTATGATGACCCACATATTTCTACTGGAGTTAAGGACATGGTGATGCGCAATGTAGTACACTTTTATCAAGATTAAATTATAACAGACTTCTAGTAGACACTTGGACTAACCAGTACACTATTTATAAATACTGGACAATCGTTTATTTGTTTGTTTTCGCTCTCAATTTAATCGCATCATCATAGACCGGGCGGTCCTGACACTTTTCTTTCTATGTCCGTGTGTCCATTTTGGTGAACAGATGCTTTCTCAGTCTGAGTTGGCCTCTTCGCAGTCTCAATATTGGAACTTGTATCTCTTCTTGGCAAGGAGCAGTATGCTTCTGCTTTATCAGAATGTGGGTGTTCTATGTGCCATAACAAGGTAATCAGATCACTATAACCAAAACCAATGAGAAGTGAGGATATTTGACACAATATGGTTGCACAGACAACTAACGCGGTATTTCCACAAACATAAAACTATAGAAAGTAAAATATGTAGCATAAGGCGAGTTGTATCTAAGACTTATAATCTCATATAAGGCGAGATTTGCAAAGGACTAAGAACCTCAACATCTTATATAAGGCGATATTTTCCTAGGACTGACAACCCCAACATGTCACATAAAATGAGTTTTGTCTAGGACTAACAACCTCAACATGTCACATAAAGTGAGTTTTGTCTAAAACTGAAAACCACAACATGTCACAAAAAAGTGAGTTTTGCCTAGGACTGACAACCACAACATGTCACATAAAGTGAGTTTTGTCTAGAACTGACAACCTTAACATGTCACATAAAGTGAGTTTTGCCTATGACTGACAACCTTAACATGTCACATAAAGTGAGTTTTGCCTAGGACTGACAACCTTAACATGTCACATAAAGTGAGTTTTGTCTAGAACTGACAACCTTAACATGTCACATAAAGTGAGTTTTGCCTATGACTGACAACCTTAACATGTCACATAAAGTGAGTTTTGTCTAGGACTGACAACCTCAACATGTCACATAAGGTGAGTTTTGCCTAGGACTGACAACCACAACATGTCACATAAAGTGAGTTTTGCCTAGGACTGACAACCACAACATGTCACATAAAGTGAGTTTTGCCTAGGACTGACAACCACAACATGTTACATAAAGTGAGTTTTGCCTAGGACTGACAACCACAACATGTCACATAAAGTGAGTTTTGCCTAGGACTGACAACCTCAACATGTCACATAAAGTGAATTTTGCCTAGGACTGACAACCACAACATGTCCCATAAAGTGAGTTTTGCCTAGGACTGACAACCACAACATGTCACATAAAGTGAATTTTGCCTAGGACTGACAACCACAACATGTCACATAAAGTGAGTTTTGCCTAGGACTGACAACCACAACATGTCACATAAAGTGAGTTTTGCCTAGGACTGACAACCACAACATGTCACATAAAGTGAGTTTTGTCTAGGACTGACAACCACAACATGTCACATAAAGTGAGTTTTGCCTATGACTGACAACCACAACATGTCACATAAAGTGAGTTTTGCCTAGGACTGACAACCACAACATGTCACATAAGGTGAGTTTTGCCTATGACTGACAACCACAACATGTCACATAAAGTGAGTTTTGCCTATGACTGACAACCACAACATGTCACATAAAGTGAGTTTTGTCTAGGACTGACAACCACAACATGTCACATAAGGTGAGTTTTGCATAGGACTGACAACCACAACATGTCACATAAAGTGAGTTTTGCCTATGACTGACAACCACAACATGTCACATAAAGTGAGTTTTGTCTAGGACTGACAACCACAACATGTCACATAAGGTGAGTTTTGCATAGGACTGACAACCACAACATGTCACATAAAGTGAGTTTTGTCTAGGACTGACAACCACAACATGTAAATCAGAGTATTACTGAAGACATCACTATACAAGTATTTCAATAACTGTGACACAAACTATCTTCAATGAAGCCAACCACAGTCATGGTACCAACGTGTTCCTACAGGATCGAAAATAAACACAACAATAAATAATATTCATTATGCCACTAATCAAGAAACATATGTCCTTATTGCCTCGAAGAACGACAAGTATCATAGAAAATAGAAAAATGGAAATTCTGAGAACCATAAAAAAAGGTAGATTAAACAAAAGCTAGAATCGTCTAGATTAACTAGGAGGAAAAAAGATACAGCCCATGCTAAAATGGGGGACTTCAGCGCTTTATGGCCTAGAACCAGTGAGAACAGGACGCTTGTGATAACGAACAGACCAGGTGAAATATATGAATTTGATAGAATTCTTATAGCACTAGAGTCAGATTGTGATCAACCGTTTGTTAAGATATTAAGTGTGTGCTGTGTGTTCTCATCGCTACATTAGTTGTTTCTCCCAATGTGCGTTTTGTATCTCTGTCTGATCTTGGGATCCTGTTCACTGGTGCGCATCATCTTTTATGCGTGGTTCTTTTCTTTCTTCTTCAATTTCCCAGTCAAAAGAATGGATCTGCCTTTATCCTGCTTTCGTGCACAGCCAAAGGTTGTCGCCATTATGTAAGATACAACAAACGCAAAGACAAGCATATTATCAAAGCACTCGGAAAACGCCTGAATATTGTTGATATATTTTCCTAGTGCTGATAATGTGTTTATTGTTTTCTCAGTGCTGATAATGTGCTTATGTGTTTTCCTAGTGCTGATACTGTTTATGTGTTTTCCTAGTGCTGATAATGTTTATGTGTTTTCCTAGTGCTGATAATGTTTATGTGTTTTCCTAGTGCTGATAATGTTTATGTGTTTTCCTAGTGCTGATAATGTTTATGTGTTTTCCTAGTGCTGATAATGTTTATGTGTTTTCCTAGTGCTGGTAATGTTTATATATTTTCCTAGTGCTGATAATGTTTATATGTTTCCCTAGTGCTGATAATGTTTATATGTTTCCCTAGTGCTGATAATGTTTATATGTTTCCCTAGTGCTGATAATGTTTATATGTTTCCCTAGTGCTGATAATGTTTATATGTTTCCCTAGTGCTGATAATGTTTATATGTTTTCCTAGTGCTGATAATGTTTATATGTTTCCCTAGTGCTGATAATGTTTATATATTTTACTAGTGCTGATAATGTTTATATAGTTTCCTAGTGCTGATAATGTTTATATGTTTCCCTAGTGCTGATAATGTTTATATATTTTCCTAGTGCTGATAATGTTTATATATTTTCCTAGTGCTGATAATGTTTATATGTTTCCCTAGTGCTGATAATGTTTATATGTTTCCCTAGTGCTGATAATGTTTATATATTTTCCTAGTGCTGATAATGTTTATATATTTTCCTAGTGCTGATAATGTTTATATGTTTCCCTAGTGATGATAATGTTTATATGTTTTCCTAGTGCTGATAATGTTTATATGTTTCCCTAGTGCTGATAATGTTTATATATTTTACTAGTGCTGATAATGTTTATATATTTTCCTAGTGCTGATAATGTTTATGTTTCCCTAGTGCTGATAATGTTTATATGTTTTCCTAGTGCTGATAATACATTTATCTTTGAAACTTGTCGCTTTAAATATGTTTATTTGCTGTCTCTGTGTTTCCATTTATGTACTACTTCTCGCCTTTTACAGAGCCGCCAGGAGAGACACTGTGTTCAAGCTTTATAGTTGACACTTTCATCAATGAAAGGGATTGAGCACATGGGGGGCTCCCTGCTGTAATGAAGTCCATTCAACGAGCCATTTCCTCTACTACCTTTCTCAACACGATATCATATCCGCCACTCCACAACCATCTTTGTTCTGAACTAACAAATTAATGAGCAAATGGGTGACCCAATGCAGTTACTGCACTTTAAGCTGACTTATGATCTAGAACTTTTTGTTAACATCGGAAAACTACTGCCCCTTAAGCTGACTTATGATCTAGAACTTTTTGTCAACATCGGAAAACTACTGCACCTTAAGCTGACTTATGATCTAGAACTTTTTGTCAACATCGGAAAACTACTGCACCTTAAGCTGACTTATGATCTAGAGCTTTTTGTCAACATCTGAAAGTTATTGCGCCTTAAGTAGACTATTGTTCTAGATCGCTCTGTCAAAGTTGGAAGGCTACTCCAGGCGTAACATACATTTGTTCTATAATTTTCTATCAGACCCAGAAGGCTACCACGCACGTTACATACATTTGTTCTATATCTCAAGACTACCCCACATGTAACAGACATTTGTTCTATAGCGTTGTACCAGAAGGATATCCGACATGTAACAGACAATTGTTCTATAGCTTTCTACCAGAAGGATATCCGACATGTAACAGAAAATTGTTCTATAGCTTTCTACCAGAAGGATATCCGATTTGTAACAGACAATTGTTCTATAGCGTTCTACCAGAAGGCTATCCGACATGTAACAGACAATTGTTCTATAGCTTTCACCAGAAAGCTACCCCCACACTGGATGTATGCATTAAACGAGTTTGAGAGCTCGAGCCTGGAGTATCTAAATGTAGATACAACAATATAACCAGATGTGCGATGAACTGGAACCCACAGTGAAGTGAGATAGAGAGGAAGTCAAAGCAAACATGGCGACGAAGTGGATTACCCAGGACAGGATGACTTTGCCTGTATTTCTTGATGAAATGTGCTCCACAGAGTGGTGAAATGTTTTGGTTGGTGATAGAAGAAACTGCCGTTGGGATGAAGTGTTACAGCTCTATTGTACTAGCTCTTTTCTGAAGTGGCGTGATCAGCGTCCTCCCTTTCAACATCGCCTTCCCTTCCGTGATTATTCACAGCTCGGTCGACCGGATCGTATCGAGGCCAGAGATCGATGGCACCCGTTACCTTTTCCAGGAAAAGTAACGATAAAACCAAGCCGCCACCGCAACTCGAACAATTAACATAGGACAGAGTAAAGAAAACAGAAAGAAAAAAACCCGAGCCATCTCTACAGATAAAGCTGGCCGATTCATGCCACGAAACCTGGTTAATGTGCCAGAGTCAAGACGTGGAAACATCAAATTGAGAAGCATTAAAATCAGCGTCCCCGGCAATGCAATTCAGCAGAGAAGGATATTGGGAGAGGGCGGTAGGGTGGCAGAGAGTACCGGGCGAACGGGGAAAACTAACGGCTGAGAGAACTTGCAAGCGCGGGATATCCCCCTCTGGACAGTACTTGGAGAATTAGCCCAGGCCGTATTCTTCTCCCTCATTGGAATAGCTTTGCGGGTAATGAATACACGCAGTGCCATTGCTAGTTCTAGAATCACCATAGTATCCAAAACCAGGCACTCTCGATAATAGCCGAAGCCTCAAAGGGGGCATCGAGTGAAGCACTGGCCGGGGTTGCCCTAAGGGGCAAAACCGCTGTAACTTAAAGACTAAATTACTGGCCAATAGTCAAGGACCAGGAACCATTTCCTGTTGGAAGGCCGTTAATTAAGTTATCTGTAAACATAATACGGCTCTATTCAAGAAACATACATTAGATACACTTCAAAATGTACATTATTAAGTACAAGTAAGTCTATCTCGTGCGGTGGTGGAGCCAGTCGGACGGAGTAATTTCTAGAGATGCATTAAAACTCAATCTTGAGCATAGCAGACGTCAAAAGACCTTATGATTTACTATAGTTTTATTTGTGACCGTCAGTCGGGAAGGATTATTTCGTTGAATCTTCTTTTATTCTAGTATTTTAAATATGTTAATTTCAAGATGAATATTAAAATAATAATGGATGAATAGAAGCGTGATAATAACAATAAAATGATGTGTTCTGCAAACTTGGGAATCATTCAAAAATAAAATCTGCAAACCTGGAAATCATTCAAAAATAAAATCTGCAAACTTGGGAACCATTCAAAAATAAAATCTGCAAACTTGGGAACCATTCAAAAATAAAATCTGCAAACTTGGGAATCATTCAAGAATAAAATCTGCAAACTTGGGAACCATTCAAGAATAAAATGATGTGTTCTGCAAACTTGGAATCATTCAAAAATAAAATGATGTGTTCTGCAAACTTGGAATCATTCAAAAATAAAATTATGTGCTCTGCAAACTTGGGAATTATTAGAAAGACCGCACTTAATGACCTGCAGGGCCATAGGTTCCCCGCCCCTGGTCAAGGACAACGCACACTCAGCATACATATATTTCGACAAATACCACAACTAGAAATGGAGGTAACAACTGGAAAATAACCGACGCTCAACGTGACAGAAAACACAAAAGAAGTCAACAAACTCCGCACAAAAATTAATACAAATTTATAAACACAATAAACCAAATTATCAACACTGGTAGCAAATCACTCCAGGTACAGCAAACACATTCCTAGGCGGTAAAATAAAAAACCCACACTACGTAATAATATCAAAAGATGCAAAATAAGGAATGAATCAAATGAATTTATCAAATCAGACACACAAATAACCTAATCATTTACACAGACAGATCAAAAGAAGAGGATAATACAATAGATGTAGGAATGATAAGACCAGAATGAATAGAAACTACAAGGCCACAAAGAACACAACAATTTTCACTTTTCACTGCAGAGAAAGCAGTATTATCAAATACGATAGACGTAGCAAAAGTCAACAGTCCTCCACCAAAATTAACAATACCGACTGCCATGAAATGCCCACAATGAGTAAGTTGACTCTTTTGTACGCCCTGAAAAGGCAGTTAAATGATGGGTTGCAGTAGCTTTCCTCACATCCCGACGGTGCTGTGGATAAGATTCAGCCGTGATACTGATAATATCTCCCCTCCGAGTGGACACCGGAGACCCCATACTAGGGAGGAAAAAATTCTAATTTCTATGTTTATATCTCTATTTTATGTATTTATTCCTTCCTCTTTGACTTGTAGCTCTTACTTTTGTTATTTGTTGTCGCTGAAGAAGGCATTTAAGTCGAAACGTAATTGATCTTAGCGTTGTTTCTGGCCATACATAAATAATTTGGCTTTTCTTTTTGTACACTTCCTTTCCTAACAATGAGCACATGAACCCTTCGGGGGTCGTCCTTAAAAGGTCGTAGTGTCGTAGCCAAAAGCGAGGCTGCGATAGTTACGACTTTCGGTTACACGAACCAGGTTTCAGTACGCCATTTTTGGGACCGGGTTTGCCTTTCCTCTTCAATCCCTATTCTCTCAGCCATGCTGCAGCCTGTTTGCAGGGCCGACACTTGAAGGCGGAATATAATCTTGGTCAGCTATGGTGCGCTGATCATGATGCAAGCAGACAGCTGCGAGTCACTGGCTTCTGTCAGCTTACTTACTACTGCTCTTCGGCCAATGAACTGGGTAGACCGGAGCGTGTCGATAACGGTGGTGCTAGCTGGCACCTTTTCCTCGAGAATCAAGCGCTCTACACCACTCTGCTGCTCGTAAGATCTATATGAACTACAGAGGAACCATGAGGGAAGGGTTTACAGCCAAAGTACTACCATACAAGAACGCAATGATAAAATAGTTCTAGCGCTATAACTCGATTAGGCTAGTCATATTAAGCCGAGGTTAGATAACAGAAGATCACTAGGCCAGGCGTTGTTATTCTGCTTGCGCCACGATGCAATACGTGTTATTGTGTATGCTTTTAACCTGCTTTGAACAATATACTTCTTTAACAGCCTCTCTGTGTTCTTGTTTCGAAAATTACTCGCGCCGAATTAACGCCTCTTTTGTAGACGGTTACAGTGGGCGTACTTCAGAGAGTGGACTGTTGTGGTCCTGGTTGCATTACAACACCAGGCGCTTCAATGTAATCAACACTACATGGATTACAATGTCGATTCCTTCCCCTTCCCTCGGGCCAGGCCGAAGTGATGAGTCCGTTTTCATTAGCAAAAAACAAGGAGGATAAGTGAAGTCCTGGTCAGTAAAGCTACAATATATGTTTAAAAGAAAGCTCTAGAAACAACAAAAACAGTAGATGGCTAATGGCTCGCTCGCACGCACACGTACAATTAAGTCTAACACTTTATCACCAACGACAGTGTATGTTCCATGCCACCACCGTATATTGTTTGATGTGTCATCCTGACTCGAGGACTTGTGGTGATATTGTCTTCAACGTGTGATACAACTTTCGGAAAACCCGAGAAAGATTAAACTAGAAATTGATATTGAAAAGAGTGTCTGCGGGAAAGATACTGTTAAAGTATCTTATAAGTGCTGGGATAAACACAGTTGATACAACGAGGGTTCTCTCCACAGATTTGGTCAATCTCACTGATAAATCTGGAGTCAGTTGTCTTCAAGTGTGCCTCTTCACAACTGCTGCAAGTGCTTCTCTTCAAGACTGCCACAGACGCCCCTCTTCACAACTGCTGCAAGTGCTTCTCTTCAAGACTGCCACAGACGCCCCTCTTCACAACTGCTGCAAGTGCTTCTCTTCAAGACTGCCACAGACGCCCCTCTTCACAACTGCTGCAAGTGCTTCTCTTCAAGACTGCCACAGACGCCCCTCTTCACAACTGCTGCAAGTGCTTCTCTTCAAGACTGCCACAGACGCCCCTCTTCACAACTGCTGCAAGTGCTTCTCTTCAAGACTGCCACAGACGCCCCTCTTCACAACTGCTGCAAGTGCTTCTCTTCAAGACTGCCACAGACGCCCCTCTTCACAACTGCTGCAAGTGCTTCTCTTCAAGACTGCCACAGACGCCCCTCTTCACAACTGCTGCAAGTGCTTCTCTTCAAGACTGCCACAGACGCCCCTCTTCAAGACTGCCACAGACGCCCCTCTTCAAGACTGCCACAGACGCCCCTCTTCACAACTGCTTCATGGTCCGAAGATGCAGTGAAATGAGCTGACAGCAGAAAGCGACTCGTAGCCAGCTGCTTGCATAATGGTCAGCAAATCAGCTGGCCAAGACCATATTCTAACTACAAAAGGCGGCCCTGGTAACAGGCTGCACTAGTGTAGTCTAAGAGAATAAGAATCGCAGTGAGATTGCAAACCAGGAAACCAAAAAAAAAAAGTTGAAATCGTTTGTGCCGGGCCAAGAGGCGCAAATATCACAGCTTCGATGTAAACTATGACAGAACATTACGTCCTTTTCA
This sequence comes from Ariolimax columbianus, assembly GCA_036924085.1. Lineage (NCBI taxonomy): Eukaryota > Metazoa > Mollusca > Gastropoda > Stylommatophora > Arionidae > Ariolimax > Ariolimax columbianus. The sequence continues at coordinate 21,728,137 of JAVGWX010000008.1, forward strand.
GGCCGAACACAGAAAATAAAACTGCTTCAAATGTAACTCTTCATATTATTTCAAATGCACGTTTCAAAAACTACTTCCAGCGTACCTCTTCAAAACACCTCAAATCTATCTCTTCAAAACTACCTCAAATCTACTTTTTTCGAAACTACCTCAAATCTGCTTCAAAACTACTTGAAATCTACCTCTTCAAAACTACTTGAAATATATCTCTTCAAAACTACTTAAAATCTACTTCTTCAAAACTACTTAAAATCTGCATCTTCAAAACTATCTCAAATCTACATCTTCAAAACTACCTAAAATCTACCTCTTCAAAACGTCAAAACTACTTTTCCAAAACTACCTCAAATTATCCTCTTAAAAACATCAAATCCACTTTTTCAAAACTACGTCAAATCTACCTCTTCAAAACTACTTGAAATCCACTTCGTCAAAACTACTTCAAATATACTTTTTCGAAACTACGTAAAATCTATCTCTACAAAACTACTTGAAATTACTTCTTCCAAACTACTTGAAATTTACCTCTTCGACCCTGCCTCAAATCTACTTCAAAACTACTTGAAATTTACCTCTTCATAACTACTTAAAATCTTACTCTTTCGAAACTACCACAAATCTACAAAACTACCTCTTCAAAAAACTACTTGAAATCTACATCATGAAAACTACTTCAAATCTATCTCTTCAAAACTATGTCAAATCTACTTCTTCAAAACTACGCCAAATCTACTTTTTAAAAACCACCTCTCTAAAACTACTTGAAATGTACCTCTCCAAAACTACTTAAAATATACCTCTCCAAAACTACTTCAAATGTACCTCTCCAAAACTACTTCAAATGTACCTCTCCAAAACTACTTCAAATGTACCTCTCAAAAACTACTTCAAATGTACCTCTCCAAAATTACTTCAAATGCTCACATTTCGAAACTACATCTTCTGCTTGAAACATAACTAGACAGAAAATAGGATAGTTCAGTCATCACACGAGAATGCAACCCGATCAACTAGCTCCGTACGTTTAGTCAACAAGAATATGTCTACAGAGCACTAGAAAACCTCGTGGCAGATGGATAGATGACATGATAAGAGACATCTTACAACACTGACTTACAACGACCAACACAACACACTTGGCACAGGAAAGGCAACTGAAGCTCCCCACGCCCCTTAACGGCACAGGTGGATTGAAAAAGTAAGTTAAGTCCTATCCTATCGTAGTCGTTCATGTACAAAGGCCGATGGGTGAGCTCTTGATTATATTGTCCACTTTCAAAGAATTCTAAAGAGCAGTCAGGTTTCCATTTACAGCTACGTGGAATGGAGAGCGTCACGACTATCAGTTTTGATGTAAGTCAGGGGTGGGAAGGAAAGACAGCAAGGAAGGGAACTCCCCCCCCCCCCACTTTAAAAAGCAGAAGTAATCTGATACCTAATACAGTGAAGTCATGTTGTCGTTTGTGGCAGTGCCCTGCTTATGGGGGGGGCCATCTTTATTGTGCCTTAAAGGTGATCCTTTTAAGGAAATGGACCGAAAGCGCCCTGGATCACGTCCGACGGAAAGACCTTATCGCACCCACTGTCTGTTCAATGTTCGAGGCAGGGCCCTCAAATCCTGAACAGAAGAAGGATAACATATTTCATGTATCACGTCCGACGCAAAGATCTTATCGCACCCTTTGTCTGTCCATTGTTGGAACCAAGGACCTCAAATCCTGAACAGAAAAAGGATAACATATTTCATGTATCATGTCCGACGCAAAGACCTTACGTGTATCACGTCCGACGCAAAGACCTTACATGTATCACGCCCGACGCAAAGACCTTACATGTATCACTACCGACGCGAAGACCTTATCGCACCCCCTGTCTGTCCGTTCGAACCAGGGCCCTCAAATCCTGAACAGAAGGAGGATAACATATTTCATGTATCACGTCCGACGCAAAGATCTTATCGCACCCTTTGTCTGTCCATTGTTGGAACCAAGGACCTCAAATCCTGAACAGAAGAAGGATAACATATTTCATGTATCATGTCCGACGCAAAGACCTTACGTGTATCACGTCCGACGCAAAGACCTTACATGTATCACGCCCGACGCAAAGACCTTACATGTATCACTACCGACGCGAAGACCTTATCGCACCCCCTGTCTGTCCGTTCGAACCAGGGCCCTCAAATCCTGAACAGAAGGAGGATAGCATATTTCATTTCAGTAATATTAAGACTCTGGTGACCCTTGCTCTATCTCTCTCTCTCTCTCTCCCCTTTCCCCTTAAGCGCGGGACTGAAGAACACTTTAAATAACAATGGGTAGAGGTCCGGGTTGGGTAAAGTGCGCATGTGTGTGAAAGAACAGCTATAAACTTATTTTAGCCCAGGTACGGCAAATATTACAATAGTGTCTGTCCACGGGTACACTTATCCGAGAAGGTATCTCGCGTACCTTTCTCTACTCGAGCAGACAGACAGATGGATATCAGGCCAGGGTGATATCCTCGGAATTTAACCTTGATCTCCTCAGTCGTTCTAAAATGTATCTCTCAATCCATCTCAAATAGCGTGGTCTATTCTACGTTTCAATCAACTAAGGAGATATTTTTATCGATTCTTATTATGACCAAGCACTGGGCACACCCTTATGTGTGTTCGTGGCACAGCACACTCATAACGCACGCATGCCCTGACCTTAGGGAACAAATAAGAGAGGTGGTGACCACTTTGTTAATCGGAACTAATTCCCCTGAGAGCGCTCGTTTCCCAGGACAAAGGTAATGGCTTCGGTCGCCATTGTAGACATATCACAGTTTACCAATTTGGTACCTGACTTGCTGTTAAGACAGGAAAAAGCGTGGAGATTGGAAACTGGGGTCCCATTAAAAAAAATGGAGAAAATTATGTCAGAGACTGGATTATATTAGCCTTTTAAATATGTCAATGGGAACTGAGATGTTAGTTAGTCCGGTCAGGCTCAACATACTGACCAGGACATCGCGTCGGAGTCAGGTACAATATACTGACCATGACCACAATCTCTCTTCCATATAGCGTTCCATGGAAACAGGCTGTTTTCAAGGCAGTATGGAAGACGAGATGTGGATCGACGTGATCCCCGCAGTAGTGACCATCGCGTAGATGAAGCCGATCATAGTACAACTAGATGGAGGACCTGCGGACGACCTACATCAACACGCTAGGGATGAAAGCTACTACAACATGTCACTTGATAGCCATTTTTAGGGCGCACAAAAGAGTAAACTTACTCATTGCGAGCATTAAACAACAACAAACAACAATTCTGTCAAACAAAGCAAATTCTGCGGATGTCATTCTTCTTACTCCAAAGGCCCAATTCAAATAGACACATGTACATAATTGTGAATAATTAAATCACAGGTTCCCAACATTCAGTTACACACGCCCTCTGAGGTATAAGAAGCCTGACAATAGGAAAAGGCACGGCTTTAGAAGGGATCGAAGTGATCACCGTATAATTGAGCGACACTCAGATGAAGTCAAGAATAGCACAACCGCCTGGATGACCCCGGTCCACCTTCATCAGCACGCTCAAGATGTGAGGAAAGCTACTGCAACCCACCAGTTAACGTCCTTTTCATGGCGCACAAAAGAGTAAGCCTTATTGCGGACATCCGCAACAATAGAAGCCAAGGGGCGTGCCAGATGGCTCACTAGAAATCAAGGTTATAAAAAGGATGACAAAAAGCCCAAGATGTACTTTAAACAGACATAGGTGCCGCCGGGGAATGTAGTAACTCAAACCGGGTGTGAGAAAGTATATTCTCAAATAAAAGTGTACAGAAGTGTTTACTAAACATAAGGGAATATGGAAATGTTTACTTAAAATTAAGAAAATGTTTATTAAAGATTAATGGGATACATGAATGTTTACTATAAACTAAAGGAATACAGGAACGTTAACTATAGGGGGAATAACTAAAGGAACGGGCTAATGTTCATAAGGTAATAGGGAAATGTTTACTAGGAACCAAGAGAATATGAGAATGTTTACTAGAAACTAAGGGAAAAGAGAATGTTAATTAAAAGCAAAAGAATACTGGGATGTTTACTACTAGACAAAATACAAGGGAACGTGAGAATGTTTGCGAAAAAAGCAAGTGGATTAGGGCATGCTCGGTCAGAACTAAGTGAAAACAAGAACGTTTGCACACCAATAAAAACCAAGGCAACCCAGGTACCTAAAACAAGCCGGGAATGTCTGCAATAAGATGTGCCATACTTACAGATATGGCATTATACGGACCTTAACGACTGACTTGATCAAGCGTATCTGGTTCGGTAGACCACCATTTGAGAAACTTTGCTACATTCCAATCTCACTATTACTACTATTATCTCGTGTCTGTGTTTTATCTGGAAGACGTGAAGACAATGAGGGAAGTTCGAGGACCACAGAGAGGCTGAGTGGTTGGGTAGAAAGATATGGAATGCTACACGAAACTGGATATGTAAACGAAGAACACCTAAAGTGATGATATGCTGAAAAGGGCTTACGTTTGTGGAGTGAGATGATTGTAAAGTCGCATTGGATTGGGCATGTGATAAGGATTTATGTATTATTTATAGTTTATATTTTGGGGGTCTCTATGGCGAAGTGGTTAAAAGCCGTTTGCCTCGTGTTCAGAAGGGCCGGGATTCGATTTCGAGCTACGGCGGTCGGTTCATGGTGGCAATTTATCCGGAGATCCATGGGTTCATCGCTGGAGCTACTGAGTTTGTGCTTAGTGCGATGCTCTCAGCAGGCGGGGTTACTGTTCTGCGGAGAGAGACCGAGCCATATGGGGAAACCCGCAGCAATGAAGTCGAGCCCTACCCTTTAACGTTTAATTTATAACTTGCACATTTTCACTAATATTACCAATTGTATATGTGTATAATATGCTTTCTTCCTCTTCTGCAATCGTCCTGAACAGGACGTTGTGTCGCAATTTACAACAAGGCTGCAACATCTACGCCTTTCGGGTCGATATATTCGATTTCAGCTGCTTGCTTTCCCACTGTGAACTGTATCATCTTAGACTATACTTGTGCAGCAGACTATACTTGTGCAGCATGTGTCCATGGCCACAGCTTGGAGGTGGAATATAGTCTTGGTCATATGTGACTCCCTGATGCAAGTAGCAAACTATGAGTCACTGGCTGCTGGTGGCTTTCCCACTGTGAACTGTATCATCTTAGACTATACTTGTACAGCAATTTCAGAGCGGAGGCAGAGGCACTGAGGGCGGCAGTGGAAGAAATGGTGACACACAGTGAAAATGAGAGCCATATAGTCCTGCTGACAGATGCTCTCGTCGTAGTCACAGCGCTAAAAAGCCAGAAAAACACTTGAGCTTAATGACTTAAGAGCAGCACTCTGCAAACTGTGCCAGCAGTCCGCACCAAAAAGGGTAGTGGTACAGTGGGTTCCATCCCACTGCAACATCCAAGGCAACGAGGAGGCAGACAGACTGGCAAAAGAAGGTGCAAGACTACCACAAACAGATACCAGTATGACGTACGAAGAGTCAAAACGGCTTATCAAAGCCAGATACATGACCAAATGGGAAACCGAACATACTGGTTACACCAAAAACGATGCCTATTACCAGTTGAACCGAAGAGAGCAGGTCGTTGTCTTCAGACTTCGCACTGGCCACAACAGACTGAGGTACCACCTATTCAACAAATTGAAGATAGGGTGTACCGACGAATGCCCGTGCGGTACTGGTAAAATGACCGCTGAACATCTGCTGCAGAACTGCCCGACATACGAGGATCAGAGAGAGCAGATGTGGCCATTACCAGTGGAACTGCAAGACAAGCTCTATGGCAGTGGCGAGAGCCTCAGGATGACCGCCGCTTTTTTCGAAAAAATAATGGTTACTGTCTGACTGCGTACGCAGAAGAAGAAGAAGAAGACTATACTTGTACAGCATGTGTCCATGGCCACATCTTGGAGGTGGAATATAGTCTTGGTCATATGTGACTCCCTGATGCAAACAGGAAACTATGAGTCACTGGCTGCTGGTGGCTTTTTCCTTGCTCCATCTTTGGACCATACAATGTATCTGAGCGTGCTTAAGTCATGTACTGCAGTATAATCCCAGAATTGACTATCCTAGCAGATTTATTTGACTGAAAACGCATCAGCTCAATCAACCAACCAAAGCCCGTAGCTCCTCTCGGTGCATAGGCGATTGACAACATCACGCAAGCATACATGTTCCTAGGCGGCCGGCGTGGACAATATACCAGCAGAGCTCTTACAAGTAGGTGGAGAGGTAGTGGTGGAACGCCTGAGACACATCTGTAACAAAATATGGGAGACAGGAAACTGGCCGGACTTATGGACGAAATCAATAGTTATACTGTTACATAAGTCTGGAAACCTAATGCTGTGCCAAAATTACAGAACAATAAGCCTCATTAGCCACCCTAGCAAGGTCATGCTTAAATTAATCCTCGACCGATTGAAACCCCAAGCAGAGAACATTATTGCCGAGGAGCAAGCAGAGTACAGACAGGGAAGAAGCACTACAGAACAGATATTTAATTTAAGGCTGCTAAGCGAGAAATATCTAGAACAGCAGCAAACACTGTATCATGTGTTTGTGGATTTCAAGAAGGCGTTTGATAGGGTATGGCATAAAGCGCTTTGGGCAACCATGAGGATGTATAATATCAACGGAAATATTATAACGGTCCTTGAACACCTGTATAACAAGGCGTCTAGTGCAGTTCTTGTGAATGGGAGACGAGGAGACTGGTTTCGCACATCAGTTGGTGTGAGACAAGGATGTACACTCTCTCCAACTCTTTTCAATATATTCCTGGAAGGAATTATGAGTGAGGCACTTGGAGGTCATGTTAGTACTGTCAAGATAGGGGGCCGAACGATTACCAACCTTCGTTTTGCAGATGATATTGACAGGGTTGGCGGGTTCAGAAGCAGAACTCCAGGAATGGGTCAGAAGGCTCGGTGAAACAGCTCTTGACTATGGTATGGAGATAAACGCTGGAAAGACAAAACTTATGACAAACAACGCTACGGGCTTCAACAGCAAGATAAAAGCTAATGGTCAAGAACTCGAAGTAGTTGACCGTTTTAAATATCTTGGGTCGATTGTCAGTGATGAAGGATCAAAATGTGAAGTATTGGCCAGAATAGCACAGACAATAGCGGCGCTTGCACGGCTTAACAAAATCTGGCAAGATAAACGGTTAGCACTACGCACGAAAATCAGATTAATGCGTACACTGGTCCTGTCAATATTTCTCTATGCGTGTGAGACATGGACAGTTACAGCTGACCTTCAACGCAGGATACAGGCCTTGGAGATGAGATGTTTCCGAAAACTTTTAAACGTCACGTACAAAGATCGAGTTACAAACGAGGAAATCCGAAATAGAATTACAACGGCAATAGGGCCTTTCGAATATCTCTTGGCAACTGTCAAAAGAAGGAAACTCAATTGGTACAGTCACATATCGAGATCAAATGGTCTTGCAAACACAATCCTCCACGGGAAGGTGCATGGCAGACGACGAAGAGGCCGGCCCGAAAAGAGATGGGAGGACAACATAAAAGAATGGACCAGTCTCCGACCAGAAGAGTCACAGGCAGCGGCATCTAACAGAGAGGGATGGCGTGGAGTTGTGAGGATGTCTTCATGTGTGCCCCAACGACCTCACCGGTTACGGGATGACCTGACCTGACCCTTCCACAAAGATTTTGATGATAATCACACAGGCTACTAACATCTAAATTGTGATTGAGCGTCTGGTACCACGCAAGCTGGGACTAACTGGAGGCTAGAAGTCGTCCATGATAGACACACTTATCAAAACATGTTAGGCCTATAAATACATGTGTCCGGAATATGCACACGGGTTTCCAATGGGACGTGTCAAGATGTAAAGGCCAGAGAGTGAGACAAAAATTATACTGCCCTGTAGGTAGGCTGGGGACAGCCTAGGGTTAAAGTGGCAAACCTGAAAGAAACACGTGTCAGAACAAGGGACACACGGGCAAGGCCACAGGAGTAAGTAAACAGTAACATGTAACTGTGCTTGAAAGAGAAAGAGGCTGGATAGATCGAAGGACAGATTATTGATGGATGAACCGATGGATGGATGGATGGATCGAAGAACAGACGCATGCTGGGACAGGTAGGGGGGGTATATATATATATATATATATATATATATATATATATATATATATATATATATATATATATATATATATATATATATTTATTTATAAACACACAGGTAGATAGATAGATAGATAGATAGATAGATAGATAGATAGATAGATAGATAGATAGATAGATAGATAGATAGATAGATAGATAGATAGATAGATAGATAGATAGATAGATAGATAGATAGATAGATAGATAGATAGATAGATAGATAGATAGATAGATAGATAGATAGATAGATAGATAGATAGATAGATAGATAGATAGATAGATAGATAGATAGATAGATAGATAGATAGATAGATAGATAGATAGATAGATAGATAGATAGATAGATAGATAGATAGATAGATAGATAGATAGATAGATAGATAGATAGATAGATAGATAGATAGATAGATAGATAGATAGATAGATAGATAGATAGATAGATAGATAGATAGATAGATAGATAGATAGATAGATAGATAGATAGATAGATAGATAGATAGATAGATAGATAGATAGATAGATAGATAGATAGATAGATAGATAGATAGATAGATAGATAGATAGATAGATAGATAGATAGATAGATAGATAGATAGATAGATAGATAGATAGATAGATAGATAGATAGATAGATAGATAGATAGATAGATAGATAGATAGATAGATAGATAGATAGATAGATAGATAGATAGATAGATAGATAGATAGATAGATAGATAGATAGATAGATAGATAGATAGATAGATAGATAGATAGATAGATAGATAGATAGATAGATAGATAGATAGATAGATAGATAGATAGATAGATAGATAGATAGATAGATAGATAGATAGATAGATCACTGAGGAGACGGAGTGTGAAAGCAGACAAAACTAGGACGAACAGACTGTTTATTATGCTGCCTGGAGACGCCGCGATGATATGTTTATGGCAAAGATTCATGACGAGTCTTTCCGTAGCGTGCTGAAAGACAACCAGGGACTGGCCTCTGGCTCTTATAAATAAACCGTTTGCCGTGGCCAAGTATCAAAAGAAGCCCGGGAAAGAGTGGGGATGTGAACCAAATACCAATTTGACGACGTGCTGTCGAGGAGTTTGTGGATGTTCCAAAATGGAAAAGAATGAGGTTACTAGCTCGGAGTTCAGAGCATTTTTCGGAGTTAAGTGCATTTCAGAGTTGCTCATGGAGCACGGATTCTGTTATCAGTTGTTTGGTATGACTTTTTCTCCCTGATAGAAACCGATTGGCCGGGTGGTTAGGATACCTACCGGCCATTTAGTGGAAAAGACGGTTCCAAATGTCGACATGGACTAGGTTATTTTTAAATCAGGTGAAATTAAAAACCCAACATCCATACTGTACGGTGATTGTCGAGAAAAGCTACTTATATTCCCCAGCCTTGACAGTTCCCTAACAAGTTGAGCCTTTTTTCTAAATAACAAAGGACTGTATTTCCACCTACAATGTGCGATCAGAGCCATAATTGAACATTAACAAACAACGATAATAGACACATGGTAACCACAGCGATGAAATGTCTGAGCAGAATGCCGGGAGTAATAAGAATGTATCGAATCAGAAACGAAGAAATCAGAAAGCAAATAGGCACAACAGCGGTGCTAGACCTCTTGAAGAGTCAATAAACCAGATGGTTCGGCCTCGTGCCACGTCAAACACAAGATAGTGGAGTCTCTGCCAGAAAGCAATGTCATACAGATACTGTGGATACAAAGCCAAATGCCGTCCACGAATAAATGGGTAGCAGAAATAACAGAAGCAGTGAGGCTCCCCATGTACGAAGCACATAACTAGGGCCCGGTCAAGAAACCTCTTCATAACCTGACTTTGAAAGGCACAAGCATGGTTAAAAAAAAGTGAAAAGAAAAGAAAGAAAGGACTATACAACCCGAGTGGTACCAAGGGTGAAACTAATAGGATAAATGTAACCTCCCAAACAGGTGGTAATAGGAGACTCAATTTGGTTGATCCGAGCAACCGCATCATGTAAATCTGATGTTGCTGACACACCTCCCTCCACAATAAACTTTTGGATACATGCTTCCAATATAGTGTACGTCTGACTTTAATTGTTGAGGGATAGAAAAGAAAACCACAGACATCCTATCATTTTATATAGACTCCAAAGAAATATTAGCTCAGGCAGGTTGATTAAAACAGGCGAAGTAGTAGAGAACTGGCCATTCCCCCCTACAGAAAAGCTGCGACAGTTTTAAGTCCCTAAAGTCTCATCTCAGTGGTGTTGGATATTGAACGACCGACCAGTATCTCACGCTCAAAGTTATAAACAGAAAACACCACCACCTCGTATTTAGATACATAAATTCAATAGGCACATTGTGCTTCATGGGGGACGAAGAAGTGGAGATGATAAAGAAGATGATGTGTGATGGTGAGGATGATCAAGAAGACGAATAAAGAAATTGTTAACGAATAAAAGGAAGAAAAAAATCAGAAAAATATGATCAAGAAGAGAAAAAAGAAGATACAAACAAAAATATTGAGGTGATAATGAAGAAAAATAAGAATATAACGAAGAAGAAGAAAAAGAATATAAGAAAAAGACAGTCGTGATGATGATGATGATACAGAAGAAAAATAAGACAATCAAGAAAAAGAAAGAAGATAAAGATGACGATCAAAGAAGATGAAGCAGAATCTCACAAAGACAGATAGTGTGAGATGTGCTGGAGAGACAACTCTTCAAACAACACACACACAAACTGGACCGAAGATGACGGGAAGGCCTATAAGATGTCTTTGTTTAAAAAAAGGTGGGGAGGGCGGGGAGGAGAACATAAAATAAACCGGCTACAATAGTTGAAATGTAGACCTAATCCCCGTGCGGAGACTCTCTGGCCCTGTTAAATTTGCGCTGGGAGATAACGGCCTGTTTGCCGGACGAAATCACTGGAGATCCCCCACAAACAAGCATCAATGAACGAGATGTTTGCACATACCGTTAGAAAGAGCGAAACAGGTCCCGAGGGAACGGAGCAAGTATGCGGTTGAGCTGCACTCGACCAGGTCGGGGGCTTTTCCTCAACACGAGGCAACAACTGCACTCTTTGTTTTCTTCCCCTTCAGCCTGGCGATAATGTACTAAATTCGCTAGAAGATTACTTTCAGGAGTAGAGTGAGAGTGAAGTGTTTCGGTGCATTTATATAAACAAGGTGGAAGACAAGTCAACACCTTTCTGGCTCAAGCTAGCTCGTATTTCAAAGGAATATCTCGTTTGTAAAGAGCGTAATACGCGAGAGAGCGCCTGTGAGTTCGCTTGTCGCGCCGAATGGAACGGGTTCGATTCCCATAATCGACACACCCCAGTGAACCCATCCGTGAATGGATATCTGGCTAGCTGGTATGAAGGGACGGAACTGTCCACTCTACCTGCTAAAAAGCTGAGACATACTGAAATGAAGCCTCTAACACTCCATCCCCGAGAGCAGTGTCTGCAATTGCGTCACTATCAGTAACTTAATTCTTCTTCGGCGTCCGACCTGGTGAGAACGTTGTGTCGTAGATTGCGATATATGTGCCTTTCGGCCCGACACATCAGATTTGAGTTGGGGTTGTATGTGTGTGTGTGGAAGGGGGGGGGGGGGGGTGTGTGTGTCTGGTTTGCCTTACCACTACGATCCTTATTCACTTATCCAGACTAGGTTCTTGCGTCTTAATAATACACAATCCTCTTAAGACGTAGTTTACGACAAACATGGAAGGTTAGTGTCTCTAATCGTTGATAAGTAGGTACTAATCGGTTGACTAGCTTGCTTATTGTATCTTGATAACTCGTTCCTCAGTATAGCTGCGGGTCCCAATTTCTTCTCCAGCGGACCCTGTCTTGAGTCATCTACAGTAGGCGGTAGCGTGCAGAAAGGGAGTATGACCAACACATGGGAGGCCTTAACCGCGGTCACTTCTTGCCTTGAGGATACCAGATTGCTGTCGCTGGGTCCATCGACCATCGTTTCGTCGCAACATGTGACCTGCCCATCTATGTTTTGCCTTGTCTGCGTGGATTACCGTATCATTCACCAGGGACAATCGTCTTATGTCCGAATTGCGGAGACCTTGTCTGCGTTGGTTCCGGAGAGTTATTCCGTCCAAGTGTCTCTCAAAGGATGCTTGGGTAACTCTAAATAACTGAGACGCTAGTTCGGTCAGGCACAATATATTAACCAGGACGTCGTGTCAGGCATAATATACTAATCAGGACGTCGCGTCAGGCACAACATACTGACTAAGACCACTTTCTCTTCCCAGAAAACAGGCTGTTTTAAAGACATTCTGACAGACGAGATGTGAATCGGCAAGATCCTCGTAGTAGTGAGCGTAACGCAGAGGAAGCCAAGCATAGCACAACCGTCTCGAGGACCGTGGTCCAACTTCATCGGGCACTCTCGGAATGTGAGGAAAGCTACAACAATCAGACACTTAACGACATTTTAATGGCGCAAAAAAAAGTCGACTTCCTCATTATGGACATTAAACAACTGAATATAAACCACACAAAAAGCTAAAGAAGACCATGCAGCCCATGGTGGGAAAAAAAAAATAGTCGAGCCAAACTAATGAGAGTTACGCATGGCCAGCCGCATCATCCTGATGAAACTATAAAATACAAGAAAAAGTCCAGAAGTCCTCAACAGCCCATGATAAGAAGTGGAGCAGCTGAGTCTAGCCATGACATAAGCAGGATAGCAATGCCAGTATGCTGAACGGATGCATAGCGCTGCCAATGGTATAGCCTGGTACCGTTGCCGTGGGAACCAAACGTTCTAGAAGCTGGGCTCCTATAATGATCAAATATTTAAACTCATAAAACGGAGATCTTCAATTGGATGTTTCCAAAAACTGTATGTTACTTTCCCCGTAATCCATTGCCCTGGTACTTCAATGCGATTTGTTCAGCTTGACCAGACCCATCAAATGCAAACCAATTTTATAGCCCACAATGTTCAAAGAACTATGTGCACTTAAAACAGAAATAAAAACCATTTCTAAAAATGAGAAAATGGTACGCTTATGTTGATTAAGTCATGAAACATCTGCTTGAGCGGGCAACGGAGCTATGGGTTTTATTATAATTTTGTCTCCTTTATAGAAAACAGAAAACCTAGAAAATATCCCAAATGGCTGTATCATTACCATCGGTGCAAAAGCCTCACGGCCTTTCAAGTTCGGTTCTTAAAACTCCCGAAAAAGCTTGGCAGTCAAGTCTGGAGATATCCCAACGCTTTGAGGTTTATGTACCGTGATGGCGATAAAAATCAAGCACTCTTGCTAAAACATAAATGAAGGAGCGAAGTTTCCAAAGCGATTTCATACCTGAGTGATGACAACTGGCAAAGCCAGCGACATTAAAAAAATAACTGAATGCGGGCCGATTGTGTTAGCGGTTTGTGGAACTTCAACTTAAAATACTTCTATCAACAACTGAGGAAATCATTCATTTATTTATACTTGTACAGTACTAAAATATAAGGAAGGTAGTTGCGTTTTAATTCACCCCAAACAGAGTTCCCTGGGTTCCCATCGTACGTCATAGGACATTTCATTTCTGGTCAAGGGGAGGAGAGGTCGAAATAATTTTGTTTTAAATAAATAAGTCTTCTTCTTCTGCGTTTCTTTTCCATCTCCTGCTACCAAGTCCTGAAAAGGGATTTGCAAGTAGCAGGATGTAGTCTTGAGAACGGAATGCGTTGTGTCGCTAGTTTACAGATTGGCTGCGATATTTGCACGTTTCTGTCCGACACATCCGTATGCGGCAGGAAATAAATAAGTGAAAACTGAGATCAAAATAGACGTGTAGAAAAGATGGTTACATTCAGTTTTGCGAAAGGCTAGTATGATTAGGGTTAGATAATATGGTTGTTATTACATCGTCCACAACAAGGATAATGACATACTACTGTAGAAACTGGATGCTACTCTCCTTATCATGGACCAATGTTGACAGATTCCAGAAATTCTTGTCTATTCGTGCAGAATGTTTCACTGTTTAGAAGTGGACTATTATTTACGTCACTACCTCAGATTGTGTGCTCTATATTTATTTCTTTTGCTTGGGTGAATGAAGACGCAAGTACCATATGGAATGCTCGGATTTAATTTTGTTCGAGGAATGCTCGAATATTTACCAGTCCTGTGTGAATTTCAGTGTTAATGTATGGTGCCGAAACTTGGATTTCAAAACTCATATGCGCAATCAGCGGCGTATTCTTGGAATCCGTTAGTACGATCTCGTACGTAATGTCGAGATCTCTACTATGACTAACCTCCCAAATGTATCACAAGTCCTGTACCGTCGCCATCTTTCCATGTTTGCACACATTATCAGACTGAATCAAGAAGTTTCAGCTCACCAGAACCTTTTCAAGGCAGTTGAAAAGTGCAAAGGGTATCCAACCAGCCGACTGTGAGCAGACAGGAGAGGCCGTCCCCGAAACCCGTGGCTTCAACAGATAGAGACTCTCTCCCCTCTGCTATAGACGGGGTCTGGCAGAGCGCCGTTTCGACTGGTCATGGTAGCGTTCGACCGACGCAACGGGCCTCAGATGCCTAGGCGAGCATTATTATTATTAATAGGCAAGAGATGACCGCGGTCTGGGCGAGATTAAGCAAACCATCCAAGAGGTGTGGACATTTAAGCCCCTTACTCGCGAGGAACGAATCGGTCCACCACACCCCCATGCATGTCCCAGAAGACATAAAGAGGGGCGTACGTGAGGCTAGAAGCCTCGTCACGTAAAACAAGCTGCTCCAGTAACATATAAGTGATGTGTTGTTGGCTAACTGAAACGGGGATATATGCAGCTCTGGCCCTATGCTTTATATGGAGTTGAGTGGTGATACTTGTGCTGAGTTGTGGTGATACTTGTGCTGAGTTGAGTGGTGATACTTGTGCTGAGTTGAATGGTGATACTTGTGCTGAGTTGAATGGTGATACTTGTGCTGAGTTGAGTGGTGATACTTGTGCTGAGTTGAGTGGTGATACTTGTGCTGAGTTGAGTAGTGATACTTGTGCTGAGTTGTGGTGATACTTGTGCTGAGTTGAGTGGTGATACTTGTGCTGAGTTGAGTGGTGATACTTGTGCTGAGTTGAGTGGTGATACTTGTGCTGAGTTGAATGTTGATACTTGTGCTGAGTTGTGGTGATACTTGTGCTGAGTTGAGTGGTGATACTTGTGCTGAGTTGAGTGGTGATACTTGTGCTGAGTTGTGGTGATACTTGTGCTGAGTTGAGTGGTGATACTTGTGCTGAGTTGAGTGGTGATACTTGTGCTGAGTTGTGGTGATACTTGTGCTGAGTTGAGTGGTGATACTTGTGCTGAGTTGAGTGGTGATACTTGTGCTGAGTTGAATGTTGATACTTCTACTGGGGTGCGTGTTTGAAGTTACTCGTGCTTAGTTGAGTTAACTCTTGTTCTTCTTCTTCGTTCATGCTCAGATCAAGGTCCTGGTTTCTCTCACAAAGGACACCAGATGTTGACTCATGTCTGCCTCGAGAGGTCAGTATTGTTCTCTCTTCGTGTGTGAGCATGCAGCTTTGTAGGATGTGTTCTACGGTCATGGAATGCTCCCCCCATGGACACCTGTCATCTGTTCCAATCCTCATTTTGTTGTAACGATAGCCCTTGAGTCTGTTATGCCAAGTTCTCAGTCTGAAGATGATGACTTGCTCTTCTCTAGTTACGTTGTAGTTGCTGTCTTCTCTTCGAAACTTAGGGTGTTGATCAGACCATTTTCCCTTGAAGCTGGCTTTAATTATGGTCTTGGTCTCATTATATGTAATGATCAGGTCTGTTTGTGGTTATTCTCCTCCACACTTTGCTAAGTTTGTCTGCATCTTCATTATCGTCAATATTGCAGTGGTATAGGATCCACTGTATGACCAACCTTGGGTGTTCTGCTGAGAGCTGTGTCGGGAAGAACATATGTTGTTCGAGATCTTCATCTTTGTGTTGTTTTAGTGTTGCTAATACCGACGCGGCATCAGTCAGGAACACCTTGTTTTCTTCACAGGGAGCCAATGGAGAAGTATGAATAAATGATCGAAAAATAATGTCAAACGTTTCTGAACTAGGGAAGGGGATTAGATCAATCAGCCCATATCAAAGACTAAAACTGAATGAAAACGAGAAATTACAGAAAAAAGATTATGGAAACTCAGCAAGCAGGGACATAAAATATTTTGATGGCCCACGTCTCTGAAGCCGAAAAACGCATTCCCGGACTCTGCTCTGGTGCTCCCATCCAAGGAAATGCCGCACGTTTACAGTGTAATGAGCCCTGGTCGGGGCCGTTAATGCCTTTCAGACACTGGTATACCCTCGCGCAATCACGTGTTCCCCTGCGAAGTGCACAACTTCACACAGCGCTTTACTCGGCTATTAGAATCGTTAGGCTGCCAGAGAAACAGGCAGAATTGCTTTCTTTGATGTGCCATTCTTTTTCCCCTTCTCATATTTTTCTTTATTCATTCCCTTTGAAGTCTTTAGAAGCCAGGGAATAAAATCCTACGCGGCTGTGAGGGGAAGGAAAAAAAAGTCCGCGCAGAGTCTGTTACCTCTAGTATTGGGTACGCGGTTCTTATTCAGAGTAAGCAAGTTGTGCCTGCTGTGTTCTTAGCTGGAATGAAACATGAATTTATATTATTGGTTCGGCCAGCGGTCTCTTCTTCTTCTTCGCCAAGCTTTATATATATATATATAAATATATATTGTTAATGTGAAGTCTAGTTATCTGGATAAAGGTTGCTGCAGTATAGAGCTATTTAAGGCTTCCAGACAACTTTCTGAGGAGGTTTGTCTCGGTGGGCCAGTGCATAGTACGCAGTGGCTAAGCATATCAAAGTCTTGTCTGCCGAAGACGGATGTGTCGGACCGAAGAATGCAAATATCGCAGTCAAGCTGTAAATTAGCGATACAACGCATTCCGTTCTCCGGACTACATCCTGCTACTTGCAAAACCCTGTTCAGGGCTTGGTAGCGGGAGATTGAGAACGAACGAAAAAGAAGAACAGTCTTGCATGATATGTTCGGATGTTTGTGCCGCTTGCCTGCATATACACATGGGTGATGGAGCTAATTGTAGCCTGTGTAACTCGCTATTCAGTCTGTTATGTCTCGTTCTCATCGCCTGCTCCGCTCGATCAAGGTTAGTTAGCCAAGAGGCGCACCAACTGCCATGTTGTCATGCCCAGTTCTTTTTTTTTTGGTTTTTTTTTACCAGCTGTCTCAAACAACAAAACGACCCTCACGCGAAGTCATGCAAATGGACACAGTGCATCATGAAGTCAAGCTAAAGAACAAAGGGTCACATAAAGTCAAGCTAAAGAACAAAGGGTCGCATAAAGTCAAGCTAAACGGCCAAAGGTATGCCTGAAGTCAAAGTCCGCGAGAAGACAATGTCGATGGACGAAGGAAGGGTCAGCTCCCATCTGGTACCTGGTAAGAGAAAATATATGGCCCCTGTAAAGCTCCCAAACCACAGTGGAAGAGGCTGAGGCCTCACCACGAGCATCCCCAAAAATAGCAATGGAGGTACAACTATACGGAACGGAAACTGTTTGGTGGAAATGTAGTTTTTTTTATTTTTTATTTATGTCACTTGTGTCAAACTATTCTACAAGTTGTGCGTTAGTATTCAGTTTCTTTTTATACCAAGCCCTAAAGAATGCTTTGCAAGTAGCAGGATGTTGTCCGGAGAACGGAAAGCGTTGTGTCGTTTACAGCTTGACTGCGATATTTGCATCTTTCGGTTCGACACATCCGACCTCAAAAGGAATTTATGGGTACCGGGTTATCCTTCCCTTTCAGACCCCTTCTACTTAGCCAGTCTGCTCTGTTATCCGGGACCACCGCGCGGTGGTGTAGAAGGGTCTTGGCAGCTGTGGTTGCTTATTGAGGTATTGTTTAATTTCCTGTCGTTTACTAGGCCCGGGTGAAGGTACACATAATTTGGGTAGATTTTTAACTAGGATTTTTTTTTTTTTTTTTGGCCGAGCAACCGCCGCTAAGCCTACTCATTTCGATTTCTAACTGCCAAGAAATAGTTAGAGTGCTAGACCCTGAACACGGGAGTCAAATCTCACTACCCAGAGATCAGGGGAATGTGTACCAGAAAGATCCATGTGAAAAACATCACCGTCTCCACCGTGATTCGAACCCGCGACCTGCGGCAACCGAGGCGGACAACTTACACCGAGACCACTGAGTCCCATATATATCACACGCGAATCTGTATTCGTTGAATACAATCTTTTACTTATTTTGATAATAACATACACAGGTAACGATCAACAACAGTGAGGAAACTCAAAAACAATATATCTATACGGTACGACATATTTTTTATTTAGTAATGGTCAACAGCAGTGAGGAAACCCAACAACAATATATCTATACGGTACGACATATTTTTTATTTGGTAACGATCAACAGCAGTGAGGAAACCCAAAAACAATATATCTATACGGTACGACATATTTTTTTATTTAGTAACGATCAACAGGCCTCCTGTAACAAGCAAACACCAAGTAATATTTATCTTTTTCTATCGCTGTTGCTTAACCTTTCCATTAAATTTAGATCATTCATTTTAATGCTCTTATCCTCGATTCTATTACTACACATTACTCCACATTGCTATGCCCCCTGGACTTGAGGGCTGCAGTATAAAGCTAGGCGGGCCGCGCGCTCATGACTCCAGAACTGGACCCGTATCACTGCACACTTCTTCATCCATTTAGTTTTCTTCGTGTGGGCACCGCACACCTTGAAAATGGCATATTTAAAAATGTATTTACTCTGCTAAACAGCTAAGCTTCATCTGCAGTTTCCCAAAGCACTGACGGTTTTATTGGCAATATTAATGGTTTCTGTGTGACGCGCGTATCTTCAACATCAAAGGCTTTGGTGAAGCGGAGTTGAGAGCATTTTCACATATTACGATCATTATTTCACTGGCAAGAAACCCGCGCTAAAACGCACACCAAAGACGGGACCTCATTGTGCGATAGTCAGTTAGAAAATAATTTGCCACAGAGTGGCTCAGTAGGGAAGAAATATCACTTAAGTCTCTACTGGTTAAATGAAATGTACTGGCAGACGTACAAGTAGATATCAAACAACGGGTTGTCCGTCGGCAATATCTTGGGCGACATTTTTCTTTGTATAGAATACTTATTGTTCTTGTGTCCCAGTTCTTCTGTTGTGGTCTGGGTCTTACTGTTTTTCTTCTGGTTCTTGTGTCTGGATCACTTAATTGTTGTTGATCTCTTGTGACATAAGCTCTGGCTGTTCTTCTCTTGTGTCCCAAGCTCTGACTGTTCTTCACTTGTGTCCCATGCTCTGACTTTTCTTCACTTGTGTCCCATGCTCTGACTTTTCTTCACTTGTGTCCCATGCTCTGACTTTTCTTCACTTGTGTCCCATGCTCTGACTGTTCTTCTCGTGTGTCCCAAGCTCTGACTGTTCTTCACTTGTGTCCCAAGCTCTGACTGTTCTTCTCTTGTGTCCCAAGCTCTGACTGTTCTTCACTTGTGTGTCCCAAGCTCTGACTGTTCTTCACTTGTGTGTCTCAAGCTCTGACTGTTCTTCACTTGTGTGTCCCAAGCTCTGGCTGTTCTTCACTTGTGTCCCATGCTCTGACTGTTCTTCTCGTGTGTCCCAAGCTCTGACTGTTCTTCACTTGTGTCCCAAGCTCTGACTGTTCTTCTCTTGTGTCACAAGCTCTGACTGTTCTTCTCTTGTGTCCCAAGCTCTGACTGTTCTTCTCTTGTGTCCCAAGCTCTGACTGTTCTTCTCTTGTGTCCCAAGCTCTAACTATTCCATCTCTAGTGCCCCAAGCTCTAACTATTCCATCTCTTGTGCCCCAAGCTCTAACTATTCCATCCCTTGTGCCCCAAGCTCTAACTATTCCATCTCTAGTGCCCCAAGCTCTAACTATTCCATCTCTTGTGCCCCAAGCTCTAACTATTCCATCTCTTATGCCCCAAGCTCTGACTGTTCTCTGTGCCCAAAGCTCTAACTATTCCATCTCTAGTGCCCCAAGCTCTAACTATTCCATCTCTTGTGTTCCAAGCTCTAACTATTCCATCTCTTGTGTCCCAAGCTCTAACTATTCCATCTCTTGTGCCCCAAGCTCTGACTGTTCTCTGTGCCCCAAGCTCTAACTATTCCATCTCTAGTGCCCCAAGCTCTAACTATTCCATTTCTTGTGCCCCAAGCTCTAACTATTCCATCTCTTGTGCCCCAAGCTCTAACTATTCCACCTCTTGTGTCCCAAGATCTAACTATTCGTATCTGTGCCCCAAGCTCTAACTATTCCATCTCTTGTGCCCCAAGCTCTAACTATTCCATCTCTTGTGCCCCAAGCTCTAACTATTCCATCTCGTGTGCCCCAAGCTCTAACAATTCCATATTTGTGTCCCAAGATCTAACTATTCGTATCTGTGCCCCAAGCTCTAACTATTCCATCTCTTGTGCCCCAAGCTCTAACTATTCCATCTCTTGTGCCCCAAGCTCTGACTGTTCTCTGTGCCCCAAGCTCTAACTATTCCATCTCTTGTGCCCCAAGCTCTGACTGTTCTCTGTGCCCCAAGCTCTAACTATCCCATCTCTTGTGCCCCAAGCTCTAACTATTCCATCACTTGTGCCCCAAGCTCTAACTATTCCCTCTCTTGTGTCCCAAGATCTAACTATTCGTATCTGTGCCCCAAGCTCTAACAATTCCATCTCTTGTGCCCCAAGCTCTGACTGTTCTCTGTGCCCCAAGCTCTAACTATTCCATCTCTTGTGCCCCAAGCTCTGACTGTTCTCTGTGCCCCAAGCTCTAACTATTCCATCTATTGTGCCCCAAGCTCTAACTATTACATCTCTTGTGCCCCAAGCTCTAACTATTCCATCTCTTGTGTCCCAAGATCTAACTATTCGTATCTGTGCCCCAAGCTCTAACCATTCCATCTCTTGTGTCCCAAGATCTAACTATTCGTATCTGAGCCACAAGCTCTAACTATTCCATCTCTAGTGCCCCAAGCTCTAACTATTCCATCTCTTGTGTCCCAAGATCTAACTATTCGTATCTGTGCCCCAAGCTCTAACTATTCCATCTCTTGTGCCTCAAGCTCTAACTATTCCATCTCTAGTGCCCCAAGCTCTAACTATTCCATCTCTTGTGTCCCAAGATCTAACTATTCGTATCTGTGCCCCAAGCTCTAACTATTCCATCTCTTGTGCCTCAAGCTCTAACTATTCCATCTATTGTGCCCCAAGCTCTAACTATTCCATCTCTTGTGCCCCAAGCTCTAACTATTCCATCTCTAGTGCCCCAAGCCCTAACTATTCCATCTCTTGTGCCCCAAGCTCTGACTATTCCATCTCTTGTGCCCCAAGCTCTAACTATTCCATCTCTTGTTTTCCAAGCTCTAACTATTCCATCTCTTATGCCCCAAGCTCTGACTGTTCTCTGTGCCCCAAGCTCTAACTATTCCATCTCTAGTGCCGCAAACTCTAACTATTCCATCTCTTGTGTCCCAAGCTCTAACTATTCCATCTCTTGTGCCCCAAGCTCTGACTGTTCTCTGTGCCCCAAGCTCTAACTATTCCATCTCTTGTGTCCCAAGATCTAACTATTCCATCTCTTGTGTCCCAAGATCTAACTATTCCATCTCTTGTGTCCCAAGCTCTGACTGTTCTCTGTGCCCCAAGCTCTAACTACTCCATCTCTAGTGCCCCAAGCTCTAACTACTCCATCTCTAGTGCCCCAAGCTCTAACTATTCCATTTCTTGTGCCCCAAGCTCTAACTATTCCATCTCTTGTGCCCCAAGCTCTAACTATTCCATCTCTAGTGCTCCAACCTCTAACTATTCAATCTCTAGTGCCCCAACCTCTAACTATTCAATCTCTTGTATCCCAAGATCTAACTATTCGTATCTGTGCCCCAAGCTCTAACTATTCCATCTCTTGTGCCCCAAGCTCTAACTATTCCATCTCTTGTGCCCCAAGCTCTAACTATTCCATCTCTTGTGTCCCAAGCTCTGACTGTTCTCTGTGCCCCAAGCTCTAACTATTCCATCTCTTGTGCCACAAGCTCTAACTATTCCATCTCTAGTGCCCCAAGCTCTAACTATTCCATCTCTTGTGCCACAAGCTCTAACTATTCCATCTCTAGTGCCCCAAGCTCTAACTATTCCATCTCTTGTGCCCCAAGCTCTAACTATTCCATCTCTTGTGCCCCAAGCTCTAACTATTCCATCTCTTGTTTTCCAAGCTCTAACTATTCCATCTCTTGTGCCCCAAGCTCTAACTATTCCATCTCTTGTGCCCCAAGCTCTAACTATTCTATCTCTTGTTTTCCAAGCTCTAACTATTCCATCTCTTATGCCCCAAGCTCTGACTGTTCTCTGTGCCCCAAGCTCTAACTATTCCATCTCTTATGCCCCAAGCTCTGACTGTTCTCTGTGCCCCAAGCTCTAACTATTCCATTTCTAGTGCCCCAAGCTCTAACTATTCCATCTCTTGTGTTCCAAGCTCTAACTATTCCATCTCTTGTGCCCCAAGCTCTGACTGTTCTCTGTGCCCCAAGCTCTAACTATTCCATCTCTTGTGTCCCAAGATCTAACTATTCCATCTCTTGTGTCCCAAGATCTAACTATTCCATCTCTTGTGTCCCAAGCTCTGACTGTTCTCTGTGCCCCAAGCTCTAACTACTCCATCTCTAGTGCCCCAAGATCTAACTATTCCATCTCTTGTGTCCCAAGCTCTGACTGTTCTCTGTGCCCCAAGCTCTAACTACTCCATCTCTAGTGCCCCAAGCTTTAACTATTTTCTTGTGCCCCAAGCTCTAACTATTCCATCTCTTGTGCCCCAAGCTCTAACTATTCCATCTCTTGTGCCCCAAGCTCTAACTATTCCATCTCTAGTGCCCCAACCTCTAACTATTCAATCTCTTGTATCCCAAGATCTAACTATTCGTATCTGTGCTTCAAGCTCTAACTATTCCATCTCTTGTGCCCCAAGCTCTAACTATTCCATCTCTAGTGCCCCAAGCTCTAACTATTCCATCTCTTGTGCCACAAGCTCTAACTATTCCATCTCTTGTGCCACAAGCTCTAACTATTCCATCTCTAGTGCCCCAAGCTCTAACTATTCCATCTCTAGTGCCCCAAGCTCTAACTATTCCATCTCTTGTGCCCCAAGCTCTAACTATTCCATCTCTTGTGCCCCAAGCTCTAACTATTCCATCTCTTGTGCCCCAAGCTCTAACTATTCTATCTCTTGTTTTCCAAGCTCTAACTATTAAATCTCTTATGCCCAAGCTCTGACTGTTCTCTGTGCCCCAAGCTCTAACTATTCCATCTCTTATGCCCCAAGCTCTGACTGTTCTCTGTGCCCCAAGCTCTAACTATTCCATCTCTAGTGCCCCAAGCTCTAACTATTCAATCTCTTGTGTTCCAAGCTCTAACTATTCCATCTCTTGTGCCCCAAGCTCTGACTGTTCTCTGTGCCCCAAGCTCTAACTATTCCATCTCTTGTGTCCCAAGATCTAACTATTCCATCTCTTGTGTCCCAAGATCTAACTATTCCATCTCTTGTGTCCCAAGCTCTGACTGTTCTCTGTGCCCCAAGCTCTAACTACTCCATCTCTAGTGCCCCAAGCTCTAACTATTCCATTTCTTGTGCCCCAAGCTCTAACTATTCCATCTCTTGTGCCCCAAGCTCTAACTATTCCATCTCTTGTGTCCCAAGATCTAACTATTCGTATCTGTGCCCCAAGCTCTAACTATTCCATCTCTTGTATCCCAAGATCTAACTATTCGTATCTGTGCCCCAAGCTCTAACTATTCCATCTCTTGTGTCCCAAGCTCTAACTATTCCATCTCTTGTGCCCCAAGCTCTAACTATTCCATCTCTTGTGCCCCAAGCTCTAAGTATTCCATCTCGTGTGCCCCAAGCTCTAACAATTCCATATTTGTGTCCCAAGATCTAACTATTCGTATCTGTGCCCCAAGCTCTAACTATTCCATCTCTTGTGCCCCAAGCTCTAACTATTCCATCTCTTGTGCCCCAAGCTCTGACTGTTCTCTGTGCCCCAAGCTCTAAATATTCCATCTCTAGTGCCCCAAGCTCTAACTATTCCATCTCTTGTGTCCCAAGCTCTAACTATTCCATCTCTTGTGCCCCAAGCTCTGACTGTTCTCTGTGCCCCAAGCTCTAACTATTCCATCTCTTGTGCCCCAAGCTCTAACTATTCCATCTCTTGTGCCCCAAGCTCTAACTATTCCATCTCTTGTTTTCCAAGCTCTAACTATTCCATCTCTAGTGCCCCAAGCTCTAACTATTCCATCTCTTGTTTTCCAAGCTCTAACTATTCCATCTCTTGTGCCCCAAGCTCTAACTATTCCATCTCTTATGCCCCAAGCTCTGACTGTTCTCTGTGCCCCAAGCTCTAACTATTCCATCTCTAGTGCCCCAAGCTCTAACTATTCCATCTCTTGTGTTCCAAGCTCTAACTATTCCATCTCTTGTGCCCCAAGCTTTGACTGTTCTCTGTGCCCCAAGCTCTAACTATTCCATCTCTAGTGCCGCAAGCTCTAACTATTCCATCTCTTGTGTCCCAAGTTCTAACTATTCCATCTCTTGTGCCCCAAGCTCTGACTGTTCTCTGTGCCCCAAGCTCAACTATTCCATCTCTTGTGTCCCAAGATCTAACTATTCCATCTCTTGTGTCCCAAGATCTAACTATTCCATCTCTTGTGTCCCAAGCTCTGACTGTTCTCTGTGCCCCAAGCTCTAACTACTCCATCTCTAGTGCCCCAAGCTCTAACTATTCCATTTCTTGTGCCCCAAGCTCTAACTATTCCATCTCTTGTGCCCCAAGCTCTAACTATTCCATCTCTTGTGTCCCAAGATCTAACTATTCGTATCTGTGCCCCAAGCTCTAACTATTCCATCTCTTGTATCCCAAGATCTAACTATTCGTATCTGTGCCCCAAGCTCTAACTATTCCATCTCTTGTGTCCCAAGATCTAACTATTCGTATCCGTGCCCCAAGCTCTAACTATTCCATCTCTTGTGCCCCAAGCTCTAACTATTCCATCTCTTGTGTTCCAAGCTCTAACTATTCCATCTCTTGTGCCCCAAGCTCTGACTGTTCTCTGTGCCCCAAGCTCTAACTATTCCATCTCTTGTATCCCAAGATCTAACTATTCGTATCTGTGCCCCAAGCTCTAACTATTCCATCTCTTGTGTCCCAAGATCTAACTATTCGTATCTGTGCCCCAAGCTCTAACTATTCCATCTCTTGTGCCCCAAGCTCTAACTATTCCATGTCTTGTGCCCCAAGCTCTAACTATTCCATCTCGTGTGCCCCAAGCTCTAACTATTCCATTTCTTGTGCCCCAAGCTCTAACTATTCCATCTCTTGTGCCCCAAGCTCTAACTATTCCATCTCTTGTGTCCCAAGATCTAACTATTCGTATCTGTGCCCCAAGCTCTAACTATTTCATCTCTTGTATCCCAAGATCTAACTATTCGTATCTGTGCCCCAAGCTCTAACTATTCCATCTCTTGTGTCCCAAGATCTAACTATTCGTATCTGTGCCCCAAGCTCTAACTATTCGTATCTGTGCCCCAAGCTCTAACTATTCCATCTCTTGTGCCCCAAGCTCTAACTATTCCATCTCGTGTGCCCCAAGCTCTAACAATTCCATATTTGTGTCCCAAGATCTAACTATTCGTATCTGTGCCCCAAGCTCTAACTATTCAATCTCTTGTGCCCCAAGCTCTAACTATTCCATCTCGTGTGCCCCAAGCTCTAACAATTCCATATTTGTGTCCCAAGATCTAACTATTCGTATCTGTGCCCCAAGCTCTAACTATTCAATCTCTTGTGCCCCAAGCTCTAACTATTCCATCTCTTGTGCTCCAAGCTCTGACTGTTCTCTGTACCCCAAGCTCTAACTATTCCATCTCTAGTGCCCCAAGCTGTAACTATTCCATCTCTTGTGTCCCAAGCTCTAACTATTCCATCTCTTGTGCCCCAAGCTCTGACTGTTCTCTGTGCCCCAAGCTCTAACTATTCCATCTCTTGTGCCCCAAGCTCTAACTATTCCATCTCTTGTGCCCCAAGCTCTAACTATTCCCTCTCTTGTGTCCCAAGATCTAACAATTCCTATCTGTGCCCCAAGCTCTAACTATTCCATCTCTTGTGCCCCAAGCTCTGACTGTTCTCTGTGCCCCAAGCTCTATTCCATCTCTTGTGCCCCAAGCTCTGACTGTTCTCTGTGCCCCAAGCTCTAACTATTCCATCTCTTGTGCCCCAAGCTCTAACTATTCCATCTCTTGTGCTTCAAGCTCTAACTATTCCATATTTGTGTCCCAAGATCTAACTATTCGTATCTGTGCCCCAAGCTCTAACTATTCCATCTCTTGTGCCCCAAGTTCTGACTGTTCTCTGTGCCCCAAGCTCTAACTATTCCATTTCTTGTGCCTCAAGCTCTGACTATTCCATCTCTTGTGCCCCAAGATCTGACTGTTCTCTGTGCCCCAAGCTCTAACTATTCCATCTCTTGTGCCCCAAGCTCTGACTGTTCTCTGTGCCCCAAGCTCTAACTATTCCATCTCTTGTGCCCCAAGTTCTGACTATGCTCATTTTTCGTCTCTGTCCAAAATAATTCTTTTTCTTATTATGTGTCACTGCCTCCTTCTTGTTGTACTCCACTTCATGTTGTTCTTTTTCCCAGATCTGACTGTTCTTGTGTGTCCTACATCTCTTTCTGTGCCCCAAGCCACAAGTTCTTGCAGTTTATCTTCACCACATGTTCTAAGAGCCCTTCTTCTACGTCCTAATCCCTTTCTTCTGTGTTTCAAGCAACATCATTATGCCCAGTCATTCACATACTCTTTTATAACAGTCATTATCTGAAGACAAATCTAAGCCTTCAACTTAAAACTCAAACTGTGTGCTAATAAAAGGGCTTGTCATAAGTCTTTACCCTGACTATGAAGGAGTAGGAGAAGAAAGTTGAAATTTGGCACATATGTAACTCATTCAATTGGTACTGGACTTGAGAAGTATGAATTTCCGTTCTGGACTGGTTTACCCGGGATGGTGCATGGCATAACAGACCTTACACATGATCTGCTACTCTAACGGTTTGTCAGAACAATGGAGAAATCAGAGGGCAGAACTGTAAACAAATTCTTGATGTTTCAGGGAAAAACATCTACAGAAATACACAGGGAGATGGAACCAGGGTTTGAGGAATTCTGTCCTTCGTATGCTTCTGTAAAAAACTGGTGTAGGCAGTTTAAGTGTGGCCGTTCCCATATTGCTGATCTTCCAAGATCAGTAAGACCATCCTCAGAGTGCAGCTATGAAAATGCTGCAAGAGTGTAGAAAATCACTGACCAGGATAGGAAAATGACAATTGCAGAGAGATCTAGGTAAACAAAACTGAATGAAAGTACAGTTTTTTTAGAATTTTACACAACATGCTGAACATGAAAAAAGTGTGTGCCCGCTGGGTCCAGCGTCTATTGACATGTGAACAGAATCAAACGAGGGTTGATTGCTGTGGCCAGTTGCTCAAAATGCCTGGGTCTTTTTCCCAAAACTTAAAAAACAGCTGACAGGAAATCATTTTGACAGCGACGAAGCAACATTCAGCTTGGTAATTACTTTAGGTAGCAGATGCTGAGTTTCTTCTGTTGAAGATGTGGGATGAATTTAGAACAAAATGAATGATAAAATCAGACCACATACGGCTCGTATCTCAGGACAGACATTTTTAACAACTATGGCAACAGCTTCTTGAACATTTGCCTGTCTGAGCTCAGTCCCAATCAATGTTCACCTGTTTGGTCCACTAAAATCCCAATTGGTGGCAAATTATTTGCTGATGATGAAGAAGTTTTGAGCACTGATAAAAGTGATGTGATAACTCCACTCAAAGACAACATCAACATCAACCAAAGCACCATTGTCCTACTTCGCACTGAACACATACAACTTAACAGACACTTGATCAGAATCCAACCAGAACATACTCCAGAGCGCTGGCTGTGCACACATCATTGTGAAACTGTTGAAGATCATCTTTTTGAATGTCCCACACCTGCGAGTGTTAGAAAAGAGCTTCTTCCTCCGAGGTCAGACAAATGGAACACTTTGTAAGGAACTAAACAAGAGCTTACAAATACTTGCAGATACCACTATATAGCATTGGGCCAAAGGGCAGGAGCCCATAGGCTGCTGGATCAGTAACCAACCAACATAGTGAGATTGCCATCTCCATGAATATCCCTCAGTCGACTCTTGCAACATGCAAAGAAAACAACAGTAGTCCTATTTTATTTGCCCTACAATAAGAGTGGCAGTAACTTTACTGTTTCAGATTGCCAATAAATTGTATGTTGTATATACAAGTGGTAGAATCAAATGGGGCCGGGGGAACGGCGTGGGTTAATGGTTAAGTGACAAGGATCACAACCCCGGTCGTTACCCAGTGGAAGCAAACCCTTAGAAAATGTGCACGCCGAAGTCGGATGTACTGGACAGACAGGTGCAAAATAAAAATATAGTGCAACGCACACCGTCTTGGGGAATAGAGACATAAGGCGAACACAAACATCAATTTATTTTGTTAATGGGACAGCAGTGAATGACCTAACAGCAGCCAGCGACTCATAGTTGGTTACTTGCATTAGGGCCATTTAAGTACAACTGGCCAA
This sequence comes from Ariolimax columbianus, assembly GCA_036924085.1. Taxonomy (NCBI): domain Eukaryota; kingdom Metazoa; phylum Mollusca; class Gastropoda; order Stylommatophora; family Arionidae; genus Ariolimax; species Ariolimax columbianus. Next base: position 21,757,125 of record JAVGWX010000008.1, read on the forward strand.
GACCCTATTCCAGTTCCAACCCTGGAAACTGGCTGCTCTAGTCACTAGTGTAGACTGACTGGTTAAAGGGATAGGAAATGTAGACGAAAGGCAAAACAAGTAACCAAAAAAAAAAAAAGACTTCTTAAATCAGGTGTGTCTCGCCGAAAGACTCAGCTATTGCAGCCTCGCTGTAAACTACGACACAACGTCCTATTCAAGACGAACTGAGATGAAGAAAATCAAATCAATCAAAAGATCATCGATAACAGAGTATTTTCGAATGATCATATCAATTATTATGAAATTATTATCATTAGAACTTGATGTTCAAACTAACAAACCTTGACTTATATAATAACCGCCATGTTCGGGTACCCCACCCCATTCAAGGGTTCCACCACAATAAAAAGACCTGGAAAAAAGCGGATATACAGTAAATAATTGCCACACAAAAATTGTCTCTCACTCTCTCTCTCCTTTCATATCATCTCCTCACAAACAAAGCAGTTGTTGAAAGAACTTTGAAGACATCCGCTTTGGGCTTGTACAAACAAAGACGACGGTGCTCTACTCACCTTCTGTGAGATTCCTGCCCGGGTTGAAGGCTCCCCGTGGTATGCTAGGAGGTATAAGATCACAGCTCGTGTGTCGAGCTATCTTACACCCGTACATATTATGGGACCTGAAACACAACCAGATTATCTTCTTAGCAAGAATGTCTATAGCGTGAACAACGATTATCGATTTAGCGGTAAGGCTTCGGCATAACCAGCTGCATATTGGTACTTCGCTTATAGCTAGGGATAGTAGTGCGAGATGAAAATGGTCACCCAGCATAGTGTAGTCACACACACTTCATCCACGACGACGGTGCCTGGTATGGAAACCTTTCATTCCCGACGGCAGTGTCTGCTATAATAGAACATACTCACATGCCAACTGCTGAGATCTAGTGTATCTTCATACACTTCCTTCCTGACGGAGTGTCTGCTATAATAGAGCATTTAGTCACCTCACAACTGCGGAGAGCGAGTTCATCTGCACACACTTCATTCCCGACGGCATAGCCTGCAATAATAGAGCTTGGTCACCTCACGATTGCTGATTCTACTCAAACACTTCATTCACGACGGCAGTGTCTGCAATAGGATAGCTTACAGCCACCTCACAAATGCTGAAACCAAGTATAGTGTATCCTCACACACTTCATTACTGACGGTAGTGCCCGTTGCAAGATAGCCTTCGACGGCAGTGCCCGTTATAAAAAGCTATCAACGGCAGTGTCCATTATAAGAAAGCTATCGACAGCAGTACCCGTTATTAGATAGTCCCCGATGACAGTGCCCGTTATTAGATAGCCCCCGATGACAGTGCCCGTTATAAGATAGCCCCCGACGGCAGTGCCCGTTATTAGATAGCCCCCGATGACAGTGCCCGTTATAAGATAGCCCCCGACGGCAGTGCCCGTTATAAGATAGCCCCCGACGACAGTGCCCGTTATAAGATAGCCCCCGACGGCAGTGCTCGTTTTAAGATAGCTCCCAGCCACCTCACAAATTCTGAGACCAAGTATAGCATATCCTCCACACACTCCATTCCAGCCATAACAATTTGTTTGCTTACACAGGCAACACAACAAAACACATAACAAGACGCCATGCTGAGTTCCATTCTGCACGCCTGATGGAACAATAATAAAGCCCATGCACCTCTAACAGAGACGAATTAGAATAAGCAATGAAGGCAGGGCTTCCAATAAAAGGTAAGGGTATTCCCATAGCACTTTTGTTGGGGGACACGAAGGCTGTATTGTAAGAGATCTCTGCTTTTGTGAGATATGGGGGCCAGTTCTAGCAGTAAGCCAGGTATCCAATTACAGCTGGGTGAACTGGAGATTCCTAATCATTTTCCTTCTGGTAAAAGACAAGTGTTCTTACCACTTCTGGTTCTTTTAGAGTGAAAGTAGCTAATGAAACGTAGCGTAATGAACAAGGCAGAGATAGATTGTGTGGATTTAGTAGGTATTAGGAAGACGAATGTGTCGGACCGAAAGGTGCAAATATCGTAGTCAAACTGTAAACTAGCGCCACAACGCATTCCATTCTCCGGACTACATCCTGCTACTTGCAAAGCCCTGTTCAGAGCTGGGTAGCGGGAGACTGAGAACGAACGCAGAAGAAGAAGAGGTATTATGAAGACGAAGAAACGGGTTTAATTAACCGACTTGGGGGGGCGCCAAAGATGCGGTGAGTGAATCACAGCTGGTTGCTTGCATTGGGGTCAGCGAACCATTTTACGCCTCAACGCTAGGACCCTGGAAAAAGTCTGCACTTGTGTAGTCTGGCTGAGAAAATAGGGACCATAGTGGAAAGGCAAACCAGGCACCCGTAAAAAACGATAGCTGAAATCAGGTGTATCGGGTTGAACGACGCAGACGTCCTTTTTAAGAAGAACCCTGAGGAAGATTCCCGCAGTGGCTCTAAAAATTGTCCCCCGTCTTCGTATGGTAACCATTTACAGCTGGGTCGAGCGGGAAAAGTGATCATACCATGACATGACCATTCTGTCTAACTGGACAACCAAGTGATTATAAACTAAGCTCACACCACGCCCGACCCTTCTTAGCCGTCCCTAACGATATGCACGCTTTGTACTTGAACGTTGACACGAAAGTAGTCAAAGACCATCGCGCCTGATAGCATATTTCTTCTTCTTCGTCTTTCATCCTTAAAAGAACGTTGTGCCGCATTTTACAGTGAGGCCACAAATATATCCCGCCTTTAGGCCTGATACATTAGATTTCGGCTAGTTTCTTTTTTAGGTACTGGGTTTGCCTTCCCCCTGTGACCCTATTCTCTTAGCCAAACAACACTAGCGCAGCTTATTTCCAGGAATAGGGTCTTGGTCAGGTCTGGTTCGCTGGCGGTTGCTGCTGCCAACAGCTTATTCACTGCTGCCTCTTTGGCCCTCATGGCAAATTTCAGGGCAGAGAACCAACCTCTCACTACTTTACCAGTGTCTGCGGTTTGTGCCATATCCCAGTTTATGGTTCATTACCAAGTTGTCTTAGCTCGGCCAGTTTGTTGCCTTCAACCTAGTGTCCATAGCTTGGCATTTCTAAAATGAAGTTTTCTTTTGGGACTTGGTCCATTCAATTATATTCTCAGTGTGTGCATACCTTCTTGTGTGCTCATGGCAAGCAGCTCTTGGTTTGGTTGTAGGTGTTCAGAAAAAACATGCCATGAATACATTGCTATATTCTCGCTCCTTTAACATACAGGCAAAGACGAAATTATGACAGAAGATACATTTACGTAGTCTTTTCTTTTGTCAAATTGATTTGATGAAATATGTTCTATCACATATTATTTTCTTGTGTTATCTTCTTCTTCAACAGTTGTTCTCAATCCCCCGCTACCAAGCCCTGAACAGCGCTTTGCAAGTAGCAGGATGTTGTCCGGATAACAGAATGTGTTGTGTTGCTAGTTCACAGCTTGACTGCGATATTTGCACCTTTCGATCCCAACACATTAGTCTTCGGCTTCTAGTGTAAAATAGATTTAATTTTATCATTTGTACTAAGCCAGCCTAATATGGACCTGATGATAGTGAAGAGATGGAAAATGGTGGATTTTAGTGTAAATTAAAACCAGTACAGTTGTTGGTAGAAGAGATTAACGTCCAGTCAGGCAAGACATACTGATCAAACATTGTTAGCATCGGGTAAATATACCCAACCTTACTTCCAGGCAGTTCTCCCTGGAAACAAGGCATTTCAGTCTGGCTAACGAGGCGGAGTTCAAAGGATCTCTGTTAGTAGTGAGTGCCAAGCAGATGAAACCAAGCACAGCAAAACCCCCTGGAGGACCCCAGCCCACCTTCAAAAGCACTCTCAGTATGAGAGGAGAGCTACTGCAATCCGTCATCTAACACTTTTCTTGGTGCACAAAAGAGTGCCACTCACTGTGGCATTCAACAACAGCACAGATTGGTGGCGATGTTCGAAGCCTCTTGTACTAAGTTCTGCACTCTTGGCGAATTTCATCTGGCAGCGGTTGTAGTGACTCTGCTTCACTGAAAAATGTGTGACTGTGCCTACCTAGATGTCAAGCAATGCTAGGTTTCTTCTGCAGGTTCGCCACTACTGTGATCACAGTGACAATCCTGTATCTCGCTGGAAAGGCTACTTAGATGGTCTGTTTCTGTGTGCACAGCATGAAGTGAGGCCAGATGCACCTGCCCTTTCACGGGGTGGTCGCTAAGTACTTAGATAAAACGCTTGACAAAATCAATTTATCCTTTTATGTTGTTTAGAGCACAAAGCTGTAAATATTTGCTCACAAATGGTTTCTATTATGGACTGTTGTAAAACACTACTGAAGGAATATCCATTGCTTTGACTTCCTCTCTTCTTCATGTTCTCTTCCCAAATCCACATTTATCTCTCCCGTGTGAGTACCTTTCTCTCCTCTCACTGAATTTCAAGTTCAAGACTGCTGGTGTTACGCTACGCAGAAGCTAAGGCGCAACACAAATAAGGAATCACTGAGCAGGGCATGAGCTGCAGTGGTCAGCGACCCATAGCTGACTGCTAGCGTCAGCGAAACAGAGCTGCCAAGACCCTTCTACACCTCCACACGGTGATCCTGGATAACAAGCTGCAGCAGGGCAGACTGGCTAAGGAGAAGGGATCGCAGAGGGAATGCTAACCTGGTACTCAAAAAATGCTTACTGAAGTCGGGTGTGTTGGACCGAATGGTGCAAATATCGCAGTCAAGCTGTAAACTACCACACAACGCATTCCGTTCTCTGGACTACATTCTGCTACTTAAGCCCTTTTAGGGTTTGGTAGCGGGAGATTGAGAACGAACGAAGCCAAGCCACTTAGTAAATACTTAAATTTGCAATTAAAGAACAATTATCTTATACACTTGTGGAACTGAGACACTAGTCCAGTCTGGCTGCAAACTACTGTCCAGGACGCCGCGTCAGTACACTGACCAAGACCACAATCTCTCTTCCATGTAGCGTGTTAAAGGCAGCCTGGCTGAAGAGATGTGAATTGATGTGATCACCATAGTACTGAGCGCCATGCAGGTGAAGCAAAGCATAGCACAACCGTCTGGAGGATGGCTGTCCACCTTCATCAGGATGTGAGGAAAGCTACTAAAATCCGCCACTTAATGTCCTTTTCAGGGCGCACAAAAGAGTAGGCTTGCTCATCGTGGGCATTCCACAACAACAACCTAATGCCCTCCGACATGTTGCACAACCATACGAGGAACTTTGCATCCAGCACTATTCCTGGCGCATGAAATTTTTTTTTTACCAGACTCCTAGATTCTAAACATATTTGTCTCCCCTGGTCTAAGATCTACCATTATCACTTTGGCTTTAATTAGATTTAAGTGAGGAAGATTTGCGTTATCATCAACTGCACTCTCTCGTCCTGGGCTACCTTGATTCAGTTGCAAGATGTGTTAGTCAGGGCTGAAGATAGTATTTGCTTTTTTTTCCCTTCAGGTTTATATTCGGTCACTTGCTTTGATTAGGAACTTCATTAATTTCTTATTGTTTTGTCCTGACAGCCTGCTCATTTCAATTTTCAAGGATTATGATATAGTGTGTACACGACACTTGAGTGTCTCCGTTATGACTAAGAGCACGATCTCACCTCCATTGAGACCAGAGTTCGCTTACATCTTGTGGGGTTCAAACACCCATGCCTTCATTTCTTGAGAGGTGAGCTCCTTACCTATCTGCTACAGTAGCTCCCTCATTGTACTAGGTTTATGTGAGGTGGCGTGACCCCTTCTCATGCCTTACTGTCTTGTCGCTCCTGAAAAGATAGATCTAACTCCTTTGTATTTTACAAATTAGTATAGTGGTAAAGCCCTTGCTTTTCATAGCAAAGGTAGGGATTTAACATCCAATACCGTTATGCTTCAGTCAACCCAGCTGTGGAATGGGTACTGGCTCAATCTTAGTGAGGGACCACCCTAGTCGCCTTCAGCACGTCTCAGGATATAAGAACAGCTACTGCAACAAGGCAAATGTGGTCAAGAGTGACAAACCCAGCTAAGACAGTTCCGAACAAGGGGTGATGAGCTGGTGGTCAAATGGTTAGAATATAGACAACTTGACCAAGGAGATGTGGATTTATAACTTCAGTATGGCATAATTTTTGCCACAACCTTTTTTATAGTGGGGGAAAAAATAGAAACTTAACTTGTACACCTTCACTGCGTGGACAAAGCAGCCTTTATTCCTCAGCCCTATAAATTTCCCATAAGGCCACCAGCAATTAAAAAACACCATAATGATAGTATGTGTGTTTTTTTTTAAACCTTCTGATCGCTAAAGATTTTGCAGTGACAGTACTTACTGGAACTCCTTACAGGGCATGTTACAGCAACTGTAGCCAAGGGTAATTGGCTGCTTCACGTGGAACTTGTACAGGTTCTCCACAGTAATTTTGTTGGTCCGTAGCACTTGCAGGTACTTACGGAAACGCAATCGTAGCCTGTCCACAATCTGTAGAGGTTTAACAACATTTTTACAATCAGGATATATTAAGGAGCTCTACAATGTTGAATGTACCGTACACCTAATTTTTCTCTCAACAATCACAAATAATATCTTCTTCTTCATTCATTCTCAATCTCCCGCTACCAAGCCCTTAAAAGGGCTTTCCAGGTAGTGGTATGTTGTTTGGAGAATGGAATGTGTTGTGTTGGAGTTTATAGCTTGACTGCGATTGCACCTTTTGGTTATTTTAAATAGCTTCAGAATTTTCATTTTATATTAGATTTCTTCTTCTTCTTCTGCGTACGCAGTCAGACAGTAACCATTATTTTTTCGAAAAAAGCGGCGGTCATCCTGAGGCTGTCGCCACTGCCATAGAGCTTGTCTTGCAGTTCCACTGGTGATGGCCACATCTGCTCTCTCTGATCCTCGTATGTCGGGCAGTTCTGCAGCAGATGTTCAGCGGTCATTTTACCAGTACCGCACGGGCATTCGTCGGTACACCCTATCTTCAATTTGTTGAATAGGTGGTACCTCAGTCTGTTGTGGCCAGTGCGAAGTCTGAAGACAACGACCTGCTCTCTTCGGTTCAACTGGTAATAGGCATCGTTTTTGGTGTAACCAGTATGTTCGGTTTCCCATTTGGTCATGTATCTGGCTTTGATAAGCCGTTTGACTCTTCGTACGTCATACTGGTATCTGTTTGTGGTAGTCTTGCACCTTCTTTTGCCAGTCTGTCTGCCTCCTCGTTGCCTTGGATGTTGCAGTGAGATGGGACCCACTGAACCACTACCCTTTTTGGTGCGGACTGCTGGCACAGTTTGCAGAGTGCTGCTCTTAAGTCATTAAGCTCAGTGTTTTTCTGGCTTTTTAGCGCTGTGACTACGGCGAGAGCATCTGTCAGCAGGACTATATGGCTCTCATTTTCACTGTGTGTCACCATTTCTTCCACTGCCGCCCTCAGTGCCTCTGCCTCCGCTCTGAAATTGCTTGTGTACTTACCAGTAGCGAATGACAGTGTTATTTTTCTGCCATTTGGTAGGTTCAGGAATGCTCCTGGGCCTCCGTTCTGTGATGTGTTTGTTACAGAGCCGTCGGTGTATGCATGGGTCCAGTCCATGCTTGGGTAGCTTTTCGTTATGAAGCTTAGGGTAGTATCTCTCCTTTCTTTTTCAGTCTGGCAGTTTTTGTTTGCAATACCTGGTATATTTTCTACCACCTCTGGACATATATCCTGCCTCCAGGTAGGTTTTCGTACAGTAGTGATGGGTTTTGGTGTTGTTAGTGCGTTTATGGGATCTTCGTGCATCTTTGCTTTGGCTATTTCTGCAAAGTTTCTCCGCTTTAGTTTCCCATTTCCCAAATTGTTTAGTCTCTGGTGCATTGGGTGGTCGGTCAGTCTTCGGAGTTTCTCTGACTGCAGCTGGGCTCTGCAGTCTCTTCTATCGGTCATGGATTGCAGTTTTGTAATCTTTTCAAGTTCTACAATTGGCGTTGACTTCATGCCACCTGTTATAATTCTCATGGCTTGGTTTTGAAGTTTGTTAACTTTATCGAAGTTCGCCTTCGCTGCTGTTGTCCATGCCGCAATGCCATACTCGAGAACTGGTCTCACTCTTCCAGTGTACAGTTTCTTTAGTATGCCTTCGTCTGCTCCCCAGCTAGTGCCAGCAAGTTTCCTCATGATTGCCATTCTTTCTCTGGCTTTCATTCGGTTTCTCTCAATCTGACTTTTCCATGTCATGCGCCGATCAAATGTGACTCCCAGATAGGTTGGGTTGTCGTTTGGCTGCAAGAATTTGCCATTTAGACTTAATTTGGTACTTTGGGGTTTTAATGAAAGCGAGAATATTGTGCATGTGGTTTTCTCCTCGTTTATTTTTACCAGCCATGAGTTCGCCCACTCTTCCAGCGATGTTAGGGCCGTCTGCATCCGATTTCTTGCTATGGTGAGATTCTTTTCAGAGGTCCACATGGCCAGATCGTCTGCAAACATTGAGCTATGGACTCTTCTTGGTATATTCTCTGTAATATCGTTTATATATACCAGGAAGAGTGTGGGTGACAGTACTCCCCCTTGGGGTACTCCCTGCTCGAGTGTCACCTTTTTGCTCATCTGCCCTTGTACTTGGACTCTGGCCGTTCTTTGTTTGAGGTAGTGGTTGATCCACTTGTACATCTTCCCACAGACATCACTTCTTCTTAGCTTGACTCTAAGTCCATCTTTCCAGACTTTGTCAAATGCCTTTTCCAGATCCACCCAAACAGCTACTGTGTGTTTCTGTGCCTGGTGGGCATCTTCTATCTCCTGGGCTATGAGGATGACCTGGTCCTCAGTGGATCTGTGCTGTCTAAAGCCGGCTTGCTGTGGAATTAGTATTCGTTTTTCTTCCAGATGCCTCATCAGTCTGGTGTTTATCATCCGTTCCATCAGCTTGCCGACACAGCTCAGTAGGCTTATGGGCCTGTATCCGTTTGGATCTGTTTTGTCCTTTCCTGTTTTTGGTACTGGTACCAGTATTGCGTCTTTCCATGCCTGTGGTACAATTCCCCTTTTCCAGCTTTGGTTCAGGACCGATAGCAGTTTCCTCTTCGCTGTTTGGCCCAGCCCCATCAGCATTTCGTTTGTTATCCCGTCTTTTCCGGGAGATTTCCTTTTCTTTAGTGTTCTCATAGCCTCTTCCATTTCGCGCATTGTTAGTTTGGCCATCATGTGCTCTTCAGGTGCCGTATTCATGTTTTCGTGTCCCTTTAGCTCTTCGCTAATGTCTGTATGCTTATCTGCAGGGACCTCGATGTGGTTTGCTCTGGCATAGTGATCGACAAAGGCGTTTGCGGCTTTCTTACCTGTGATCAAGTTCTCGCCCTGCTTGATAGTAATTTGTTTATTTGACGGGGTTTCGTCGTTCATGGCTCTGACTAGCTTCCTATATTAGATTTAACAACTAATGCATAAAATATATATATATGGGCAACTGAGATGCTATTCCAGTCCATCACAACATTCTGACCAGGACGTCGCATCAATACACTGACCAAGACCATAATCTCTCTTCAACGCAGCGTTTCCTGAAAACAGGCTGTTTTCTAGACAACCTGGATGACGAGATGTGGATCGATATGATCCTCGCAGTAGAGAGCACCAGGCAGATGAAGTCAAGCATAGCACAACCACTAAGAGGATGGCGGTTCACATTCATCAGCATGTTAGGAGAGCTACTACAACCATCCACTTAACGCCCTTTTCAGGGCGCACAAAAGAGTAAACTTACTCATTGTGGGCACTAAACAACAACATATACTATATACAAAATCGGATTGTTTTTGTTTGAGCGGCCAACGAATAATTGTTCATATTTTCATCAGTCCACGAGGGATATGTCCTTGCCACCTGAATTGCTCTACTCAACCATAGACTGAATCATCAGTCACCTGGAGATGTACTACACAAGAGTCACCATCTGACCTTAACTAGGCAGATGATGTAGTCATACCATGCTCCCACAATTACAAAACCTTGGCTGCAATCCCTCAACAGAACAAATTAATGTCGATGGCAACAATGTCAACGTCACTGAGGATTTCATTCACCTGGACAGTAAACAAAACACCAATGCACGAAGTCACCCGAACATCTTTTGAAGAATCGGCCTTGCTTTCTCCTCTATACTGCATCGAACATGGAACCAGCAGAGGATTTCAATGAAAACCAAGCTATAAATTTACATAACCTGTGTCATCCCCATATCGCTGTACAGTTCCGAAGCCTGCACTATGTGATAGGGGGATAAAAAGCTTGTCGAAGACTTCCACAAAGACCACAGGTGAATGATTACGGTGCACTGACATGACCAGGTATCAAAGTAATGAAGTCGTCCAACAGACAGGCCTCGAGAGCACAGATGTGTGGCCCGACTAGCTGAAGACATCCCCGCCCACCAGCTCTTTAAGCAAGCCATGGACATCAAGGATGGGAAGCGACCATTTCTGTCACTTAACGTCTTTATAATGGTTTAGAGGACACTGCAGAGTATGTATACAACCAGTTTCGTTTACATTTCCTTGCTCTAAAAACTATGAGCCTCCAATATATTCTTAAATGCATTAACTGTCCCTGTCTTCACTACTTCATGTGGCAATGCATTCTAAGCATTCGCCACTCTCATTTAAAAAAAATTTCCTAATATCTAATCTGGACCTTTTTTTTTAGTTAATTTGTCATGCCCTCTTCTTCTTGTAGGTAGTAGTATTTTGAAAAAACTGGTTTTAATCTAATTTATCAGGGTACTGTCTCAAATCACTTTACAGCTAGTCGTCTGATCATCTTCATCGCACTCAGATCTCATCCTCAGTATGTCTGCCAGCACATGAAGACTGACTGTTACGGTCCTGTAATGGTTAACCAGACGTCTTTGGATCCATGTGTGGTGTTCCTTCCTCTCCACTTCTCAATTCACAGCCAATTCAACCATCCGCGCCAAGGACGTAGATTCTGGATCAACTTCCGAATCTTCCTTCCAGCCAAATTCCCTAACGGTGTTTAGAATATCGGCTCAATCTATTGATCTCTCGCTCTTCACTATAGCTGTACTCGCCAACCTATCAGCTCTCTCATTCCCTTTCCACTGGGGACGGCGTGGGCTAGTGGTTAAGTGATACGGCTCACAACTAGAAGGTGCTAGGTTCGATCCCCATCACAGCACCGGCTGTTACCCCAGGGAAGCAAACCCTTAGAAAATGGAGGAGGAAGCAGACCCTTACATAAAATGTATGCTGGAAGTCGGATGCACTGAGCCGACAGGCGCAAAATAAAAACCACTGTGTATCGCAAACCGCCTTGGGGAATAGAGAAATAAGGCGAACGCAAAAAAAAAATTTTTAATTTTTAAATTACCTTTGGCACCAGCATGACCCGGAACGAGTATGAAGGTGACTCTCTGCAAGCTTGACCACCCTACCAACTCTAACCACTAGTGGCGCGCGCAACCTGATTACACCTTCCTGAGCATCCTCATTTAATTTTTGGGTACCGGGTTATCAATCTCTTCTTCTTAGCCAGCTTGCTCTGTTGCAGCCTGTTATCCAGGATCACCACATGGAGGTGAAGAAGGGTCTATGGAGCTTTGGTTCACAGGCAGCCAGCTATGGGTTGCTACCCGCTGCATCCCATGCGCTGCTCAGTGATCCTGCTGGCATGGTCTATTAACCTGACTGTATACAGTTCTTGCTCCATCAGCTTGACTTCATGCAGTTTATGGTTCCATAACATCACTTCATGCTGTTCTTGGTCCATTAACTTGACCTCATGCTGTCTTTGGTCGATTAAGTTAACCGTATGATGTCTTGGTCTATTAACTTGACTGTATACAGTTCTTGCTCCATCAGCTTGACTTCATGCAGTTTATGGTTCCATAACATCACTTCATGCTGTTCTTGGTCCATTCATCATAATGTAGCATGTCCTTTATAGAACATCGCTCTCATCACAGTGTGTCTGAAAGAAACTTGTTCCCTTGCCAAAGCTCCAGCCTCCGCCAGTCATACCCATATAAATTGGTGCCATTGTCTTCTTGGTCTACCCCTTCCTCTTTCATCTAGTACCATACCTTCCATCACTGTTCTCTCGAGATCGTCGTGTCTCTTGAAGTGGCCAAAGTATTTGCATTTTCTAGCCAAAATGGAATTGATAAACCAGTTATCCTCTATGCTCAACTCTTGCCGAATGTCTACATTTGTCTTTTTCTCTGTCTAGGATATTCCCTGGTCCATTTACTTGTCTATATGCCAGATCTTGCTCCATCAGCTTGACTTCATACAATTTTTTGTTCCATAACATGACTTTATGCTGTCCTTGATCTATTAACCTAGCCTCAAGCTGTCTTTGGTCGATTACGTTAACTTCATGCTGTCTTGGTGCAATTACTTGACCTTATTCAGTTCTTGCTCCGTCAGCTTGACTTCATGCAGTTTATGGTTCCATAACTTTGCTTCATGCTAACCATAGTCCATCTACTTGACCTGATCTACTCCTTTGTCAATTAACTTAACTTCACTTGAATACATTGATAGTTTAAGTGTGGGACTCCTTATACAGAGTTTCTGTAAAGGTAGAATCACAGTTAACCCATTTCAATAGTATCAATAGCAAAAACACTTGTCGGGATTAATCACTAAGAATAAATGATTTAGATGCAAATAGAAGATGAAATTTACCCCTTCCAGCCGTTCACTCTCCTTCCGTGATCGTTCTTCATATGGCAAGGAATCATATATAGCCTGAAAAGAAAACAAAAAATTGTTTAATGTTGGGTCAGTCTGCATCAGTTTATGGGCACACTAATAAAGTTATAACTTGAGGGCATGTGAGGGAGTGCAGTGGGGTTCTTTGGGTGAGGAGATGTACAAGTAAGGTGGCCCTAAGTTTAATACCTACATCCGTGTCAACGCTGGGCACTACAGCTAATATAATATATAACAATTGTGCTACAAATTTTCAAGTCGCGTTTCATTTTTTTTAAGTACTTAAAAAATGAAAAGCACATTGCTAACACTCAATTTCGCCAAAACCATTATAATTAGGTCAATCGGTTTATTCCCAGCTGTTAGGCCACTGACGGACTAAAATTGATTATTTTTTTTTTTGCTAAAAGAAATGCTCTTCCAAAGAGAAAGATTCTGAACAATAAAGGCAGTCGATGCCAGATTGTGAGCAATCCCTAAGATAATTCCAAAGAAGTGATTTGAAGATGAGCACATCAAAATTTGACGTCTGGAGCCAGCTTAGGAGAACGCCATCTGGCCATGGTGTAATTTCGGTCACAGCATCATTTCCACGAAACAAAAACAAAAACGGGTCTCAATCCATATTCCCCCCCCCCCCCCCCCCCAACAAAGACCAATATTTGTATAACTATTATTATCAGGAAACGATTTCTCTTAAAATGTATTCAATATTGAAGAGTAGTGTGACCGATAGGTCACGACACCAGTCTACTGACCAAGGGACAAGGGGTTCAAACACTCTTTAACACCTCAATATTGTTTCCCTATATTGTTTCCCTAGTGGGGAGATTAAAATAAGAAAAACGTATCCTGTAAACTTCGTGGCCAAGCGTTCTTTATTTTATAGGCCTTGGAAACTCACTCCGCCTTCTTTCCTGAAGGAGCAACGGGAAAAAACACCGAATAAATAAATTCTTTCAAGGAAGCAATGTACAGGCTTTACTACTAGAACTAATAAAAGACAAAACCACTGATGAGCAATGAGTGGACAAGAACCAGGGATCTCGACCCCCTACAACTACTCAAATTCTGCTGGTGAAGGGGGTGGTGAAGTACAATAACATAAGACAGTCCTTTGAAAGACCGAGAACAAAACTGGAAGTAAGACGAATAGAAGAAGTTGGACGGTCTCTCTACACGCCAGGGAAGCAGATGGGTGACATATATATCGTGAAGCGACAAAGTAAGTATTGACGGAAACTATCACGGTTGTAACTATGTAAAGATGTCGACCGAAGTGGTGACTGTAAACTACATTTGGCTAAATGTGGACAATGTGTAGTTGAATGACTGATGCTGCGTCACTATTTGCAACGCTAAAACGACATGAAGATCTCGAGCAATGTATGTTCTCCCTGACACCGGTCTCGGCGATTGGTCATACAGTGGATCCCATCCCATCCCATTGTAACATTGAAGGCAATGAAGCTGCAGACAAACTAGCAAAGAGTGGAGGAGCATCCCCCCCCCCCCCCAAACAAACCTGAGCATTACATATAATGGGGACAGGGCCATAATTAAAGCCAACTTCAGGGTGAAATGGGTTGATCAACACCCCGACTTCCGAAAAGAAGACAGCTACTTTAATTTAACTAGAGAAGAGCAGGTCATCATCTTCAGACTGAGAACTGGGCATAACAGACTCAAGGGCTATCTTCACAACAAAATGAGGATTGGGACAGATGACAAGTGTCCATATGGGGAGCATACCATGACCGTGGAACACATCTTACAAAGCTGTATGCTCAAGCAGGAAAAGAGAGAACAATGCTGGCCTCTCGAGACAGATGTGAGACAAAAGATGTATGGAGATTTTTTAAATCCTTACAAACAACGGCGTCCTTTGTAAGAGAAACCGGGACTTAGATCTGAGGATGAACGAAGAAGCAGAATGTGCTCTATTTGTATTGGAACTTAAGTAAGCAATGTCCTTCAAAATGTCTATTTGAAGCAAACGTCTAATACGATTGATATCATATGTTGTTGATAGATGTATATTATTAGTTAGTTGCGTGGATCTTCTGGTAATAATACCCCTGGCCTCTGGGCAGTGAGATCGAACTCCCATGTTCAGTGTCGAGCACGTTAAATCCCTTGGCAGTTAGAATTCGAAAAGTGTAAACTAAACGGCCGCTGCCCGGAAAATGTTCAAAATTCAAGTTTTAAATGATACTACATTATTTGTACATCCCCAGGCCTTGTAAATCTAAAATACCTATTCTTGATAGCTGATAGCCTTCGGCTACCTGGTAACAAACACTAACATGCATGTTTGAATGCCAGGATTTCTAGTAATATAGGACAGCACAGAACGACAATAATGGGATGAAAAGAATATGGGATCCAGACCCCGAAGACCCAAATTCAGTGGAGGGAGGTGGTGGGAACATAAGACAAGTCGTTAAAACATCCAAAACAAGACAGGAACCAGGCTAGAAGACACACAACCATCATAATTGTCTGACATTCTTTCTGACTAACCTCGACATTTAGAGTCGTTTTTTACGAAGATACTCGTATCGGAAGTCTGATTATTGTAATGGTAGAGTACTCTTGTTTCACTGCAACGGTATAGGGTTCAACTCCCGCTACTGGCACGACCCGACCCAGCTGTAAATAACTGCATATATAAATGAGTACATTACCTACGGTTAGGGAAGGAAACGTAGCGAAGAAGGGATCAAGTCACTTCACCTCATACACGCTTCTGCGTTGTACAATAAATACTCTAGCGTGGAAGTTTCTACTATATGCACGCCATAAGGGAGAGGAGATAAACGGAAAAAAAGTCTAAATGTCTCACCACTGGTTCAAGGTAGCTCGGGACCATAGAGTAAGGTTGATGACCAGCGCAGCTTCTTTCATGCTATAATCCAAATACAGCACAAGACACATCATCAAGACAAAACCTGTCTGGTGGGCAACTAACTTATTGGCCTATGTTAGTCAGGGCCAGGTGAAACATACTGATGAGACTATGTTAGTCAGGGTAAGGTGAAACATGCTGATCGGCCTTTGATAGCCAGGGCCAGGTGCAACATGCTGATCAAGGCCCCGTCATCTCACTTTCAAGCAAGTATCCTGCAAACAGGCTTTTTCATGGCAGTCTGGCTAACGAGGTGGGAAACGGGACTGCCATCCTAATACTTATCAGTTTACTGATGAGTTTCTCATTGTACTACAGCGAGGAGGACCTCGGTCCAACTTCTAAAGTACACATTTGGATGTGAGGAGAGTCACTGTAACCCACAACCAAAAAAATTCGCCAGGACTACCTAACTCCAGTATGATTGCCATTAGCAAAAATATAGGGGTCTTATTACACTCCAGATCGTACTGAAGATGGCGGACCTGTGCCCTTCTCATTGTAGTCCAAGATATCTCAGCAGGTACCCCGCTAATGGCTTCACATTATTTATTCCCCCCACCTCGTTGGTCAGGCAGCTGTAACACGGTCTTGATCCAGGTACACGTCAAAGTGAGATGGGGATATTGGTCAGTATGTTGCAGCTGGCCTTGACCGGAGCCTTATCACCAACACCCCAGGGTAGAAGAGGAGCGACTAAGTGGTATTTTCGAAAATATAACAACGGCAAAACACCCTATAATTCACATACTTCAGACAAAGATGTGTGTGCCCATTTCGTCTGAGGGTGGAGGTAAGACACCCAACAACACTGTCGAAAGCTGATCGTGTCTATTACCGTCATTCAAAAAGGGAAACTGACAAAGACAGAGAAAATAGAAAAATAAAAAGACAAGAAAGAAATCACCTGGGAGACCTCTCCAGACACGCATTAAATATCAAACAATTGAGAAAAAAAAATGTCCTTTTCGCCCCAAACAGGGGTTTGATATGACACACCCACACGAACACAGCAACCCCGGCTGCGCGATTTAATTCTGTATGCATGAGATGTTTTATGGCCAACGAGGCTTCAAAGCAATCACTGCCCTCAGGTGAGAAAAACACGGTACGCAGTGAATAGCGGAGAGAGAGAGGGAAGGGAACGATTGTGGAAGCGCTGACACCGGAGGAAGTAACACGCGATAGAAGGAGGAACGACGATAGCAATGTTGAAGACAATGTCGTTGCGGGGGAAGTGTGATGGCGGAGAGACTTCACTGTACAAAGCCTCTGCTTTTTACAAGTTGTTATTGGGAAGGAAGGAAGACTAACGCCTGGTCATGCACAACATACTGATCAGACATGTTAGCCAGGCAAAATATACTGACCAAGACCCTCACCTCGGCTTCCACGCAGCCTTTCCTGGAAACGGTCTGTTTTTACGACGGCCTGGCTAACGAGATGAGGGATCTACGTTACCCCCGTAGTAGTGAGCGACACGCAGCTGAAGTCAAGCATATCCCAATTGCCTGGAGAACCCGCGGGTCACCTTCATCCGCACGCTCAAGATGTGAGGAAAGCTACGACAACCCGCCACTTAACGTTCTTTTTATGGCGCACAAACAAGTAACCCTACTCAATGTGGGCATTGGAAACAAGTAACCCTACTCAATGTGGGCATTGGAAACAAGAAGATTATTGCACTTACGGTATCCTCTCTGGAAATAGTCTCTATACTCAACATTGATACACTTAGTCTTTGATTGCCGTATTTGTACTTCATGTTCAACCTTTTCGTCATTCGAGAAACGTCCATCAAGTAAAGACTATGCGAATAACCTATTGCAGTTTGCTACACTATGTGAATAACCTATTGCAGTTTGCTACACTATGCGAATAACATATTGCAGTCAGTTTGCTACACTATGTGAATAACATATTGCAGTCAGTTTGCTACACTTTGTGAATAACATATTGCAGTCAGTTTGCTACACTTTGTGAATAACATATTGCAGTTTGCTACACTATGTGAATAACCTATTGCAGTTTGCTACACTATGTGAATAACATATTGCAGTTTGCTACACTGTGTGAATAACCTATTGCAGTCAGTTTGCTACACTGTGTGAATAACCTATTGCAGTCAGTTTGCTACACTATGTGAATAACCTATTGCAGTTTGCTACACTGTGTGAATAACATATTGCAGTCAGTTTACTACACTATGCAAATAACCTATTGCAGTCAGTTTGCTACACTATGCAAATAACCTATTGCAGTCAGTTTGCTACACTATGTGAATAACCTATTGCAGTTTGCTACACTATGTGAATAACATATTGCAGTTTGCTACACTGTATGAATAACATATTGCAGTCAGTTTGCTACACTATGTGAATAACCTATTGCAGTTTGCTACACTGTGTGAATAACATATTGCAGTTTGCTACACTGTGTGAATAACATATTGCAGTTTGCTACACTGTCTCTCGTTACTCGCATCATCTTATCAACCGGTAACAAAAAATGTCTATTGCATTATGAACCGATCGACCAGGTCGGGCATCATCAGCAATATCTGAGCCACTTTGAGAGAATGTATGGGTCCAGTAATGCACCGATTTACGCGACAAACGCTTCTCCTTGTAAACAGGAAGTATTTCTTTATGAACATTTTACAAAGATCCCCCCCCCCCCTTTCTTTGATTGTGCAGTAGATACATAAGTTCATGGTTAATTAGCATTAATTACAAAGATGGATGCGGTTGCCACGTAACGACACCTTTAGAAACTACCCACTACATTTGTTCAGCTATCCATATCAGTTTGTGACCTACTTATTGACTTACCCTCTTAAACGTTGCCTTCGCACGAGTCGGTCAAGACATATCCAACTATAAGAGTGAGTGAGCATTTCAGAGATATACTACACTTCGTGTACTCATATTGTAGAGTAGCTCATCCCTACAACTTTCCATTGACCCTAAATAGTACACTGCTTCGTTGCGTAGTTGCTTTTCGGCAAGATAGCCAACCCCCGAATCTTTTCAAACTTATATCGTACACTGCTTCGTTGCTTTCCGGCAAGATAGCCAACACCCGAATCTTTTCAAACCTATATCGTTACTGACAGGTTGTCCGTCTTCAAACACTGTTCGAGATCAAGATGCTGAGCAGTGCATGAGCTGCAGTGGTTAGCGACCCATAGCTGACTGCTAGCGTCAGGGCCAGCGAACCATAGCTGCCAAGACCCTTCTACACCTCCACGCGGTGATCCTGGATAACAGGCTACAGCAGGGCAGACTGGCTAAGGAGAAGGGATCGAAGAGGGAATGCTAACCCGGTACTCAAAAAATGCTTGATGAACTCGGATGTGTTGGACCGAAAGGTGCAAATATCGCAACCAAGCTGTAAACTACGACACAACGCATTCCTTTCTCTGGACTACATTCTGCTACGTGAGCCCTTTCGTGGTTTGGTAGTGTAAGATTAAGAACGAACGAAGATGAAACACTGTTCGCTTCCTACCCCGTGTTTTATTCTTGTCTTACATGTGGATTAAGAGAACAATAAACTGTTTTAACTTGTATTTTACTGTTTTCGTGTTATTTAAATAATTTAAAAGGAGCAGATAAATGGTTGTTGGTGCATGTATTTAAGTGTTTGTGGAAATACGCCTATATTCAAGTAAGTGAAGTGTAGAGTGCACTTGTTAAGTGCTAAATGATTAATACGCATTTCCTTTTTTTTGTATACGCCTACGGTGTTTACTTTGTTGTTTCGAATGCCCACAATGATTAGAATACTCTTTTGTGAGCCTTGAAAAGACGTTAAGTGGGGGGGGGGGGGGGGGTGGTTACAGCAGCTTTCCTCACATCCCGAGCGTGCTGATGAACGTGGACCGGGGGCCCTCCAGGCGTTTGTACTATGCGTGGCTTCATCTGCGTGTCACTCACTACTACGAGGATCCCGTCGATCCCTCACCTTGTTAACATGAGAACAGTCCGTTTCCAGGCCGGGGAAGCCAAAGTGGGTCTTGACCAGTATGTTTTACCCGACCCTTACTAACATGCCTGATCAATATATTTTGCCTGACCAGACGTCAGTCTCATTTTCCCAGTGTTTACTTTAGTTATAACTATAATTTTCGTATGGTAAAACTGTATCGCAAGAGAACATGCATTTATGTCAAAATAAGAGAGTGAATCGATTTAGATACATTTTGCTACGACACGTAGCAGAGAAACGTCCGTTTCACAATCCCAGCACACCGGGTGCGAATCCTAGTGTCCAGTTTGGAATACACTTTTTTTTTCTCATTCGATCGCTCGGTCCGCGAACGGAAAGTAATGGCAACCTGCCTTGAAGCTTATAACAGTCAAATAGGTTGGGGATCAAGATGCTGGGCAGCGCATGAGCTGCAGTGGTCAGCGACCCATAGCTGACTGCTAACGTCAGGGCCAGCGAACCAGAGCTGCCAAGACCCTTCTACACCTCCACGCGGTGATCCTGGATAACAGGCTGCAGCAGAGCAGACTACGGAGAAGGGATCGAAAAGGGAATGCTAACCCGGTACTCACAAAATGATTGCTGAAGTGAGATGTGTTGGACCAAATGGTGTAAATATCGTAGTCAAACTGTAAATTACGACACAGCGTATTCTGCTACTTAAGGACTTTCAGGGTTTTGTAGCGGGAAATTGAGAAGGAACGATGCCAAGCCAAATAGGTTGGCCGTTGTTTGAAGTGACGTTCTGCAAAGGACATGCTACTGACTGTTGACCATTGGGTACGTATGTGCGGGGGTATGCATGTGTTATAATAGCGGAGAAATGTCAATCAATCGATATATCCTCAGCTCCCTGTGGATCACAGTTCTTCGAGAAATACATGCCACGACAACCGGTAATTAAAAACCAACCGCCCCAGATCTGTTCACGTCTTCATTGTTTCCTGTGTGGTTGTCTCGAGCTACCTCCTCTGTGTGTGTTGGTTTCCTTACCTTTGTCATCTCCATCAATTTCGCATTGGTGATCTAATCTTTTCTTCTTCTTCTCTAGCCATGACAATGCAGAGACTGAACAGCCTGAAGAAATTATGGCAGAGCACCAACAAAATGATCAAAGTAAAAGTCCTGAGAGCCTGTGTTTTTCCTGTGGCAGCTTATGGCTGTGAATTATAGACGATTACCAAAACTTCTAGACAAAGAATCGAATCCTTCGAGTCAAAATGTTACAGAAAGTTCCTCAAAATACCCTGGACAGAGCAAAAAACAAATGTAGACATTCGGAAAGACTTGAGCATAGAGGAGAACTGGTTTATCAATCTCATTTTGGCTAGAAAATGCAAACACCTGTCAAATCAAGAGACACAACGGTCTTGAGAAAACAGTGATGGAAACACTACGATATCCAGGAGTGCCTAGGCATGACTGTGGCGGAGGCTAGAGTTTTAGAAAGGAAAGGAGTTTCTTTCAGACAGACTGTGATGAGAGCGACGTTCTACAAAGGACATGGTATATGATGATTTTATATATATATATATACACACACACACACATATATATATATATACACACACACGCATATATACATGCACACACACACATATATATATACACACACACACACGCATATATACATGCACACACACAGTGTTAGTATCAATTGCAATTTATGGCATCGAGTGAAAGATCGTGATAAGATGTGTCTAATCCAAAAAAGGAGAAGCCATTATCTAATCGTTCCATTTTGACAAGCACATTTACGACCAGCATAGTGGTGAGCACTCATTTTTCATGCCATATGTGCGGGGTTCGACTAGCTCCATTTGAACCAGGTCAAATGGGTCCCCGGACGACTGTCCGGAAAGTAAACTCTCAGAGGAAGGGATCTGACAACCACAACTCATAAATAAGCTTTGACCTGCCCCAATAAAGTCTCAAACACTCCATCCCCGACAGCAGTGTTTGATGTGGAACTACCTTTACAATTCCACTTTATGGAAATTATTTGTAAATGTATTGGGACTATTGGAGAATGTAAGTTTAGTGATAACTTCACTGGGCAATGTGGTTATTGAAACATCGTGAATGCTAGTGGACACGGACCATGTTGGAAAAAGTGACGGAGAAAATCGTGACCATTCTATCTTTCATCCCCCACCCTATGTTGTAAGGGAAGTAGCGGGTACAGCTTGGATATTTCAAGCACGAGAAAATATATACACTAAATAGTGATGAAAATAAAGTAATGTCCCCAACAAAGTGATATCACAGGTATACGACCAGATTCTAGTGTGACCTACGAAGAGTCCAAAAGGTTTATTAGGGACAGATACATGGCCAAATGGAAAACAGAACATACTGGCTACACACAAAAATGATGCCTATTACCGGTTGAACAGAAGAGAGCAGGTCGTGGTCTTCAGACTCCGCACAGGCCACAATAGACTGAGGTACCATCTATTCAATAAACTGAAGATAGGTGGCACTGACGAATGCACCTGTGGTACAGGGAAAATGACCGCTGAACATCTGCTGCAAAATTGCCCAACATACGAGGACCAGAGAAAGCACAGATTGTCCTGTTTACAGATGCCCTGGCCGTGGTTACAGCCCTAAAAAGCCAGAAAAATACTGAACTGAATGATTTAAGAGCAGTACTCTGTCAACTATGCCAGCAGTCCGCACCAAAAAAAGTAGTGGTACAGTGGGTTCCATCCCACTGTAACATCCAAGGCAACGAGGAGACAGACAGACTGGCAAAAGAAGGTGCAAGACTACCACAACCAGATTCTAGTGTCACCTACGAAGAGTCCAAAAGATTTATTAGGGCCAGATACATGGCCAAATGGGAAACAGAACATACTGGCTACACAAAAAATAATGCCTATTACCAGTTGAACAGAAAAGAGCAGGTCGTGGTCTTCGACTCCGCATAGGCCACAACAGACTGAATAAACTGAAGATATGTGGCACTGACGAATGCACCTGTGGTACAGGGAAAATGACCGCTGAACATCTGCTGCAAAATTGCCCAACATACGAGGACCAGAGAAAGCACATGTGGCAATCACCAGTGCCAACACTAGACAAGCTCTATGGCAGTGTCGACAGCTGCTTTCTTTGAACAAATTCAAGTTGACGTCTGACAGCGTACGAAGAAGATCACATATATTCTTAAATCGGACCCCAAGTGACGAACGCACCTTCCTGCAAGACAGTGTCCGTAGATTCAGCAGTGAATGAGCTGACAGCAGAGACAGCGACTAGTAGCTGCCATCAGGGTCGTCGGTAATCAGCTGGGCAAGACCCTATTCTGGCCCAGAGTGGCGACCCTGGAAACAGGCTGCACTTGAGTATCCTGATTAAATTAATGGGGATCGCAAACCCGGTACTCCATATAAAACCAGATGTGTCAAACTGAAAGGCGTAGATATCGCAGCCTCGCTGTAAACTACACACTATGTCCTTTTCAGAACGAACGCCGAAGGAGACGTGGACTGCGAGATAAACACACGAGTCCAGCTTATGTTCAACATGTCGTAAAATATGGCTAAAAGGAGTAGTGCAAGAGATTAGCAACCTCGTGATGTAAAACACACTGACCACAAGGAAGAGGATACATGGTACTTTAGCGCATGCTTTCTGTACGTGATGTAAAACACACTGACCCCCACAAGGAAGAGGATACATGGTACTTTAGCGCATGCTTTCTGTACGAACCCATCGACCAGTGGTCGTTTAAAACTTCATGGACAGGGTAAAGATATTCACCGTTCTGTGCTCTAGACTTCTTTTTATTCTTTTGCGACCTAACTTTAACCCTGTGGACTCATAAATTTGGAAGGGAGAAAACTCTGAAGGGTTGGGGAGGGGAGATATCATATCCGTATGGATGTCAGCGCCTACCCGTCCTATTGCCCATAAACTGTAGCAATACTCAGGTAATTATCCTGGCCAATAAGAGCAGCGGATGATGAATGGTACAGAGGTCCTTACAGCCTGATTTTATAGCGCCCTCTCCCCCCGCCATTCCTCTCTACCTTAGCGCAGCTGGCTAAGAACGGTGTCCTTTGAGAGTGGGCTTAACGCGCTCCATTTTTATGGCCGGTACGGGGGCCTAGTTTCTGTGTCCTCGCAAAGTGCCTTTCGGGATCGAGCGAGGCGCAAGCGATCTCTGAATAGATTCCAATCAAATGGAAGAGGACACTGCGAGGGGCTGTTAACAGCGCGGGCATACAGACACGAAGACGACTCGATACCCTCCCGCGAGAGACGCCTGCGAAATCCGTTCTTTCTCCCCCACTTCACGCACAAACACACCGTAACTGTCCCCCTTTCCTCCGCGGGCGTACACAACCTTAAAAAAAAACATTGAACGCAATCAAAAAGAAGACCTGCGTCGAGAGTAATTGATGGTACTTAACGGGGATTTCAAGAGAGCGAGAACAATACCATCTGTTTCTTGGCCTCGCTTTTGTGTCTTATGGGGCACTAGTGTGCTGTCCCCTGGCGATAACGACAAATATACTACTGTACTAGAAGCATGTCACAAGAGGCAATGCAGCAGTGGCTATCGTTTGCACAATCTGATCCATTTCTGTCCCGCAGAGAGTCACGTTGTCCTATCCTCGGGGCATATATCATTTTGTAATGAAACACAATATGTTCAGGTAAACATGTAATCTTTGAATTCAACTTTAACCATGTCACCAATACACCAAGCCGTGAGGACCTCGTCTGTGTCATATCTGACTGGGTTCAAAATATCTTAACCGGGACTGTGATATTGGAGCCAGAATGTGGAGCAGGAAATAGTGACAATATAGCCTCATCGACAGTGAGCTGAATTGCTGGACAGATTACAGCGTGCCAGCGTCCGAGATCACGGATGGACAGAACAAAATCCGAGACGTGGGCCATGCCTGGTACGACCGGTCCCCCAGTCGACCCAGCTGTAAATTGGTACCTATGAGTGGGAAGGTAAAAAACGACAAGAAAGGGAACTGGCCATCTCATCTCAAATAGGTTGCGACTCGGTACATAGATGATTATTGTCATCCTCTGCGGCAATTGATGCCATGGAACTGGTCTTTACCTTTGACCCTGCTAAAACTTTGAGCAACATGAAAAGACAACCAGCACGTGTGCATTCGACGGCAGAAGAGTAAACACTAATCAAGCCATGCCAAGCAGTGAAGGAGCTGACATCAGCCAGCGACTGAAAGCTGGATGCTTGCAGCAGAGTCAGTGACTCGCACCTTACCAAGACCACATTCGGTCTCCGTGTGGTCGTATTGGAAACAGGCAGCAACCATGCAGCCCGACTAAGAGATTAGAAATTGCAAGTGTTAAGTGGAGCAGCAGATCCGGTCATAAAATTACGTGCTTGAATCGGATGTGGGGGGCCGAATGGTGCAAATTAAGACACAACACAGTGTCCCAGAAGTCCTCTTCGGGACGAACGTGGAAGAATATATATAACCGTCTAGTGATGAATGCTCCGCTTGGCGTTGCAGGCTTCACCGTTCACAAATGCTGAGTTTGGAGTAGATGCAGTCTTCTGGATTTTGAAAGAAAGCTCTAGAAACAATAGCTAACAGAATATGTCACAGAGTGGTATGATGGGATCTTTATGTACGACAATGACAAAACAACATGTCGTAAGAGGCGACTGTGTGACGTGGCATAACAAAACAACATGTCGTAAGAGGCGACTGTGTGACGTGGCATAACAAAACAACATGTCGTAAGAGGCGACTGTGTGACGTGGCATAACAACGGCCCTGGTTAGGTGGTTTGTTAAGCATAGATGACGCTTAACAAGCCGCGGGTCAACTTTGCTCTAGTTTTTGAGTCTATTAAGATGGACTCGCACATCTGTTAACCACCCTCCAAGAAACTGGTTGCACATAGACTCTACAGAGCCTTCTAAACCAGAATAATGACGTTTAAGTTTAGAACTAAAAGAGAGATGAACTGGTTTTGCGGCTGGAAGCGATTGTTCAATTACTCGGACGCTCGAAGTCCTAACATTACAAAATCAACACTTAACCTCGAGGTTGGGGGCCAGGTTTACATTTCTATATAGACAGAGGTGAGTATTATTTAGTTAATTTGTGTTCTTGTTTCTCTATTATCCAAAGCGACGTGCGTTGCACTATGTTTTTATTTTGCGCCTGCCGGACAAGTGCATCCGACTTCGACATCCATTTTATGTAAGGGTGTACTTCCCGCTGCATTTTCTAATGGTTTGCTTTCCCAAGGTAAAGGCCGGTCCTGTGATTGGAGAGCGAACTCGGTACCTTGGGTTGTGAGCCGTGTCACTTAACCACTAGCCCACACCGTCCCCAGAGTTGAGTATCACATTAAGTAAATCTTTTATAAAAATAACCTACAACATCGAGGTTATGGACCAGCTTTACACGTCTATATACGTCAGAGCTAAGTGTCACATTAACTAGACCTTATGATATCGGAAACCTGCCAAATAATTACAAAACCTGATCCAAAAATGCACAGAACACTGAAGTCCCCTTAATACTCTTTGAAGTTCAATGATCAAGGACGGGATATTTATAACCCTTTCATGAACAACAATATGTGCACTGACTGCAGCGATCGATTTAGTCGGCCCTTTGAAGTTTCCAAATGGAAAAATATTCATAAATGTTAGATAAGGAACCACTTGGCTCTGACACAATGCTTTTTATAGCCACACTTGTCTTTGATCAGTGTGAGGCCGCTTTTAATCTATTTTTATTAAAACGGGAATATTGTCAATGCAGTGGTGACTATAAGCATTAATATATGTGCAGTAATCCCAATATTACCTAGAGTAATGCCCAGGATGAAAGGAATAAATACACTTCAACCTTCTAAGCATGTTGTAAAAGGCGACAAAAGAAGGATTCGTGTGAGGTTAGCAACCACATAATGTAAAACCGTTGCTACTGACACCACAGCAGCTTCAGCGGTAGGCGTGCCTTATGCTTCACATACTCCGAATAAAAATCATATTATTACCGCTCCAATTGGAGTATAGTAACACCGCAGTAGTTTATGGAAACCTATCACGCAATGCCTTTTGTCTTTCGTCTGTGTGGAATGCTTTTACGCTATTTTTATTAAAACTGTATTATGGTCATTGCAATAACGTTGCGTCCTAACACGTGTCTAGTAATCCTTTCATTTTCGCTACAATACAAGCTTATGACGGTCGCCTTATTTTCTTTTATGCATATATGCACACGTATATAGAGGAGTGTGTGGCCTATGGAGCTTGGTTTACAACACCAACATTAGAGGTTCAAATCACGTCCTGCTCAATTTGGCAGACTGGGCATGTCGGGAGTTTTTTTCGCATCTTCCAGTTAACCCAGACATAAATTGTCACCCGACGGAAATCATGGGAAAATGGGGAAGGAGCCGCGGGCACTATGTAGTTCGTGCTCTGTCGTCGGCACTTTTAGCAATTCTTCTTCGTTCTCAATTCCCCGCTACGAAGTCCTGAAAAAGGTTTTGCAAATGGCATGATGTAATCCGGAGAACAGAATGAGATATATCGTAGTTTACAGCTTGACTGCTATATTTGCGCCTTTCGGTCCGACACTTTTGGGTACCAGGTTAGCCTTCTCTCTTCAAACCATTCTCCTGAGCCAGCCTGTCCTGTTATCCAGGATCACTGAGTGAAGGTGTAGAAGGGTCTTGGCAGCTATGGTTAGCTGACCCTGACGCTAGCAGTCAGCTATGGGTCGCCGCCACTGCAGTTCATGCACTGCTAAACAATAGGATCACTGTTTCCCTACCATCATGCCGGAAGAAGGTTGCACATGACGTTAATATTAAAATAAGGCGACGCTGCGTGTATTTAAACAAAGTGAAAAAACACACTCTAGTCAGATACCTCACTATTTGACGAAAATAAAAACGTTATGATCTAAAGGCCTTCATTGGAAACAACAAACAATGAGCTAATAAGTCATATAAGAAGGGATGAATACATAAAACACATATGAAATGAGGTGCTTGGCTGGATAGTACATAAAGGACTATGTCTCCTATGACCCGCGTGAAACCCAAGTGTAAAATAATAGAACCACTGTAACCTCCAATCATACAATTTGTGACTAAATACCAACACATATGAACCGTGATGGAAAGACTAGATCCTTCCAAGCATGCTTCAAGTAGTGGCAAAAGAGGGTTGTAAACAGGATTAGCAACATCATCATGTAAAACTATTGCTACGGCAGAGCAGTAGAATGCATGCCCCCTCCTTTATAGGGGCAATCTGTAGAAATGCCCCTATGCTTCACATGTAGCAAGAAGGTCAAATCAATTTTAAATCTGTAAAATATGAAAATCAGCGAGGATGAAAAATAAAGTGAACTTAAACAGGCGAATTAACTAAAATATGGCAAGAATTATTACTTTCAGCATTTGTTCCAACAGGAGCATTTGACAACATGACATCTCAAAAAAATTATATTGCAGGGAATAGTTGAAGACGGGAGGAAGCAAAAAGGCCCGGAAAGTATATCAAAGGATGGGACAGAACCTTGTTTTTTTTTTACTCATTTCGCAAGTTTGAGGACTATGGAAGACTGTGATGGGGATCGAACCCCGTACCTTCGGGTTGTTAGCCCCGCCACTCCCGGTTTATTGATATGGCAATATCAGCGTGCGCCAAAGCATTCTCACATTGTGAGCCATATGAACATACTCCTCCGCCCATGGAGTCATTAGTGGCCTCTTGATATGTGTATGTGTGATAAATCTGGCCTCTACAATAACAAAGAAACCACATGATCCATACATGATAGGTACCGTTTTATACTGGAATAGGGTATCACGACGCTGAGCAGCAGCAGTCAGTGACCCAAAGCTTACTGCTACATAGAGCTGCCAAGACCTTTCTACACCTTCATGCTGTGATCCTGGATAACAGGCGACAGAGCAGACTGGCTAAGGAGAATGGATCGAAGAGGGAAGGTTAACCTCATACTAAAATAATGTCTGTCGAAGTCAGATTGAAAGGTGCACATATCGCAGTCAAGCTGTAAACTACGACACAGCACATTCTGGTCTCTGAACTCCATTCTGCTATTTATGTCCTTTTCAGGACTTGGTAGCGGGAGATTGAGAACAAACAAAGTCAAGTCCTCATATTGGAATAAATGTAAAAGATTGTTACAGCCAAACGGGGGTATGAATCCCAGATAGGTTTGCAAAGAAGGGATCAGCTTGAGAATAAAATGAACAATCACCTTCCAAGAAAAGAATACACTTATCCTAGAGATAAGGAAAGTTGACCAAATGAGAGACAACTATCACTGTCTTGATGGCGTGAAACAAATTATCCTGTTCCGCAAGAGAATGGGATATAACAGATTGAATAACCACTTACACAGACTAAAATTGGCTACATCACCAATGTGTTTGTGCCGGCTAGGCAGGACAGACATCTGAACATACCCTACAAGATTGTAACATGCTTAGTCAAGTATGCACTGAGCACGGGCCCATGGAGATAGATCTCTGCACAAAGGTGTTTGGAAGCCTTAAAGAACTCTCCCCTACAGCAGCCTTGATACTGAGAACTGGCCTTCACGAGCAGATGTAACAGGAAGAAATATGGCAAACGAGAAGAATAATCACAAACTATAAACATAAAGAGTGGCGAAAACATATGTTGATCACAGCTACTAGTTAAATAGCGTGTGATGATGGGAATGGTTACAATGGCTCTTGTCACACCCAAAGACATACTTGAGCAAGTTAACTCGGGTTCTCCTGACTAATGCAATGCCATGCTACTCAATCAATCCATCACTGTGGTAATCACACGAGTCAGCTCCATCCTGGTTGACCAGACTGCTTGTGATACAGTAAGTTTCCAGGAGCATGAGGTGGTACACATCTGTAAACATCTTTTAGGCTCGTTCTTCATTTACTTTTTTTTTAGAACAGTTGGATGTTCTCATTTGTCTTTTGTCCACAATGTAAACTGTCAGATTCTAGTGTGAAATACGAAGAGTCCAAAAGGTTTATTAGGGCCAGATACATGTCCAAATGGGAAACAGAACATACTGGCTACACAACAAAATGATTACTACCAGCTGAACAGAAGAGAGCAGGTCGTGGTCTTCCAACTCCGCAAAGGCCACAACAGACTGAGGTACCATCTATTCAATAAATTGAAGATATGTGGCACTGACCTGTGGCACAGGAAAAATGACCGCTGAACATCTGCTGCAAAATTGCCTGACATACGAGGACCAGAGAAAGCACATGTGGCCATCACCAGTGGCAACACTGGACAAGCTCTATATCAGTGTCGACAGCTGCTATCTTCGAACAAATTCAAGTTGACATCTGACAGCGTACGAAGAAGAAACTGTCATAACAGGATATGTTGTTGCCCGTGATAATCCTCATATTTCTTTTAACTTACTGTATGTATCAGATTATTTATACTATAAAAGATTCCACTCCAACAAGTACGGCACTGGTCTTTAATTTGTTTTTTGTTGCATTCGCTTTATTTCTCTATTCCCCAAGTCGGAGAGCATCGCACTATGTTGCACCTGTAGACCTAGTGCATCCAACTTCGCCATGCATTTTATGTGAGGGTCTGCTTCCTCCTACATTTTCTAAGGGTTTGCTTCCCCGGGGTAATGGTCAGTGCTGTGATTGGGGAGCGAACGTAGCACCTTCGAATTGTGAGCCGTGTCACTTAACCACTAGTCCAGCTGTCCTCCAGTCCTTGTTTGAAACACTTCCAACATGCAAAATGCATTTTTCGTCTACATGTTACCGGTACCTGAATGAGTAGCAAAGGATATTAATGCTGTAACCTGCCAAGAAGCCTATAACAGGAGTTGGCATAGGGAAAGGCTACCCTATCATGTAGAAACTATAAGCCACAAGAAAAAGAAAGAAGCTATCTATACCCCCATGGTAAATAAGGAGCTACTTAATCATACCAAAAAAAGTGTCCTTTTAGTCAGAACCTGTTGGAGACAGTCAAGTGATTTTAAATTAGCAGACCAGCAATGGCTAAATGATAAGCCCCCAATGATCAAAGTGCTGTTCAATTTTAGAGAAGTGTCAATAAAATATGTCATTAGAATCAAAAGTGCCTTCAAGTGTTGTTCTTAGTTCGACCTGTTCTTTGCCAAGTGTGATTGCCCTTGAGCAGGTCCCACCTCAGGATTCAGTCGTTTCTGTCTCAGGAGTGTGTCGTCCAGTGGGATAATAGTATGTCTGTTGTAAGGTTGTGCTTGTCTAATGACTCTCGCCAGCGAGTTGGGAGCCGTCCCAGGGGTCTCTTTTTGCCGCGTGTTGTACAAATTGTTAATATCCTCACTTTAACACGGGCACTCATCATGTCAGACTCCAATCCATATCCAGGTTAATGTGGATCTACTGTCCTGATTATTCTGAAGTTTAGAGCAACAAAAAAGCTGACATCCTGGAGTCACAGGCACCAAGTATGGGTACATTAAGATATGAATAGAAGTGATATTTTAAATTCTATCGATGGACCACCTATTAGACGAGGATACAGCAATAAAATTTGTATAGATGAATCAGCAATTCACAGACTTGCTCTTTGCTATCGGACAAGGTTCAAGTGGGCTGGAACGCAAGAAAGCATGAAGCAGAAGTGTGTACAACCAACAAGCTGTAGGACTCATCAGTATCCACCATTCTTCGTCATTTACTGAGAGACTGAGCACATATGGAAATACCTGGAGTGCGGTGAAGTTTATTCTTAGGAATAGAACACCCAAGATACAATACATACAATAAAAAATATATGTTACTACAGGGGGTGACAAATTTGTTTTGTATCTAGGAGCGAGACAAAAAATGTAGGCATTGCACATAGTGCTGGATGAAAAAGATAATACAACTGTGGTCAGCGGCCCTGAAAATGCTCAAATGTTAGGCACCACAGCAACATCTAGATGCCATAGTACCGGGATTTGTCCCACTTTGTGCTACTATGTGTATTTTGGTAATAATTATTTATGTGATCTTCAACACAACAGTTGAATCATGCGTTTGTATATACAAATAGACCTCTACATACATGGGTAGAAGAGGGGTGACTAAGTGAAGTGCATTTGCAAACTTTCAACCCATCCTACACAGTAGTAAATACAGAGAGATGAGGATATGTATTACGATAATTATCTACATTAGGCTCTAGAGGTCTAAGTAATATTAATATGCTTAAACAAAGAAGAATATCCTAGCCCGCATAATGAATCAATTAGGTTAACATATTTTAATTTAGGAGATGCGATAATACAGTTTGCATTAAGGATAATAATGTATTATCTGGATATAATTTTAGATTTCAGGGACATAAACTAATAGAAAATTATTGGTTACACTGATTTATCAATAAATGCCACAGGTGTGATTATTAAAAAGCGTACAAATGTAATAACTAACTGTTAGACCCTGTAGGTAGACCTTTATATAATAAAACAGTGTGTGTTTTCGTAATATTTGTTTCCAGTGTATAAACTATTCGTACAGTACACTGTAGTACATACACAATGGCAATTTATATTTGAATTTAAAAATTAAATTATATAGTAGACCTGTCTAAGAAGTCTATTCATTTGTGATTTAGTTATTAAGTTATGCCAATTGTACAATATAACATTAGTTACTATACAATGAAATAATGGTGTATTTTATGTTTGCGTTCAGGTTTCAAAAAATATATGTCCAAAGAGAGTATTAACTGAGAAACTAAAGATGGGTATATCTAACCTAGACTACAGATCTAGCTATACTATATTAAATTATTATACTACAAACATAAGACAGTGACTGAGTGAGTTGACTATTAAGACCCTATCCATAATATTAATAATTAATACAATAATTAAACACAACTATTACCTGCATATTCGTTATGCCAATTTCATCATTGCTCAGCCATCTCAGTCGAACAGATAAATCCTGTGATGCTTGCTGAATAACTACACCACCCATATCCGCAGGATTCACAGGTTCTTGACGAATGTCTGTTAAATATACCTCACCATCTAAATCAGTTGCAGAATACTCGCTTTTCTCTGCTTGTGCTGATGGTTCTACATCAATATTTCTTAGATGTATTCTCTTCCCGTGATTAACGGATGGGTCCAGCCATGACTGGGCATCCGAAAGTACTGAATACGTTTGACTAAAAAACACAGCTAAAATAATTATAATATACCGATCACAAACATGAACGCTAAGCTTGAGACCGATGTGCCGTCTTTGATTTGGATTTGTCGCCATGTTGAGACAACGCCAGTGTGAAAACAAGTCGCTCAACAACAAATTACTTCCGATAAAAGATAACTATGACCGGTAATCCGTACATATAATAATCAACAAGACATTTTAAGTCCATCTAATCGCCTGCAAACATGCAGTGGAAAACAAATCCAGAATACATCCATCTTCTACAAGTCCTCAACTGCTGGATGACTCGCGATCCCGTCTGCACTTCTTATTATGTGAATGTCTGGCCAGGTCTCGCGAGAAGAACGGGAACAGCGGCCAAAACCGATTCAAAGCCAAATCGATTATCGTGGCGCCAGCTCTTGCGGGAGGCAGGGAGGGAAAGTAGAAATGAACCTTCAATCATAACGCCTCTCTTTCTTTGGTGTTTTTTTTTTTTGCTTGGTTTTTATTTGTAAATATATGTTTTATGCTATACTATCATTACAGTGTTTTTCTCATTACTAGGGTCCTGGAGAGAGGGTGGTGGGGGTTGGTTGATGTGGAGGGATATATCGAAGTTATTACTTTCAGGATATTGACTTTTTATAACACCTTTCACTGGAGTAACTGGCGGATTGAAAATAATAGGGCAACTATAATCTCCCAAGCACGTCTCTAAAGCACGTGACTAAAGAGTGTTCTGTATTGAGTTAACAACTTCACAATATCAAAATAAAAAAAGGAAATTAATTTTCTTTTTTAATAAAAAAATAACAATCTTGCTTAACAATATACGCAAAACAATCATTACTTTGAGGTGATCGTCACATTTCCGCCAAGCTCCCATTGGAACATAGGGCGACAGCAGATGCTCTCTATATGTTCCTGTGCTGTGCCATCCTCTTGATTTCCGCACACGAGACAGCGATTAAACTTGTTTCCACCTCAATCGCTCGTCGCCATGTGTTTCTTGGTCTTCCCAATTAGTCTCTTTCAACTGTGGGTTCCAATCCAGCGCATGCCTGGTCTTACTGTCCGGCTTTTTTTCTAAGAGTATGTATTTTCCATCACCAACACACCCCCCTCCCACACCCCCTTCTCCGCCCAGTCTCCTGCAACTTTGGTTTTGTTTCCATGCTCTTTCCTTAGATCTGGGTTTGCCATTAACTCTGGCCATTGAACACGAAATATGCGCTCAATTTCTTTGAGGTAGTCCGCGTTAACTCAAATATGACGCTCCACGTAAACGACAATACTTCATCTACTCGTAAAAAAGTATACAATACATGGACAAGTATAGTTCAGATACCGCTTGGGAACAAAAAGCAAAATTACGTTACGACCAAAAGGCCTTCATCGGCAACAACGAACAATATATATCGAAACAACTAGCATAATACTGTCGCAACCTCGCCTTATTTTTACCTTTTATTGTTCAGATACAGATAAACGAAACATGTGGATGCCAAAGATTAAAGAATATAACCACGTCAAGCCTTTCAGTCTTGTCTTAGAAATGTGATTACATATGAGTGTGTATGCAACTAGCAAATATCACAAAAACATGCGGTAATAAACAAAAAAAGTTCTTGTTACTGTTGCATTAAGTATGTACGAAGTGTGTTCAAATGAAACATGAATTAACTGCACCAAGTGAACATACGTATAATGCGTATGATGTAAAATTTGCAAAATTTCTTTATCCACAGACTCATAGTTTCCTCAGCAGGCCGTTGAAAACATGGCTGGTGTGATATAGAATCCGTCCAGAGTTGATCAGCGAGCGGGGATTCAGTTTCTAACAGCTGACGGATGTCGACCAGTTGACATTCTTCGCAGAATGCAAGCAGTGTATGGGGACAAAAGTGTGTCGAAGACAACAGTGAAGAACTGGACAACGATATTTAAAGAAGGACGCGAGTTAACGAAAGATCTTCCGAGACCAGGTCATGCGCATAATGTTGCGTCAGAAGGTGGCATCACCAAAATTGATCTAGCAATTCGGGTGAACCGTCGCCGGAGCTTACGTTCGCCACACATGTGTCTCCATACACTGCCTGCATTCTACACTGAATGTCAACTGGTAGACATCCTTCAGCTGTTAGAAACTGAATCACGGTCGCTGATCAACTCTGGACGGATTCCGTACCACACTTGTCATGTTTTCAACGGTCTGCTGGGGAAACTATGAGTCGGAGGATAAAGACATTTTGCAAACTTGACGCTTGGTATGTGCTGTTTACATCAGAAGTGACGTCATCAAGCGCATCGTACGTATGTTCACTTGGTGCAGTTAGGTCCAGTTTCATTTTTAAACCACCTCGCACATCAGTTTTCAACATTCGTTTCTGTCGGGTTTGCCTGCCTTAGCCTTTGTCTGTTCGTCTTCCTTCTTTTCTTCTTCTCATTTTTCATTGGCATTCGTACTGGAGAAAAAAAATGTTTGTGTCGTTAAGTCGCGGTTTATAGGGAGGTAGCGATATCTGCACCTTTCGGCCAGTTACATCCGATTTCAGCATGACAATTTTTAGAACAGGTTTGCCTTTCCTCTCCGATAACTAATCTCTTCACCAGGCTGCACGGTTGCAGCTGTCTCCAGGGTCGCCACTTGGAGGCGGAATACGATTTTGGTCAGTTATGGGGCACTGATGCTGATATAAGTCCATGGC
This sequence comes from Ariolimax columbianus, assembly GCA_036924085.1. NCBI lineage: Eukaryota > Metazoa > Mollusca > Gastropoda > Stylommatophora > Arionidae > Ariolimax > Ariolimax columbianus. Next base: position 21,792,672 of record JAVGWX010000008.1, read on the forward strand.
TGATGTCGTCTTATTTTTATGATTACTCTTCAGCCATAAAAACAATTGAAAGTCTGAGTCCCCCATGTTTTTTACTACCTCGATATCGTAGATCTGTACCTGGCAGTCTGATACGATAGCTACCTTTGTTTATTGGGGGTCTTCAATTTAACAGCAGCTCTTTTTGTTTCTCCTCTGCTCCTAGGGGGTGTATATATTCTGTTTTGTATTCTTGCAATCGAATGTGCAGACAAACAAGTGATTGGTCTATTGTATCTATAAATAATGGATAGGTCGAATTTTTTGGTCCTTAAGCAGGCCAATGGTGCGTACACAGCTTGTACATGGGACATCCAAATATATCGTTCGTCTCCGGTAAGACTAGGTACCGGCCTTACCTTGCTTGAGACCAAGGATCGCTTGAAATTAGCGGGATTGAAACACTCCCCGTTCCGCACTTTTAGTCGTTCGTTTCTTTAGAGCCTGACCTTATAGAGACACACAGTAGTCTCACTGATGTATTAATACGCTAGTCCTGAATAACACAGGCATATGAAAATAAAAATGCAACTTGCATCTCAAGAAATCTGATGAGGATTATACAAATATGTTCCATCTATATGATTTCATTAGTTTAGCTTAAATCACTTTTTCCCACTGCTGTTTCCGTTTGTTCAGTCATTAATAAATACCTTTATAGATTGAAACGTCAGTTGACGCATGTTACTTTGCGAAAACAAGAGCTGCATTGACATTTTTTTTCAGCAAGGAATTCAACTGTGAATAATTTTGATTACCAGATTCCAGTGTTCGTAATAATGTCAATAGGGGGCCCAATTAACACTAATAATTTAGTTGTTGCTTCTCATAGCAAAGGGTCCGAGTTCGCATCAGGGTCTAGACACATTCCGATCTACCTAGCTGTAAATAACTTGCAGTTATGGAAGACAAAGAAGGCAAGAAAGTGAACTGTTCGTCCGTACCAAACAGAAAAAGTGGGGACCTTTTACAAAGAAGGTTATAAAACTTTGTGCGGACGTCTGCTTCTACTTCTGGACCCTGTTTCATCCCAGCCGGATTATAAAGCCAGCACTACAATGCACCTTCTTTAGAAAACCTGCAGCATAGCACCAGAACAATAATAATAATAGGTGCCTATCACAAGCGAAGATGGCGAGAGCATTAGAACTGTGCTGCGAGATATGATATCATATGACTGTAAAATCCAACCCCATCACGGCAAACTCTGGGGCATACATGTGAGGGAGTCAGCTGTGAAGTCGTTGTGGATTCTGTTCGTTCGGGCGGCTGGCTGTCTCCGAACCTCGGCGATGATGTTTCGCTTTGCGATCTGAACACCTTGTATGATGTTAGCGCGCTAAGTGGAACGGCTTTATGAAAGTATCTCCCACGATCTGACATACATGTTGACGTATTTCAAATACCTTTTTAAGGAGCCTCTGCACCAAAACAGTACTGGTTGGTATGCTACATGGAAAGAGAGGCAGATGCAGGGGTAGACCGAAAAGAAAATGGACACAAAACATTAAAGAAGTTCTGAGAATTACAGTTACAGAGAATGGAGAACTAGCCAAAGATCGAGAGTTTTACAGATCAGCTATTATGAGAGCGACATTTTGCAAAGGACATGCCATATGATGACAATGAAGGACCCATAGATCAACTCGGGGATTACATCTACTGCACAAGCTTTTATTTGTGTGGTTGGCGGGTTGAAAAATAGGTTGTCGTAAAAGATGAACAAATAGCTTTGCGCATGAATCTAGAAACCTCATCGTAAACTCAGAATGGGACAGTGATGCGATATACAAGACGCATCTGCCGTACAGTCTCTCCTACCTAAGCTTACCTCTCCTACACGTAATTAGACCCAGTAATCTTGCCTAAAGCTGGATTTTAACCCCAGCAGGAGTTAGGATAGGACGGACAATTTGGTTAAGATGAAATCAAAGCCCCCAAGCCAGAGACGAAAGGCGGAACATCATCGGCAGTAGAGCAGGTGCAAAGACAGCTGTACCAAGCTAGGATGCGAATCAGCAGCAATGGTATAATACAACTCATCCTTTTTTCTAAAAAATATGTCTACACAAAAATCTAAAGAGAACAGGACCACGTATAGACATAATAAAAAACAGAACGAGGAGAGAAAGAAGACAAAAACGAGGAAAAGGAATACGATTTAAAAATAAAATTAAACACCATTGCAATTTAAACTTCCACATCATATGATACATAAATCCTGTAAAGAAATTAGCTGTAGTTGTGTTATATGTTACACTTGGAACTGGAAGGATAATCAATCAATTAATAACCCCAGATCAGAAAGAAGGACTGACTGCGAATCTACTCATAATACGCGAATGACATTTAGACATTTAACAAACAAAAAGGAACTTCCTTCAATAATATGAGTATGTTGTGAGAATATGACGCTCTGTGTAGGAATAATGGTTCTCGTTTACCCATTTGTAAATGGGTACCTGATTTGCAATTATGGAAGGAAAGTTAGAGAAGAAGGGAACTGATCACCGTAACTCAGAAAAAGATGACCTTGTACAAAGATGTATCTATCACGATATCTTCGACAGCAGTGTCTGTTGCTCGACATCTTGTTTCTGTTCTTCTTGTTCTTGTTTTTCTTCTTCTTGATTTTCTTCTTCTTGTTTTTCTTTTTCAACTTCTTCTTCTTCCCTTCTTCTTCTTCATATTTTCCCTTCAGGCCTTTTGATGGATCGTGGATCAAAGATCACCTAGTTTGCATATTTATCATTTAAAGGAAGCCTGAATGCAGTTATTTTAAGTAACAATGATCTTTTAATGTTGAGGTTTCCATCTAATGAGCGTTGTTTATTAGTTGCCTCTTTCGACGTGTCTGGAAGGGAACCCTTCCCGTTTGCCCCAGGAACCACTTAGTCGCTGTTATGATCACCTTCACCATTTTCTGATAAAAGATGGGGTTGTATTCTTCTCCGTAGCCTTCAGACGTTAACTTAATTCAGTCTGGGGTTAAGATGTTGAGCTGTTGCACCAGGTGCAGTGGTCAGGGACCCATAGCAGGGACCCTGCGTCCGGGCCAGCGAATCAGAGCTGGATAACAAGCTGCAACAGTGCAGACTGGTTAAATAGAAGGGATCAAGGCAACGATGAGGCAGACAGACTAGCAAAAGAAGGTGCAAGACTACCACAACCAGATTCTAGTGTGACCTACGAAGAGTCCAAAAGGCTTATTAGGGCCAGATACATGGCCAAATGGGAAACAGAACATACTGGCTACACAAAAAATGATGCCTATTACCAGTTGAACAGAAGAGAGCAGGTCGTGGTCTTCGGACTCCGCACAGGCCACAACAGACTGAGGTACCACCTAATCAATAAACTGAAGATAGGTGGTACTGGCGAATGCACGTGTGGTACAGGGAAAATGACAGCTGAACATCTGCCTGCAAAACTGCCCGATATACGAGGACCAGAGAAAGTACATGTGGCCATCACCAGTCGCAACACTAGACAAGCTCTATGGTAGTGTCGACAGCCTCAGGATGACCGCTGCATTCTTCGAAAAAATACAGGTTGACGTCTGACAGCGTACGAAGAAGAAGAAATAGAAGGGATCGAAGAGGGAAGGCTAACCCGGTACTAAAAAATGCCTGCTGAAGTCAATTATGTTGAACCGAAAGGCATAATTATCGCAGTCAAGCTGTAAACTACGACACAATGCATCCAGTTCTCCGGACAAAATCCTCTTACGTACAAGGCTTTTTCATGGCTTGGTAGCGGAAGATTGAGAACGAACGAAGAAGAAGATGCAGAAGGAGAACAACGATTAAATCTAAAGAAAACAATGGCCAGTCCGAAACCTTATGCATCTCAATAGATATGGGTTTCTTTTATACAGGAGTGCTACTGTTGATTTCATATTTTCATTCTCTTTTTCTCATAAGTTGGTCCCTTTTACATCATGTGTTCAGGCAACATTTTAACAGTTCTGCAGTCAGGTTCATCATTTTCTTCTTTATTTAGTTTTGTTGATTAGATGGAACCACAGTTGATTTTGTGTATGTGCGGAATATAAAGATGTATCATTGCTGTTGCACGCAACGTTTCTGAGCGAAAAGGCAACCACTGTAGCTGGTTTCCTATTAAGAATTATATATAAAAGTAGTTAACTGTGCTCTAGCAGTCATGCACTTTTTGTAGCTATTTGTTTCTTCTTATGGCTTGGCTTCGTTCGTTCTCAATCTCCCGCTACTAAACCCTGACACGGGCCTAAGTAGCAGAATGTAGTCCAGAGAACGGAATGCGTTGTATCGCAGTTTACAGCTTGACTGCGATATTTGGACCTTTCGGTCCAAAACATCCAACTTCAGCAAGCATTTTTTGAGTACTAGGTTAACATTCCCTCTTCGATCCCTTCCCTTTGCCAGTCTGCTCTGTTGCAGCCTGTTATCCAGAAGCACCACGTGGAGGTGTAGAAGGGTCTTGGCAGCTCTGGTTCGCTGGCCCTGACGCTAGCAGTTAGCTATGGGTCGCTGACCGCTGCAGCTAATGCGCTGATCAGCATCGTTTCCCCTTATGAGGTTGTTAATCCCATGCACATCACTCCTTCGTCGTATGTTTTAGCATTATTAGAATGCGAACAATAATTGTCGGAAATGTTATACCTTCCATCTTAATTGTTTTCACAAAGTTACCATTTGCCTATTTTCTAAACATATGTGCAATGAACAATATATTTTACGGCTTGACGAGCCACCTGTTTGAGACCTCTGACTTTAGTCATTCGGTATCACATTTGAAAAATAATTTATCGAGTTTAATTATTTCCCTTAAAAAAAGTGAAAACTTTGAAAACCTGAGATTTTCCGGTGGCAGCAAAACATGGACAGTTACACACAAACCGGAAGAACAAGAATAGTTTTCGAGCCGAAATGTTATCAAAATGTTCTTAGAACTATGGGCCGAAAAAAGAACAATGAAGACATTTGTCAAGAGTTGTGCATAGAGGAGAACTGGTTAATAAATAATAAACAGATTTAAAATACTTTGGCCACATCAATAGACACACCTGTCTTGAGAGAACGACGATAAAAGGAATGAAGTGGGGCAAAAGAGGCAAATGTAGAATGAGAAGACCATGGCACCAAGGTATCAAGGAATGATTGGGTATGATCTCCCTTTACCTTCAAAACTTTTTCAAGATGGTTTAATTTGTTCTATCTCTTTTTCAGCGAAATGCCCAAATTTTAATGTGTAGTCACATTGCAAAAGTATCAATACTTCTTTGTTGTTGCTGTTGTTGCCATTGCCACTCGTTTTTGAGTTATGCACTTTTGACTACTTTCTTTTGTAGCGGGTTACAGTGGCTCTACGCCCTTACACCACGAGGGATACTAGTAAAGGTGGACCAGAGTTCTCCTGGCTGTAGTGCAATGCGAGGCTTCTAAGTAAGGTCACCAATATTTATTTCCATTGTGTATTGGGTGTTCATATCTTTGCACTCTAAGTTGAGAAATTTGTACTTATAGAATGACGAAAATATCTTCTTCAAATAGTTTATAATTTGTTAGTTTTTTAAAGAATATATTTCTCATATACTTTTGAATATTCTTATTCTCTTTACTTTTATCGTTTCGCATCTTCCATACTTTTACTTGTTACAGTCTTTCTCCGCCAATTTTTTCTATTTAACGTTAGCTCTTCGCTTATTTTTCGAATTATCTTAACCTTTATTTATTAATATTCAATTTACCCTCATTCAATATTTATTGTAAATATTCTATACATTTTGCAATTCTTAGTTGCTTTCAGTCAACAGTATGTTTTTCTGAGACAATGTATTTTATTAAAATGCAGCCTGGCATAATGAGAAGTAAACTGTACAGAGTTACACTTGTTAGTTTCGAAGAAGAATTAAAAACCTAGGAAAGCAAGATGGCGGCGTCCGTCAGATTATTTTGTAAACAAATGTCAAAGTTGCATAAGACTCGAGCGTCCTCTAAACTGTTGCAAAGGCATGGGTTATCAGGCCCTATATGTACGCACAAACGATCATTTAAGCTTCAAGGTAAGTTATATTGAACATTTTAATGTTGGATGTTCTTTCTTCCGAAGGACGATAACATAAATATTATTTAATTAAAATATGGTTGCCATCCCCACGCTACATAAAAGACTTGAGTTACTAAGGTAAGGCAAGGGACTCGGACAGCTGCACTCAAATGGATATCCAACGTTTTATTATTCTTGGCAAGAGTCTTGCTTTGATGGTACGATCGCACATTGATGTTATTCTCCTACTACAGTATTATTATTATAACTGAATATACTCTGACTCAATATACTAACTAATACTCTACTAATAATACATTACACTGAGTACAATAGTACATCGCTGTATTATGTATATAGTATACTGTATATAAGTTTGAGTGTAAGTCAAGTGTATTCCTTTGGCTGCACTTTGCTTGGCACGTTTACACTCAGATTTTCCTTCTAATAGTCTCGGAGTCAAGACAACGTTTCAAGCTCATGAAAGCTGCAAGGCCAACATATTTAATTGCCTGACTTTGATTTAATTCATTAATTGTCTTTTCTCCCTTAACTCAAAGATCTCCTTATTTGCTTTCTTTTCTTTCCAGAACCTTCCCCTCCAATATTCTTATACACATCCAAATTTAAATAGATTCACTTTAATTATTACTTCCAACTGTTTGTTAATTCTCCATGATTTGTAAAAAAATTGTCCATGTTCATATTGTCACTCTGTACCCATTGCGCATTCTGTCAGTTTCTTTCTATTTTGCTCACCTAACTTTGCTCACAAATAACAGCAACTCAACTCTCACAACTAATGCTTTTGAACAAGTGTGCCAGCTGGCATGTTAAACTAACTGCTACCGACTGGTTACACACAGTCACATGTAAGAACTTCTCCGTATTACATTAGGAGGTAATGATATTTTAGAAGGGTGATGTAGCTATGTATAGACTAATGTTGAAGTAGGATGGGCTTGATTATGGTTTATATTCAACCTTGTAACATAGAATAAATAGGTAGGACAGCTCGTATAGTTGGTTATGTTTATCAGTTGTTTTGTAACAAGATTGTTACAGTACAGTAGTGTACTCGCCAGTAGTCGTCTCTTCTAGGCCAAGTATGTAGCACCAGCGATTATAAGCATGTGTTGTTGTTGGATCATCCCGACGCCATCTGTCCATCTGCTACTACATGACCTGCCTTGGTCCATGAATTATTTGCTTTGTAAACGCACAGCAGGATTTCGAATGGTTGCATCTACACGAGATAACCAAATCATTATAATTTCTGCTCAGAAATGTATTCAGTACATGGGGCGATTCCCACCATAGATCTAATGTTCTCATTTCCTATACTATCTATCCTGGTGACACCAATGACCTTCAGTGGATATTTAATTTCATATGTAGAAATCTTCCGCTCATGAACCTTAGCTAAGGACCACGACTGTCACTGGTAGTATAAGATTCAAAACAAAGATACTGGTCACCATTTGTTGATTTGTAACCATGTTCGGGTATTTAAGCAGCTGTGATAGCAGGGGACCTCTGACATGTAGGTCTGATTTGTCTAATCAAACCTCCTATCTGTAAAAATACTACCCAGTTAACCAAACATGTGGACCTGCTTAATCATGCCATTGTTGACACCAATACTGTATAGGTTCGGAGACATGCTAATTGGCATAGTTTTAGTTTTGGATGTGTTAATCTTCGTATTAAAACACAGGCGGTGGCAATAGTTATAACATTTTTCAGCTAACCTTCACCCTTATATACAGTCTTCTTATTCGATCATTCTCAAGCTCCTGCTACCAAGCCTTGAAAAGGGTTTTGCAAGTAGCAGGATGTAGTCCTGAAAAAGGAATATGTTGTGTTGTAGCGTACAGCTAGACTGCGATATTTGCACCTGTTGGTCCGACTTCAGCATGGCATTTTTGGGTACCATGTTAGCCTTCACTCTTTGATCCCTTCTCATTAGCCAGTCTGCCCCGTTGCAGTCAGTTATCCAGGATTACCACATGGAGGTGGAAACAGGTCTTGGTAGATCTGGGTCACTGTCCAGACGCTAGCAGTCAGCTTTGTGTCGCTGACCGCTACAGCTCATGCACTGCTCAGTTCTTGATCCTCCTTATATATGAGACATTGATCATCTGCAAAGATACATTTTTCTTCTTTAGCGTATGTCCTGTAAAGGTGCAGCTTGGTATGCTGTCCCTGATTCAAGCAGCCAGCAATGAGTGTCTGGCTGTTGTCTGCCATTTCACTGTGTTGGTGTGTTGTACTCTTCGATCAATTCATGTATTGAGACTAGTTCTATGTTTATTGCTGAAATTTTGTTGTTGTTGTGTTCACCTTATTTCTCTAATCCCCAAGGCAGTGTGCGTTGCACTGTGGTTTTTATTTTGTGGCTGTCGGCCCAGTGCATCTGACTTCAGCATGCATTTTATGTAAGGGTCTGCTTCCTCCTGTATTTTATAAGGGTTTGCTTCCCTGAGAGTGACGGGGATCGAACCCAACACCTTCTGGTTGTGAGCCGTGTTACTAAACCACTAGCCTACTCCGTCCCCTTGCTGCAATATGACTAGGCGCTGTTTTTATTTTGTCAATGTAAATCAGTGCTCTTCAACTTTTTATACTTGGTGCCCACTTTTATAACTTTAGTGATGATAAATTGTCCTTACCGCTAACTTTTATAACTTTAGTGATGGTAAATTGTCCTTACTGCACACTTTTATAACTTTAGTGATGGTAAATTGTCTATACCGCCAACTTTTATAACTTTAGCGATGATAAATTGTCCTTACCGCCCACTTTTATAACTTTAGTGATGATAAATTGTCCTTACCCCCCACTTTTATAACTTTAGTGATGGTAAATTGTCCTTACCGCACACTTTTATAACTTTAGTGATGGTAAATTGTCCTTACCGCTAACTTTTATAACTTTAGTGATGATAAATTGTTCTTATCGCCAACTCTTATAACTTTAGTGATGGTAAATTTTCCTTACCGCACACTTTTATAACTTTAGTGATGGTAAATTGTCCTTACCGCCCACTTTTATAACTTTAGTGATGGTAAATTGACCTTACTGCCACCTTTTTTAACTTTAGTAATGGTAAATTGTCCTTACGGCCAACTTTTATAACTTTAGTGATGGTAAATTGTCCTTGCCCCCCACTTTTATAACTTTAGTGATGGTAAATTGTCCTTACCGCCCACTTTTATAACTTTAGTGATTGTAAATTGTCCTTACTGCATACTTTTATAACTTTAGCGAGGGTAAATTGTCCTTACCTCCCACTTTTATAACTTTAGTGATGATATATTTTCCTTACCGCCCACTAAAATAAAAATTTAAGATAATTCTGTGATCGTCCACTGAGTCTGTGTATTTTATATGTTTTTAATCATCATGTAGCATGTCTTTGGCAGAACGTTTGCAGTCTTTTGCAGTCCTGGGGTCATAACAAAAGCATCTGTGATGCCCTCAATCTTTCGCACAATATTAATAGTTACATTGTAGTTTCCAAAACATCAGATGGAAGATGCAATTACAAAATAAAATGTAGAATAGCCCAACAAAATCTGTCTTCCAAACCATGAAAAGAATATAATGCAACAAAACATTGTTGCTGGAACTGAAAAAAGAGCCCTTAGATGCTACGTGGAAACCAGTACTGATATATGGCAGTGAATCATGGACAATTAGCAAGCAAGAGTTTAGATCTTTCGAAGCAACGGAGATGTGGTTCAGAAGAATGCTGCAGATCCCATGGACTTAAAAGAAGAATAACGATACAGTACTCGAGAAGTCACAAAGACAAAAGAAGACTAACGATACAGTACTCGAGAAGTCACAAAGACAAAAGAAGACTAACGATACAGTACTCGAGAAGTCACAAAGACAAAAGAAGACTAACGATACAGTACTCGAGAAGTCACAAAGACAACTTATTACAAGAATCAGAACAAGACAGTCATTCTATTTTGGGCATGTTATGAGAAGAGGTGGCTTAGAGCGCATAGTGAAAACGGGAAAGATAGCAGGAAAGAGAGACAGAGGAAGGAAGAAGGAGAAGATGCTGGACAGCCTGAGAGAATGGCATGGGCGACAATCAACAACAGAGTTGGTAAATGACACACGTGATAGAAATGGATGGAGGTCCATGATCGCCAACCGGCAGGGCACCTGATGATGATGAGTTTCAAACTGTATTGAATGTTGTAGTGGTTTTTGTCTCAGATCTTTGTTTTTTATGACTTTTTGACATTTAACTTTATGTGTGCAGCAAAGCCATCTGTTAGTCAAGATCTGCAGTATGGATGTAAAACGCTTAGTTACATGCAATATTTTAAAGGTTTACTTACCATTAATGATATATTCTTGTGTGCAGGTTGTTTATGTCACGGTGAATACGAGTGGCAAGATCCAAAGTCGGATGCTGATGTGTGAGTATTATTGTTGTTATTTTGAATGCCCACAATGAGTAGGTTACTCTTTTATGCGCCCTGAAAAGGATGTTAAGTGACGGGTTGCAGTAGCTTTCCTCACATCCCGAGCATTTTGATGAAGCTGGACTGGGGTCCTCTAGGCGGTTGTGCTACACTTGGCTTTACCTGCGTGTCGCTCACTACTACGGGGATTGTATCGATCTCTCACCTCGATAGCCAGGTAGCCATGGAAACAGCCCATCTCCAGGGAGGGCTACAAGGAAACCAAGGTGAGGGCTTGGCCAGTATGTATTGCCTGACCCTAACATGTCTGATCAGTATATTTTGCTGGCCCCTGACTAACATGTCTGATCAGTATATTTTGCTGGCCCCTGACTAACATGTCTGATCAGTATATTTTGCTGGTCCCTGACTAACATGTCTGATCAGTATATTTTGCCTGACCAGACGTTAGTCTTCCTCCCTTTAGTGTGAGTATTAACTACTACACACTTGCCTGTAAGGATAGTTTCACTGTGCTGCATCAGAGACATGTGGTCCCAAATGTAGGCATAGATGTAAGGTGAGTTGAAGAATCCCTCTCAATTATATGAAGATATTCCCAAGATATCCATAAAATATAGCCTGGCCATCTTCTGAGGGACTAACTGTTTCTACTAAACATGAGTAGAGGCTATGAATGAATCTCTGGATGTAAGGACACGAACTGTTTCTACTAAACATGAGTAGCGGCTATAAATGAATCTCTGGACGTAAGGACACGAACTGTTTCTACTAAACATGAGTAGCGGCTATAAATGAATCTCTGGACGTAAGGACACGAACTGTTTCTACTAAACATGAGTAGGGGCCATGAATGAATCTCTGGACGTAAGGACACGAACTGTTTCTACTAAACATGAGTAGAGGCTAAGAATGAATCTCTGGATGTAAGGACACGAACTGTTTCTACTAAACATGAGTAGGGGCTATGAATGAATTTCTGGATGTAAGGACACGAACTGTTTCTACTAAACATGAGTAGAGGTTATGAACAAATCTCTCTAAGCAGACCAACTGTTTCTAATAAACATGAGTAGAGGCAAGGTTTGAATCTGTGTGGGTGAAGATCGAAACCAAAAAGAAAGAAAACTGACTTCAACCCATTTGCTGTCTTGTAGGTACTTTATTAGTATTGTCATTTTGGCTATTTCTAGGATGGTCTTTGTGATGTTGTTGTATGTGTTCTTTATAGTATCTGTTTAGTTAATGTTGGTGAATCTGTTGTCTGAGAGGGTGAATCTGTTGTCTGAGAGGGTTACATCCGTTGTCCACTTAGCTTTTCTATAGTTCCAGTATGTCTTTCTCTCTTGCTTGCATTTGTTTTACTTTTTTATAAAGATGAGTATAGGTCTGTGGTCGCTTCCAATGTCTTCCAGAACTTTCTATGTGCAAATATCTGTAATGTCAACTGATACCATGGTAAGGTCAGGTCTGCTGGTCGTGCCTGTATTTCTGTGCAGGAGAGTGGGTTCTGTCTTTGTGCTGTGTTTTAGGATTAAGTTGGACGAGTTGAAGATGTCCTCTATCACTCTGCCTCTTCTGTTGTGTGTTTTATATCTCCATGATGGTGAGTGGGCGTTCAAGTCTCCAGCTATTACTGTCTTTTTATAAGTCATATCTTCAAATTGGATGTTTCTTGTAGACATTTGGGGGCAGTAAACATTATGAATGGTTTATTTGTTTTCATTGATCCAGCAGAGGATCTCTTGCCTGTCAATGTCAGTACCGATGGAGATGTTTTGTACTTCAGCTTCAATGTCATTTCTTATAACGGTCATACCCCTTCGGCAGTTCTTGCACTGACAGAGGTACTGAGTGTATCCAATGATGTTGATTGGATTTTTGGTTGGGATGGTTTCCTGAAGTGCAGCAATGTGGACTTTGTTGTCATGTAGGATTTTGAGCAATTCTTCCTTATTGTTTTATATGCCTGAATTGTTTAGTTGTATTATGTTTATGTTCCCAGTAGTATACTTCTTGCCAGAAGCCTGGGGTGTCACGGCTTTGCGTGGACCTTGTTTACCGAGGCGACGTCCAAGCTCGTTTGATGAAGGGCTAGTTGTCCTAAGGGTTTTCCTGCGGCTCTTCTGTCTTTCAGCATATTGAGTTGGAGACGAGAGCTCTATCTCTCTGTTCAGACATTCCATCCTGTTTCAGCATGCAGTGTTGCAAGGTAGGTGGTCTTAAGAGTGGGAGGGAGTGGCATTCCCCGCCATCTAAGGGGGCTCTCCAAATATGCAGAGTTTAATCAGTATGCTCTGGTTCTGGGCTCTCCCAAGGAATCGTCACGTCCTGCACACATCCAGCTCTGCTCCCTAGTCATCTAACCATTACGTGGTCTTCCGCTATACTTTCTGTCAGTCAGATGTCTGAGTTAAGTTCGGAGCCCGGGTGGTTGTGCTATGCTTGGCTTCATCTGTGTGTCGCTCACTACTACGGGGATCATGTCGATCTGTCACCTCGTTTGCCAGGCTGCCATGAAAACAGAGTGTTTCCAGGGAGGGCTACGAGGAAGCCGAGGTGAGGGTTTGGCCAGTATATTTTGCCTGATCCTGACTAACATGTCTGATCAGTATGTTGTGCCTGACCCTGACTAACATGTCTGATCAGTATGTTGTGCCTGACCCTGACTAATTTGTCTGATCAGTATGTTGTGCCTGACTAACATTTCTGAACAGTATGTTGTGCCTGACCCTGACTAACATTTCTGAACAGTATGTTATGCCTGACCCTGACTAACATTTCTGAACAGTATGTTGTGCCTGACCAGATGTTAGTCTTCCTTCCTAAGAGGGTAGTATGTGATTAAATCTTTACAAATTTGGTTTATTTATCAAACCAGGGTAAACATCACCTACATCGACAGGCAGGGTGAAAGACATCATATCAAAGGCAAAGTTGGAGACAATGTTATGTACCTCGCCCATAGATACAACATTGAAGTGGAAGGTGCGTTGTAGTTAATATTAACATTTTTGTTACACTTTTCAAGTAAGTACATTTGTAGTTACACTCATGCTGATTCCAAGGGACAAAGAAATGATCAACTGCAGCCTTCCAAGAATTGGTGTAAATGGTGACTGTCATAATATTGTTCCAATAATATTACATTATATCATTGAATATAGTTTAGTCGAAGAATCAACGTCATTTCACACTGTTTAATCCAAAATTGCTTTGTTCTTCTCCATATTTTTTAAGAATCTCAGCATAATGCACGAATTCTGTAGCACTGGCGAGGATCTCGCAATAGGATACATTTTTAATATAATATGGAATTTTTGCTTGAGCAGACCCTGTTAAGCCTACACTATTCTAATTCCAACTGCCAAAGGATTTGTAACGTGCTCGACACTGCACATGGTCGTCCGATCTCTACTAACAAGAGATCTGTGGAAATACCAGAAAGTTCATGTGAAAAAAGTCCCAGTCTCCACCATGATATATTACAGCCTACCAAGAAAGTTTCCGTGGCGAAGTGGTTAAGCCATCGGCCTCGTGATCACGTGGTGTGGGGTCGACTCCAGAATCCGCCGTCTTTTTCACGGGTGCTTGATGTGGAGTCCCCTGCATCTCGTAGTCACCCCCTAGTCATCTTGTCCTTGACTTGCCACTGGAGTCGGGCGGCTCGAGACGAGAGAGTGGGGATAAAAAGAAGCGCAGTTAATCCTTACTAAATATAGCGCTAATAAATAAATTATGCCATCATCGTCTGCGATGGACGGCGACCTTTGCTATTGCTTTATTGTCATAAAACATCCAAAAAGAAGAAGGAATATTTGTATTTTCCCCGATCATGTTTTTTAATTTGCTAAAATTTAATTGTTCTCTGTTTGGATCAGGTGCCTGTGAAGCTTCTCTGGCCTGCTCAACGTGCCATGTTTATGTCAAAGATGAATATTTCAACAAACTATCAGAACCTGATGAAAAGTTTGTACTTCTCAGAATTAATTGTTATATATTTGTATGTATGTGCCAACTGGCATAAGTGATAACTTTTTTTACAGCTTTCTGTGTCTACTGTTGTTTATTATTTGTAATGGTGCGTACATATTAATTTTGCTGATGACATATAAACACAACAAACAAGTGAACATGGGGTAAAAAGTTCTTTATAAAAAATTGGGCATTTTAAAATAAAATTAGGTGGGAGTTATGAAACGGTTGGTAGAAATGTATAAATATGACCAACTAAAATTCTAACTAAACAAAAAAATATATTCCTTTAAACAATTACAATGATTTTCTTGAAATATATAATCATCTTGTGTTATAAAACTGACGGCCACTTATTTTTGAAAGCGAAATAACTGTCAGAATTATTTCGAATCAATGTATAAAAAAAAAAAGATTCCCATGAATCATATTTTGGATTACTAGTTTTAGAAGTGGTCTTCAGACTTCACACTGGCCACAATAGACTGAAGTACCACCTATTTAACAAATTGAAGATAGGTGGCACTGACGAATGCCCGCGTGGTACCGACAAAATGACCGCTGAGCATCTGCTGCAAAACTGCCCAACATACGAGGATCAGAGAGAGCAGATGTGGCCATCACCAGTGGCAACACTAGACAAGCTCTATGGCAGTGTCGACAGCCTCAGGATGACCACTGCTTTTTTCGAAAAAATAAAGGTTGATGTCTGACTGAGTACGATGAAGAAGAAGAAGACTCTAACAGTTGAATTTTTTTATTTAAAAAAATGACAGACCAACGTATAATAATAATGTTCGCTTAGACGTCTGAGGTCCGTTGCATCGTTCGGCCACATACATGACCCACAGCTGTGGCGTGGTTCCAGGCCTCGTCCAGGGCGGGGAGGAGGTTGCTACTTGCTGTAGCCATACTGTTCGGGGACGGCCTCTTCTGCGCCTCCAGTCGGTTGGGTGAAGACTTTTGGTGCTGAGGAATGACTTCTGTAGTATCTTGTGGGCTGGGGTTTCCTAGTCCAGCCATACAGCATGATCGAACAAAGAAACTCAGTCAAGTGTTTCTGAGATTGGGTGGATGCCTGTTTCAACAGAGACCTCCACGTTACGGATGTAGTCATGCCATCGGATGACCAGGATCCGCCTCTGGTTGCACATGTGAAAGGCTTCCAGTCTCGACATATCATGTTTCAGCAATGTCCAGGTTTCAGAGCCATAAAGCGGGACTGGTAAATGCAGATTTTTGTCCCAAGAGAGATCTTTCCATTACTCCACACACGTTGGAGGTCGTGAATAGTGGAAGCAGCTAGTCCGATCCGCCTTGACATATCGGACCGTTGCGCCAATCGGAGGATATCATGCTACCAAGATAGATGAATTTGTTGGTGCTCACCGCAGTGTGACCTTGAGTTTCAATACACTGAAATGAGGTTCTGACCTCTGGTCTTTGCCCAAGATATAGACAGGCCTAGGAATGGTGTTTCCAACGTAAGGGACATAACAAATATTTGCGTGTGTTCAGATAATTGGATCGGCATGGTTGTAACCATACGGGATTTAAACAGATTTCAATACAAAATTTGTGCTGAAGTTGAATGCACTGGGTTGAAAGGTACAAAAACAGATAAAGAAAACCTTAGAAAATGAGACGAATAAGAAAATAAAATTTGTAACATATATTCACATAATTTATAACAGAAAACTCTGTAGATGGAAAACCCCATGTACGTGGATGGGAATAAAATAAAAGCCCATTAAAGTTTACATTTGTGTCTTATCTTTATTCCATATTATTATATTAAATGAATGTATTAACCTGTCTACGACAGGCAATCCAATACATCCAAATGGTTTTATTTAGTTTGCTCCTCTACTACTATGGGATGTAGAGGTCTTCATTTCTTGTGGATTATAGTTTCTACAGGATGTTCTAGCAAACCCCATACTCAATCCTCCTTAGTTACCCCTTAAAAATACACAATTTCAGTGTAAATAATCTTTGTTCTCTGTTTGGGCTCTTGTAACAAACTTTCAAATAGCACGTAATCTGAGAAGGGCGTTGTTATGAAGCGTAATATATTACAGTGAGGCTGCAATATCTGTGCCTATAGACCTAGTACATCTTATTTCAACTGGCTTTTTGGGTACCGGGTTTGCCTTCCCACAGTGATCCATATTCTTTTAACTAGACTACACTAGTTCAGTATTTTTTACAGAGCCGCCGCTTAAAGGTGGAATACAGTCTTGCTCAGCTGTGGTTCACTGACCTTGATGTAAGCAGACAGCTCATTCACTGTGATGCATCTTCGGCTCTAGGAGTCCCATTGACTCAACTGGCGTACATACATGATTATAGCTCATCCAAGTTACTAAAAGCTACGTGTGATTGTGGAGCACCCAAGCAAACTCCAGAAGATATTCTGCAAAACTGATCTACTTATGCAGACCAAAGATAGGCAGTCTGGCCTGGGGGAGCGACCATGCTCATAAAGCTGTGGGGGACTGGCGACCTGAAACGCAATCTCCTTCGGGAATCACACCGGACTCGAAGCATAGCATCAGTTGATCGATGAAGAGGAAGGCTGAAAGCTACTTTCTGATTGGCCATCCGACATCACAACTTCTTGTGTCTCGTTTACTCGAGTCAGAGTATAGAACAACCACTACAGCTTGCTTCCTTAAGAATGGATGCACCAAAGTACATTGTGTGCTTTTGCAGTAGAGGATTCTGTAGCATTGTGCTGTACATGATAAGGTTGCTAGCCTAATGCACAACTCTCTTTACTTTTGTAATATGGAGGTGCAATGGCCCAATTCTTTCATCCTCAATAAGAGGCTCAAGCACAGGATTAACAGGGACAAATAATATGAATTATTTTGTTAATTATACATATTTATATATATATATGTGGAAGAAATGGTGACAGGTAAAAGGAATGAAAGCCATATAGTCCTGCTTACAGATGCCCTGGCCGTAGTCACAGCACTAAAAAGCCAGAAAAATACTGAACTTAATGATTTAAGAGCAGTACTCTGTCAACTATACCAGCAGTCCGCACCAAAAAGGGTAGTGGTGCAGTGGCTTCCATCCCACTGCAACATCCAAGGCAACGGGGAGGCAGACAGACTGGCAAAAGAAGGTGCAAGACTACCACAACCAGATACTAGTATGACATACGAAGAGTCAAAACGGCATGTTAGAGCTAGATACATGACCAAATGGGAAACCGAACATACTGGCTACACAAAAAACGATGCCTATTACCAGTTGAACAGAAGAGAGCAGGTCGTGGTCTTCAGACTTCACACTGGCCACAATAGACTGAGGTACCACCTATTCAACAAATTGAATGCCCGCGTGGTACCGGGAAAATGACCGCTGAGCATTTGCTGCAAAACTGCCCGACATACGAGGATCAGAGAGAGCAGATGTGGCCATCACCAGTGGCAAAACTAGACAAGCTATATGGCAGTGTCGATACCTCAGGATGACCGCCGCTTTTTTCAAAAAAATAAAGGTCGATGTCTGACAGCGTAAGAAGAAGAAGAAGAAGATATATATAGAGGGAGAGAGAGTTAGTTGCCCATGGAAACATCATCAGGCGGTTTGTCTTGATGATGTAACCTGCTCTGTATTTGGATTATAGGGAGGAAGAAGCTACGCTGGTCATCAACCTCACTCTCTGGTCCCGAGCCACCTTGGGTCAGTGGCAAGAAATACATCAAGACGACTTAAGGTAATTCAGGATGCAGGCGCTCTAGTCCCATTTTCTTTGAGACCAGGGGTCCTTTGAAACCTGTGGGGCTCGAACCCACACTGTTTCCGTTCATCACTTTGAGAGGCCAGTGCCATACCTCTCAACCCCATATATATTATTCATGATTTCATATGATATACATTGTTTTATTTCAGTTAATTGTTCATTTTTGTTGTGTCCTCTGTGTTTTTCAGGGAAGAAGACATGCTAGATATGGCTCCATTTTTAAAGGAAAATTCAAGATTAGGTAAGAAGAGGGAAAATAGGTTTAACATTCACTGTAAGATTTGATTTTCAATAGGTTTAACATTCACTGTAAGATTTGATTTTCAATAGGTTTAACATTCACTGTAAGATTTGATTTTCAATAGGTTTAACATTCACTGTAAGATTTAATTTTCAATAGGTTTAACATTCACTGTAAGATTTGATTTTCAATAGGTTTAACATTCACTGTAAGATTTGATTTTCAATATGAAGAAAACCAAGTTGCTTAAAATGAACCTGATTAACAAAGAACCAATCATGCTTGAGAGAGGGCCATTGAAAGAGGTGGATGTCTTTACCAATTTGGGCGGATCAAGACGCTGAGCAGCGCATGAGCTGCTGTGGTCAGCTAACAACCTGTAGCTGACTGCCAGCGAACCAGAGATGCCAAGACCTTCGACGTGGTGATCCTGGTCAACAGGCTGCAACTGAGCAGACTGGCTAAGGACAAACGCATTCCGTTCTCAGGACAACATTCTGCTACTTGCATAGTCCTTTTCAGGGCCTGGTAGCGGGAGATTGAGAACGAAGAAGATGGTCTATTTGGGCAGAAGAATTGTCAGAAATTACAGATGTGGATGTAAAGACCAGAATTTGGAAAGTCAAGAATGGCATTCCTGACATTACACAACAAATGAAGTTCCAGAACAATTAAGATTCACACCAAAGTTAGAGTATTGAACACCAGTGTCAAGTCAGTGCTGTTATATGGAGCCAAAACATGGAGAATGATCAAGGCCATGCAACAAAGTCTGAATTCCTTCATTTAACAGATGCCTATGAAGGATAATAGGTATGAAGTGGCAGGACATGGTGAGGAATGAAGACCTGTGGTAAAGAAGCCAAGAACAGTCATGAGAACAAAGCCAAGAACAGTCACGAGAACAAGAAATTAAGAAAAGAAAATTGTGCTTGATAGACAATTTTTTTGGGAAAATGGCAAATAGAAACGACTTCACTGCATCCTGTGGGTTCAGTCCCTTTCGTTACTGAAAGTGCAGATGACAGAGCACTCATTCCTTAACTTCATTTACAGACCTATTAACATAGTTTGGTTAGTATATTTTGCCAGACAGGACGTTAGTCTTCTTTTTCCAGCGGCGTTTGTTAAAGTGGTCTCAGATAGCCATCTCAAGTTACTACCTCAACCTCCTTTCTCATACTTTCTCCAGCGGCGTTTGTTAAAGCGGTCTCAGATAGCCATCTCAAGTTACTACCTCAACCTCCTTTCTCATACTTTCTCCAGCGGTGTTTGTTAAAGCGGCCTCAGATAGCCATCTCAAGTTACTACCTCAACCTCCTTTCTCATACTTTCTCCAGCGGCGTTTGTTAAAGCGGTCTCAGATAGCCATCTCAAGTTACTACCTCAACCTCCTTTCTCATACTTTCTCCAGCGGCGTTTGTTAAAGCGGTCTCAGATAGCCATCTCAAGTTACTACCTCAACCTCCTTTCTCATACTTTCTCCAGCGGTGTTTGTTAAAGCGGCCTCAGATAGCCATCTCAAGTTACTACCTCAACCTCCTTTCTCATACTGGAAGATGTCATGTTTGCATCGCTCCACTCAGCACAACAACTCTGATTCCCACTCTAGCAGAGCAGTCGTAACCTGCTTTCATACAGCACAGCACAAACCAATCTGTATATATGACAGCATCCACATCCTCCACTTTGTAAACTTATTGAATAGGGCCCAGGAATGAAAGTTAGCCACCCCACGAATTGTGGTGGGTATGAAAGGTCACAAATAACACCAGAACATGCAGAAACACAAATATGAATATTTGGGAGAAAACTTAAACAATTCCCTACTTACAGTACATCAAGCAACAGAGAAAGAATAAATTTTTGCCACATTGTGAGAATGCAACCAGACCGTTTTGTTCATGCAAACTTCTGCAAGAGAACATCAGGAAGAAGGGCGAAGAGGTAGACCAAGGAAAAGTTGGATAGACAGCATAAACGAGACCTGTCTTAAAATGGGGACAAAGGTTACTCGGGCCGCGAATGAGGCAAAAGACAAATACATACCATG
This sequence comes from Ariolimax columbianus, assembly GCA_036924085.1. Classification (NCBI taxonomy): domain Eukaryota; kingdom Metazoa; phylum Mollusca; class Gastropoda; order Stylommatophora; family Arionidae; genus Ariolimax; species Ariolimax columbianus. The sequence goes on from JAVGWX010000008.1 coordinate 21,813,197, forward strand.
ATACTGGGCTACAACTCTGTAGAAAGTGAGACGGCAAAAAATTTAATGCATTTGAAAATGAATGCCGTAGACATCTATTGGCTGGAAGGAATTCATACTACTGAACAAGTACGATTACAGTCCAACCAAAATTATTTTTCTAATGTCATCAGGAAGAAATGTTGGGCGTACACCGGGGATGTTATCCGGATGAACAATAATAGGCTCCTGTTACAGGCAATTATGTAGAAACCTAGCAGCAAAAGGATGCGGGGTATATCCAGAAAGGCTCTATGCAGAACAATCACAAGGAGGGTGCAACCATGGAGCTAGGGAACATGCAAGAACTACAGAGAGTAGCAGGTGACCGATCTAACTGGATAATTTTGTGTTCAGCTTTATGCACCGTCTTTGGCGCTGAAAGACGATAGATAGATAGATAGATGAATGGATGGACAGATCAATGTTGTGACCATCAGAATGTTCTGTATTCACGTCATTTCTTTCATTGCCAGGCTGCCAGATTATTCTTTCTAAGGAACTTGAGGGATTAGAGGTGACACTTCCAAAAGCGACCAGGAATTTCTACGTTGATGGACATGTCCCGCAGCCTCACTAACCAGTGGATGTGTGTATTGTATCTTTGCATATGAAACTATATTCTGTTCATGGTTTGCCCAGCCCTGTTCAACCTTAGTTAAAGAAGACTGTTGGTTATATTAGAATGTGTTGTATGTAAGTTTGCAGTCCCGTTTTATTTGTTGAAGAATATTTTCTGCTGCAATATGCAACCAAGACTCAAAACTGTGGAATGGAAGAGACTTTTATATGAAAATTATTATGTCAAACTAGTTCTGTTTTAGAATTGTAGTGATTAGTTACAAAATTATTATGTCAAACTAATTGTATTTTAGAATTGAAGTGATTAGTTACAAAATTATTATATCAAACTAATTCAATTTTTTTTACTTCCTTACTTTTCCACCGACTTCCTGTTTCTTGAAGTGACTTTTCTTGGGGAAAAATGTTTGTGTCGGTTGTTGTAAGCCCATGTTGTTGTAGGATTTCACATGTATGTCATCTATCCATCTGCTATGTGGTCTTTCTTGTAGTCAGATCTTCTTGTGTTGTGAGCTTGCAGTGGTAGTTGATCAGGTTGCTTTCTCATGAGATGGCCGAACCATCGTATTTTCACACAGGAAGGAGATAGGACAGCCAAAGAAGGGAGGAAGCAAACTTCAAACTGAGGGAAATAGATGTGATTATTTGAGACTGTAGGAAGAAGATGAATAAGACATTCCTTTGTGCATCTTCTGTTTTGTGTGATTAAATGTTGGGAGTCTGGGAGATATATATATGTGTGCGAGCGTACTCGGGTATATAATTTATATCATACTCTGATTGATCAGTCCTAATACTGAATGTAAGTTTGTCTGAGCATGTCTCTTCATTCAACGCTATCTTCTGGTTAATCAGTTTGTCTGAGCTTCTCTCTATTTAACCCTATCCTCTGCAGCTATCTTCATTTTAGCAGATGTCTGTACTTTGTTCCTGCATACCTGAGATGTAAAAATGAGTCTTGGTCACCATTTCCTCTTTTCCACTGAATTTTGCCATCTAGTATCTTCTGAAGAAGGCTTTCATGTCTCATATATATATATGTGTGATCAAATGAATCATATATATGTGTGTACATGACCTGCCCATCAATGTTTTGCCTTATTTGTGTGAACAACTGCATCGCCATTGGTAATTGATGTACGTTGGAATTGTTCATGCCCTGCTTGTGGAAAGAAAGGCCGGCCATGCGTCTCTCTTTCTCTCAAGAGAGAGGGGGAGACCTTGGTCACTCCGCAGTTTGTTCTCTGTTGCTTTTGTAGGTGTCCATGTTTCAGCAGCATAGCACATTGCAAGGAGCACAGAAGAGTTGGATAGAGATGAGCGTAGTGCCCAACCCTAGCAACCTGCCAGGCCTGACTTGTTGGACAACGACGTGTCTATTTTGGATCTATATTACTCTGCAAGTTGAGGAGACATCCAAGATAGCAGTATTGCTCAACGTCGTCCATAAATATAACAAACAACAGAAAAAAGGTTAGGTGATTGGCACTCCGGAATTGAACCTCAAATCTTTAGGTCATCTTCTTGTTCTCTTTCATTCGAGCCAGAGCATGAGGTCTCTACACCAGTTGTTTTCTAGGACATAGTTATCTTTGTGATTGTTGTTGCCAGTTTTGTTATACAATCTTATTGTGTGGTTGTGAAACATTGAGAACAGCAAAAACAACAACCAAAGAACACCAGACTTTCATAAATGAGGGCTTGCAATGAGTTATTGTTGTTGTTTCGAAGCTACTTGTGACTAAGCTGAGTTAACTCTTGATGATATTTTGGTAGTAGGTTACAGGGGGGCCACTGTGGTTATTGCACTGGCTTCCCAGTCAGGTGATCAGGATTCAATCCCCAGTTGACGCAGGATTTTTTTCTGGTCACAAACCAGCTCTTGTGGCCGAACCAGCCACAGAAATTGGGTACCAGAAAAATCAGGGACGTAGAGGCAGCAAGCGTGATGCTAACCACATCATCCACTACGTGCTGTAGTTTACAAAATAAAATGGGCATAACACTATATTTCCCATGCATCACATGAAAAAAAAAAGAAGTTACAAGGGCTCTTCCAAGGCTTACTTGAAAAGATGGGCATGTGGTCCTCATGGCTGTAGTGCAATGCCACACTCCTCAATAAGCTTACCATGATGGGGATTAACGCGACACTCCGCAGTAAGCTTACTGCAATGGGGATTAAAGTGTTGATCCCCACATTGTTGGCCAGACATTAGGTGGGGTTTTCATCAGTATGTTTCACCTGACCACTTTACGTTCTTTTTTGCACAGAATGGAAGGATGGTAATCATATGATAAGATCTGAGGGAAAAAATTATGGCATTGGAAAAGACATACATTAACCATTACGCTGTCGTATTATTTTTCTCTGCACATCACATTTGACTATGGTTGTTGACTTTGAGAGCCTGTAACCATTTTATTTGTTGGTCTATAGATGTGATTTTGTTGTGTGTAGAGGCATATATTAATAAATAATTTGGTGGTATTGTTTTTCTTGTGTGTGTGTTAGTTTCTGAGATACAAGAAGATGAAGGGGAAAAGGATGGAAAACAGCACAAACATATCTGTTTTCAACATCCCTTGAATGTAAAAAAAAATTCAAAGTTCTATAGAGGATGAATTCTTCTTCTGCATTCCTTCTCAATATTCCTGAACAGGGCTTTGCAAGCAGCAAGATGTAGATCGGAGAACGGAATGCGTTGTCTCGCTAGTTTACAGCTTCACTGTGATATTTGTACCTTTCTGTCCGACACTTCTGTCTTCGGCAGGATGTAAGTGGAACTCTTTACAAATGAAAGAGCAGTATTTTCAGACAATTTCTACAGTAGTCTGGTTGTTTATCTATGATTAAAACGCTGTGAAAAAATGTCGGCCGTGAAACGTAAATGCAGACAGTACCTCGGACTATTTTTTTCGCCAATGGTTACTGCGTAAAAGTTAAGGTAACGAATTGATAGCATTACAGGGCAGTTTCTAGTCGGAAACACCAGAGTAAGAAAAATAGGAGACCAAAATACACGGAGAAAGAGCTCTAGACAGACACAGAGTCAATGTTGGGAGAGCTGGACCTGTTGACCCACAACAATGAGATTTGGGTGTGTTTATGTTGAGGACATGCGTTCCTTATGGAACCAAACGTATTTTTGATTGTTTAATTGATTTATACAACTTTGTGTTCTGTTGATAAAACCTTGCAGATATATTTTTATACATATATAATTCAATAAAAATTATGTGCAAATTGTATAAGAGATGAGATTTCAACGGTTCTGGACATTGGTATTGTTGTTGTTGCGGTTCCAGTAGTATCTTGGCTCTCGGCCTTTGTCCCAATGCTATGTAATGGTATCTGTACATATTTGTCAGTTGTCTAGTGTCATACAAAGTGCTCCATTTATCTGGACTCGGAACTGTTGAAGACATATGTGTTGGACCGAAAGGTGCAAACATTGCAGTCAAACTGTAAATTAGCGACACAACACATTCCGTTCTCCAGACAGCATCCTGCTACTTGCAAAGCCCTTTTCAGGGCTTGGTAGCAGGAGATTGAGAATGAATGCAGACGAAGAAGAAGAACGGACGTTGAGCGCTGAGCACTCAACGAGATAATGATCAACGGTTTTGTATGGGTGTTAACACAACTGACACTAGATTGTAGTTGGATTCTGTTCGGGTGGCTTTTAAGTGAGATATGTTGGGTTCTCAATCAAAAAATGGTGCTCTGATCTTTCCTTGTGAGTTGATTTATAATGTCATTTGGATTGGGATTTGCTATATGTTCGTAGACTTCCCTGCCAACGTTTGCCATGGCCCATCTGTTCAACCAAGTTTCTTTGTTTGCTGTTCTTATGAGCTGTTTGCAAAGTTGTAGCAGCATGTGACTGTTCTTGTTTTGATCTCGTCTATGTTAGTCTGTCTTCATTGTCATTGCCAGGTATGATTGAATGTCCACTATTTTGACGACATGGAAATATAATGTGGTCATTGTTTAGAGCAGTGTTTCCTAACTGCTGGTCTGCGGGCTGCTGCCAGTCTGCAGAAATTTCCTGCCGGTCCACGAAAAAGGAAATTGCTGCTGAACCTCAATGTCGTATCTATTTACTGCTCGAATTCTGGTTATTTTAAATAACTATAGAATTTATATTTATATTAGATTTAGCAACCAATACACAAAATACTATTTAATTAATGGGATTGTTTTTTTTTTTCTGCATGCTTGGTTCGCAAAAAATTGTTCCTATTTTCATCAGCCCGCGAACAATTTTTTCTATTTTCACCGGTGCGTGATTGCAAAAAAGGTTGGGAAAGACTTTAGAAATATTTGGATAAGATCAGGTCTACAATGTCAAGCATCTTCTCATGCTGAAAGGACTGATATTGAGTCTCAAAATAACAATGTTTTGGGCCTTTCAAGGAAAGACATCAATTCTGGACTTTATATCAGTTTTGTATATGAGGTCAGGAAGCATAATATGATAATGAATGAGCTGGGACTGGATTAAGTGAGAACAGGACTTTGCTAGGACTGTAAAATAAATGGGAACTGATAGGACTGTGTTAAGTAAGTTAAGATGTCTTCTCTGCTTCTTCATAGATCCTTCGCCGGGGCTGAAGATGCAGTACAGTAAATGAGCTGACAGCTGCCAGCAACCCATAGCTGGCTGCCTGCATCAGAGTCAGCAGCGAACCAGAACTGACTAAGACCAGATTTCACCTCCAAGCGGTTGCCCTAGAAACAAATAGCCCCAGTGTAGTCTGGCTATTGTTATTAAATGCTCACAATGAATAAATTTACTCTTTGATGTGCCCTGAAAAGGGCGTTAAGTTGTGGGTTGCAGTAGCTTTCCTCACATCCCGAGCATACTGACGAAGGTGGGTTAAGGTCCTTTAGGTGGTTGTGCTATATTTGGGTTCATGTGCATGTCACTCACTACTAGGGGTTACATCGATTCCCCACCTCATTAGCCAGACTGCCATGAAACATCCCGTTTCCAGTGAGAACTGTTTTGGGGGTCTTGGTCAGTATATTTTGCCTGACCAGATGTTAGTCTTCTCTGCACCGTGGTTTGGCTAAAAGAATAGAGATAACAGGGGGAGGGCAAACTCTGTAACCAAAAAATCAGCTGAAATTTGATGTGCCGGGCTGAAAGACACAGATTCCCAGTCTAGCTGTACACTACAACACAATATCCTTTTGAGGACAAGAGCCAAAGAAGATGATCCTTGGTCAGTGACCATTAAACCTGATGACATTTTTAAGGGCAGCAGCAAATTCCCTCCACTTTGCCCAATCAGCAGCCATCTTTTGGGCAGTGCCCTAGCTCTGATTCATGATTTTGGTTTCAATGATTCCTTGCCAATCTATAGCTTTGGCTTTCTGCTGTGGATATGTCCATTTCTGCTATGGCCATGCCAGTGGCTTCCTTTTGGTTTTCACCACTGACAGCACATGCGAGCTTTGAATTCTGGATGCCCACCCCATAGTAAAGTATGACTATCTGTTACTGTTTCTATAATAAAACCTTTTTTTTTTTTTTTTTTTTTTTGCATGGACAAGGATGTTGGCCCTTTGAGTTCAATACCCTCCCAGTATGTTCACTTATTGCAGTTAGTTCCGGTTTCATTTGAACACGCCTAGTAGATTCCTGTTCCAACATTTCAAGTTGCTGCTATTGACTGTCAAGTGCTGCTACAGACAGACAAGACCGGTGAATTAAATCTGTTAAACATGTTTCATAAAATACCACGAAGATATTAAATATGAGAAAAGAATGCTCACATTTTGGATTTTATTTTTAATTGACATGGTCTATCGGATATTTACATGTTTTTTTATCATTTATATAATCTATCTATGATTCGAGAAACAAAATTAGCTTTTATATGCGCTGCTTATATAAATTTTGGAAGGATAAAAAAGCGTTTATATACATTCTTTTTTTTTTCGCTTATCCTACTTTGTATTTCAGCGTAAGTTTAATTAAGAAGATATCTCTAGAACGAGCCCTACTGTGTGCCTGATGCACAGTGGCATTCGCCACCTCAGATGTTTACGTATCGTTCTTGAAATCTGTTCTGTAAACGTGAAGAGAAATAATTAAATATCCAGTTAAGGGGACGGCGTGGCCTAGTGGTTAAGTGGCACGGCTCACAACCAGAAGGTGCTGGGTTCGATCCCCATCACAGCACCGGCCGTTACCCCGGGGAAGCAAACTCTTAGAAAATGCAGGAGGAAGCAGACCCTTACATAAAATGCATGCTGAAGTCGGATGCACTGGGCCGACGGGCGCAAAATAAAACCACAGTGTAACGCACACACGCCTTGGGGAATAGATAAATAAGGCGAACGCAAAAAAAAAAAAAAATAACCAGTTACAGTGTCATCAGCACCCTTTTGAAATCGTACAGGATGCACTAGGCTACACCGTCCAGAATACACATATTCTAATTAATTGGCATCTGTAATTGGCCCGTTAGAATGGCTTAGTGAAAAACCTCATCCGGGCTCATCTTGGGGCGTGTCCTTATATACACTGGCCTATCTAAAATTTGATTTAGAAAACCTTTTATATACACAGTCGGTCTAAATTTGAAGAAACTTTTAATTTTTCTGTTGCCAATCTAAAATTTTTGGAAATAAAATCACTGTTTATATACTTTGCAAATCTAAGATTTGAATTTTTTTTTAAATCTATTTTTATATGGTAAAGGTAGTCCCATAGCAGTCACTGCCACCAGGGATGAAGTGTTAAAAGCTTAATTGTATTAAGCCATAGCTTTGTGAGGTGGGGTTGCCAGTTCCCTTTTTCTCTGCTTTTTTCCTTCTCTAGCTCTCAGGCAGGTATCAATTTACAGTAGGATTGACTGGAGCTGCAGGTAGTGAGAGTTGTAACTTTACTGCTGTGCTAATCAGCTGCTTTTATAGGCATGGCCTATCCAAAATTTGAATAAAAATCTGCTTTTATAGGCATGGCCTATCTAAAATTGAAAGAAAAATCAGCTGTTATACGCCTAGCTTATGAACAATTGGAAGAAAAAAATCAGCTTTTATAAGCAAGGCCTATACAAAATTTGAAGAAAAATCAGCTTTTATAAGTAAGGCGTACCTCAAATTTGAAGAAAAATCAGCTTTTATATATACATGGAATATTTAAAATTTGAGGGAAAAAAATTCACTTTTAGATGTACTGACTATATAAAATTGGATTTGGGGGGGGGGGAGATTGGATCATGAGCTGTTACATCAGCGATTCAAAGCTGAATGCTAGTGTCAGGTCCAGTGAACTAGAGCTGCCAAGACACTTCCCCAACTGCACGTGGTGATCCTGGATAACAGGCTGCAATACGGCAGGCTGGCTAAGGAGAAGGGATCGAAGAGGAAAGGCTAACCCAGTACCCAGACTGGCTAAGGAGAATAGATCGAAGAGGGAAGGCTAATCCAGTACCCCGACTGGCTAAGGAGATGGGATCGAAGAGGGAAGGCTAACCCAGTACCCAGACTGGCTAAGGAGAATGGATCGAAGAGGGAAGGCTAACCCAGTACCCAGGCTGGCTAAGGAGATGGGATCGAAGCGGGAAGGCTAACCCAGTACCCAGGCTCGCTAAGGAGATGGGATCGAAGAGGGAAGGCTAACCCAGTACCCAGACTGGCTAAGGAGATGGGATCGAAGAGGGAAGGCTAACCCAGTACCCAGACTGGCTAAGGAGATGGGATCGAAGAGGGAAGGCTAACCCAGTACCCAGACTGGCTAAGGAGATGGGATCGAAGAGGGAAGGCTAACCTGGTAACCAAAAATGTCATGCTGAAGTCGGATGAGTCGGACCGAAAGATGTAAATATCGCAGTCAAGCTGTAAACTACGACACAATGCATTTCGTTTTCCGGACATCATCCTGCTACTTAAGCCCTTTCAGGGTTTGGTAGCGGGAGTTTGATTGAACAACAATGAAGAAGGAGGAGGAAAAATGTCAGCTTATATACATGGTCTATTTAAACGGCTCATATGTACATTGACTACTGGTATTTAAAATTGAATAAAAAAATGGATCTATTATATACATGGCTTATTTAAATGAGAATTGGGAGGGTAAGTTGGGGATTCCGTGGCGAAGTGGTTAAGCCGTCGGCCTCGTGATCAGGTGGTGTGGGTTCGACTCCGGACTCCGCTGTCTTTTTCACGGGTGCTTGATGCGGAGTCCCCTGCATCTCGTAGTCTCTCCCTAGTCGTCTCATCCTTGACTTGCCACTGGGGTCGGGCGGCACAAGACGAGAGAGTGAGGATAAAAAGTAGCCCAATTAATCCTTACTAAAAATAGCGCTAGCAAAATTAATTATGCCATCATCGTCTACGATGGACAGCAGCCTTTACATTTTAGGAGGGTAGGTGATTTGCTTTTACATACCAGTCTATCTAAAATTGTTTGGAAAAAAATAAACTTTTATATGTATGGCCTATATGAAATTGTTAGAACAAAAATAGCATTTACATACATGGACTATATACAATTTTTAAAAAAAAGAAGCTTTTATATGCATGGTCTACAAAAATTAGGTTTTATATTCATGGTCTAAAAAAAAAATCTCTTTATATACATAGCCTATATAAAATTATTTTGTAAAAAAATCACCTTTTACATACATATCATGTTTGAAAAAATATAAACTTTTATCTGCATCGTCTACAAAAAATATGCTTTTATATGCATGGTCTAAAAAAAGGTGCTTTTTATATGTATGATCTAGAAGAATCAGCTTTTATATGCATCATCTAAAAAAAATCAGGTTTTATATGCATGATCTTAAAAAATCAGCTTTAATATACATGGTCTAGAAAAATCAACTTTTATATGTGTGGTCTAAAAAGGTAAGCTTTTATATGCATTGTCTAAAAAAAATCAGCTTTTATATGCATGACCTAAGATTAACAGATCAAAGCCAGCTTGTTAAAAAACAAGGTGTGATTAATAGAAGATTTTCCCTGCGAGAATTCCAGGGTATCTTGCAAGCGAAGAAAAAATGAAACCACTTCTTCATACATGCAATAAAAGATGACTAATGAGGGTTGTGCATGGGGCTAACAATTTCATTATGCAAAACCAAATGCTACAGGAAGAACACATAAAGTTCTTTGGCATAGGTTTTTTAAAGAGGTTGTGCCCCAATGCTTTGTAAATATTGAAAATGAGGAGACAAAAAGAAGATTAGAAAATGTACGGAGAAAAAGCATGTGTTAATTTTTTTTAATGTATGTGGTTGGTCTAAGATTTACAGACAATATCCGTTATTTGGTTTTGATTTCTTTAAACGTAGATACCGTTTCCAAGGTTACTTGAAATCCTGGTATTCAAACAGACATGTTAAGGCTTTGGCTATATGTAGTATGTATTTTAAACTTCCTGCGGTTTATTAGGTCTGGGGGAATGTATAAATAATTTGGGTAGATTTGTAACGACAATTCTGATGTCCGGCCGCGACCATTAAGATTACTGTTTTCTATTTCTAACTGATAAGGGAATTTTTAACGTGCTCGACACTGAACACCGGAGACTACTCAGAGGTCAGGGGGAATTTTTATCAGAAGATCGACAAGATAAAAAAACATATCTCCACCGTGATTCGAACCCTTGACCTTCGGCTATTCCAAGATTGACAGTTTAAAATCAGCTTTTATTGAAAGTAATGTTATCCTATATAATAAAGATATTGAGATGTAAATATGTCCATGAAATTTCTATGATAAATGCTATTACAGCTTTGTGAGGTCTGGTGCCCAGTTAGAAAGTAGCTTTTAGAGGCTTATATGATATCAAAAAGTTTGTAGAAGGGTCCCATAGATACTTTTAGAAGCTTATATGATATCAACAAGTGAATAGAAGGGTCCCGTAGATACTTTTAGAAGCTTATATGATATCAAAAAGTGCGTAGAAGGGTCCCATAGATACTTTTAGAAGCTTATATGATATCAACAAGTGAATAGAAGGGTCCCATAGATACTTTTAGAAGCTTATATGATATCAACACGTGCATAGAAGGGTCCCATAGATACTTTTAGAAGCTTATATGATATCAAAAAGTGCGTAGAAGGGTCCCATAGATACTTTTAGAAGCTTATATGATATCAACAAGTGCGTAGAAGGGTCCCATAGATACTTTTAGAAGCTTATATGATACCAACAAGTGAATAGAAGGGTCCCATTGATACTTTTAGAAGCTTATATAATATTAACAAGTGAATAGAAGGGTCCCATAAATATTGTTAGAGCATCTAATGCTTTTGTCTCATGTGGACACTGAGACCTCTTACTGAAGAGGAATGAATAGGTCCACTCCCATGCATGTTGAAAAATTTGACTAAGGAAGATTTGTAGATTACCTTAAATAGTAAATATGTGAAATATGACAGATATGTAGAAGTAGCGCTTTGCCTGTTGTAGGTAGGCTGATATACTAGTTACAGATTATATCATTATCACAATCATCTTAAATAGTAAACATATGAAATATAAAGTATAGAAGTAGTGCTTTGCCTGTTGTTGGTAGGCTGATATACTTGTTAAGTCAGCAGCAAATACATCCAAAAAGAAACATTGGATAATATTGATACATTTTCATCTGGGGTCTAAGATATTTGAATCCAGATTATAAGACCATCTAACAAGGTCATCAACTTGTTCTTCCCACTCATCCTGTTCACCCTTCTCATGAAGTTCAGAAAGTAGTACCTTATCTATATCCATGTCATGCATTGGTGTTGCTGTAATAGAAATAAATACATATCAAAGACAGAACTGTTGACAAACATGTTAAATAGAATAATCATTTCCATCTTCTTCTTCCTCGTTCATCTTCAGACCTCAACGTCAATGACTCTAACAAAGGCAGCAGTCAACTCAACATTCTGTACGCTTTCGTACAGCTCCTCGTGGAAGGACACTGGCTGTTGCCTAATGCTACTTCTTTTGTCGGTATACAGTGGACAGGACTGCAAAATATGTTCTGCCTTCATGGGGGCTGTGCCGCAGGCACAAAGGTCTGTAGTGCCAATCTTGAACTTGTTGTACAGATGGCATCTAAGTCTGTTGTGACCTGTGCGTAGCCACAGAATTATCACCTGGTCTCGCCTGGAGAGTTGATGGTAGGCATCGTTTTCTATGCGCCCAGGGTGGTCTTCTTTCCATTTTGCACTGTACGTTGCCCTGATGAATGCTTTTGTGTCATTGTATGTGATTTCTGTATCACTCTGCTGCAGCATTCCTCCCTCTCTGGCGAGTCTGTCTGCCTCCTCGTTGCCAGGAATGTTGCAGTGGTATCCACTGGACTGTGCTTTTTTTTAAGTACTGGGACAGGCGTTCAAGCAAGTCTGCCAGAGCACCGAGTTCATTTATGTGCTGGTTCTTGAGCGCCATTAACACTGTGAAGGCGTCTGTGAAAATGACCACTTGCTTTTCTGTCTGCTCCTTGTGGTCTATAAGGGTTTCAGCTGCTTGTCTCAGGGCACTGGTTTAGGCACTGAAGTTGCTGCAGCGTCTCTCAGTGACAAATGCTGCTGAGTATACTTTGCTTTTCAGTTTTATAGTGATGCCTCCTCCCCCGTTTCTAATGGCATCTTCTGCTGAGCTATCCATATAGGAGTGCGTCCAGGCTGTTGGTGGAAAATTTTGGTTGATGTAATTTGTAACTAATCTAGCAAAGACATTTCAAAAGTTAGTTGCCCATCGCAAGTGGTGATGGTGACACCATCAGACAGTTTTGTCTTAACCTAACGTAACTTAACGTTTTTATACTGGTTCATCAGAGTCTGTATACTCTTGTCTTGATGATGTAACTTGCGTTGTATTTGAATTATATTGAGGAAGAAACTGCGCTGGTCATCAACCTCACTCTCTGGTCCCGAAGTATCTTGGTTCAGTGGCAAGACATAAGTCAAGACAACTAGAGGTAATTTAGGATGCAGGCACTCTGGTCCCACCTCCTTTGAGACCAGGGGTCGCTTGAATGCTGCGAGGCTCGAACCCATGTCGTTTTCGTTCATCGGTTTGAGAGGCAATTTCAACCACAGCGATTTCAAAGACATTTACCAAACAATTAAATACGTGCTGCACCCAGGGAGAAGTGTAAAAAAAAACAACATTTATAGATATGGTCAGATATTGTGACGAACAGAAACGAAACCTATGTTTCAACCTAAAGGCCTTTATCAGGGGACAACAAAAATGAGCTAAGAAATCATAGAGAGAGTGATGAACAAATAAATGAGTAAAAAAAGTACTTAGGTGGGAAAAACTTAAGTAATCATCACTGGTCTCCTTGTCTGTGGACATGTAAGAGGTAAGATAAGGTGTGGGTGAAATAAGGGAGTGGAAGTGACATGGGTGAAACAAGGGAGTGGAAGTGACATGGGTGAAACAAGGGAGTGGAAGTGACGGGTGAAACAAGTGGACGTGACATGGGGGAAACAAGGGAGTGGAAGTGACATGGGTGAAACAAGGGAGTGGAAGTGACATGGGTGAAACAAGGGAGTGGAAGTGACGGGTGAAACAAGTGGACGTGACATGGGTGAAACAAGGGAGTGGAAGTGACATGGGTAAAACAAGGGAGTGGAAGTGACATGGGTGAAACAAGGTAGTGGAAGTGACGGGTGAAACAAGTGGACGTGACATTGGTGAAACAAGGTAGTAGAAGTGACATGGGTGAAACAAGCGAGTGGAAGTGACATGGGTGAAAATAGGGAGTGGAAATGACGTCGGTGAAACAAGCGAGTGGAAGTGACAGCCAGGCAGGAGAAGAAGCAGGAGAAGAGAAGTAATTGGACAACACTGATAGTGGGATTCCAGAATTATAGTTATAAGACCCAGTGTCTAGAAAAGAGAAGAATTCAGTTATTTAATAATACAGGTCTATAAGGTAATCAAAGGAAAGGACAAATTAGACTTAAGTTTTTCAAAATATGTGATAAGGGACGGTATGGGCTATTGGTTAAGTGACATGGCTCACAATCCGAAGGTGCTGGGTTCGCTCTTCAATAACAGAACTGGCCGTTACTGCGGGGAAGCAAATGCAGGAGGAAGCATAAAATGAATGCCGAAGTCGGATGCACTGGGCCGACAAATAAAAACAGTGCAACTCACACCGTCTTGATGAATAGAGAAATAAAGCGAACGCAAAAAAAAAAAAAGGTAAAATATGCGGTTATATAGAAGAATGTGTCACATTTCGTGGAAAGAGAAACAAACAAATAGCGATGTCTTGACGAGAGTAAGCATGGGTAGAAGAGAGCTTTTGACAGACATTACAATTAAGCAAGTCAAATATTTCGGTCACATAAAAAGACATGATACTTTATTGAAAACAATACTGGAGCAGAAGGTTGAAGGTAGGCAGGCAGTGCTATCATTCGGAGAAGCAACATCAACAGATTATGGACTAATGTCGCTGCCGAAGACGGATGTGTCGGACCGAAAGGTACAAATATCGCAATCAAGCTGTAAACTAGAGACAACACATTCCGTTCTCCGGACTACTTATTTGCGAAGCCCTGTTCAGGGCTTAGTAGCGGGAGATTGAGAACGAAAGCATTAGAGAAGAAGGGCTAAGTCTCGCAAAGTGTACTGTCAAGACAAGAGACATTGGATATTGGAGGTCCATTGCAGACAACCATCGTTGTGGAGACGTCATTTGAATTGATTTGATTGATTGATTTGTAAGTCTTTCCATGGGAGCTAACTATGAAATATTTAACTCTGCAAGGGCTACTTATATTGTTTCCCTTGCTTAACATATGACACTTATCGGTAACCAAAGATAAATATTGATTTTTTTTTCATTCAGACAAACCTAGGAAACTCAAGTGTTTGCTTCCCCAGGGTAACGGCCGGTGCAGTGATGAGGATCGACATAAATATACTGATAATGCTTGTATAGCTGATCAGGATCATCTCTGGTAATCGTCCAACAGTGGTCAGCGAAGACTGAAGTGGACCTGTTTCTCTGGTATTGTTTCTCCATAGTGGTAATGTCCTGGTGGAAATACTCACTGTGCTCGTCACTAACTATGCCACAGTTGCCGGAGAAGGAATCCAAGTGGGAATAGATAGAGAAAGTGTTCCTTTAAGGACATATTGTAGCCAAGTTTGTGATAAAGAGACAACATGGTCCTCAACCTGTTCATAGCAGTTTTCTGTCCTGATATTCCCAAGGAAGTTAGTTGAAATCTGACGAAACACATCCCAAGATTTTTTCCCGTCACCCTCAACTTATTTAACATCTCATACCTGAAGATTTTGCTGATTTTAGAACTAGCAAATACCCATTCTTTAATTTTCAATTTGCTAAGTTGAAGGATTTGTCAGTCAAGTACTTGAAAGCTTATTCTGTACGATTTATGGCTTTAATAAAGTTTTTCACCACACCAAGTTTAATGTGTAAAGGAGGTAGCAAGAGTCTGTGTATTTTTCTCAGTGCTGGGTGTTGCATATTCATCTCTCTGACTGTCACAGAATTTCTATGAGGCCAGTTTCTCTTCACATAGTGCAATGTCTTTGTCTTTTTCAGTACTTCGTGTATTCCAGACCAATAGAGCCACAACCTTCAGGTCACAATTAAGATGCCTTCCATACTTGCTGTATTGAAAGACAGTTCAAGAGCTGGTTTTGGTAATCATAGGTTTCTGTCATGTACACAGAATGAATGGAAGCTGGTTTCCATTATGCAACAACACCTTCTTGAGATTTAATTTAGAGAAGATTCCATTGTTTAAGTCTTGGTCCAAGTAATTCCGCTTTGGCCTTGGACAGGTCCAATCATGAATAAAATCATCAGTCCCTTTTGGGTCAGATGATGTACCATGGTAGTAGTAGATGTATGGATTGGATCAGCAATAGACAGCGAAGGCTGCGGATAACTCTATGTTGGTTTGCCTCAATCCTCATCGTCTGAGTCGATGAAAAATTAATTTCAAGGTTCGGGAACAGGAAGTCCTTCACCGTGATGAACTGGTGAGAGGGCACATTGTATATTCGGGTACGGGATTGCCCACTCTTTCCTAGTGATGCCTGCAGAAACAGGTAGAACCATGCAGAAGTAACAGTCATTAGAGTTCTTCTTAGTTCTTAGTTGATCTGTATTTCTACAAGGGGCTGATGTCCCTGTGCAGGTCCCAGCTCTGGTATGCTAAATCTTAAAAGGAAGATTTCTTGCTTAGGGTTAGGCTTAAGCAGCCTATTACTCTGCTGCACTCGACAAAAGCCACGAAAGGTGGTTAACAGATGTGCGAGTCCATCTTATATAGACTTAAACATTAGAGCAAAGTTGACCCGCAGCCTGTTAGGCGCCATCTGTGCTGCTCTTAACAAACCACCTAACAATGGCCGCTGGTGTTATGCCATATCACACAGTTAGCCTCCTCTTACGACATGCCCTCTGTGGGGCAGTGATGCTGTTCTTGTCCTTGTCATACACAATGACTCCGGCAGACCACTCTCTCCATACCATAGGAACAGCAAGAGGCATTGCTGTTATTTGCTCTTTGATCCACCTTGGAAGATCTGTGGCATACATGCTGCAGCAAATGTGTGGAACCCATGCCTTCTACTGGTCTCCAACTGTGCATCACAAATAAAGGTCATATACCATTGTCACTATTTGAGCGATGACCCTTTTATGGCTTGCAAATGTAACAAAAGTTAACTGCACAGGTTAGAAGCATCAATACTGCTTTCTTTAAACTGCAGGGATCCCCTAGTGTTGGAGTTATAACGAGGTGGTAAATGGATGTTACAACTCTCTTACAAGTCTCTTACAACTAACGACTTCATCATTATCAGCGATCATAGCACTGCAATATCATGACCCAAATACATTGCATCAGAAAATAATGCAAAAACATTGTGGGTGCTGTGTTTATGACAAGCTAATAAAATACGGTGTAATATTTAGATAGGAATACAGCATTGCAAAACGGTTATATATGTGCTTAACACAGACTGAGTTGTTTTTATATCAAAATCTATTGTTCTCCAAAACAAGAGCTAAATTATTAATTTTGTTATTTTTATGTTTAAGACCAAAAAATTACTAATGTTGTTGTTGTTTAAAATGCCCACAATGAGTGGGTTTACTCTTTTGTGCGCCCTGAAAAGGACGTTATTTGGCGGGTTGTCGTAGCTTTTCTCACATCTCGAGAGTGCCGATGAAGGTGGACCGGGGTCCTCTAGGCAGTTGTGCTATGCTTGGCTTCATCTGCACATTGCTCACTATTACCGGAATCACGCTGATCCCTCACATTGTTAGCCAGGCTGCCATGAAAACAGCCCTTTTTTAGGAAGGGGAAGGTGAGGGTCTTGTCCAGTATGTTTGATCATAACATGTATGATCAGTATATTTTGCCTGACCAGATGTAAGTCTTTCTTCCCGATGTTGTGTCGTAGTTTGATACTTTATCTAAGGGGCCAGATAAAGTGGTCACTCTTTGCTTCGTATGGACGGAGGAAAAAAACAGACTAGATGAGAATTGTCTTTATAAGGAACTAAAAATAGACTAGACGAGAATTGGTTTCATATGGAACAAAAAAATAGTTAAATGAGAAGGTTTCGTATGGAGTTATGGGGTCACTCTCCATCAAAGCACCGGCCGTTACACCGGGGAAGCAAACCCTAAGAAAATGCAGGAGGACTACGAGGAAGCCAAGGTGAGGGTCTTGGCCAGTATATTTTGCCTGGCCATGCCTAACATGTCTGGTCAGTATGTTGAGCCTGACCAGACGTTAGTCTTCCTCCCCAATCAATCTTATCATATTATATGTTACTTACCTGGCGACTGCCGAGGGGGAAGGTAAATCTGCTTCATTCTGTCGAGTTTGGCAAGTTTTGCTGCCTTTTCTGTTTTCGGAAGCTTTTTGTTATTAAAGTGACCATAAACCAGGATGTTGTCGCTGTTGGAGACGAGATATGAAATGATATTTGAATATTGAGCCAGAGAAATCCATTATTACTGGTGTCCTGGCATCCAGTGAGATGGATAATGTGTGCCTGATTCTAGGTAGCCAATAGGTATCATTTTATTCTGAAGTCTGTCTGGTCAGCTCCTATTATGTGCAGCCTCATGTCTTTATTGTTTTTTATTCTAACCTTTCATTTGGCTATCCGCAGTAAGTTTGTTTGTGAGTGGCTTCATATGCTGTGACTTATTAGGCTCTGTGTCTCCTATTGTATATTATGCATGCACCGTATTGGGTTAAAAAGGTACCAGAATGGTACAGCACACCACTGAAAACGAGAAGGCAAATTGCACATTCTTGAGTTTTTTTTAGTTTTTTTTGTTGCTTTGCGTTTGCTTTATTTCTCTATTCCCAAGGCAGTGTGCATTGCATTATGTTTTATTTTATGCCTGCGACCCAGCACCCTCGCCAGCAGCAGCGTTGCCACCGGATATAAGGGGCCCAATGATGGTCGCAACAAGGAATGTACTGACACTAAATGGGGCTGGCTAGAACACTGTCGATTCAACATTCCGATAGCCGGTGTAACCGAAGTAAGACTAAAGGGCCAAGGCCAACAAGATGTCGAAGACGCTTGTCTGCTGCACTCTGGTGGCCTTCAACACATATATTGTGTGGGTTTATTCCTAAGACCCCCCCCCCCTCCCCCCCCCCCCACTCAGAGACAGTATAGTATCCTGACAGGCCATCTCGGACAGGCTCCTCGTGGCATGACTGATACATAAACATGGACATCTCACAATAATAGTCGCATACGTCCCCACAGACGAGGCTCAACCCCAGGCAAAAGACGACTTATACCAGGATCTGGCCAATGCCTCAGCCACAGTTCCTTCACATTATGAATTCATCCTACTGTGTGATTTCAACGTAGTTTCAGAGTCCCAGACTAGTGGTTGTGAATCGGTCCTGAGCCGGTACCGCAGTGGAAATGCAGGTATTTTTTTTTCGTTCGCCTTATTAACTAATCCCCAAGTTCGTTCCACCGTGGTTTTTATTTTGCGCCTGTTGGCCCAGTGTATCCGACTTCAGCATGAATTTTATGTAAGGGGCTGCTTTCTCCTGCATTTTCTAAGGGTTTGCTACCCCTGGGTAACTTCCGGTGCTGTGATTGGGGAGCGAACCCAATACCTTCAGATTGTGAGCCGTGTCACAACCACTAGCCTATGCCGTCCCCTATTCTTGTGTCTAAAACCCATCATAAAGGCACAGTGTCTCAGGATGTGACAATCCCTTTGCCTTTAACTTTTGGTTATACATTTAGAGTCTCAGAGGAGTTCGGCATAACCAGCAGGCAATTGGTGGCGGAGAGTGATCACAGTGAACCCTATCTTGGCTACAGTATCTCGGAGCAGAGCATAGTCACTGACTAATGTCCCACACAGTTCCTTTGAGGCTTCAGGCCTGGGTGGGTAGAAAATCCACAGACGTACCAGCAGCAGGATGCCAGCACAGCAAAATTAGGTCGAGGGAATGTGCAGCTGTTGAGTGTCCAGACACCTAGGCTTTTATTTTTGGCATTTAGCCTACTCAGTAGTATAGAGCCTGCACTTAGGCCATGCTGGCAACTGTAAAGCTCTAATTTTTTGTAGGCTAATTGGTGTTTCCCACCATCATCGCTTGCAGGTAGGGAAGTCTATTCTTAGTTTTAAAATTACTATACAAATTCGTTATCTCTTGGAAAACATTTGTTGTTCTTTTTACTTCACATCATACACACACAAAACACTAGTGGGCCATGAAAGGAACAGTGATTACATTTGTGGGAGAGTTGACTAGCTGGTATCTCACATGCTTGGGACATACAGCAATGGAAGCACAAACATACACACACACACATGCATCCTCACGAAGGCTGACATGTTCTGATATTACCTATAAGACTATTTTCGAGGTTGAAAGGACATTCGTGTACGATGAAGAAGAAGAAGAAAGGGGTGTACCTTCGCCAAAAAGAAACATAAACCCTTAACACAGATGGAAGACTACACACATTTATTGAAATTCACTTCTTCTCCGGCAATCGTCCTGAAATTTTATTCGCAGAAATTTCCTGTCAGGTCGTGAAAAAGTTATTGCGGCTCAACTCCTGAACTGTGGAGGTCACCTTGAGGTGATCTAAGCTCTGACGGGCTAATTTTGTTAACTTGAATGACATCAGCTGCACAAGTATCTGTACTTTTCGGACACAAGAGCTCATCTAAATTTTGTGTGTTTATCAAAGTTTGTGAGGTTGTTTTCTAATGTAAAGGACAAGACCTCCAAATATGGCTAAACATAAATTAGGTCAATCAGAAATTGATAGTCAAGTTTTAGAGGTGAATTTAACTGCTAATACTGTGTTGTGCTATTTTTTGTTATTGTTTTTTTTATTTGCGATCGCCTTATTTCTCTATTCTACAAGGCAGTGTGCGTTGCAGTGTGGTTTTTATTTTGCGCATATCGACCCAGTGCATCCGACTTCAGTATGCATTTTATGTAAGGGTCTGCTTTCTCTTGCATTTTCTAAGGGTTTGCTTTCCTGGGGTATCGGCCGGTGTTGTGATGGGAATCGAACCACAGCACCTTTGGATTGTGAGCCGTGTCACTTAACCACTAGCCCACGCTGTTCCCCCATATTGTGGTATTTCGGAAGACAAGTTATTTCTAAAAGTGGCTTTTTATTTTCTGTCTGAGCTGTCCGCGAAAAATTGTTCCTAACTTCGCTAATCCATGTAAAATGTTTTTGACTTTACTGGTCCACGTATAATGTTTCCTATTTTCACTGGTCCACGTATAATGTTTCCTATTTTCACTGGTCCGCAGGTGTAAAAGAATAGGGAAACACTGGACTATGATCTTGGTCTCTTATGGGTCAGTCACCCTGCTGCAAGCAGTCAGCTATGAGTTGCTGGCCTCTGTCAGCTCATCTTCAGCAACTCATTTCCACTTCACTCCTTGCAAAGCATAGGTCCACCACTGTAGAAGATGCCTTACAGGAAGTCTGTCCAGCGCATGTTGCGTTCTCTTGCAATGGTAGTTTCTGAAGCAAATTGTTTTACATGTTGAGGTTGCTAGTCCCCATACACAACCTTCTCAAGCCACCTTTTAGAACATGCATGAGGATGAAGTGGGCCTATTCCTTCATCCCTAGTAAGAGGTACACAATGGGGTATTGTCAGGTAAAGAAAGCCCCGTAGCAAGCAGCACTGCTGCCAGGGATGAAGTGTTACAGACTTCATTGTATAAGGCCACAGCTTTATCGCTGTCTTTCCTTCCCCAACAGGAAGACAGGTTAGTGCTGGATTAATACATGGCAGCCTGGCTAATGAGGTGAGGGATTGACATATTCCCTGTAGTAGTGAACGACACGCAGATGAATCCAAGCATAGCACAATCGCCTGGAGGACCTCGGTCCACATTCATTAGCACACTCAGGATGTGAAGAAAGCTACTGCAATCCACCACTTAACATCCTCCTCAGGGCACACAAAAGAGTAAACTTACTCATTGTGGGCATTGGAAACAACAACATACACTATCAGGCATTGTGGTTGCTAGCTGGTTTGTCAATCATACATCAAGAACCAAAGAAAAGTAGTAGAATGCACTCCAACATCCTCCAAAGTGGGGTTACTGCCCACTTTGAGCGTCATTTCTCAGGTATAACAGCATACAGACCACAAGCGCAGCTGAAAACAGATGTGTTGGACCAAAAGGTGCAAATATCACATGAAAAGCTGTAAACTAGCCACACAAAATATTCAGTTCTCCAGACTACATCCTACTTGCGAAGTCCTGTTCAAGGGCTTGGTAGCGGGAGATTGAGAACGAACGCAGAAGAAGAAGAAGGCCAACACGCCTACTTACACCTCCAGCTGTTTTCTTTTGAGCTCCTCAATCTCTTCCCTTGATAAGCACTCATATTGTTGTTTTTATTATCCCATTGCAAGCCTTCTCTTGGCAGTCCAATGCCATTCTTATATAGATACAGGTCTTCTTCAGTTGTGTCACTGCTCCGTACAGTATGTTGGTGATTGTCAGCAGTGCTTGTAAGAATCTTTTCCTCATGTCCACAAGCGCCTTGCACTCAATGAGTAGATGTCGAATTGTTTCTTCAGGATGAGAGCAATGTCTGCACAAGGACAGGTGCTGGGGATTGATGTGGTTCAAGTGGCTATTGACTCTGGTGTGTCCTGTTGGGAACTGAAAGATGAGACTTTGATCTCTTCTATGTAGCTTATTTGTGTCATTACTTTATGGCTGTGACATTTCGTTAAATACATCGCGACCTGTTGTTCCGGTCGCCCACATGTTCATCCAGATTTCTCTAGTATTATTCTTTATAATTCGTTTTACTGTGTATTTACTGCATGGTCTATCCAATTGTTGTTGCGTGGCTCCTATTTTTGCCAATCTGTCAGTCATCTCGTTCCCTAGTAGCCCACTATGTCCAGGGATCCATTGCAAGGTGACATTTATCCCGTAGGCAGTGATGATGTTGTTGATCGCCCTCCCCACCAAAAACATCTCCTTTTCTTTGAATGGGGTGTTCTTCAGCGCCTCCAGAACCAACTTGCAGTCAAGCTGTAAACTAGCAACACAACGCATTCTCTATTCAGGGCTTGTCAGCGAGAGATAGAGAACAAACACAGAAGAAGAAGAAGAAGAAGAAGGCCCACAAGCCTACTTACACCTCCAACTGTTTTCGTTTGAGCTCCTCAAGCTCCTCCCTGGATAAGCACTCATGGATCTTCTGTAGTGGATGCTGATCCTTGATTGATTCCAAAACTGAAAAGTGTAACATCTACAGATATGAACTTGCACGGATTAAAGGTAGAGCTAAAGACTGTGCCATTTCAAATACTGCCACCAGGGATGAAGTGTTAGAGACTTCATTGTACTAGGCCTCAGCTTTTTACGAGGTCGGGTAGCCAGTTCCCTTCCTCGCTGCATTTCCTAACAGTAAATTAGGTACCAGTTTATAGATGGGTCAACTGGAGCTTGTCGATAACAGGGATAAAACTTGGTACCTTTACTGTGAGAAGCAAGTGCTCTACCACTCAGCCACAGATTATCTTCTGCAGTGGACACTTATCCTTTATTGACTCCAGATCTGAAATGTTCTTCTTCTTCTTCTTCTTCTCCTTCTTCTTCTTCTTCTTTTTGCTTGTCCTGTTTTTGCCTTTCAGCGTCACTGCAACATCCACAAATGCCAACTTTTATGTATTTATTTGGGGACAGCGTGGGCTAGTGGTTAAGTGACATGGCTCACAATCCGAAGGTGTGGGGTTTGCTCCTCAATCACATCACCGGCCGTTACCCCAAAGAAGCAAACCCTTAGAAAATGCAAGATGAAGCAGACCCTCACAAAATGCATGCCGAAGTCGGATGCACTGAGCCGACAGGTGCAAAATAAAAACATAGTGCAACATACACCGCCTGGGGAATAGAGAAATATGGCGAACGTAAGACAAAAAAATGTATTTATTTCACAGGTTGATCAAATTGTTGACAGCAATTGTGACAGTGTATTCATATAGAATCTGAAGACAGCAATTGTGGTAGTCTGTGTTCATATAGAATCTGGAGAAAGCAATTGTGACAGTTTGTGTTCATATAGAATCTGGAGAAAGTAATTGTGACAGTGCTATGTTCATATAGAATCTGGAGAAAGCAATTGTGACAGTGCTATGTTCATATAGAATCTGGAGAAAGTAATTGTGACAGTTTGTGTTCATTTAGAATCTGGAGAAAGTAATTGTGACAGTGCTATGTTCATATAGAATCTGGAGAAAGCAATTGTGACAGTGCTATGTTCATATAGAATCTGGAGAAAGCAATTGTGACAGTGCTATGTTCATATAGAATCTGGAGAAAGCAATTGTGACAGTGCTATGTTCATATAGAATCTGGAGAAAGCAATTGTGACAGTGCTATGTTCATATAGAATCTGGAGAAAGCAATTGTGACAGTGCTATGTTCATATAGAATCTGGAGAAAGCAATTGTGACCGTGCTATGTTCATATAGAATCTGGAGAAAGCAATTGTGACAGTGCTATGTTCATATAGAATCTGGAGAAAGCAATTGTGACAGTGCTATGTTCATATAGAATCTGGAGAAAGCAATTGTGACAGTGCTATGTTCATATATAATCTGGAGAAAGCAATTGTGACAGTGCTATGTTCATATAGAATCTGGAGAAAGCAATTGTGACAGTGCTATGTTCATATGAAATTTGGTGACAGCAATTGTGACAGTCCTATGTGTTGTCCTTCTTATATATTCACTTCTCTTCTACTGCGGGGTGTCGTGGTATTGTATTCTTTTATCTTGTGGCTTATAGTACTTACAGGATGGAGTTGCCAGCCCCCTGTTTTTTTTGTTTTGTTTTTTTGCGTTCGCTTATTTCGCTATTTCCCAAGCTGGTGTGCGTTTCACTATGGTTTTTATTTTGCACCTCGGCCCAGTGCATCCGACTTCAACGTGCATTTTTCTAAGGGTTTGTTTCCCTGGGATAACGGCCGGTGCTGTGATGAGGATCAAACCCAGTACCTTCAGATTGTGAGTCGTGTCACTTAACCACTAGCCCACGCCGCTCCCTTCCAACTCCATGTATAACCCTCCTTATTTGCCGCTTGCAACATGTCTGACAGGTTGTGATGTAACTATTGTTTGTTCCCCTTTCAGTCCATGGTAACACACATCCTCTCATGTTCCTATGTACCGACAATCAAAATGGAGAATTGTGTGAAGATGTGATTTAATATCTTTATTCTGATTTAGAAGACTCTGCAGAGTCTGTATACAACCAATTTCTTTTACATTCAATTGATTTCAAAAATAACTATGCACATCCAATCTATTCTTGAATGCATCAATTGACCCTGCTTCTACTTTTTCCTGTGGCAATGTATTCCAAGCATTCACCACTCTCTGGCTAAACAAATATTTCTTGGTATCTAATCTGTACTTTTCTTTAATTAATTTGTGGTTGTGCCTTATTGTTCTTGTAAGCGACTGTATTTTGAGAAACTTGCTATAGTCTAATTTATATATAAGACAGAAGAGAAACACTGTTCCCAAATACTTACAGGGGTTGATGACGGTTGGAGCTGTCTTTGATGTGGCTATGCCCCGCCAAGTTTTGTGGTATTCTTCAAATGACAGCCTCTTTACCTGAGAAAATCCAGTCCTGGATGGAGCTGTGAGATGCTGTTTGACTGTGGTGACAATGTTGAATTTCATTTTTGGAGGTGATACTGCCGTTAAACTTTTTCCAGCTGCAAAGAAATAATTACTGTGGAAGTAATGTATCTGTCAATGATAAAATAACATCTTAAAAATAAATATGTGATATACAACATGCCTGACATGTACTTGATATATATAAATGATTTGGACAATGATATCGGATCCATGATGCAAAATTCACGAATGACACAAGACTATGCAGTAGTATCTCATCTAAAGCAGAAGTGGATGTAATGAGGTCGGATTTAGATAAAATTCGAGAATGGTCTGAGAGCTGGCAAATGGAGTTTAATATAGATAAATGTACAGTCATCCACATCGGAGATCCAATATGGAACATGATAACAGTATGGGAGTGAATAATATTAAAAGGTTAAAGGTTAAATACAATAGAAAGATTTAAAGGGAAAGGGACTGGGGGTAGTAATAGATCACGTGGGTAAAGTGAGTGAGCAATTCCAGGTAGCAGTGAGGAAGGCAAATGCAATGTCGGGTATGATAAAAGGAAATATTAAACATAGAAGCAGGAAGGTGATTGCCAAACTGTATAAAACATTAATTAGACCTAGATTTGAGAACTGTGTACAGGTGTGGAGACATTATCGCAAAGGGGATGTAAACATGTTGGAGAGGATACAAAGAAAAGCGACAAAACTGATAGTGGGATTCCAGAATTACAGTTATGAGAAAAGACTTAGAAAAACCAGCCTACAGTGTCTAGAAAAGAGAAGAATTTGAGGTGACTTAATACAGGTTTATAAGATAATCAAAGGAACAAATAAATTAGACTATAACAAGTTTTTCAAAATACAACCACCTGCAAGAACAAACGGACATAGCTACAAATTAATTAAAGAAAGGCCCAGATTAGATTTTAGGAAATGTTTTTTTAATCAGAGAGTGGTGAATGTTTGGAATGCATTGCCACAGGAAGTAGTGGAGGCAGGGACAATTAATGTATTCAAGAATAGATTGAATGTGCATAGTTCTTAGAGTACGAAAAACTAAATGAAACTGGTTGTATACAGACTGCAGAGTCTTCTAAATCAGTATAAAGACGTTAAGTTAAGTATCCCATGGTTCCTGCTAGAGAGGAATGAATAATAATATCCGTCCATCGCAAGTGGTGAAGACAATAACAGTCAGACATGTTGTATTGAACTTCACCGCTGAGTCCGGTGATGACTGTGCAGTTCGATTTCAGCACAGAATCCACTTTTATATAATACTGATCACAAAATTATGGGATATTGTCATTTGGAATGTCTTATTGCACAAAAGGTGATTTAGACTGCAATGGTTATATAGACATGGCAAGCATACACTGCCAGACTCTCACATACAATTCAATGCTGTCCAGTTAGCACATACTGAGCAAGCCAATTTGAAAAGCAGAGGTGGAGTCAATTGCAAAATTTCACGCAGGATTCTTTTCCCATCAAATTCCGTGCAACTCGTGTTCATTGAACCCCAGTCACCACGGACAAGTTTAAAATGATTCAGCATCAGATAACATTTCTTTTTTCGTCACACAGCATTTGCCAGAACAGCACAGATGGATAGACACAGGCATATTGCAAACCAGACGTAGGCAGGTTGGTGTTGCTCTCAACCCCAATGTATCACAGTCAATTGCCTGCAGGCTGTGGAACTTGTACCAAAATCACAGCACAGTTTCTGATTTGCCCCAGAACTGTCCACCCAAGAGTGCACGTGGACAAGACCGACTTCTCATTACTCAGGTCCTCAGAACTTTGGCTCAAACTGGTTGTAGTTGTTGTTGTTGTTGTTGTTGTTGTTGTTGTTGTTGTTGTTGTAGTTGTTGTTTAATTCCCACAATGAGTAAGTTTACTCTTTTGTGCACCCTGAAAAGGACATTAAGTGGCAGGTTGTAGTAGCTTTTCTGACATCCTGTGCATGCTGATGAAGGCGGATCGGGGTCCTGCAGGCAGCTGTGCCATGCTTGGCTTCATCTGCGTGATGCTCACTACTATGGGGATCACATTGATCTACATCTTGACAGCCAGTCTGCCTTGAAAACAGCCCGTTTCCAGGGAACGCTACGTGGAAGAAAGATTGTGGTCTTGGTCGGTGTATTGACCCTGACGCGCCGTCCTGGTCAGTATTTTGTGCCTGACTGGGCTATCCTCTCAGTTCCCCGGCTCAAAATGGTACTCGACTACAGCAGTTTTCTCGACAGACCTCTGGGATCTAGGTCTCCATTCAGACAGTACGAAACAGCTTGCATGAGGTGCAACTGACCTCTCGCCGACCATATGTTGCCTTGCCCATGTCACAATGCCACGAGCAAGCCAAAATGAATAGGTGCAAAAGTTATCAGACCAATCAGCATGAGTCCCACTACTATCTGTATTTCCAAGATGGCCGAATACGTGTCTAGTAGCAGTGAGGTGAGTGATACCAGCCTTCTGTAATGGTTGCACACAACCATTTTGGAGGTGAAAGTGCAATGACATCTGTGAATGACCGCCGTCATATATGACAGACCAACATAACAAGACACTACTACTGTGACAACATCATTGAGTGTATTCTTGTGCCATTCACTCGGCGGCACCTCATTTCATCTTTAATTTCATCTTGTTCAGGATCACCGTCAGATGCAACATATCCGGACATTGCCCTGGCTAGCTATGTCCCCCGCCCTCTCTCCAACTGAGCATTTGTGGGACCACCTCAACAGACATGTCCGACAATGTCCAGCCGCTCCCCAGACTATTCTACAGTTAGCTCATGCTCTTCAGCAGGAGTGGCAGAACATTCCTCAGAACAACATCAGACGGCTTATTGACAGTTTGAGACGTTGCTGCACTGCATGCTTAGCAACAAATTGAGGACCTATGCGGTACTAGGAGCACTGGAAACTTGTTGTGAAAATGGAGTACCGACACATCCTTGGTTACCAGAGGGATTACCATCACTTAACTTAAATTATTAACTTGACAACTTTTTACTGGTTCAGAAAACTCTGCAGAGTCTGTATACTACCAGTTTCTCAGAGGGTGGTTAACCAATATGCAAGTCCATCTTAATAGACTCAAACACTACAGCAAAGTAGATCCACAGTCTGTTAAGCACCATATATGCTGCTCTTAGCAAACCACTCAACCATGGCCGGTGTTATGTCATGTCACACAGTGAGTCACCTCTTACAACATGCTCTCTGTGGGGCAGTGGTGTTATTCTTGTCCTTGTCATACACAAAGACCCCAGCAGACTACTCGAGAGACCACTTTGGTGAACCATAGCTAACTAAGGCCACATTCTGTCTCCAAGTGGTAGCCCTGGAATCGTGCTGCACTTGTGTAGCCTGGCTTCGAGAATAAAGATCGAAGAAAGAAGACAAATCCAGTCCGAAAAATCCTGTTTGTTAGATAAAAAGGCTCAGAAATCGCACTTCTCTGTAAACTATGACAGAACATCCCAGTATTCATTTCAGAACTTGGAATATTAAAAATCCTGGTATTCGAAAAAGGCATGTTGTTAATGTCTGTTGACAGGTAGCTGAATGCTATCCGTATAAGTATTTTAAACTTCCTGTGGCTTACTAGGAGGAAGATACAAATAAACTGGATAGATTTTTAACTAGAATTTTGTCAGGAGAGTGGCAGTTAAGGCTACTTTTTTCTATTTCAAACTGCCAAGGGATATTTTAACGTGCTCGATACTGAACATGGGAGTCCAATCTCACTACTCAGAGATCCTGCAGAAGTTGGATGTGTCGGACCAAAAGGTGCAAATATCGCAGCAAGCTGTAAACTATGACACAATGCATGCCGTTCTCCAGACAACATCCTGTTACTTGCAAAGCCCTTTTCAGGGGTTTGAGAACAAACGAAGAAGAAGAAGAAGAAGAAGACTACCCAGACATCAGGGGAATTTTTACCAGAAGATCCATATGAACAAATCTCGATCATCACAACAAATTCCAGAAAGGGAAAAAAAGATCAGTATGTTTTACCTGACCCTGATTATTCTGAGCTCCCCAAAGCAATAAATGAGTGAACAATGGAAACCAGAATGCAGTTTACAGCAGTTTAAAATATCTTAAAGTATATTCAATTACAAAATACCTTCAACCATTTGACTGTTTAATATACACTCTCTGATAATCTGTTGATACATCTCTGGTGATGTCAATAATATTTTGGCTGCATCTGTATTCACAGCACTCTCACACACAGGGTTAGACAGAAGGGTCTGGAAGATGAAAGGGACATTGTTTGCCTCAACATATCAATCAGAACATTTTGGCTCCATACAGTATACTTTATGACAGATTATTTAGTGTTCTTTATGACATATTATTTAGTGTTCTTTATGACATATTATTTAGTGTTCTTTATGACAGATTATTTAGTGTTCTTTATGACAGATTATTTAGTGTTCTTTATGACAGTTTATTTAGTGTTCTTTATGACAGATTATTTAGTGTTCTTTATGACAGATTATTTAGTGTTCTTTATGACAGATTATTTAGTGTTCTTTATGACAGATTATTTAGTGTTCTTTATGACATATTATTTAGTGTTCTTTATGACATATTATTTAGTGTTCTTTATGACATATTATTTAGTGTTCTTTATGACAGATTATTTAGTGTTCTTTATGACATATTATTTAGTGTTCTTTATGACATATTATTTAGTGTTCTTTATGACAGATTATTTAGTGTTCTTTATTGACAGATTAATTAGTGTTCTTTCAGGTCAGGTCAGGTCATCCCGTAACCGGTGAGGTCATTGGGGCACACATAAAGACATCCTCACAACTCCACGCCATCCCTTTCTGTCAGATGTCGCTGCCTGTGACTCTTCTGGTCGGAGACTGGTCCATTCTTTTATGTTGTCCTCTCATCTCTTTTTTGGGCCGGCCTCTTCGTCGTCTGCCATGCACTTTCCCGTGGAGGATTGTGTTTGCAAGACCATTTGATCTCGATATGTGACCGTACCAAGTGAGTTTCCTTCTTTTGACAGTTGTCAAGAGATCTTCGAAAGGCACTATTGCTGTTGTAATTCTATCTCGTATTTCCTCATTTGTAACTTGATCTTTGTACGTGACGTTTAAAAGTTTTTGGAAACATCTCATCTCCAAGGCCTGTATCCTTTGTTGAAGGTCAGCTGTAACTGTCCATGTCTCACACGCATAGAGGAATTTTGACAGGACCAGTGTACGCATTAATCTGATTTTCGTGCGTAGTGCTAACCGTTTATCTTGCCAGATTTTGTTACGCTGTGCAAGCGCCGCTATTGTCTGTGCTGTTCTGACCAACACCTCACATTTTGATCCTTCATCACTGACAATCGACCCAAGATATTTAAAACGGTCAACCACTTCGAGTTCCTGACCGTTAGCTTTTATCTTGCTGTTGAAGCCTGTAGCGTTGTTGGTCATTAATTTTGTCTTTTCAGCGTTTATCTCCATACCATAATCAAGAGCTGTTTCCTCGAGCTTTCTGACCCATTCCTGGAGTTCTGCTTCTGAACCTGCCAACCCGTCGATATCATCTGCAAAATGAAGGTTGGTAATCGTTCGGCCCCCTATCTTGACAGTACCAACGTGACCTCCAAGTGCCTCACTCATAATTCCTTCAAGGAATATATTGAAAAGAGCTGGAGAGAGTGTACACCCCTGTCTCACACCAACTGGTGTGCGAAACCAGTCTCCTCGCCTCCCATTCACAAGAACTGCGCTAGACGCCTTGTTATACAGGTGTTCAAGGACCGTTATAATATTTCCAGTGATATTATACATCCTCATGGTTGCCCAAAGTGCTTTATGCCATACCCTATCAAACGCCTTCTTAAAATCCACAAACACATGATACAGTGTTTGCTGCTGTTCTAGATATTTCTCGTTAGCAGCCTTAAATTGAATATCTGTTCTGTAGTGCTTCTTCCCTGTCTGAACCCTGCTTGCTCCTCTGCAATAATGTTCTCTGCTTGGAGTTTCAATCGGTCGAGGATTAATCTAAGCATGACCTTGTTCTTTATGACAGATTAATTAGTGTTCTTTATGACAGATTAATTAGTATTTTATGACAGATTAATTAGTGTTCTTTATTGACAGATTAATTAGTGTTCTTTATGACAGATTAATTAGTGTTCTTTATTACAGACACATTGGTGTTCTTTATGACAGATTAATTAGTGTTTTTTATGACAGATTAATTAGTGCTCTTATTGACAAATTAATTAGTGACCTGTGATAAACACAATATGCGAATTAGCGAGAAGAAAACAAACTATGATGATCAGTAGAATACCTGGGCCACTCAAGATAAGTCTAAATGATATTGCTCTTCAACAGGTCCATCAGTTCAAGTATTTGGGCAGTATTTTTCAGCAGATGACAGGATTGACAGGGAAATTGAGACTAGGTGTCAGAAAGCATTTGCAGTGACTTATCAGCTGTCCCCACTGCTTAGACACCCGAGCATTAGTTTGGCAACAAAGCAACAGCTGATAGACAGTATATTTATGCCGACTCTGTGCTACCAGTGTCAAACATTGCTTCTCTCCAGGGCAACGGAGAGCAGATTTTCGACCTGTGAAATGAAGTGTTTGATGAAGGTCATCGGTGTTACCAGGAGAGACAGAATGCGGAACGACATTTGAAGTATGGTCTTGTGTCGAATCCATTTCCAGGCAGAAAATAAGTTGGTTTGGTCATCTCATCATTTACCCAAATCAGCTTCCACTGATGGCTTACAACGCTGGTAGATTTGGCTACAGGTTAGAGAGCAGCTGCGAGGCAGGTGGATAAATGACATTAGAGTGATTGTGCAACAACAAGGCTCACATTGACCGACGCAACGCATCTGACGCAGGATAGATGACTTAAGCTCCCCACGACGCTCAAGGCACAAGTGGAAAGAAAACTAACTAACTAATTAGTGTTTTTATTAACAGATTAATTAGTAATCTTATTGACAGACTAATTAATGTTCTTATGAAAGATTAATTAGTGTTTTTAGGACAGACTAAAAATTGGTGTTCTTTAGACTGCCTAATTAGTGTTCTTTATGGCAGATTAAATATTAGTGTTCTGTATGACTAATTAATTAGTGTTCTTTATGGCAGATTAAATATTAGTGTTCTTTATTACTGATTAATTAGTGTTCTTTATGACATATTACAAATTAGTGTTCTTTATGACAGACTAAAAATTATGACAGACTAATTAGAACTCTTTTTGACACAATAATGACTATCCTTTATAACACAATAATTGTTATCCTTTATAACATAATAATTAGTATCCTTTATAACAATAATTAGTATTTTGTATGACACAATAATCTGGGGAGGACGACTAACGTCTGGTCAGGCAATATATACTGATCAGACATGTTAGTCCTGGTCAGGCAAAATATACTGATCAGAAATGTTAGTCCTGGTCAGGCAAAATATACTGATCAGACATGTTAGTCCTGGTCAGGCAAAATATACTGATCAGACATGTTAGTCCTGGTCAGGCAAAATATACTGGCCTAGACCCTCACCTCGGCTTCCTAGTAGCCCTCCCTGGAAACGTGCTATTTTCATGGCAGCCTGGCTAATGAGATGAGGTATCGACATAATCCTCGTAGTAGTGAGTGACACACAGATGAGACCAAGCATAGCACAACTGCCTGGAGGATCACTGTCCACCTTTATCAGCATGATTGGGATGTGAGGAAAGCTACTGCAACCCACCACTTAATGTCTTTTTCAGGAGGCACAAAAGAGTAACCTACTCATTGTTGGATTTGAAAACAACACAATAATTAGGATCCTTTATGACACATTAATTAGTATCCTTTATGACACATTAATTAGTATCCTTTATGACACATTAATTAGTATCCTTTATGACACATTAATTAGTATCCTCTATAACACAATAGGTATTATCCTTTATAACACAATAATTACTATACTTTATAACACAATAATTAGTATATTTTATGACACAATAATTAGTATATTTTATGACACAATAATTAGTATCCTTATAGAAATATGAAAAACATAAACATATGAAACGTGTATAATCATGTGTTGAGATGCTACTTTGTGCCGCCTGACCTGCAAAGAGACCAAAATCATTGCGAGGCTATAGTCTTCATTCCAAATCTGGTAGTCGTCCAGAAAATCAACACATGGTCTTCCAGTATTCACATCCACTGAGGAAGACAACAGGACATTCATCACAAGTTGAAAACTGATTTTGGCATTTGTCCTGAAAAGGACGCTCTGTTATAGGTCACTGCTGAGATACCTGCGCCTGTTGGCTCTACACAACCAGTTTCAGCAAGGTATTTTTGGGTACTGGGTTTGCCTTTACGAAAATACAGATGGGCCGGCCCATGTGGTGTGCATGCCGGATAACAGATGGTCACGTTGAATGACGTCGTAGTGGCCATACAACTTTATCTGCCCTCGCAGGCAACCGAGGATGAGGTGGAGATGGCATAATGGAGGCCCTAGGCCCAACATGATACACCAAGGCGAAAGAGGGAAATGAGTTTACTCAACATTTGGCTACCTGGCATTAGATGCACATGCCTGATTGAATACCAGAATTTTGAGATTGACTTTGTCTTCCCTCTGCAATCCTTATTCTCTTAGTCAGACTTCACTAATGCAGTGTGGTTTCAGGGCCACCACTTGGAGGCGGGATAGGACTGTGATTCGCTGGCCGTAATGCAAGCAGTGAGCTATTAGTCACTGGCTGCGTCTTCGGCCTCAAAATATAAAGTATGGAGAACAATAGAAACTATAGGACTGACTTACTTCCCTTGCCCATAGCACCATGTCATGCGGTCAGAGGTCCAGTGCTCTGCCACGCTGATAGGCTTGTCATTATCCTCGAGCAGGTCATCCATCGTACATTTGTGTGTAGTTGATTTTGGCAGGTCATGAAGTGTCCCTGGTCCTGGACAGCGCCGCATGTACAGATATCGTCATCGCTGTATTCCCATCAGGTCAGGATCTTTCTGCATCGGGTGACTCCAGACCGAAGTCTATTTAAGATTTGCTATAGTGGAAAGGGTAGGTGTGCTCCTGGCGTAGCCTCCTCTGACAGATGTATCCATGAGGTCTGTTGTTTGTCGCGCCATTTCTCGATGCGACGCTCTCCAGGGCCTCCCTGGAGAGGCTGTGTTGTTTGTAGGAAAATCGGTTTCTGCCAATGGTGTCCGTACATTAGGTGTTGTGGATCGTTGGTCTGTTTGTATGTCGCAACGTCTGCACCAACGTTCCTTCTGCTCCAGAGAGCGATTTACCAAGTATGGGATATAATTTCTCAATAGGGGTTGGCATTAGGCACAAATTCACGATTCTCACGATTCGGGCTGTCATTGATGGTAATATCGACATACTTGGCGGGTGTGGATCATACTGGCGCTGAATATTCCACTGCGGAGAAGCGCAGGGCAAGTGTTTCTGAGTTCCCCATGTTGTCAGAATATTAAATCTGAGAATAATGTTATTATCGCACAGATTTACCTTTTGGTGTCTTGGTAATGTGCCATGAAGGACAGTGCTCGGTCTAGTGTGACACACAGGTATTTGGGGACCATGCAGTGTTCCAGTTCGTGTCCTTGCCATTTGATTTTTAATTTCATGTTGGGCTCTCTGGATCTCAGATGGAAGACACTTTTCCTTTTTTCTTTGCGTTTGCTGTATTCCTCTATTCCCAAAAGGCGATGTGCATTACACTATCTTTTTATTTTTCACCTGTCAGCCCAGTGCATCTGACTTTGGCATGCATTTTATGAAAGGGTCTTCTTCCTTCTGTATTTTCTAAGGGTTTTACTTCCCAGGGGTAATGGCCGGTGCTGTGATTGGGGAGCGAACCCAACATCTTTGGGTTGTTAGCCGTGTCACTAGCCCAAGTCGTGCCTTTGTTTGGGTTTGGTAGAAGGTGATTGTCATGATAAAATTGCCCTAGTTCTTCAAGAGCGTTGGTCAGATTGTGTTCAACCGCCTCGAAACTTGTCCCTTGTGCAGCGACTGCCATGTCGTCAGCATATATAAACCACCTGGTCCCTGTATTCTTCACTTGGTCAATGGTGTATATGTTGAACAACAGTTGTACCAGTACACTACTTTGTGCGAGGCCATTTTATTTGCATCACCATCTGCTTCTTTTGCCTCATAGGTCGAGGTGGAAACGTTTGTTTTGAAGTAGGCATTTAACTAGTGTGGTAAGACTCCACAAATGCCACATTTGTGATTTTATTTTGCTCATATCCATCTTTGATTAGTTTGGTCAGGTTCAGTATTTGACCGCAGCATGATTTTCCGGGTCTGAATCCAGCTTGGTCTTGGATTATATTTTCATCCACTGTCTGGCTGATATGGGTCAGGACCATTCTCTTCAGAAACTTGTAAAGGCGGCATAATAAAGAGACGGGTCGGTAACTCTTGGAGTTGGTCAGGGCTTTCCCTGGTTTAAGTGCAACTACGTGAGGAAGGGTATTTTATTATTGTTCATTGTGCATTGGTGTTGAAAGGATTGGTCGACATACCAGTCGTGCCCAAAGAACGCCCAATATTAATATATTAATCGTGGAGGCTACTTTCATGTTCACAACTAAGAGAGCTAGAGACAAGAGAAGTAGAGGGAGTCCAAAATACATACAGAAAAGAAAGCTAGAGACAAGAGAAGTAGAGGGGGGACCAAAACACACATAGAAACAAAAAATATAGAGACAAGAACAGTAGAGGGAGTCCAAAACATGCACAGAAAAGAAAGCTAGAGACAAGAGAAGTAGAAGCCCAAAACACACAGAAAAGAAAGCTACAGGAAACAGCGAACACGTAGCGAAGAGGGAACAGGACATAGCCCACAAGGAACAAGACAGGACCTGTGCTCCACCTGGACCCAAAAGGTTTGAAGGCAGTACAAGCAAGAGGTGTCTACGATGTTTAGCAGTTTATCTGATTTTATTAAATTTCCATCATTGCAAGACTGTACAAGCGATTTTCA
This sequence comes from Ariolimax columbianus, assembly GCA_036924085.1. Lineage (NCBI taxonomy): Eukaryota > Metazoa > Mollusca > Gastropoda > Stylommatophora > Arionidae > Ariolimax > Ariolimax columbianus. The sequence goes on from JAVGWX010000008.1 coordinate 21,849,030, forward strand.
AACATTGAGCAGTTCGTCATGTTGTTTGTCTTGTTAAAAAATAATTTTTTTGTTTTCAAAATCATTCTTTAAAAAATTTTTGAATGGTTTCTTGAAAGTGAAAAAAAAAACAACGTAAAAATTTAAACCATCATTAACATTACAAATTCTTAAAATTGCAATTCAATGGAATAAAACTGCTCTTCTCATTTGAAAATGTGTAAATTTGTTCTTAAACTTTTGATCTTCTATGTCAGAAAAGACTTTCAGTGGAAGGTTTTCTTTACTGTGTAAAGGTAGATTTTTGTATTTGTGTAAAGCTAAGGGTTTACCAAGGCATACAGGTTTTCATACAGGTAGTATTTCAGGCATAGTACCTATAGATCTGCCATGAGTGCCGCAACATTAATTCTGTACAATATAACATATAATCAATTACAAAAGACATAGACTAACCGTTCGGGTGAAATGGAATAGTATGAAAGACTATCTGTGGAGGACGAATGTTAAAGTGTTCATCAAATCGAATGTAGACTTGGAATATTCCACCTAAAATGAGAAAATTCAATAATTTCAAAGTTAGATATACATATTTTTCTTTTTCCTGTCCCTCCAGATGGTGGATATAGGTCCAGCAATACTCTATCCTATTCGTTAACTGATGTCTACAAAGGATAATGGGCATAAAGTGGCAGGACATGGTGAGGAATGAAGTCAAAGGAGCCAACAACAGCCACTGGAACAACAAATTAAGCAAAGAAAATGAGGCTAGATAGGACATATGCTGCGGAAGGCACAGTCAAGCATATCTAGATAGGCTCTTACATAGAATCCTCAAGGGAAGAGAGAGAGAGGTAGTCCAAAAAATACATTGAGAAGAAAATGTGAGAATGAACTAGAATTAAATGATTACACCTGGAGAGATGCAGAAAGAGAAGTCCAAGACTGCTAATGCTGGCAAGATGTTGTCAATGGCCTATGCACAGAAAGGAACAAAGGGCTTTGATTGATTGAATACCCTATACAGCCTTTAGAAAAGCTTGAATCCAGTAATTTGCAGTGCTGTTTCAATAACAATGGTTTTAGATCTTGAGTTTGCTAGCCGCAAGCACAACACTCCTTAATCATCTCTTGCAACATGCTGGGAAGGAACCAATTACCCTATTCTGTTCTACTTCCCCCGATTTCTGGGAAAATTTATTCATTCTGAAACTTCTGTACCATATATGGGGTATTGTTTCTAAAGGTTTTGATCAAACTAACAAGACTATTCCACACTCTGTAGGCTTTTAGCCCGTGCCAATGATTGGACTTATATGCATGCCTAACAACAGAGGGACACAAAAAGCGACGTCCTGGTGGCCTTTCAACTTTAAGTGCCCACGAGGACGTGCACCAATGAGATGGAGAGACGGTCGACGGTCTGAGTAAAGCACTTTGTCTAGCATGGTACTTCAGGGTACAAGACAGCACTGAGTTTAAACAACATTTGACTACCTGGCATTAGACACTTCCTTTGTCTGATTAAATACTGGATAGGGAATCGCATGGGCTAGTGGTTAAGTGAAGTGACACGGTTCACAATTTGAAGGTGCTTGGTTCGGTCCCCATCACAGCACCGGTCGTTACCCCGGGGAAGCAAACCCTTAGAAAATGCAGGAGGAAGCAGATCTTACATAAAATGCGTGCCAAAGTCGGATACAGAGGACTGACAGGTGCAAAATAGAAACATAGTGCAATACACACAGCCTTGGGGAATAGAAAAACAAGGCAACCAAAAAAAATGTTTAAACACCAGGATTTCAAATTAATAATAGCTACAGAATAATAGCTAGTACACACTCTTAGAAAGAAACTGGACAGTATAACTAGGTATTTGCTGGATTGGAACCCACAAGGATAAAAGAGACAAATGAGAAGACCAAGAAACACCTGTTGAAGAACAATCGAGGGAAAAGTCAGTTCAATCGTTGTCTTAAAAAAACAGAAAAGAAAAGGAACAGATAGAGAGCATCTGTTATGATCCTATATTCCAATGGACTAATGGTGATGAATCAACACAATGAGTTGAGTCTTGTATTATCTTGTGCTTTATTCCCCTTTTATATTTAGTAATAATAATAATAATAATAATAATAATAATAATTCGTCCATCCCCGTCGATGAGGAGCATAAACATCATCACATGTCATAATGCAACATTGAGCTTGTGATCAAGCCAGTTTGAGCCTGGAAAAGCCTGTGACACGACTGGCAAACATAGTCAGCAATTGTCTTTTATATTTTCTCTGCTCTTAACTTCCTGATTGCACGTCTATCTTGGACTGCCTGGATACGGAGACTATCGCTGAGTTCAACGCTGTCTGTGACCGTGCTCTTTCATTTTAAGCCAGGTTCTCCCAGGTATCTGTTTCACAGCACATAAGGGACTCCTTCAGACTGTCATTGAAATGCTTTTTTGGACGTCCTTGTGATTGTTCTCATTCACTCAGTTTAATATACAGGAGCCTCTTTGGAAGCCTTTCGTTTGACATTCGAGCAAGGTGGCCAGCCCATCTCAATTGAAATTTTTGCAAAAGTGCATGAATACTTTGCAAGTTGGCTCTGGACTTCAGTATCTGTGATATGGTCCTGCCAGCATATATGCAGTATCTGTCTCAGACAGTTCATGTAAAAATGTAATATACTGTATACTACATATCGAAATGTTTGATTCACTAAATGGAACTGATATATCAGCTCTGGGATTTTTTAAGAAAACCAACAAGTTGACAGACAAGTGGGTTATGGCAACTGTACAATTTTTTCAAAGTTTTCTTAAAATGATTATTGTGAAAATTTAGAAACGTTGCTTTTCATTTCAAGAACAGTTTCTATAAACATCGAGGGATCTTTGCAAAAATTTGTGATATTTTCATACTTTGATAATATTTTTGGGGGCTCAGTGGTCTCGAGACAAGGTGTCCGCCTCGAGCGCCGGAGGCGGCGGGTTCAAATCACGGTGGAGACAGGTTTTTTAAATCTGGTAAAAATTCCCTTGATCTCTGGGTAGTGAGATCGGACTCCTGTGTTCAGTGTCGAGCATGTTAAAAATACCTTGACAGTTAGAAATAAAAAAGAGTAGGCTTAGCAGACGCTGCCCGGACAAAACTTATAGTTAAAAATCTACCGAAATTATTTGTATCTTCCCCCAGGCCTAGTAAGAAGCAGGAAATTGTAAAAATATCTACTATATATAGCCGAAGCATTCGGCTACCTGGCATCAGAAATTAGCATGCCAATTTGAATACCAGGATTCCAAGTAGACTATTTTTTAGCACCTTTTAACTTCAGGAAAATGTGGATATTGTAAAAACTGCAGCACCTTATAATATTAAAATTTTAGAACATCTTCCCATGTAGATTAACCTTATCGGAATGCCATTGCTCCATTTATGTATTGGTGTAAAGTAAGTAGCATGTCCCTTACAGAACGTCTCTTCTTACAATCGCCAACCTATAAGGCTGTTATAAGTTTCCAGGCAAGTGTGCAGCCATTACTTTCCATACGCGGAGGAGCGAAAAAACTCATGTCTACCAAACTGGACACGGTCATGATTCGAACAAGGTGCGTTGGGATTGTGAAATGGACACTTACTCCCTAGACCACGCAACCTCCGTGTATTGGTGTAGAATTTAATCATTAATTTTAACAGATGAATTTGTCATAAATGGCCCCAAATTTCTTAAATAACAAAAACATATGCAACTGTTATCCCTCTCCCACAAATGTTCATGTTCACGTGTTGAATGTCTGTATTCAAATTACATTCTGTATTTAAATCCCATTCTGTATTCAAAATGCATTCTGTATTTCATTCAAAACAGTTTGGTGCATAATGTGTGGTATTTCAGTGAGACTTTACTGGAGATAAATGGGTGACAACTAAGTGATGCTGTGCTTGAGTTTTACATAGAAAAGCTGCCGAAGACGGATGTGTCGGACCGAAAGATGCAAATATCGCAGTCAAGCTGTAAACTAGCGACACAACGCATTCCGTTCTCCAGATTACATCCTGCTACTTGCAAAGCCTTGTTCAGAGTTTAGTAGTGGGACATTGAGAATTAATGCAGAAGAAGAAGCAGAAAATAGCTTTTAGCGACAGTGATCAATAACATAACTGTTTAAGGCAACAAATTACTGGCTTGCACTTTCATCTTACCTTCCCACGGAGTATTTGTAAGACCTTTGACCTTTGCCACCCATTCGAAGACAGTGTCATCATATACTGACCGAATTTCAATGCCCTGGTTTAATAAAACAAATGCATATTATATGTAGAGTGATATAAACAATTCTCGTCTAGTCTATTTTTAGTTCATTATAAAGACAATTCTCATCTAGTCTGTTTTTTTCCTCCGTCCATACGAAGCAAAGAGTGACGACTACATCAGACTCCTTAGATAAAGTATCAAACTACGACACAACATCGGGAAGAAAGACTTACATCTGGTCAGGCAAAATATACTGATCATACATGTTATGATCAAACATACTAGACAAGACCCTCACCTTGGCTTCCTCATACTCCTTCCTGGAAACGGGCTGTTTTCATGGCAGCCTGGCTAACAAGGTGAGGGATCAACGTGATTCTCGTAGCAGTGAGCAACACGCAGATGAAGCCAAGCGTACCACAACCGCCTAGAGGACCCCGGTCCACCTTTATCAGCACGCTCGGAATGTGAGGAAAGCTACGACAACCCACCACTTAATGTCCTTTTCAGGGCGCACAAAAGAGTAATCCTACTCATTGTGGGCATTCAACAACAACAACGATACAACGTCCTTTTCAGGACGAACGCTGAAGAAGAAAATAAAGCATGTATCAAAACATTTACATGGGCTACTCGATGATGGTTGCTGTAGCAATTAGTTTGACATGATGAGGTTACTGGACCCCAATCACAACCCTCATTTGTTCCTTTTATGACATGCTTCTAAGGATTGTGGTCCTATTCTTTCCTTGCAAGAAATCACTTGGATGATATCTTTTAATGAGTGTGTGAATATATATATATATATAGCTCCTCGCTTTGAGAGAAGAGACTAACGTCCAGTCAGGCAAAACATACTGATCAGACGATGTGAGGGTCAGGTGAAACATACTGATCAGACTATGTCAGGGTCAGGTGAAACATACTGATCAGATGATGTCAGGGTCAGGTGAAAAATACTGATCAGACGATGTCAGGGTCAGGTGAAGCATACTGATAAAGACAGCGATGAGAAAAATCCAGTATGTTTACTGTTTGAAGGTGACGATAAAGCAAGAAAATCAACAAAACATAAACACACTGTTGTAAGTTTTCAACTTCTCGGAAAATGTAAAATCAGCAAAAGTTTGACTAGTGATTACAAAAAAATGGGAGTAACGTACTTTGTTTTATTAATATTTTCAGTGCTCTTAGTTTGTTTTCATTTTTATGGTTGAGCCCATCCAGAATAATATCCATGAGCCACCACTGGTAAAGAGTTAGCTTTCATAACATGATGAAATATAATGAAGATTAGGCCTCACAAACTACCACAAATGAAAATGTAAACAATATTTTAAGGTGTGTTGATAATTATGTAATCATAATGCTTTGGTTATTTCAACATGCAAAAACTAACAAGAGTCGTAAATCAAATACACTATTTAACAGATATGGGAACTGAGGCGCTGGTCCAGTCAGGCACAACATACTGACCAGAACTTCGCGTCAGGATCGGGCACAACATAGTATAGACTATAGTACATACTAATCAAGACCATATCATCTTTCATCTTCCATGGAATCAGACTATTATCAAAGCAGTCTGGTTAATGAAATATGGATTGACGTGATCCCCGTAGTAGTGAACACCACGCAGATTAAGTCAAGCATAGCACAACAGCCTGTTGGACCCTCGCCCCACTTCATCAGTATGTGAGGAATGCTACTCACGCTGCAATCCGCGTCTTAACTTAACGTCCTGTTTGAATCACACGAAGAGTGAACATACTCATTGTGAGCATTAAACAACAACAATGATAACAGATGAAACTGTCTAAATAAAATGAACATTCTAAACAATTTGTTTCTCCTCAACACAAAACAGTTTGAATTGCATACACCAAATGTTACTAATTATTCAATTAAAGTGAACCAATTGATAATAAATTATAAAATATTACTAATAAAAAAGTAATCTTCGTCTTCTAATTCATGAACTTACCCATGGAGGATCTACTAGCAGTTTTTCAATTTGAAGTTCAATGAGAAGATGTGCTCTTGAATACATAATAATGATTTAAGTTCGGCTTAGGTACTAAGTCATTCCGAAAGTAGTTTTAGTCAATATGAACTTTCTTCTGAGTCTTTCAAGTGATGGTATTTTTATTCCATGTTTTCGAAAATGTTTCCCTTCGCGACCGACAGCTTCCGGTTTCCGGTTCAGACGTTTTGTTCCAGTAGCTCTCCTTTGAAACGGGCTGTTTTCATGGTTAACGAGGTGAGGGATCGACGTGATCCCCGTAGTAGTGAAACACACGCAGATGAAGCCAAGCATAGCCTAACTGCCTAGAGGACCCCGGTCTACCTTCATCAGCACGCTCGGGATGTGAGGAAAGCTACTACAACCCGCCACTTAACGTCTTTTTCAGGGCGCACAAAAGAGTAACCTACTCATTGTGGGCATTCGCAAACAACAACAACAACAACAACAAGAGAACGATGGGAGGAAGCTGATGAGAGGAAAAAAAACAACTGATGAGGGCAAAACTCTTCGATATTGCCATTTTACAATCCCATGCACCATCTCAAGATCACGATGATGAAGAACTAAAATAATATTAAGATAACTTACAACAGACCCTCAAACAAGCAACAAATGTTGTTGCCCCAGCAGATTGATTATAGTTACCTGCTAGTTCCATGAAAGCAATAATTCTAGGATTGACCAGCTCTCAAGTAGATCTACAAATTGTTCAAATTAAACCCCAAAAATGCACGACGAGCGCAAGTAATACACATGATTTGAATATGCAACTAATTTAGATCACTATAAAAAAACGAAACTAACCTACAGCGTATACATTTTTAAGGAGTTACTTTGGCTTAAAAAATGTTCGTAGATCTTGTTCATATTATATGTACAATTTTATTATTTCTTTCTCTAACGTTTGTAACCTTTATATGTTAGTTTTTGATGTTCACGAGCATAGACAATTCAAACTCAAACAAGGGATCACAAAAACACTCCACATAAACTCATTATGTATAAACATTTCACAAAAACACTCCACATAAACACTCCATATGTGTAAACATTTCACAAAAACACTCCACATAAACACTCCATATGTATAAACATTTCACAAAAACACTCCACATAAACACTCCATATGTGTAAACATTTCACAAAAACACTCCCCATAAACACTCCATATGTATAGACATTTCACAAAAACACTCCACATAAACACTCCATATGTATAAACATAATATAAATAACTCAAGACACCACCATTCCAACAATAAGGCATACTTAAACACACGGAACAAGAATAATCGCAAACATAAGATACAACTGAACAACAACAACCTTTAGTCGGCAGTGTCTCAGAGGTTAGTCAAACACTTTGACTTTCAGAGAATGCACACATTTAAACCAGACTATTCACACACACAAAAAAAACAAATCATGCAACTAGGACTTGGTTGTCTGAGAGCGCTCTATTTACACACTACAGACACGCCTTTTGTTCACATCGAAACGCCCATGTGCCGAGAACTCAACACAGGCCACTTAGCAACCATCTGAGCAGAATCCAACCACAACACACTCATGAGAACCAGCTGTGTACACACCCATACGAAACCATTGATGATCATCTCTTTGAGTGCTCAGCGCTCAGCGATGCTAGGAAAATGCTTCTTCCTCTGAGGCCATATAAATGGAACACTTTGTATGGCACTAGACAACAACTGATAAACACGTACATACTATTACGTGGCATTGGGTCGAAGGGTGAGATTCGGGATACAGCTGGATCCGTAACAACAACAACAACAACAATGTCCTTAGTATTTGAACGAGAGGGGTCCAGACATGTGCCCATGTTTGGAGAACAAACAAACAGTGGAACATGTTCTGCAGGTTTGCCTGCTCCATGAGAGGAGCAGAGTGACTACATGACCCTCCCCAACCAAATTGAGAGATAAACTGTATGGCGATGAGACAAGCCTGAGAACGACCGCCATGAGATAGATGTGGTTATTTGAGAGCGAACTACGACGACGAAGACGAAGAGGAAGAAGAACGAGAAAGACAATTGGCCGAGCGATTTGGGTGTCGGTCTTCTATCATGGAGATATGGTGTTCAAAACCTCAGTAAGCTATCAGTTTTATTGTTTTATATGGGGACTAGTGGTTAAGTGACACGGCTCACAACCAGAAGGTGCTGGGTTCGATCCCCATCACAGCACCGGCCGTTGCCTCGGGGAAGCAAACTCTTAGAAAATGCAGGAGGAAGCATGCCCTCACATACAATGTATGCTGAAGTCGGATGCACTGGGCCGACAGCAGCAAAATAAAAATCACAGTGCAACGCACACCGCCTTTGGGGATTTAGAGAAATAAGGCGCATGCAAAATTTAAAAAAATGTGTTTTATATCTGAGATAAAATAAACACATAGCTTGTACAGCGGAGCGACTACAAAGACAGGCGTCCTTTATTCCCTAGCCAAATACATCGTCTCAGCGGACCTCACCAAAGAGAATCAACACAGTGATGATAGTTTTTGAACAAAGCTTCGGAGTGGGAAAGGTGCCGGTTCGATTCTCGCTATCAATACACTCCAGTCGACACAGCTGTAAATGGATACTTGGCTCACTGCTACTGATGTAAACACAGGGAACTGGCCATTGTCCCATTCAAAGCGGAGACACTGTACAATGAAGTCTTCAACACTTCATCCCTAAGTAGTGTTTGTTATGGGATGGCGTTTAGTACTGGGGCATGCTGGTTACATTGCCTTCATTTCATCGTTCTAGAAGCTTCTGACAGCAATAACCTCAAACAGCAATAATCTCAGACAGCAATGGCTTCTCACAACAATGGTCTCAGACAGCAATAACCTCTGACAACATTGGCCTAAGACAGCAATAATCTCAGACAGCAATTACCTCAGACAGCAATAACTTCAGACAGCAATAATCTCAGACAGTAATAGCCTCAGACAGCAATAACCTCAGACAGCAATAACCTCAGACAGCAATAGCGTATGACATTAAAGCATATGACAATAATGACTTTTGACAGCAAAATCCCAGAATCTGACCTTTCACAGCCTGTAAAACGACTGTTTTTACCATCTCTGCCACTATAAAATAAGAATACTCTTGGTAGATTAGACATGTAAGTCATGGCTTATGATTCTTGTAAGGAAAAGGTGACTGTCTAAGTAGAACAATCGATCATTGACGTGTTAATTATCATTTCTGAAGTCCACTGTGAAGAAATTTAAGGTTAAGGAATAAAGACGGTTACAACGCAGGCTTTGTTTTTATTTCACCGGCGATAGAGATATACCTATGATTTCCCGAGGTTTCGAACATAAGTCTGGTTACAAAACGGACATCCAAACCTCTCGACCAGACATTTCTCATAGGTAAGCTGAACAAAGAGATTTACTGAAAACGCATGCGCATGAGAGGTAGACCGAGAAACATCTGGATAAGAAACAGAAAATTAACTTCAATCTCCGAACCTCAACTAGGGTGAAGCAGACGGCATAGCTGAAGACCGAACTTTTGCTGGAGGAGAGTTGTCATTGGCCTTTGTCTGTGATAGGAGCGACGAACATTGATGACGATAGGGGCCCAACTATGCAGAACGAAAAGATTCAGGTATTCCAGCTCAACTGTTTAATGCGGCACAAATTATCTTACGCTAAAAACTGATTTCATGAAGTGGACGAAGAACAAGAATATGATGCAAAAGAGAACGTAGAACAAGAAGATGGAGAAACAGAAGATACAGTAAGATGAAGAAAAGAAAGTAAGATAAGAAGAAAATTAAGAAAAATATTAACAAGAAATGAAAATAGGACGAATAAACATAAGAAGAAAACGAAGAAAAAGATTAATAAGAAAAAGAAAAAAAATGACGAAAACAGATACATGAAAAACATGTAGAAGGAAAACACGAATAAGGAAAATAAAACGGAAAAGAAGAAATACAAGAGAAGATGAAGATGTAAGAAAACAAATTAATTACAAAAGAATAATACGACGAAGAAGAAAAAGAAGATAACGAAGAACGTTCAGAAAAATGGAGTAAAAGTTGATAAAAGAAAACTTAATTGAACTTAACGCATTTATACTGGTTTAGAAGCTGTGTACAACCAGTTTCTTGAACGGTGGTTAACCAATGTGCGAGTCTACCTTAATAGACTCAAACACGAGAGCAAAGCAGACCAGACAGCCTGTTAAGCGCCATCTATGCTGCTCTTAACAAACCACCTAATCATGGTGGGTGGTATGCGATGTCACATAGTTAGTCGCCTCTTACGACATGCTCTCTGTGGGGCAGGAGGGCTATTCCTGTCTTTGTCATTCACAAAGGAGACAAGGGCACACGAGATGAAGGGAAAAAATGAAAACAGATGAAGACATGAAAAAAGTCACCAGCCAAGAAAAATAAGAAGAATAAGATGAATAAGAAAAGGAAAAAGAAGAAGAAGAAAAGAAGAAAAAGAAGAAGAAGAAAAAGAAGAAAAAGATAATTGTAAAGATAAGTATATCTACCGATCAATATTTCCAAACTCTATCTGTGTTAGAGAATCGGGGTCGTACGCAGACTACCCTGGTGGTTGCTACACCGTTGGCATGCGCCAAGCTGCCCTTTGACAAGAATGTTCAAGATGCTTGTGTCTATATGAAGCAGAAGCGTGAGCTTTCAGAAAGTAGGGTTTGCGGTGTCAACAAACGTTGGTATTCGTTCGCAGGGGAGGACGATTAAACAACAAGGCAAGGTCCCGATCCATGGGCCATGTAACACATCAAATATACGAGGCACTGAGGTATAACGCAATGCAAATACTGGCCGGGTCGTGTTATGTAATGTTATGTTACGCTGTTATGTTATGCTGTGCCGTGTTTTGTTGTATTGTGTTGTGCTATTTTACGTAATGCTGTGCTATGTTATGCTATGTTACGTAATGGTGTACTATGTTATGCGATGTTACGCTGTGTTATGTTATGTTGTTTTATGTTATATTGTGTTCGATTATGTTGTGTTATGTTATGCTATGTTGTGCTATGATATATTATGTTGTGTTGTTTTGTTATGCTGTGTTGGATTATGCTATCCTACATTTTGCTATGTTATGCTATGATATGTTATGTTATGTTGTTGTATTATGTTGTGTTGTGTTATGTCATGTTCTTACACCGTTAGGTTATGTTATGTAATGTTATGGTGTGTTGTGTTGTATTGTTATGTTATGCTATGCTATGTTAGACCACATAATGTTATGTTGTGTTAATTATGTTTTGTTATATTCATCTTTCTTTCTTTTCGTTTGTCTCCTCCTTGTGCATTTCAGTGTCAGGTTATGAAGAGGTTTCTTGACAGCACCCTTGTATGTGCTTCGTTCATGTGGTGCTTCACTGTTTCTGTTATTTGTGCTATCCATCTTTTCCTTTGACGGCTCTTGGATCTGTATCCATTGTGTCTGTGTAGTATTGCTATCTGAGTTGTACTATCTGGTGTTTGAAGTGTCACCTTCCACAACCATTTGGTTTGTTGTCTCTTAATGAGGTCTATCACTGGTGTTGTGCCTACGTTGTGTTATGTTGTGTCTGTTATGTTATTCTATATTATGTTGTGTTCTATTATATCATATCATGCCATATCATATCATTTCATATTATAATATAATATAATATAATATAATATAATATTATATTATATTATATTATATTATATTATATTATATTAAATTATATTATATTATATTATATTATATTATATTATACTACACTACATTACATTACATTACATTACATTATATTATATTACATTATATTATATTATATATTGTATCACATTACATTACATTATATTATTTTACTTTATATTATATTATATAATATTATATTACTTTATATTAAATTACCTTACATTATATTGCATTATATTATATTATATAATATCATATTGTTATGTTATGTTTTATTATGTCATGTAATATTATGTTATGTTATTTATATATTTATTATGTTTTTTTGGTATGTTATGTTAAATTATATTATGGTATGTTATATTATGGTATACTACAGCAATGGTCCTCGGCCAGATGAGAATTCCCCCACAGTGCGGAATTGTAGGGATTCAAGAGGGGAATTGTGTTTCAGTTTAATGTGTTAAGTAATTCGTCATCAAAATTGTTTTAAACTACTTTAATTCAAGATTTAATGTGCATAAAATGTTTTATAGCTATTACATTTGTAAAGCACTATAAAAATAATTCAAGTAAATGTAAATACCAATCAACCAAATCTCGTTGCTTCTCTATTTTCAGAGGCCATTGACAATATCCCATCAGTGTGTACTTTTTATGTCTCTCTCCAGGTGTAATCATTTTAGTTCCTCCGCAGGTTCTCTTCTTCACATATTTTTTGGGTCTACCTCTCTCTCTCTCTCTCTCTCTCTCTCTCTCTTTCTCTCTATATGTCTCTCCCTAACGAATCAGAACTGCCAAGACTTTCCACACATCCACGCGGTGAGACTGGGTAACAGGCTGCAACAGAGCAGACTGGCTAATCTGAAGGGATCGATGAAGGAAGGCTAACACGGTACATAAAAATGTTTGTTTAAGTCGGATGTGTCGGACTGAAAGGTTCAAATATCGAAGTCAAGCAGTAAACTGAGACAACAAAAAACAAAAAAAACCAACAACCAGATCTAGTCCTACAGTGGATTCCGGCCAAATGTGGGATCTTTGGAAACGAGAAAGCAGATGAGCTCGCAAAAGCCGGAAGTGACAGTACGCAGACTCGTAATCCACAAGGTTATAAAGAAGCAAAGACACTCATCAAGTAAGGTGTGCTCTGCGAAAAGCCTCAAATTGCGTTACATCCAGGAGGAACACAGCTTCTCAAATACGCTTCGAAATATAAGAAGAGCCACTGTAACCCGCTGCCATGGAAATGTTTCCAGAGTTACTCATCACGGGTAGCTTAGAACAACGAATGCTCAATGGCACAGGCGATCTTGAACTACGTGTCCAGGGATCAAGATGCTAAGCAGCGCATGAGATGCAGTTGTCAGCGACTCATAGCTGACTGCTAGCGTCAGGGCCAGCGAACCAAAGCTGCCAAGACCCTTCTATACCTCCACGCGGTGATCTTGGATAACAGGCTGCAGCAGGGCAGACTGGCTAAGGAGAAGGAATCGAAGAGGGAATGCTAACCCGGTACTCAAAAAATGCTTGCTGAAGTCGGATGTGTTGGACCGAAAGGTGCAAATATCGCAGCCAAGCTGTAATCTACGACACAATGCATTCCGTTCTCTGGACTACATTCTGTTACTTAAGCCCTTTCAGGGTTTGGTAGCGGGAGCCTGCCGAAGACGGATGTGTCGGACCGAAAGGGGCAAATATCGCAGTCAAACTGTAAACTAGCGACACAACGCAATCCGTTCTCCGGACTACATTCTGCTACTTGCAAAGCCCTGTTCAGGACTTCATAGCAGGAGATTGAGAACGAACGCAGAAGAAGAAGGTAGCGGGAGATTGAGAACGAACGAAGCCAAGCCAAGCCAGGTCAGGCCAGGCCAGGCTAAGCCAAGCCAACTTCGTGCCCGAATAATATTCATCGGTAAACCGTTCAGCATTTTCTGCCTTTGTTATGATCCCCCCCCCCCCCTTCCTCCATTTCCCATTGGAAGTAATCCCATAAAATGTGTGCTGGAGTAGGGTGTACAATACCGCAATTCGCAAAACACAGCACAGTGAACTCCATCGTATGCACCAATGCAACGTGGAAAGAAATGATCGTTTCCATTTTCCAACACTTGTGTTACTTGTTACGCCTCTGCTCTTATCATAACCGTTGCTCGCCACGAAAGATAATTACTTTGTTCTGATGTAGGAAGTTGTTGTTGTGCGCGGTTGCGCGGACTCCCCTAAGCATAACCTAACTAGTCTGTGTTGTCCTGGGACTCTTAAATATTGTTTTATACTAGAATGGTACCAGGCTGCATGGCCAAGTGGTGAAACGTTCGCTTCACAATCTCGAATGGAACAAATTCGAATCGAGCCGTGTCCAGTTTGGCAGACGGATTTTTCCCCCTCTGTGCATTCCGCATTGGGAAAGTAATGGCAGCCTGCTTGCCAAACAGCCGTATAGGTTGGCAGTTGTAAAAAGCGATGTTCTACAAAGCACATGCTACTGACTTCACTTGTCAAGAATAATGATATCTTATTATTATTTTTCTGCTTCAGACTTGAACTTCAATGACTCTAACAAAGGCAAAAGTCAGCTCCAGTGTATATACAATTACGTACAGTTTTTATGGAAGGACACTGGTTGTTAACACATTGCCTACTGCCGAGGACGGATGTGTCGGACCGAAAAATGCAAATATCGCAGTCAAGCTGTAAACTAGCGATACAACGCATTCCGTTCTCAGGACTACATTCTGCTACTTACAAATCCCTGTTCAGGGCTTGGTAGCAGGAGATTGAGAACGAATGCAGAAGAAGAAGAAGAAGAAGAAGAACACATTGCGTAGAGGACCCCCGTTGACCTTGATCAGCACGCTCGGGATGTAAGGAAAGCTACGACAACCCGCCACTTAACGCCCTTTTTATGGCGCACAAAAGAGTAATCATACTCATTGTGAGGGTTTCAACAACAACAACAACAACAACAACAACAATAATAACACATAGTACTTATTTCACTAGTGTATTATACGGAGGGCTGCAATTCGTGTTCCGCTGTAATGGAGACTGTGTCACAGGTGCCAACGTCTGTAGTGCCAATCTTGAATTTATTTACGTCTCGGTCAGTTGTGTCCTGTTTGAAGCTGGAAGATGACCACCTGTACTTATGTGGAGAGTTAGTGGTAGACGTCATTTTCTATATGCCAGAGCGGTCTCTTTTCCATATCCTGGTCTTCTTATTCTTTTTCTTCTTATTCTTCTTCTGTTTCTTCTTCTTTTTCTTCTTCTTCTTCTTCTTCTTTTTCTTCTTCTTCTTCTTTTTCTTCTTCATACGCTGTCAAACGTCGACTTAAATTTGTTCAAAGAAAGCAGCGGTTATTCTGAGACTGTCGACACTGCTATAAAGCTTGTCTAGTATTGACACTGGTGATGGCCACATGCGCTTCCTCTGGTCCTAGTATGTCGGGCAATTTTGCAGCAGATGTTCAGGGCTATTTTTTACAGTGCGACCTGTACATTCGTCAGTAGCACATATCTTCAGTTTATTGAATAGATGGTACCTCAGTCTCTTGTGGTATGTGCCGAGAGTGAAGACCACCACCTGCTCTCTTCTATTCAACTGGTAATTTTTTGTGTAGCAAGTATGTTTCGTATTTGTTCGTGTATGTGCTCAAATATAACTTTTGTACTCTTCATTAGTTTAACTAGCGAGGTGGTGACCGGCGTGATCCCAGTAGTAGTGAGCGACACGAAGATGATGTCAAGCATATCACAACAGGACCACAGAGGACCCTTCTCCATCTTCATCAGCACTCTCGTGATTCGAGCAAAGTTACTGCAACCCGCTAGTAAACGTCCTTTTGAGGGCGTACAAAAGAATAAACGTACTCCTTGTGAATATTCGACAACAAGAATTTCGGTTGTTTATTGCATTCTACGATATTTTATTTATGTAGGAGTTTAAGTAAGCAGTGGCATGATCTTTGTCTGAAAGTATTTGTTTGTGTCTTTTGTATCCAGTCTATTACATATCATCTCATCTCATCTCATAACATCTCATCTCATCTCATCTCATACCATCTCATCTCATACCATCTCATCTCATACCATCTTATCTCATCTCATCTCATCTCATAACATCTCATCTCATCCCATCTCATACCATCTTATCTCATCTCATCTCATCTCATCCCATCTCATACCATCTTATCTCATCTCATCTCATCTCATACCATCTCATCTCATACCATCTCATCTCATACCATCTTATCTCATCTCATCTCATCTCATCTCATCTCATACCATCTCATCTCATACCATCTTATCTCATCTCATCTCATCTCATAACATCTCATCTCATACCATCTCATCTCATCTCATACCATCTCATCTCATCTCATCTCATACCATCTTATCTCATCTCATCTCATCTCATACCATCTCATCTCATACTATCTTATCTCATCTCATCTCATCTCATCTCATACCATCTTATCTAATCTCATCTCATCTCATACCATCTCATATCATCTCATCTCATACCATCTTATCTCATCTCATCTCATACCATCTCATCTCATACCATCTCATCTCATACCATCTTATCTCATCTCATCTCCTCTCATACCATCTCATCTCATACTATCTTATCTCATCTCATCTCATACCATCTTATCTCATCTCATCTCATCTCATACCATCTTATCTCATCTTATCTCATCTCATCTCATCTCATCTCATCTCATACCATCTTATCTCATCTCATCTCATACCATCTTATCTCATCTCATCTCATACCATCTTATCTCATCTTATCTCATCTCATCTCATCTCATCTCATACCATCTTATCTCATCTTATCTCATCTTATCTCATCTCATACCATCTTATCTCATCTCACCTCATACCATCTCATCTCATACTATCTTATCTCATCTCATTACATCACATTTCTCATCTTATCACATCTCATGTCATCTTATCTCATCTCATTACATCACATTTCTCATCTTATCACATCTCATGCCATCTTATCTCATCTCATACCATCTTATCTCATCTCATTACATCACATTTCTCATCTTATCACATCTCATGCCATCTTATCTCATCTCATACCATCTTATCTCATCTCATTACATCACATTTCTCATCTTATCACATCTCATGCCATCTTATCTCATCTCATACCATCTTATCTCATCTCATTACATCACATTTCTCATCTTATCACATCTCATGCCATCTTATCTCATCTCATGCCATCTTATCTCATCTCATTACATCACATTTCTCATCTTATCACATCTCATGCCATCTTATCTCATCTCATACCATCTTATCTCATCTCATTACATCACATTTCTCATCTTATCACATCTCATGCCATCTAATCTCATCCAATGTCATCTTATCTAATTCACAAACAAAGTGTCTTTGTTAGTGTGATATATTTTGATGCACGCCGAATTGGAAATGACCAATTGGGTTCTTTTACAGGAGGGGTGGAGAAAGGAGAGGGGGGAAGAAAGCAAATAAACACGCAAACAATTTTCTCTTGGCATGGGGTTGGAATATGAGACCGAAACACACATGAGTAAGATAGTTCGAGAACATAGATGGACAGGATAAAGAAGATATTGACGGACTTGGAACATAAGGCCAATGACAAGATCGTGTAGTTCTTAAAGATGTCATTTAGAGGATGCTAGCATTTGTACGACATCGTCCAAAAGAACTGGCAGACTGGAGGTTACATATTAAACTGATTTTATATTGAAAAAAGTCACATGAATTTCATGTAGAAATGCACAGAGAAAATACAATTTTACGGTTTCTAACAGCTGAAGGATGTCGACCAGTTGACATTCATCGCAGAATGCAGGCAGTGTATGGTGGCAAAGGTGTGTTGAAGACAACAGTGAAGAACTGGACAATGATGTTTAAAGATGGACGTGAGTTAAAGGTTTGTGAGCCAAATGGAAGGTTAATGAGCAAAATGGACGGTTTATGAGACAATTGGACGATTTGTCAGCTAACTGGAAGGTTTGTGCGTCCAGTGGAAAATTCGTTAAACATTTGGAAGATTTGTAGGCCAGATGCAAGGTTTGTGAGCCAAATGGAAGGTTTGTGAGCCAAATGGAAGGTTTGTGAACGAAATTGGATATTTGTGAGTTTAATGGTACGTTAGTTTAGCAATGTTGGTCAGTCAAATGGAAGGTTTGTGAGTCACATGGGACGTTTGTGAACCAAATAAAAGGATCATGTCTGAGCTTGTGTGTGTGTGCGCGCGCACACTCTGGTGACCAGGCCAAAGTTTGACGTCAACAAACACGGCATGCGCTGGTCTCTTTCCCTCAAAAGTCTGCAAACAAAACGTGAAGCGGGAAACCTTCAACCGTTGTAGGTTTGTGCCAGATTTCAAGGAGGCAAAAAGGTGATGCCAAAATACGAGCCAATCAAATGAATGTCACAATTTCCTCATACGATTTGTGGCCCAGGACTTTCTCGAAAACGTCCCCCAGTTGGTTAGAGTTCATTGCTGGTTCAACATCGTTTGTTTTATTAGAAAAATGAAGAAAAGGACAGAACGCGATTATATGTTTAAAAAAGTTATTAATATTTAAGTAATGTATTAAAGATCCATCTTCATGTAACGGTTGTACAAAATATATTTCAAGTGGTAAATCTGAAATCACTTATCTATAATTATTGATTAAGAAAAGATTCATGTATTTAAATATCATGTGGAATATACGGTTTGGAGGTGTTGCCATGGTGATTATTCCCTATTTGTTTATGAAAAGTAAGTATTGTGTCAACGTGTGTGTTTATTGTTTCCTAATCATCATTATCATCTGGTTGACCAGTCCTAAGACTGGTTGTAAGGTTGTCTCTGCATGTCTCTCCATTTGACCCTATTCTCTGGTTGACCAGCCCTGAGACTGGTTGTAAGGTTGTCACAGAATCCCTCTGCATTTTACCCAATCTTCTGGTTGATCAGGCCTAAAACTTGTTGTAAGGTTATCTGAGTATGTCTCTCCATTTGACCCTATTCTCTGGTTGATCAGTCCTGAGACTGGTTGTAAGGTTGTCACAGAATCCCTCTGCATTTTACCCAATCTTCTGGTTGATCAGGCCTAAAACTTGTAAGGTTATCTGAGTATGTCTCTCCATTTGACCCTATCATCTGGTTGATCAGACCTAAGACTGGTTGTAAGGTTGTCTGAGTATCTCTCCATTTGACCCTATCATCTGGTTGATCAGACCTAAGACTGGTTGTAAGGTTGTCTGAGTATCTCTCCATTTGACCATATCATCTGGTTGATCAGACCTAAGACTGGTTGTAAGGTTATCTTAGCATCTCTCCATTTGACCCTATCTTCTGCAGCTCTCTTCATTTCAGAATAAGCTCGTACTGTAATGTCTCTGCATGCATGAAATGTAAAGGCGAGTCTAGATCGCCTCCTTGTTCTTCTCCTCTGGATCGTGCCCTCTAGTATCTTTTGTAGAAAACTTTTATGTCGTATATTGTGTCCCAGCCAACGCAATATTTGTTTTTGTATAATGTTTAATATTTGTCTTTGTGGGCCTACTTCAGTAATAACATTGTCATTAGATCTTCTTTCTGTCCAACCGATATCTTCTTCTTCGTCTTCTTCGTTCGTTCTCAATCTCCCACTACCAAACCCTGAAAGGGCTTAAGTAGCAGAATGTAGTCCAGAGAACGGAATGCATTGTGTCATAGTTTACAGCTTGGCTGCGATATTTGCACCTTTCGGTCCAACACATCCGACTTCAGCAAAGCATTTTTTGAGTACTGGGTTAGCATTCCCTCTTTGATCCCTTCTCCTTAGCCAGTCTGCCCTGCTGCAGCCTGTTACCCAGGATCACCGCCTGGAGGTGTAGAAGGGTCTTGGCAGCTATGGTTCGCTGGCCCTGACGCTAGCAGTCAGCTATGGGTCGCTAACCACTGCAGCTCATGTGCTGCTCAGCATCTTAATCCCTAAAAAATGATATGAAAGTTAGCGCCATCAAATCCGCAAGGCGGTGTGCGTTGCACTGTTGTTTTTATTTTGCGCCTATCGTCCCAGTGCATCCGACTTCAGCATGCATTTTATGTAAGGGTCTGCTTCCTCCTGCATTTTCTAAGGGTTTGCTTCCCCGGGGTAACGACCGGTGCTGTGATGGGGATCGAACCCAGCACCTTCTGGTTGTGAGCCATGCCACTTGACCACTAGGCCACACCGTCCCTCTTACATATCATTGACCTTGACTTCTATTACAACATTGAACAACTTTTTCCATCATCGCCTCAGAATATACGTGAAGTAGTAAAGATCCCGTCATGCAATGCGGCGAATAAGAAATAGTGGCTCATATTATTTTGTAACCACGCACTAAGTGGATTATGTCGTCGGCATCACACCGGTCGCTTTTACTTCCGGACTAAACCGGTACCCATTTAAGGCTGGGTCGACCCAAGACCCATTGTGGTCTGAAAAAACATTTCCGTTTCAACTGAACCAAGGACCACTCAGATACGCGACTCCCTAATATACGTTAAAGTGTTTAGTAAATCATAAATTTAAAATGAGAGTGACAGTTTGCTATATCCAGTCATCATTACAGGACGCCCTAACATCCTGATCTATGGGCAGACATTTGGAAATTAAGATCTTAGAAATGTGGATATACAACTCGTTAAAGGACAATAAGGCAAATGATGTCCTGGAAAGGTTAGCGTTGGAATGAGAATTAATGAAGGAAATCTGTCAGTTCAAATAGTACGGTCGCACTACAAGACACATTGCTGACAACCATATGTAAAAACACAAAGTGGAGTGCAAATATGTCTGATCAAAACGTTAGTG
Source organism: Ariolimax columbianus (assembly GCA_036924085.1). Lineage (NCBI taxonomy): Eukaryota > Metazoa > Mollusca > Gastropoda > Stylommatophora > Arionidae > Ariolimax > Ariolimax columbianus. The sequence continues at coordinate 21,869,841 of JAVGWX010000008.1, forward strand.
GTCCGTATCAAGGGAGGTTATCGACATTACGCGGCGGTGTTTCATATGTTTTGATGATGTAAGGTGCGTTGTGTTTGAATTTTAGTAAGAAAGAAACTGACCTGGTCATTAATCTAACTCTTATTCCGAGCTGCCTTGGACCAGTGGCACGATTATCAGTTGAAACGAGCAGAGGTCACTCGGTATGCAGACACTCGCGTGATCGAATAGAGGAAAAAAACCAGTGTCTGCCAAAACCAACAAAACGTGATTCGAAACCAGTGCGTTGGGATTGTGAAACGGACGTTTTACCCTTAAACCACAAATAAAACGTGCATTATTAGTGGCAGAACAACATTGGCAGATGGACATAAAAATGTCCTGTCAAATTGACAGCGGTAAGGTAAAAGATAGAAAACTATGACAACCCATTTCAGTTGATCTTCGACGTGGATCTGATATGGTTTGTATCTTTGTTATTAGGGCTACTATGCCTTCCAGTTAGTGGTTCACTAACAGGCCCGTGCAAAATGTATGTCCATCAATACAGCTGCACGGGATCAAGATGCTGAGCAGCGCATGAGCTGCAGTGGTCAGCGACCCATAGCTGACTGCTAGCGTCAGGGCCAGCGAACTAGAGCTGCCAAGACCCTTCTACACCTCCACACGGTGATCCTGGATAATAGGCTGCAGCAGGACAGACTGGCTAAGGAAAAGGGATCGAAGAGGGAATGCTAACCCGGTACTCACAAAATGCTTGCTGAAGTCGGGATGTGTTGGACCGAATCGTGCAAATATCACAGTCAAGATGTAAACTAAGACACAACGCATTCCGTTCTCTGGACTACATTCTGCTACTTAAGCCCTTTTAGGGTTTGGTAGCGGGAGATTGAGAACGAACACAGCCAAGCCAATAGAGCTACACAATATGAAAAACCCAGCAGTTTAACAGTTAGAGGTCTCCGACCCCCACCCCGACCCCCCTTTTCATAACCCATTCCCTGCCACACGTCCCCATTGCATTTCCCGTCTTCCAACCGACAACCCATGCACCCCCTTCTCAATCCACTGGTCTCGTCCTTCTCCAATTGGCCTAAATTGACTAGTGCAACATGGGGAGCACAGCTATCTGTCCTCCTGACTTCATCACTCAACCTGTGCCTCTCAGCAGCGGAATACGCCGCGTCAATCTAGAGAGCCTCTGTCCATGCAAAACTCGTTGATACCGCAATAAACGAGACAGGCAGGATAGTGTCAGGAAGCTTAACACCGGTCGACCCCACTCCTACACTTTACCCTATAATTGGCATAGCTCCACATGCCGTCAGAAGAAGTGTGGCTGCTGAAAATGAGTGAGAGAAACAGGAAAACGAATCTAGAACCTAATGTTTGGACACCTGGAGCAGATCACAATACTCAAATCCAGGCATAATTTCCTTGAATCAACAAAGCTCATACAGTCAAATCGTGAGAGTCGTGCACTGAATTATGGCACGAAATGATACAGAAGCCAGGGATCGAGCTCTAGGGGGAACCTGACCCTGGACATCACTTACCCTACTCACTTTGGAGGACAATAAATAGACTTCGAACTGGGGTATCACGATGTAGGAATAACATGAAGAAATGGAGTCGCCCAGACCCTCAGATACATGTGACTACGGTGTGGTTCAAGATCCAGGAAATCTTATATGTCCCAACATTTCCGAATACATGTGACGAGAGTGACATGCTGAAAGCGAGTGACAGGGCAATTCAAGTCGCTGAACACTGAATGGACGCTATATGACGTGGTGCACGGACAGGGGAAGTAAGAAAGTAACTGGCCTATCACCCTGTCAATCTCATTCCCTTCCAACCAGCCCATTACGACCTCCTTAACCCACCTCACCCATCACGTCCTAAATGCTGGGTCTTTTAAAAGTCCAAACACAGTGTTGCACTAATACTTTGGTAGAATGCGTTCGATGGACTGGAAACGTGGCGATTCCACGGTGGGGATTCCGTGGCGAAGTGGTTAAGCGGTCGGCCTCGTGATCAGGTGGTATGGGTTCGACTCTGGACTTCGCAGTCTTTTTCACCGGTGCTTGATGCGGAGTCCCCTGCATCTCGGAGTCGCCCCCTAGTCGTCTTGTCCTTGACTTGCCACTGGGGTCGGGCGACACGAGACGAGGGAGTGAGGATAAAAAGTAGCGCAGTTATTCCTTACTAAAAATAGCTCTAGCAAAATTAATTATGCCATCGTCTACGATGGACGGCGACCTTTGTCCTCTGCCTTTTGTGTGGGAACGTCGTGGCATCAGCGTCAAGACCAAACTCAAAGTCTACCGTGCCACCATCATTACAACCCTGCTATACGTCTGTGAAAGCTAGACTGCATACTCTGGACATGTAAGGCGTTTAAACCACGTCCACACAGGTTGTCTGAGGCGAATATTTTACATCCGATTGCAAGATCGTGTAACTGGCATCGATGTTCTCCAGAGGGCTAACATGTCCAGCATCCATGCACTGCTAGAAAAAGCACGACTATGATGGACCGTACACCTCGTCCGTATGTCAGACGAGCGGCTCCCAGGAAAGATACACTACGGCGAGATGGATGGCGCGAGAAAGGGCGCCGAAAGAAACGTTTTAAAGACAGTTTGAGAGACTTACTGAAAAGTTGCCAGATAGATGTCAACACTTGGGAATGTCTTGCGCAAAACAGATCTGACTGGAGAAGCGCAGTCAAAGCAGACGTAGCTACCGGCGAAGACGACCGTGTTGTGAAAGCCCAGAGCAGACGCGAGACCCATAAATCGCAAACAGCGGGAACACCATCAAATTCTACAGACCTCGTGTGCCCATTACGCAACAGAT